>OU343218.1:224125618-224175422 GCA_910596185.1 Chrysanthemum makinoi
GATCAAGATGACTTAATGGTTTCCCTTGATACTCAAATTGACTCCGTGGTTATACTTGAGGATTTGAATAATGATCATGTTGTGACTCACGTTGAACATGCTGAACCTTTGCCTAATCCAGATATTGATCTTTTACTTAAATGGAAAATGTCGTTTATAATAAACCATTTAACTATTCACAAGCCGTAACTTTTGTCACACAACAAGATACTTCTAACAAACCTTTGGTTATCACACCAGTTTTTGAAGTTAGTTCCCAACACAATGGTGCACAAATTAATGGTCCTTTACCTTCACTTAGTAAAGTTAAAACAAAAGCCGAAAGTTGTCGAGTTATAAAATACTTTGACATTTTCTTATCTGACCTCAAAATTTTGGAACGTGAGATTGATTTTCATTCTGAAATAAAAGTTGAACATTTTCAATCGCCTCAGGCGCGAGAACATAGAGATATTCTTCGTAAAAATAATTTTACCCCATGTCAAAAATTTGAAAACATGTGCACAATATTGGGAAAGGGATTTTCACAAGGAACTTGGTCTCATGAAAACAGTTTTCGAGAAAACATAAACATCGGTTTCCAATACTAAACGTAAAAAGAAATTGTTAAGAAAAGATGTTGATGGACTCTTGGAAGATGTTATCTGTGCTGATATCAATAATCTTGTGTTATTACAATCTGTTGTATATGCATCTGATCATATATCTGCTAATTCTGTTGTTTCTGTTGATATTGTTGATAATTCTAATAATGTGCATCAGATCGAGTTTTTAAAAGTGGAAAATAAACGATTGTTAAACGAGCTTTCAAATGCAAAACGTCGTCTTCAATGGTGTCAAAAAGATTGTCAAAATCGTGAACTTGCTTTGCAAAACAAAATCAACCAGTTGCAAACAAAAACGTTTAATCCAAAGCTTGAGCAACTGGATGATCAAAACGTGTCTTTGAAATGTCAAATCTCAAAATATGAACAAGAAATTGCAAAAGTTAAAAAGGAATATGGAGTCATATTTGATTTACTTAAACAGACTCGTAATGAAGCATCAAACGAACTTGATCATTTTCTTGCACACACTAAGGAAGTCATGAATTTTTCTGGAAACCTTCGTTCTAAAAATCAAGAATTGGTTCACACTATCCTTAAGCTAAGAGAAATGTTAGGAAAGTATGAACAAGTTCAGCCTAGCATCATTAAGAGAATTGCACCAGTAACACTTAGAAAACGTGAACCCAGATTGCCTACTGACAAAACACAAGTTAATAATGTGCTTCCGTCTACAGAAACAGGACTAGTTGATTCTTTTCCAAACGTCCGCACTTCACAGCCTAGGAGCAATACAAGGAAGAATAGGAAGTTGCGACCTAAGAAAAGAATAATAAGGTGTTGAAAACTAGAAGACCTTGATAGATCTTGACCTTCGTAGATCGTTAGTATTGCTTATGTAATCACAAACAAACTAAAAGAAAATCTCTACAACTTGTATTCTTTAGCGGAATATAAACACAAGTATAAAACACAGATAACTAAGAACACTTTGATCCTCTATGGATCGTTATATTAATATGTTGTAAATATCTCGTACATGATTCATTCTATTGTGTTCCTTTTATAGACAAGGAACCCTAACTTCTTCTCTAAGAAACGTAAAACTAAATAAGATATACACAATCACTTCCTAATAAAGCTCATGCATATCCTAACTAACTATAGAAAATACGGAATAACTATATCCGTAGAAACAAACTAATAACTATATAACTTCAGAGAACTATGTCTTCGCAAAATCCATACACTTCGTAGAATCCATTCAAGATAATCTTCAGATAATTTGTACTTCACATAATTCCCAACAATCCTCCCCTAAACCGAATTTGACTAGGTTAAGTTCCAGCTGATAGATCTTTAACCTTGCAGCACTAGAGGATTGTAGTCAAACATTATCAAGAAGAATCAAAACAAAATCATCTCTTTGATGAAGAAACTCTGAAACTCCATATCTTTGCAGAAACAAATGACAACATGTACATCAAAACATATTAGTTTCAAACTATTCTCATCACATCCAGGTGTGTTAACTCCTGTGAGAGGTGAATCATTGAAAATAATGGATTTGATGTCTCTTTACCAATAGCCATCACTATCGAGTAGCCAAATGTTTAAGTTCAAAACTATGGTACACTCGATAACCATCTCGATTTATTAGCAAATCGCCAACAATGAACGGATTTGAAATGTCTTTACCTGTAGCCGTTTGCTCAGGACTAGTCAATTCTTAAAATTGGTGAACTGATGAACAAATATGGTATTCCAATGCCTTTACCACAAGCCATATACAAGTGGGCTAGTCAATTCTTGGATTCCAAAAAGGAATAAACCATGGTGAATTGATGACCGTACAACACTCAAACAATTAAGCATGGTGGTGGTGCAAACCCTATGATTTTGAGCAAACCATTACAGCTATCAACAGATTTGATGCCTTTACCAAAGTTGAACCCTTTGGACTAGCCAACTCTTGATATACACAAGGTATATCTGGTGAGTTAATAAACAGCAATAATATACAACAAACCTGCAATAAAAGTTAGTTAAACAAAGAATATACATAGTTTTTTTTTAACTAAGAAATAAACAAAACATGTAAATATACCATCAAGCAGCCAGCAGAAACCAAAGACAAATTGTAGTGTCACAAACACTAAGCCTCCCTTAGGCTTATAAGGATCCAACAGCTGCAAAAATGGTTAGAATACAAAAATACAACAATAAGCCTCCCTTAGCTTAGGCCTCCTCAATCAATACACCTCGACAAAGACTATTTTTCTGTGTAACCTTAATAAACCTTTCCTTTGAGTTTTCCAAGAATAACCTTTTGAGGGCTTAACAGGAGTTGCCACTTTAACTCCACCATGTGCCATTTTCATATGAGATACATAAGGTGTATATGACTGAAAATAAGAACTTGTAGGTCTATAGGGCATAAGTCTAGCATTATTGTTCCACCAACCAGTGGTAACTGGTGAAGAATATCCTTCACTAGAGGGAACTGGAAAAGGCCTATTAAGCCTTTCAGCCAGAAATGATGCATACACCTTAGGCTTACTAGTGGGAACCTGGTTTACCTACTCTCACATGTACAGCTTTGGGAACAAATGGAGGAATACTAGCAACATTAGTCCATGTGGGTCTAGAAGTCTTATGGCCAGAGGAAACACCCATCCTTTTCTCATGATAATCACAGTTTTTAATAAGATGGAGTTTACTACCACCCACAAAAAAAGATTTCTTCTTAAACGACTTATTCTTAACACAACTTTGTTTATTACATTTAAATTTATCGTGAAAGTAACTAGCAAGAAAATTGTGTTTAATAGAATAAGTAACTTGGGTTAGTTTTGGGCTCAAGAATATTGGGCTCAAAGATACGCCTACTTTGGACATGGGTGGTCTTGGTGTCTCCTAGATGAGTCGACTTTTCACTTGAATCACATGAGGCATAGTCATGGCCTTTAGGTCTCGATGACTTGTCACTTTTAGAACAAGAAACAGAGTCATTAGTTTTGCTACTAAGGTCCGCAAGTCACTTGACTTTTGCCATATAAATGGTGTGATCCATCAAAGTCAATCAGTAATGGACAGGTCAATAGGCATGTGTTCACCTCTAATAGGTCCACGTACAGCATGTAAATCACTTTCTTTTACAGTTAGCTAATCCACTGGTGTAGATTTACGCTGTGTCATCCCTAGCTTCTATTCCTACATACTTCTTAAAAGCTTAAACCTATAGACGATATAGGATTTTGACTAGCATAGATGTGACTAGCTAACTTGTTTCCATTCAATAACCATTCCTTATGCCTAGCTATCTCCTCATCTAGTTTCTCTTTTAGCACTTTGTTTTCAGAAACTATATCAGCCTTTACTTTTTCAGTGCGTTTTAAATCATTTTTAGTACATTCTAGATCACTTTCTAACACCCTAATCTTTTCATCATAAGCCAATTGATTCTTTTGAAACCAAACTTTTTGTCTTTCTAATGTTTTTAAGGCCTATTTATAAGCCTCAACTTCAACATAGCATTCATTATATTTAGGTTTCATTTCATCATAGGCTTCTTTTAGTTCATTATATTTATCACTACAACCAAACACACAATTATGTACCTGAGAGATGCCCATGAATGCAAAGTGTGGACTGGCAAGTTCTTCAGCATAACCTGCAAAGATCGCTTCCTTGCTCATCATCTTGAATTCAGCCTTTCCACCATACCTTTCTTTGAGTGCATTCCATATACAACTTGCATCATCCATATAATGAAAATCTGCTACATGATCAGCAGGAATAGATCTAAGCAAGGTAGTTCTGGCCTTTGACTCTCTTTTGTACGCAATGTGTTCATCTCATAAATGTTGGAGGAAGAAAAAAGATATTTCCATCTTGATCACATCCAGTCCTTTTCAAGCTGTTGCCATTTTGGATCACCTTCCAGATATTCATATCATTATTCATGATCCAGTGTTCCATCTTCTTAGCCCAGGACCTCGTACTCATCATCCATCAAATAAGGAAACACATCATCACTATTATTATCAAATTCTGCCATTTAAAAGGTGTGAATTGATCAATGCTTCCTGTACCACTTTTGCGAAGAAAACTTCACCAATAAAAACAATGGACCTGAATGAAACAAATACAGTAATAGCCAAGCAATGGGACCTACGGTCTGCTCCTATTCCCACGTGCACCAATCACTTGCACCAATCTTCGATATGTAATATACTCAATGACAAAAGAGATAGCGCCTATGATCAGTATATGATGGACCCACGTGACAATTCGATCCAATTTATATTAGTCCCAAATAAGTCAACCAATCACAAAGCATGAGACACCATAACAAACATGAACCTTGCCACACTAAATCATATATTATGTGATGAATTAATAATGCTCACGTGAAGCTTCAGTAGAAACACGAATACTGCCGACCAATCAGAGAAACTAGATGCGGGACCCACGAAATCAATTAACTACACAGCAGTACATGATTTTACCCATTCGAACATATCAATGATAAAACAAGACTAACCCACGTGAATGAACATGTACTCGTAGGACCAGCAGCAATTCGAAAACCAAGTATAATTAAATAAGTCAACCTAGTATCACCTCACGCGCCACCAAATTTTGATAAATACTCGAGGTCCTATGAATTAACCCCACGCGGATACGGCAAATATATTAGCCAACCAATAATCACTATCGACCAATAGTCTCCTCGTGATGCGTAACACCTCAGCCTTTCAATGAATCCAATCAAGAGCCTTTTAGTCTGCTACCTCCTTAATTTTTAACGACTGATCCAATACACCGATTAGGGCATAAACCCTAATTACAGAAAAACCTTATAAACCCTAGATCGAGAGCCACGAGGCTCTGATACCACTTGTTGAAAACTAGAAGACCTTGATAGATCTTGAGCTTCGTAGATCGTTAGTATTGCTTATGTAATCACAAACAAACTAAAAGAAAATCTCTACAACTTGTATTCTTTAGCGGAATATAAACACAAGTATAAAACACAGATAACTAAGAACACTTTGATCCTCTATGGATCGTTATATTAATATCTTGTAAATATCACGCATACATTCATTCTATTGTGTTCCTTTTATAGACAAGGAACCCTAACTTTCTCTAAGAAACGTATAACTAAATAAGATATACACAATCACTTCCTAATAAAGCTCATGCATATCCTAACTAACTATAGAAAATACTTTTAATAACTATATCCCAAAAAACAAACTAATAACTATATAACTTCAGAGAACTATGTCTTCTCAATCCATACACTTCGGTAGAATCCATTCAAGATAATCTTCAAGATAATTGTACTTCACATAATTCCCAACATAAGGAATGCCTAAGTAGAAGAACACCCTAGGACTTTGAATAAGACTCGTTGCACCTACTTTAGACATTGCTCTCGACAAATGTAATGGAAAAAGTGTTGTAACTAATGCTAAACCTTTAAGTACTTTTGATATTCACCGACGCTTCTTGTGTTATTTGTCGTAAAAGTATGCTTTTGATTGTGATGACAAATGTTGCTAGAGCTATCTTGTCTCGCTTAGAATCCCAAGAATCGAATACCTCTAGCCAACTAATGCTTCTAAGTCTGTGCTTGGTAAACCACCTTCTTTAGATTCTAAGAAATGCATTGATGTCCCTCAGAGCTCAAAGTATCACCTCAGATCAGTACCACCTAGTGCATTCACTAAGACTAAAGCCAATACTAGTTGGAGATGGCGTAAATGGATACATAATACACTAGGATTTAAATGGATGCCTAAAGTCATTGATGTGTGTATTTCTACTCTAACTGCTTCGGAACCCTCTAACACTTCGGGTTCCACATCTACTTCTATTCCATCTGTGTCGTCTGTGTGTAATGCAGGTGATACAGATCATCCTTTGGATTGTTGATAGCGGATGTTCCCGACACATGACATGCAATCTTAAACTGTTATCACTTCGCAGCTATCATGGGCTACGAAGATTATATCAATGGCAATATCAAAATTAGCAGTTTTTATTATGTGGAAGGCCTCGGTCACAATCTCTTTTCAAATGGGTCAATTCTGTGGATGGAGATTTGGAAGTTACTTTTCGAGAAAAACTTGTTTCATTCGTGATCTACAAGGAAACGATCTTATGTCTGGCTCTCGCGATTCTAGTCTGTACACAATATCAATGCAAAACATGGTTGCTTCATCTCCGATCTGTCTACTCTCAAAGGCTACATCTACAAAATCTTGGCTATGGCACCATCGTCTCTCACATCTAAACTTTCAAACCATCACCAACCTTGCTCGACACAAACTTGTTGAAGGTCTCCCGAGATTCCGTTATTACAAATGTTAATACAAATAAGCCGTAAAAACGTTTATTTATATTTTACGATCTTCTAATGTTTTGTCGATAACAAAAGTAAGATCATTTTAACGAAACAAATAAAATATGTAAATGGTTTGAACTAATAGTTTTCTAACACACTTACGTTTTCACATAAAACACTAAAACAAGTATAAGTGATTTAATGATTTAGATATACATATGTACAACAACTAGTGTTTACATATTGGGTTAACATATACTTAACTAAGTATATACTAAAATGGGTAAAAACAAGTATATACTAAAATGGGTAAAAAACAAGTATATACTAAATAGATAAAAACTAGCAAATGGTTTTGACCCATAACCCATGGTTTTATACATACCACTTAACCAAGTACATTGTATCCTTAAGATACATTGTATATAGAATAAAAACCATGGATCAACCCATAACCCATGACCCATAACTAAAAATACCTATGGGCAAAGAGGAGCGGACCACGGATCCCTAGCTTTGTGCTAGCCGGATCCCTTGTGGAAGGGATCCGTAGGATCCGGGTAAACAGTAGGATTTTTCCTCTATTATAAACAGTGAGCCATTTCTTCATTATTTCTCACCCCTTTCCAGTACACTTTCTCCCCCTGAGTCTCACTAACCTTAGATCCAAGAGATCTATGTTTGTAGTTTTGTTTTTGTGTGATCTTCCAGGTTCCTCTTAAAGGCAAGATCACCACCTTTGAAGTCAAGCAACCTCAAGTCCATGAGTTTCCATGCTTCCTCATCATCAAGGCTATTGAAGTCCTCTTGTTGATGATCTCTTTCTTTCTTCAAAGAAGTGTAGTGTTGAAGACATTAGTGAAAGATGTCTCAAATGTCAAGATGAAGATATTAGTGAAGGGTATCTATCGTCTATAGGATAAGCACTTGTGGTAGGTGCTTAGAAGTCAAGACAAGAAGCATTAGTGAAAGGTGCTTAGAAGTCAAGACTTGAAGCATTAGTGAAAGGTGCTTCGAAGTAAAGACACAAGACATTAGTGAAAGGTTTCTTGTAGATCTAGTCAAAGGCATTAGTGAAAGGTGCCTTAGATGTACATTCGATATGATGTGTTTCGATGTACTAGATAGACTAGCATTAGATCCAAGGATATTGATATCCTTGATGATGTTGTAAAGGAGTAGATCTCCTTTGGGATTAGTCGTTGGTGTAGTGTGGTAGTAGTTCCTCCATTGCATGGAACTAGGTGCTTAGCCTAGTACCTAATAAAGGGTAGGCGACGTTGTGATAGGTGTAGTTCACCTAAGGTGTGAAAGAACTCGGTACTTAGCCTAGTACCTTATAAAGGGTAGGCGACGTTGTGTAGGTGTGGTTCGCCTTGGTGTGAAAGAACCTCGGATTTAGCTTTGTACCAAAAAGGTTGCTGACGCTGAAGGCTTCTCCGCCATAAGGAGATTGGTGTAGTGTTTACGAAATCTCAAGTAGGTGACTCGGGGAGTGGAGTAGGGCAAGGAAGGTGTCCTTGTAGCCGAACCACTATAAATACTCGCGTTGTGGTTTTGTGCTTCTTACTCTTATCTTTTCATTACATATCTTAATATGCTTGTTTATCAACATCCAACACACACAACCAAATAGATTGACATAAGTCGATCTAAATAGTTTAAAAGGAAGTTTTAATTGGTAAAACTATTCAACCCCCCTTCTAGTTTTCCACAATTGGCATCAGAGCTTCGTTACCAAGTTTCTTGAAGTATATTGTACTTTAAAAACTTGATACGATCCATAGTTAATTGAAAACTACAAAGAAGGTTTTTTCATAAAAACAAACACCATGTTTTTCAAAAACTATATGTTTGGATGTTGAGTTGATAACAATATTTTTTTTATATATCTTTTCATTTAATTGCACTAATCTTCTTTGTGATGTTGATTAGTCAAAGCTCATACCCACCAAGCTTTAGGAGACGCTTGTGAACAAGAATACCTTCCTTAAGAAGGTATCTTAAACGCAAAGGAGCGGGAATCGTCTAAGTGACATTTGTCATTTGTAAAGACATTCCTAAGTGTATTCGAGTCAAAGCTCATACCCACCAAGCTTTAGGAGTCGCTTGGTAACAAGAATACCTTCCTTAAGAAGGTATCTTAAATGCAAAGAGACAGAATAGTTTGATAAGGACACTTGCTGTGTCATTTGTAAAGACATTCCTATGTACGCTAGAGGTATGTTTTTCTTTTTACTTTGCTTGATAATTAAGTATACTCATCTAGGTATTTATATGATTATCTTTTGTACAATTACATGTTTTACATGTAGCTTCATTAGGAAGCCTTTTTCTCACATACGTGTTTTATTTCTCGTCTATAGTCGTGGTATATAAAACTTATGTTTTGTTTCTTTTAATCCAATAATAAAACAAAACACGAATTTCAAAAATTCCTCCTTCCCTATAATAACTCCCACCGTCGACCATCTCATCAAACCCTCACTTTTTCAAATCTTCCAATTTCAAAAATTTCCTCTCATTCAAAAACTTCATCTTCCTCCTCATTCCATCTCATCCGAAACCAAGAAGATCCGTCATCAACATGGTTTACATCGCACTCGTGCTCATCGCCCTAACACTCATCGCACTTGTGTTCCCTATGATGAAGTTCACATACGGAGACATTTACTTTGTGTTGTTAATCTATATTGGGGTTATATACCCAATCCTTTGTATCATCCTAAGTATTGAAATGCAATATTATTAATAATCTAGTTTATCTATGTTATTTTTATCATAATGTGTTTATCATTTCTTTTGATTTATATGTTCTATATTCTTTTGTGATACATTAGAAGTCATGTATGCATGCTAAAAGAAAATGTAGGATAAAACATATTTCGTGGTATAAAAACTGTAAAACCTATGTTTTTATCAAATCTGCTTTCACTACAGATCCACGGATCCCGAAGGATATACTAGTCGGATCCCTTTTGTAAAGGAACCGTGGGATCCGCCCATTGAAAACAGTTTTCATGCAAGATTAAAAACCACTATCTTTCTAAAAGTAATAATCCACTAGAATTTCAAAACCATTAGTTAGTTAGGTGTTAAATACCATTGTTAATAAAATCTAGTAAAAATATTAGATTATCATAGGTTGGTCACAAACATGTTCTTTCTTTAACTTATCATTTCTATAGGTTTAATTATGACGCATGAATATGAGTTTGATTTTTCACTCACTAGCGCCTACACTCTAACATCTCTTCGAGCCCAACACACCTGCAATCATCTCCGGTTCAATAATCTCAAAACCGCACTTCCATGAAGGACTTATTGTAGACACCTCTCTACAATTTGAAGAAGGTATCAATACCTCCTTCCGAGCCATAGGACTAGAATGTCTTCTTGAAATCAACGGAAAGATATGTCCAAGGTTCATAATGGAATTCTTCCGTCAAGTCGAACTTGCCGAACGAGGATCACTTTATCTCTTTGGTTTTATATCAAAACCAAAAGTTCACTCTAACCCATGGGCATTTTGCTCACATCCTCCGAATTCCAAATCATGGACAATGTGCCTTCACCGAAGATTGGTCTCTTGATTCTCTTCAAACTTTGAAGAAAATAGTCCATATTGTTCACACATACCCTCTCTGGAAGATTTAAATTGCATAATATGCAAACCTCGACCATATTACTCCAATCCAAACATTATCCATACAAGGGATATCCGGAAGAGTACAAGCCTCTTGCTCTTATTCTACGTGAAAATGTTTGGAGTCTTAGGGGAAATCGAGATATTCTTCCCGCTTGTTGTGCTCACATGTTGTACTGCTTGCTAACACAACAACCATACAATCTCGCCTACTTCTTCGCAAGGCGATTGCAAATCTTCGGCTCCAAGAATAAACTCATCCCTTATGGAATGCTCTTGATATGCTTTATTACAAAGCATGCATTCTCTTATGTTTATGAACTTAAAACATATCTCTCAAGACTTCATTCTTGATTCCACCATCATCCATCATATAATGATCCTCCTAGCGAAGACACTCAAGGAACCAAGTAGTAGTCAAATAGGATCAATCTACTTACTGTATTTATCAATGTAATCCAATTTCTTTCATGAAATAAAACATCTTACATTTGATATCTTAGTTTTAGAACTCCTTTAAACTAAACTTGAATATAATGCATTGTCAAGATCAGCATACCTTTAGTAAAGGTTCTGCTTCAGCGATAGACGGATCCCAAAGTTGTACTAAACGGATCCCTACACCTAGGGAACCGTGGGATCCCAAGAAACGAAAATGCAATTGCAAGAATTGTATTTCAAACATATCCTTAGAACACCTCACACTAAGCTAAACATAGTGTCTTAAGGCAAATTAAGTCCTTATCAAGATAGGTTGATCTTTCCTACTCATTCCAACTCACATAGATCACACTCTAAGATATTCATAGATCTATCACTTTGTTTTAATCCATTACTCTTCCTCAAACCTTACCCTTCATTTTTTATTTGACCCCTCACATCTATGTTAGAAATCTTTTATGACAAGATTGATCATAAATCATCCTCACCTCAAAATTGATCAAAGTTGATCAAATCCTAGTTTTCCCATCTCAAAACCATTAGGATATTTTCCAAAACACAATCCTAAGTCACCACCTGATCTCTAGGATCATTTAGCTTCAATTGACACTCAAATATTTAGTGTCATCCTTGCTCATCCATTGGTACTCTTGAAAGTTCCAAATCCTTCCATAAAAGACAATCATTAGCAACATCACTCATTACCTTCAAGTACTTAAGAACCCTTCATTTAAAACACTTAGGAAGACCGAAACACTCAAGATATTATAGGTCTTAGATTTAGAAACATCATTTCCACTCTTTCATAGTCGCCGATAAGCCGGATCCCTAGGAATAGCTTAGACGGATCCCTCTGAGAAAGGAACCGTGGGATCCGGATGACAGTATAGGTCAAATCTTGCTAAAACAATCATTTCAACTTATCTTCCTAACTCAAACACTCCATCTCATCTTAAATGAGTTCCTAGATCACCAACCCCCGGTTGACTCTTGTGCATGTCAATCATCACATTCTAATGAATCCTAGTGGCTTAAGGCTTAAATGCACTTACCAAATCTCTTGGTTTATAAACCACCTTGTTAGGACCTCCATAGTCATCACTTCTCACTTTAACCTTCAAAACTCTTGAAATCATCAAATCATGAGGAAAACCCCAAGTAGTAACTTATCCACCAAAGAACCACCCATGAAAGGCTCTCGTGTTATACATGAAATATCTCAACCAATCATCTCCCGTCAAACCAACAAATGATGATAATCTTCATCATCCAATTAAACCAATTCCTAAAAGGATAGTACCCACAAAACTACCAATGCCAAACACCACCATACCTCCTAGGCCAAACAATCTCATCTCCACTAAACCATCACCATTGGTTCCTAGAGCTATTTCATTTACATCACCACTATCATCACCACACCTCTACAATTTAGAGGACTTGCCTCCTAGGCCGTCTCATCCGCTCGGCCGACAACATTCTCTTGATTAGGAGGAATAATGGTTCAAAATCAAGGTGTTGAGTCAACACTTGCTCCGCCTTTCACCAGCGTTTCCATCATATAATCCTATTTGGATTATGAGAAATCATCAAAGTCAACCACCGACCATATGGAAGTTGACACTTATTTACCACCACCATCATTCTTGGTCGAGGCATTCTCAAATGCACCTCCACCAATCCCTTCATCGTTTGAAGCTCCACAAGCCGCTTCACTTGATCCTTCGAATCAAGCCTTTTCATTTCATCCACCACCACTACCTAGCCATGACAAAGATTGCTATCATTGTCAACATGTTGAAAGTTTATACATGAAGTACGAGAAGACCAACGTTTCATGTTCTATCATCTCCTCGAACGTTTCGGCGAGATCAAACCTAAACAAAACTTGAGCTAGAAGAATTTTAGTGGTGTCCTAGCATCAAGCGTTAGTTGGTCTAGTATATCATAACTCTTGTTTTATTAAATGGAATTACATGCTACTTGTTATTTTTCTGAGCATATGTATTCATATCTCATTTATGTGATAACATTACTGTTATATCACCTTTTGCCATTTTAGTCATCGCATCGGATCCCTCTATATTGCTTAGACGGATCCTTACTAGAGGGAACCGTGGGATCCGTGAAGATAGAAAGTTTTTTCTTCTACTAACTTAAATCACATTTAAAATTGTGAATTATACTTGCTTTCTAACCTTTGTTTTGCAGTTATTCAATTTACACATGAAGACTTTGACACCCTAAAGCTAGGGGAGCTTTATGTGTCAAACAATACATTGCAAAATTACTTGCAACCTTAGATTTATATTTCATGACTTCGCTGCAAAAATTGCAATCATCTGAGGGAGCACACCACACATAGACGTAATTTTGCAAACTTATTGCAAATGAACTAGATTAGAATTAGTTTCTTTGATGCCCTTTTACTAGGGATGGACTCGTTAAGGGGGAGTAAAGACGAGATCCTTTCCCGTTACTTGCTCTCTATTTTTTTTCCTTTCACATGTTTTCTAAAAACGATGTGTTGCTTTCTTTCAAACACTTTTGTTTTCAACAAAATGGAGAAAGTAAAACTACAAATTCAAACTTTTACTAATTTTAGCTTTTCCTTAAAATAATTTTATGTTTTGTCATCAACAAAAGGGGGAGATTGTTAATACAAATAAGCAGTAAAACGTTTATTTATATTTTACGATCTTCTAATGTTTTGTCGATAACAAACGTAAAATCATTTTAACGAAACAAATAAAATACGTAAATGGTTTGAACTAATAGTTTTCTAAGACACTTACGCTTTCACATAAAACACTAAAACAAGTATAAGTGATTTTATGATTTAGATACATATGTACAACAACTAGTGTTTACATATTGGATAACATATACTTAACTAAGTATATACTAAAATGGGTAAAACAAGTATATGCTAAATGGGCAAAAACAAGTATATACTTAAATAGATAAAAACTAGCAAATGGTTTTGACCCATAACCCATGGTTTTATACATACCACTTAACCCTACATTGTATCCTTAAGATACATTGTATCTAGAAAACCATGGATCAACCCATAACCCATGACCCATGACCCATAACCAAAAATACCCATGGGCAAAGAGGGCGGACCACGGATCCCTAGCTTTGTGCTAGCCGGATCCCATGTGGAAGGGATCCGTGGGATCCGGTAACAAGGGATTTTTCTCTATAAATAGTGAGCCATTTCTTCATTGTTTCTCACCCCTTTTCAATACACTTTCTCCCCTGAGTTAAATCTCACTAACCTTAGATCCAAGAGATCTATGTTTGTAGTTTTGTTTTTTGTGATCTTTTAGGTTCCTCTTAAAGGCAAGATCACCACCTTTGAAGTCAAGCAAGCTCAAGTCCATGAGTTGCCATGCTTCCTCATCATCTAGGCTATTGAAGTCTTCTTGTTGATGATTCCTTTCTTTCTTCAAAGAAGTGTAGTGTTGAAGACATTAGTGAAAGATGTCTCAAGTGTCAAGATGAAGATATTAGTGAAGGGTATCTATCGTCTATAGGATAAGCACTTGTGGTAGGTGCTTAGAAGTCAAGACAAGAAGCATTAGTGAAAGTGTGCTTCAAATAAGACTTGAAGCATTATTAGTGAAAAGGTGCTTCAAGTAAAGACACAAGACATTAGTGAAAGGTGTTCCAGATCTAGTCAAAGGCATTTAGTGAAAGGTGCCTTAGATGCACATTCGACATGATGTGTTTCCTGGCGTACTAGATAGACTAGCATTAGATCCGCGATATTGATGTCCTTTTGATGATGTTTTGTAAAGGTGTAGATTCCTTTCGATTAGTCGCGGTAGGTAGCAGTTCCTCCATTGCAATGGAATCAGGTGCTTAGCCTAGTACCCCAAAGGGTAGGCCACGCCATGAAGGTGTAGTTCACCTATGTGTGAAAGAACTCTGGTTAGCCTAGCAATCGTATAAAAGGGTGTTTAATGCTGTAGGTGTGGTTCGCCTTGGTGCGTGAAATAACTCGTGATTTAGCTTTGAACCGAAAAAGGTTGTTTATCGCTATGAAGGCTTCTCCGGCTATAAGGAGATTGATGTAGTGGTTTATTTAACTCGAAAGTAGGTGACTCGGGAGTGAAGTAAGGTATGAAGGTGTCCTGTAACCTAACCACTATAAATACTTTGTGGTTTTGTGTTTTACTTATCTTTTCATTACATATCTTAATATGCTTGTTTATCAACATCCAACACACACAACCAAATAGATTGACATAAGTCGATCTAAATAGTTTAAAAGGAAGTTTTAATTGGTAAACTATTCAACCCCCTTCTAGTTTTCCCCACACCAAAGACACTTTGGCGCTCAGCCAGAACAAGCGGAAAAGCACTCGCGCTCATTTTCCTTCAAAGGTGGAACACGTACCAAAGATGTGCTTCATCTTCACATGGATTTGTGGGTCCCGATGCACGCATAACCATTAATGGCAAACACTACATATTGGTAATTGTTGATGACTACTCACTTCATGGACTCATTCACTTTCTTCAAGCAAAGATCAAGCTCCACAAATGATCATCACCTTTTCACAATTTAAAGTTCAAGTTCACCAACCATCCGCCAAATCGTAATCGCATAAAAGGAACTCAATTGTAAATCAAACTCTTCGAGAATTTTAAGAGAAAGTGGGAATCGAGCATCAAACATCTATTGCACGACACCGTAACAAAAATCCGGTGTTGTTGAAAGATCTAAACCTAACGCTAGTGAAGCCGCGAGAACAATGTTAATCAATGCTAAACCTGCTATTACTTATGGGCGTAATGATCAACCGCGATGCTATACTCAAAATCGATCAATGATTACAAAATTCACAACAAAACACCTTTGAGCTTATCCACAACGTAAAACCGACCCTCAAAACTTTCATGTATTTGATCCCTTGGCTACCCAAATAATGATCATGATGACTTGGAGTTTAAAGCCAAAGTCATTAGTAGTCTCTATTGGATACCGAAAATTCTAAAGGTTACCGTGATCCGAATCGCCGACAAATTAGGTTATGGAAACCATTCATGCTAATTTTGATGAACTTAATGAAATGGCTGAGCATAACAGTTTGGAACCCGTCATCACCGCTTAAACTTCCCTCAAACCCCATCATCACCAACCAAGCCCCCAGCTTATACGTCAACAAATGGAAAGACTATTTGCTCCTCTGTTCAGTGACGATATTGATGAACGCGTTCTGCTTGTATTCGATGTTTCCGCTACTCAACCTTATACTACTCTTATACTCATACACTAAGCACAGAACTACTATTGAAGAAGCACCACCAATTGACTCCTACAAAACAGCTGAACAAACCGATCCAATCCATTGATCAACTGAACCGATGATGTTCTTAATGAAGTACCCCCACCGTAGATTTTGATCCAAATGCGTTTTAACCCGCTGCCAATGAACTGCTGCGACCGATGTCGCAGAATCATCCACAAACCATTTGAATCCTCGATCCGCACAATGTATACCAACATCAACCTCTACACATCACTGACAAAAGACCATCCTCTTGAGAATATTATTGGCAACCTGACCAATCTAGTCGTTACGAGACAACGTTTTCACATGTGATGGTAAACATTGCATTTATGCACTCACTGTCTGCCAATCTGAGCCTAAAAACATTAAAGACGCGATGACAAAAGACAACTGGATTGAATCCATGCAAGAAGAACTCAACCAATTCAAACGACTTGAAGTATGGGAACTGATTGAAAGACCAACAGGTCTATGGCATTGGTCTCAAATGCATTTGGAAGAACAAATTGATGAAGGGAACGACCGTAAACAAGTCACGCCCGTGGCTAAGGGTTATCGACAGAAGAGGGTATTGACTTTGAAGAATCATTTTCTCCGCTGCTCATCTTGAGGTCGCTCGATATTTCTAGCGCTTCGCGCTCATATGAATATAACGGTCTTCAGATGGACGCCAAAATCTTAAATGGACAACTGAAAGAAACGGTTTATGTCAGCCAACCAGAAGGATTCGTTGATCCCGAGTTCCCGAACCATGTCTTCAAATTGAACAAAGCTCTGTATGGTCTCAAACAAGCTCCTCGGGCATGGTATGATAAGCTATCATCTTTCCTCATTACCAATAATTTTACCAAAGGTTCGGTTGACCCAACTCTTTTCATTCAATATCACGAGGCACATATCTTAATTGTTCAAATTTACGTGGATGACATCATTTTTGGGTCAACACATAAAAAGTACTCAATCGCTTTTGCAAAACTAATGAAGAAACATTTTGAAATGTCAATGATGGGTGAACTTATGTTCTTTCTAGGACTGCAAGTTCACAATCACCTCGGTATTTTCGAGTCACCCAAATATGCCCCCAAATTTTAAAAATTTGAATGCAAACTTGTGACACCTATGCCACACCAATGGCTCATACCAAGAAGCTAGACGATGATTTACATGAGAAATTGTGGACCCTACCAAATACGTAGTATTATTGTCTCTCATGTATCTAATCGCTAGCAGACTGATATTGTTTTTGCCGATATCTGGCTCCGCTATCGTCGAGACCAACTGAAACTCACCTCTCTAAGGCTAAAAGAATCCCCCGATACATCAAGGGAACCATTAATTGGGAATCGGTATCCAAGGATTCTGCTTTGAACTAATCGCTTTTCAGATATCGACCACGCAGGATGCTTAGATTCATGGAAAAGTACTTCAGAGCTTTACAATTTTGGTGATAAACCGTGTCATGGCAATCTGAAGCGTGATTGTACATCGCTAGCCTCAACCGAAGCTGAATATGCACTATGTCGGCGTTGTGCTCAAGACATTTGATGAGAACACAACTCAAAGACTATGGTTACGTATTTGACGAATCCCGATGTATCACGACAATCGAGTTTGCAATCTCGCAACCGCCAACACTCGAATCAAAGCACATCGATCTTCGCTATCATTTCATCAAGGACCACGTGGAACAGGTACGTTGAATTATACTTTGTGGGTACAGAATACCAATGGCAGATCTCCTCACCAAAGCCTTTTACCAAGCTAGGTTTAATGAGTTGGTCCACCGGATGGATGCTGTGTTTGACTCAAGAGGAAATGGATGAACTCTTAAAACATTATTAAAAACTACCAAAACACCAAAAATCCTTTTGTAAATATTTTTCAAAAACAAAATACAAAAATATAAAACCTGATAGAACAAAAAAAATATTCTTCTATCTATATTTCTTTTCACATTGCAACTACAATTCTTCCGTCAACACTCAAATCTTTCAAATTTCAGTATTTTTCGATCAAGTGTTGAGGGGGAGAAAACAAATATTTTTGTTATCCTATCCTGGTTGTTTCTTTAATAATGATGGTCACATTTCTAGTTTTCTGACACTCCTCGGACTAAAACTTATAAATATTCCTTATTTCTTAAGTCGAGGGGGAGTGTTGTCAAATTTCTTTCCTAAAAATCATTCTTTTGGTAACCAAAATAGAAGTTAAAGGCTTTAGATGTAAATGGTAAAGGTGGAGGGACTGAATGTGTCAAAATGGCAAAGTGTTTTTTAACAAAAACCTTCCACCCAACTCATTTAATTCATCACATTTAATATCTCACCAAACTTAATCCTACGCCTAACATTCAATCTCTCAATCCGCTTGCTTGATCTTCATTTTGTAAGTAGTTTCATAATCTAAACGTGTTTGTAAACAAAGGTTTTGATTTATATTAAAAACTAACGGTTAGATTTTCACTTATGAACGATTTGGTGTTCTACGCATAAGCGTATGAACACCTAATCAAGTGTGATTAGGTGTTCATACGCTTATGCGTAGAACACCAAATCAAGTGTGAGTGTTTGTGGTGAAAAAGATAGTGTCAAAACGTTTATATAACATCATTGAAACTATTTTGATCATAAAAACACACCCAGATACACGAATTGAAGGATATTGTGAATTAGGTTTATGCGTGAAATTGGGTATTTTCACTTTGAGAACGCTTCATTAAAATGATTGCGTAAAGTGTTATATCAAGTTGAATTGATGATATATAGGCTCGTAACCAACCCTAAACACTAAATGACCTTTAATTGAAATTAGGGTTTAAGTTCATATACGAATTGGGTACTTTTGATTCATAGCATGATTGATGTTAAAACTTGCATAGAACACCTCATTAGGCATCTAAGTCTACCCAGAAAAAGTTTGGTGCAATTTCTAAGGCTCGATTACTTACTCGTAAAAATTGAACCTTAGGGTTTAGGTTTACGCATAAGTGTTCTTACGCGTAATTGTTATATGTGTATTCATGATATGATCTGATGGTGATTGAATGTAGATGTTAATGATTGTGTTATGACAAATTTATTTCAGGTCTTCTACATTTGAAAATTCAGAATCAAGGTTTCTAGCAAACTACGCATAAGGATCACCTTACGCGTAGAATGTTATGCATAAGAGCAATCTTACGCTAACTATTACGCATAAGGTTCTACATAAGTGACTACGCCGTATCCCGTGAAGGATATGCGTGAACAAAGGACTCCACGCGATAAGGTTGACTCTTACGAGTAAGCCTTACGCCGTAAGGTTTATATACGCTATGCAGCTTCCACGCATAAGGTCCCCTTCTTACGCCAGTAATATCTCTTACGCCAGAAGTCAAGAACCTACGCATAAGCTTGCGCTTTGTATATCACTCCTGCTTACGCGATAAGCTTTCCATTTCTACGCCTAAGCCTTGTTTAACCTTAATTATGAATTGTTACGCGTGCAAACTTGTAAATAAATAAATCATAACGCAACGAAACCAATAATGTCACTAATAATCTTAAATGTTTAACAAGTTGTGAATAATAAGTGAAAAACATGGACTTTAAAACTTAAAGTTAATCAACTCACAAAATTTATCACGACATCATTGGACTATTGGACAAACAAGTGACATTGACTCAGAACAACTATCGATATCTCATTCAATATTAGACAATAAAACAACTGCTGACTAACATAATGTCTTTCGATATGTTGTTTCTTTGATTAAATATCTTCAGATCACCACCGGACGCCAAATGCAGTAATGGATGCACCAAATGTTCTCACTGTTGTCGATATCTTCCTAATGGTTATCCGATGAAGATTGGAAAGAACAACCTCCGTGTTGATTTTGATACCCTCACATGCTCGAGTCATCTTGCTTGATAGCAAGGGACATTCTCAAGAACCATACTTATCGTAACATGCTCTCCAATTCTCGCCACGCGCTTCGAGATCTATATTCACCGCCAGACTACAATGCAAAAGATCAAAGGACAAACGCCGGATCGGTGATTCTCAATGACAAACAAGTCACCATCACACCCGCACTTAAGGGTCGTTTCTCCTCATTCCGTCATCGAGCCAACCGAACTCAATGCCACACCAATCAAGAGATCGTCTTCAATTCATGATCGATATTTGTTATGACGAAGCTTCGTGGAGTAATCACTAAGCATTCATATGTGGATATTAAGAATATTGCTCAACCATGGAGAACTCTTTACATCATCATCACCAAATCTATTTCTCGTCATGATGGGGCTTATGAGCATCCCAAGCTCATGGAACCGCAAATCTTTTGGGCTTTGGTCAACATGAAGCACATTGAAGTCGAAGCTCGATATGGGACTACATGATGACATTCCTCAAAAAGCTTGGCTCAAAGATCCCTTATATCGATATACAAACCGTTGATCCAAAGAGCACTTGGGTATAACCCCGATATCCCAAGAGAATCAATGACCCCAACTCACGACATTTCTCAACCAACTCTAACGGTCGATTTAAGGAATCAACAACAAAGAAACAAGGTGTCGAAGTTACCGGATCACCTTCTCTCCGATGAAATCAAACGCCTTTATTCATACAAAGGTATCCGTAGCGCTTGCTGAAGGTAAAGTTGGTTTTCTCGACGAAAAGTCTTCGGGACACTTACCAGAAAACTGTAAGAGGCAGGCAGAAGTGTTGCAAGTAATCGAGAGTCAACGATATATTCCCTAAGAGGAAACCTCCACTCAAAAGGAAAGTTCCCTCTAAAGAAGATGTTCCTATTCCCACTCCCAAGCCTGAACCAACCAGAAAGCTAGTGGATGAAAGCTCTGAGGAAACCGAATCAGAAGATGAGGTTACCTACTTTGAAACTGCAACCGATATCACTCCAACAGTAGCTAAACCACCCAGTCCACCAGCAGATAAAGGAAAAGGGAAAACTCCTGTGCTTGAACATGATAAGGAGAGTTCAGAAGAAGAATAGTTAACGAAGAAAAAGAATATCAAAGGAAGCTGAAGGACCTGCACATAAATACTTTGCCAAAGAATTGTAAAAGATCAAACCGGGTCTCGAGGTTCAAGTGTCGGTACTCAAGCCACACCATTTTCTCGATGCGTTAATCGACCCAATAAGGAACCGTACTACCATCACCCACAAACAACAACAAAGGCAGATTGAGGATTCGATCAACTTTGATATTGAGGAACCAGAAATGGATAAGACTGAGAAAACTCATGTTGATGATACAAAGGCTGATGAAACGGCTAAGTCTGGAAATGAATAAACCGCTTATGATCAATTTCTTCTATACAGTGCTGCACGTTCTAAGGAGGAAACTTCTGAACCACCTAAGGACCCCGAGCCTCCTCATGTCTCTTCATCATCAGACTCGTCTTCTCACTCATCACCTCCACCATCCAAAAGATCAACCAGATCCACATCCAAATCAGTGAAGAAGCCAACGGCATCTTGGATCTCTCAAGCTAAGACAAGAATCGTTAAAGCTGTCAAACAGGTAAGGAAGAAAGACGTGCTTTACAAAAGTCAATTTTCTTGTCACTGTACAATATCTTCATGACGAGAATGACAAGATGAAAGTTAAAAGGGAGTATGTCCAGAAGTTCATGAAACGTGATCTTCAAGGGGAAATGAACGAGATGATCAAAGTTTATACTCACAAATACCTTCTTGACATCGTTCCTGGAGTTACAAGGGAGATGTTTACTGACAACTCTATCCAAATCTATTACACTTGGCCAGCAAACTATGAGATCAACACCTATGCAGTAAACATCAATCCAACCATCCCATAATATTCTAGGATGCTGAATCGTTAATGTGCTAGTATCTCAAATGTCTAAACGACTGCAACATTTGCTTCTACGAAGTAAATTGTTTGAAGCTTTGCTAGAATACCAACTTAAGTCAAGATGCAGAAGGAGCTCAAAGGCCTAAACGTCCAAGAGACGATGAAGATAAGGATAAAGATAAGAATGACGAGCCTAAACGCCCGAAGAAAACTGGTGAATCATCCTCCATGCAACCTCCACCCCAAAGGACTCTAGCTCAACAACGATCTCCTCCTCGCTTTCTAACGACAAACCTCGGATTCGAAGTTACCACCCCATCGAGAAATCGGTGATCACTTCGAGTATACTGGTGGTGACGATGAGGAAATCCCTGAGCCCCAACAACAACCCACCTCTCTCGACAAAGCTAAGAAACCAGAATCCTCATCTAGGCCTAAGAAAAAGAAGAAGAAGGCGCCTAAGGCTGACGTCATATCATGGCTAGCCGAGGATGACACTGAATACGACTGGTTCTCTAAGCTTGTTGATTCTACTCCCTACCCACCTGAAGGTCAAGATGCGATAGAAGGTCGAACTTTGGAGCATGCTAAAATACTTCAAGACAAGTTTCGGGTGAAGAAGATGACGAAATCAGAGTTGAGACGAATCAAGAATGAAGCCTTTCAACTACTCAAAGACGCTCGAAAGTGCTATTGAAGTTGATTATCACCTTGAAAATATAGCACGAGCCATGTCTAACAACATTGATTGGCTCAACCCTAAAGCAAACATCGACTTCACCGTAAGAGACAACGCCCATACTACACCGGCTGTGTCTAAACCGCTACCAACGATCGCCAACCAGATCAACCTAAGATTCCATTTCGCTACTTCTTCAATAATGACTTGGAATTTCTTCTACACGGTAGCGATGGTTCTAAGAAATACGCTACTTCACTTACACTTCCGCTCCTACAAGCCATATACTCCAACCGCCTAGCCATCAAGAAAAGGCTACTCACATGTTTTATAGCAGTGTGGAACAAGATGACATCGATGCAATGTATGGGATTCACCATTGGTCGGAACGCCGACGTAATCTACTACAAAAGTCGCCAGTTCAAAATCTCAACATGAAGTGTACAAGCATCAAAGGATCGTTGTTATTAAGCATGTAGCTCTTTTCGAAATGGGATTACACCTTCCTCCGTAATATCGCGGTCAAAAGACAAGACGAAAGAGACTATGCATTCTCGTGGAAGCGGACTTTGGAACTTTGTCTCAACAACATTGAAGATCCAGATCTTGCCAAAGTACGTGGACGCATGAGACAATTCTCAATCAAGTTCAACGTGAATACATCAAGTCCTTACTTATCTTCATCAGAGCATAGTGATCCGTGAACGGTAGAAGATTTACAACTTGCCGTTGAATCCTATCGCACTGTGTCAACTTCACCGGACCTCGCCTAGAACTTCCCGATATCAACCAGCTTCCACAATACACCTCGCAGAAACCATTCGGCGAATTTACCGCTAGAACTACAACTAAACCGCATGATGTATGCGTCGAGATCTTCACAAGTTTGGGGATCACACATTGAAGAAGGTTAGGGATGGCTTGGCTTATAGGTTAAAGGGGATATATGAAGGCATTGGTCTCCAAAAGCGGGAATTCTCGTGAAAGACGGATGTGAGAGGATCATCACTATGATTGATGAAAGGTTGTACGTGAAGGACCAGTTCAGTAACACTAGAGAGCTTTGTAGGTCGTCCCAGATTACTCTCACCGCTATCAACGCCTCGTCGTATTCTCGGAAAGATTGATGGACTTCCTGTACCCCTTAAACCGCTTCTATTTCATATTATTTTAGATGTGTGATTTTATATTGACAATGGCTTGCAATACACATAACAGTTGTACAACCCGTTCTTGTAATGGAAGGACTGTGGTACGCTTCGCCAATCCTTATAAAAGAGAGCTAAAGCTTTACCTTTGAGTAAAGCCTTTCAAACCTTTCAATTTTAAAAAGTTTTTGCTCAAAAGAACAAGTACTTCCCCCTTATGCCATAACCTCAACCGTTTATATCACTTGTTGAGGGGGGAGTATTTGACTTAAAAACTTTGTTCACAAATTGTTATTTGTGTAATCTTCCCACAAAACTCAAAATGGTCATATTTATTCTCAACATTTCTTCAAAAATAACATTTGTATGCCATTTTTTGAGGGGGAGAAAACATATGTGATAAGAAACATGTTGTGTTTTGCTATTGAATCCTCATGTGAAAAGACTTCAACCCATGAATTGACGGGAACTAAACAGTCATACATTGAAAAGATTTGTCTTCCAAGACTTATCCAAGTAAATTGTACCTATTCGAGAAGCTCTTGATAGACATGAACTGTGACGGGTTTGACAACCCCGGGTTGTCCACATCTTCAAGGTAGTTATTAGGCTAGTTGTCACCTAAAAGCTGACAATGTATCTCTTTAACTATGCAACGTAATTGTGTCTCGCAAAGAATTGTCTATCTTGAGTCGATCAATTCAAAAGTACGCCTTTCATCGCAAGCATTTCTCACAAAACTTAAGCACATGTTGAGGGGGAGTATTTCTGAAAATCTAAAACTCTTGAAGTGTTCAAACATGTTTTCATTCAAAACACTTGAGATTTTCATGAAAATGGTTTTATGGCAATGGAGTTATAAGGTGATTAAGGTTAGAATAACCGTCCTATGATCCGCCAGAGTCGGAGGGATCTACCCAAGGACACTACCAATAGTTAGAATTAGAAGTCCTTAGGAATGATCATAAAAAGGAGAAAATGAGAATTGGAGAAAGAAGGAGTTGAAGAATTAAAAAGAAATGCAAAGAAAATGGTAAAAAGAAATAGCCCTCCAGATTATTCAACTTAGGCGCATAACGGGTTCAATTATGTTACTGGTGTCACTTGATGACGCCGTATAAAGATTAAAAGTCGCCATGGACCCAAAGGACGCGCACTAAACCTTCTTAGCCACTCAAGTTTCTCTCAACAGAAGCTTGTTTCATTCTCACAGGAAACCCTACGCGAAACTATTGGCTTTCTATTAGAGATTGCTGGTATTGAAGAAGGAGACCCTCTCCCTAGTCTCCGCTCAGGAAAACCAAAACGCACTATTGAGTCTAGAGCCACGAGATTCATCAAAGGATCTCATAGGTACACTTGACATTTCATCACTTGTTGTTCAAACAATAAGAACAAGTGGTACGCTATCGAGTCCTACACGATCCTAGCAACTGTCGAGAACATTTATGAGAGGTTCACTATTGTGATCCTCTGATTGAATGGAAACTCCGCCAGTGGTCAACATCAACCGCAGCAGGTCACTTCGGTAACTCCCCGTGGATTACGCTTTTAGTGTGTCTTAAACAGTCTACGTCAGGAGGTGATTCTGTACCACTATCCTCGAATCTGTAGGTGTACTTTGGTACATCGCATATCTCACTTGTGGGACTCCAGCCTCAGAATGGCCTTTGTAAGAATTAGAGTTGTGTTTTCACTATTATGCCACACTCTTTGAAGTTCAAACTTGTAAGTGCCGGAATCCGCTTATTACTAACCTTTCTTATGTTTTCTTTCTTATGGAAGCTCGAGCGACCGATCGTAAGTGATTCTTCACATGCTCATACCAACAACATCACTAATGGAAGTTCTCTCAAAAGGCAACACAAAGTCCAAAGATTCTTCGTGAAGTCAAAGAATCTACAAAGTTAAAGACTAAGAGAACTTCATCAAGATCGAATCCAACGTTAAAGAGCGCGGAGAGCATGTTGATGAATGACGGAGAGACCGGAGCAACGAAGGCACTGATGCATAAACAACAACATGCTATCACTACCTTCACAAATAACTAAGATTAAAGAACAAAGAAAAAGATGACGTCAATGCAGAATACTTCAAAGGAAACAGTTTCTCTACACTGGGGAGATTGTTCGAATTAAGACACCTCTTCGTTTATCACTCTTTCATTCATCACTAACACTAAGGGGGAGATTGTTGGAATCACTCCTAAACCTTAATTCAAGTGTTAGTGCTTCACATGTAATAGTTAGCTTAATATGGCTTTTATGTTAGTAATCAAGGCTAGGCTTATGTAGAAAGCCCATAAGCCTAGGCCAAGCCCAATAAGTAAAAGGATGGGAACTTGGAGTGTTGCCCTAGTTCCCTCCTTTAAATACCTCTTGTAAACCTTCATTGAAGGTTGGTTTTTCAATTTCATTCTCTTTCACTTCATACGCATAACCATTCTTTATTCATACGCGTAAGTGTTTGATTGTTATTGTTCAACCGATCGATTCTCTTCTCTATTTCTTCTATTGATGCTTGTGTTACTAATATGGTGACCTAACAGAGTTTAATGGTGTTATACTGATATAACAACATCTGTATCGTCTTAGTCAGTACTTATTTCGGGTTTTAGGCCCACCTGCTAGCAAAATTCCATCTTTCATCAACATGACCCAAAAATCAACTAAAATAGTATCTCAACAAATAGGTCACAAAATGGCACCTGAGATCGCCCTAATTGGTACTTTTTTTTAATAACAAGCTGGTATAATGCGTGGTATAGTTTAATCTCAGTTTGATGTGGTAAAACCCTGCTCGACCTCTCCGTGTCAACCGGTCAAACTGTTCGCCCGAAAAACCTTGGTTAAACTCGCTCCGTGTCAATGTTTTTTACAGAAAAATAGTGATACTAATGCATCGCATACAAATGGTTATTTGGACATGTGTATTAGTCGCTTCGCTTTTTGCATAAACCCGGTTGACCGGTGATTCTGCCGGTCGGTCACGCACTCGCTTCAAAAAATTGGTGATAATGATTGATTTAGTTAACTATATTAAATAATGTAGAAATCGCACGGAGGCGTTGAAAAAAAGAATGTGTTTGGTGGTGAGAATGTGAGTGCAAGTGGAGATGATGGATGTGGCTAACTTATCTCTAGCAAAGGTAGTTTTAAATCCACCTCCGATTAACATGATAGATAGAGTTCATGAATCTCCTTCAGTTTCAAACACCAAGACAGGTGTTAAAAAGATAGTTCATAAGGAGCAAGTGCTTGATGGTTCAGATTCAATTGCACATGCTGACATCATTCGTTTTGTTGTCATTTGTGCTTTCGGTAACTAACCAGTAAGAACGAGGTGTTTTTTCATGTAGTCTATATGGGGTCACTACTACAAAAAATACTAATAAGATCGGTTAGAAACCCTCATAAAGATCGGTGCCTAACCACTCTAACTAAGGGTGATCTATTTGAGGGGACATAACATATAGATCACCCATAACCCATCTTTTAATGCTATACTTAGATCGTGCAATAACAAAAGTGCGATCTAACATTGTTTGTTGGTGGTCATCTTAGGAATAGTTAGATCACTTCTTCAACCGATCTAGTTAATAACCATGACCTAAAAAAAATTGGTACGAAAATTTGAATGTTCCAAAATTTAATTATACAAAATGCGTGTTTTTCCAGAATCTGGCATTACCATACACAATAATATTCCAATACAAATAACTTTTATAAAGATTCAACATTCAAGTTGCAAACCAAAATAACTTCAACAAAAAGAAAACAATTGCAACATAATTCAAAACTTTCAAAATAATGGCTTCACAAGTGCTAGCAACTACTATCCAAAAATCCAAGATGCTCCATTGCAAATATATAGGTAAAGATCGATCCACTCCCACCTCAAAATCAGAAAAGCAATAAAGTATGGAAAAAGCGTTGAGCTCGATGATCTTTAGAACCATTTCATGACAGGGTTGTCGTTGTAGTTGCTGTCATTGTTATTCTGTCAACACAACAGCAAATTATAATCTAAAAAGCTCATAACCCGTGTTCAACACGGGCATACAAATTTAAATGAAAAAAAAGTATGTATCTTGAGTTTGTAAATGGAATTAGAAATAAGGGGTAGATTAGGTAAAATGCACAAACCAATAATATTTTCTACGAAGTATTGGAAGTAATAGAACATGCAATATTTTCTACGAGAGATAATTGAACAAACTCATCTCAGATCATTTTATGCAAACTCTAAGGTAAGTTGTTACGGAGTATTGCATGCATCCTCTATTACCTTTCCATTTTCCAAGATGTCCATTACCTTAAAATGACTAACTTTTACATCATTTAGAAATTACACTGACCATAAATGTAGTCCGTGTCAAAAAGGTCTCGTAAAAGGTGTTAATTTTAATGCTTATAATCGCCTTAATAATCAAGATGAAGCAATAGACTATATTTCAAGTTTGCGGCTCAAAACCATATAAATTGCATCGCATAAACTGGGTCAAAACTCAATACACCTGAATGTGAATCTTGAGGCTTGGCCGGTTAGAAAGTTGGCCAAGATAGGTTAGTACGCTGGAGACATGTTGGGGTTGACTCATTACCAATATCACAGACCAGCAATATCATACTTTTTACGGTTACCTAACCCTTGTCTATAACCCTAACAAGAGAATTTACAATTTTTCTTACAAATAACATGTAACATGAGAAGATTGTATGTGTAGCAATCTAACCTCGTGACTTGAAGGAGACTATACCAGGTTCACAGTCAATTTGCTCCAACTTCCAAACGACATTTTAACTTGAAGGAGCAGCGCATAGTTTTCCTGAAGAACATAACACTTTCAGTTAATACAATGAAAAGGCATTGCCTTGAAACCAAAGGCAAACTTTATACATCAAAATCATGATTTCTACTTAAAATCCATTAAGTAGGACTTTTACATCAAATATTAGAACTGGGGACCAAATTCAGAATTGTATATCAATATGGAACATTTTAAACTTACTTGGATTGCACGTTCAACTTATAAGCCAGTGATTATACAAAAGCACATTTTTATAGCAGCCTACTCACTACTCAACCAAGTGTTTTTTTGCTAAATAAAAGAACTTAAGATAATAGTTAAAGTGTAGGCAACTTTGTTTAAACATTTGATAAGTAGATATATTAAGTTTGACATTGTTTAGTAAATCTCATCCAAAACAATATACTTGTGCATAAACATAATAAACCATGTATAGATTAAATAATACTTAATTCAATAACAGAGCAACATACCTCTTGAACTGACTTGAAGCAAGTTCATATGTATGATTGAAAGAACAAAGTTATGTGCCTATGTAGATCCTATGAAAGAACAAATTAGAAAATTTTCGATATAAGATAATAATATATTATAAAAGTACACGAGGAACTGAAACGAACCAGTTTCTCTTCTGTATAATGTTCAACGCCATATTTTAAGGTCACGGAAAGTATATGTCACACAAGGACAAATATTCTTAAGCGTGTACTCAGACCTTGATGTGACCTTGAATGCCCTCCACTTTTGGCCACATGACTTAAGCGTAACACTTTTAATTTTATCATTTTCAAGTGTTATTTTTTTCCTATTTAAGTTGACATGAACCTTGTTAAAGGTGAATATGTATATTAATAAAAAGAAAATGCAGCTAAGAGTCTTAGATAATATAACTTGATATCCAACCATAACAGCTCTTTTTCTTTGTGATCTATAACAGCATTTTTACAGTACTTTTCAAATTTACGTCGGTGTTTGCCTACAGCTGCCCCATGGTTAATGAACATTACAGATTCACCTACGGGAAGATATTATACTTTGTTCATCCCTCTCTGTTTTGCGGTTTTCCATAATGAGTTGTCAAGATTAAACACCAACACATATATCATATATAAGTTTTTAAATATAAAACAATTTAGTTAACCAGAATGTGAGTACCAAGGATTTAAGGTACCATCGATAATCAAATTAGTTAACACAAACAATATGCTTATATATGACTATTAGTTCTACATCAGTTAGTGTATGCACTTTGAGCAAATAAGTGATTACACTTCCCCAAATTCATAAACTAAAGAACTTATTCAACCTTGAGGCCAATTACTTTCATAAACAAAGCTAGTAAATAAGCGATTAAAACCATTATATGCACTTTACTTTCACAACAAAGCTATGTATAAAAAATTTCATAAACAACAAAAAAGTTGGGTACTGCCCAAGTACTTGCAGCCATGAACACACAACTTTAACCCAGGTAATTTACTGTCATAAACATATGTATAAACAAACAAAAGTCACGCCATTAGGGCATTTTCACAAAATTAGGATGCAAATTTAAAACTTAACCAAACAAGTCATCAGAAACTATTGAATTAAAATTTATTACAAGAAAAAACCTTAATAAACAATTCATCAACAAATTTACAATTAACTTATACGCAATTTAAATCTTAACTAACTTACATAGAGTGGAGTAAAGGTTAGGGCTCCGCATGTGGTGGTGGTGGAGGTGAGAAACCACTATTGAAGATTGAAGAGGGTGATGGTGGTTATTAGGTTTTGTTTGGTGAGAGTGGTGAGGCGCTGGTGTTGGTGAGTGATTTAGGGGAAATGGTATAGGGTTTTGTGCGTTTAAATTTTGGTGGAGCGGTCAAATGAAAAGTTGGAATTTTGGTGAAGCGGCTGGTGAAAATTTGTACCCCCTAAAAACTATTGGAGTTAAAAAGATCATTTATTTATTAATACCCGATCTATTTTATTCTTTTCTTTTTTTATTTTTTTAAAATGATAATTTTTAACTAGAAGTTAGTTAGATCGGTCATTGTCCAAATAACCGATCTATTTATTACACTTCCTCCTCCTTTTCATTTGTTAGATCGGTTTTTAAGAAAACCACTCTATTTGAAGTGATCTTTTTAAGCTTTTGTGTAGTAGTGGGTTGTCCTTAAAAAATGGGAAGCTATTGTTGATCTCGTATGTCTGTTGGTAGTCATGTACTAGCCTAATCTAATTCATTTCATTCTTGAACAAACTTAGTAGACTATGTAGTCACATTACTTCAGTAATTATATGAATATAGCATCTTCATCAGCAATGATTTCGATCAGACCTTGACAGTGAATGACAACTAACTAACTGAGCAAGGAATAATGTTCCCAGTAGGCTGGCTAATCTATACCATTATTTATCTGATTCTCGATGCATCGGGTTTGGTGGTTTATAAGCCAAAATCACATTTGATAAAAACAAGGGTGGAGCTAGTATGGTGACTAGTGGGTACTTAGTACCCCTTAACGAGCCAAAATATCCTTTACATGAATCGAACACAAATTTTATTTTCTTAATTTGTAATAGAGAAACACCCCCTAACATCAAATCCTTAGAAACGTAAAAAAAACTTATAACCATTCAATTTTGTTTGAGATGTACCTTTTTCTTGACAAAGTTCTATAGTGATTTCAAGTTCTGTATTTGCTCTATTCGGTATTGGTTGGAAGGCTGAATTCTACGTTGTAGTGAGTTTAGAAGATAAATGATCTTTAATATGCACATGGATGGTACTTATTAAAATAAAAAACAAGCATCAGTCGATGGAAAATCTACGCACGTCTTTCTTCTTGTCATGAAAGGCATGCTAACTCTCATCCCACAGAAAAAAAGAGGAAAATGGTTATCATTTATATATCCAACTATCTTCCAATTACTTGTTTTAGAGTTAGTGTCATGCTTTCATATTGGTTGTGTAGTGTGATCCTAAAGGATCCTACTACACTCCCAACTTGAAAATTTGACACAGTCTTAATTTTTTAGACTAAAATATACCGTTTGTCCCAAACTTGTACCAAAGCATCATGGGACAAAATCGGCCTTTTCATCGCCACAGGTTCAAACCTTGGCCTTTAAATGCCAAATTAGTCATTTGACAAAGTCAAAGTCTGATTTTTGTTTTGTAGTCGAGGGTATTTTAGTCTATACACATTTATACTTTTATAACACATTTATATTTTACCCCTCATCTTTCATCCTCGCCATCATCTCCAAATCATTCATCTCCCCCAAATCATCATCTCCCAACATTCATTATTCATCTTTCATCCGGTTGGTCTAAAAATAATAGATGCATTCATCATTCATCTTTCATCCTAGTACAAAGGGATAACTCTCTGATATTATAGAGCCGATGTATGTCTGATATTCTGATTTTGATTGCCATTTAATAAGGCATCAAAGTTTCTTGAAGCCACAAAATCATTCAACACTAGTGCCTGACTTCCCGTCTTATGCATGTTGAAGGCTGCTTTTTATTAAGAGTATGATATGCAAAAGAATTAAGTGCTCAAGTTTTTCAAGGAATTTGCTGGACATACAACAGTTATACTTTAATTGGATTGCAAGCTTTAATTTAAAGAAAATTTTACATTATTAGTCTGACAACTAGGATAGGCCAAGAGGGTTCTAATATTATTGGAGACATTACACCTTCTTTTCTATCATTATTTATGTACTAGTAATGCAATTGCCATTTACCAAAACATTTTGTGAACAAAAAGCAATATCAAGGCTGGGAACAAAAGGTTGTTATTAAGACAATCATCCGCTATATCTTACAAATTGCAAGAGTAAAACAGTTGTCTGACTTAGTTTAGAAACCATTGTTCGGAATAGGTTTCTTATACTTTGAGAACGGTATTGTTATGTGCTAATCAAAGATTATAGTAGGGCTTAACTATCTCTTCATATCTACCAAGATCTCGTACATCAATACTGTATATGTCTTCTTACTCAATTATCATTGATCCCGTTACTTATTAAGTAACATTCTAGCCTCGGGTTGAGGTACCTGCATAAATTTCTAAATTTTATACCGTACCTGTCTGTAAATATCTTCAGTCTTACATCAATCTCGTATATTCATGTCTCATTTTGGCTGAGTTTTTTTCTAAGTACATGTAATGGTTGTCTTACCTTTCGAACGGTTTTTAGAATTATGCTTTTTCTGTTCTCTTATGTGTCACGTCACTTGACTATAATAAGCAACTTTTAAAAAGTTGAGCTTCTTCTTCAGAGTTTAAATATTTAACGCAATACGATTTCTGTGATGTAAAATAAATATCTATAAGATATACCCTTTTGTTATGAAAGATGAAAGTGGTAGTGATGTACTAGGATGATGAATGATGAATGCATCCATTATTTTAGACCATATCAGGATGAAAGATGAATGATGAATGTTGGGGAGATGATTTTGGGAGAATAATGATTTGGGGAGATGATGACGAGGATAAAAGATGAAGGGTTAAAATATAAATGTGTTATAAAATTATAAATGTGTATGGACTAAAATACCCTCGACTACAAAACAAAAATCAGACTTTGACTTTGTCAAAGGACTAATTTAGCATTTAAAGGCCAAGGTTTAATTCGGTGTGGCATGAAAAGGCCGAGTTTTGTCCCATCATGATGCTTTGATACAAGTTTAGGGACCAACGGTGTATTTTAGTCTTTTTTTTATGTTAACTATAAAAATATTTTCTATAAGAAAGATGTAAATTATTTATTTATTTATTTATTTTTATATGAAGTTTTAACTTTTTCGTTATAACTTAATAAATCCTTTTTCTACAAGTACCCTACTGAGGAGCTATTTGATCACTAAATGCTCACTAGGCCTTAAATGGCTAATTATTACTAGTATGAGTAGATAAACCAAATTTTAAATTCCAAGTAGTACCTATTCTTTACAAAACTTATGTTCCGGAGCTGTTTTAGGTTTTTTTCTCATAGAAGTTTGTTGTTTTTTTTAATCTAGTTATTGCTGTTCAAAATGATACTTGACTTTTGTAGTCATTTTGTGATTATGTATTACTTGATTTGATATCATTTAAAAAGATGAACTTTGGTGTGGGTGATAGAGTATTCTAAGGAGGATTTGTATCTAATTACATCGTCGATTAGTGATTATCATGGGGATTAGCATCAATAATCAAAATAAATTCAAAACAATCTTTAGAGTGCATATGGACGGTACTTATTAGAATAAAACACACAAATTATTCGAGAGAAAAGGTAGGTACTTCATTTTTTTTAACATGAATGCCATTCTGACAGCCATCCCACATAGACAAAAGAAGGAAAGTTGTTATCATTTTTATATATATACAAGTTTCAATTAGTTTGTTATTTTAGGATAAGTGTTATGCTTTCATATGGGATGGGGTGGTGTGTTTGTAATGGAACACCCAACTCTTTTCCATAAGGGAATGTGATATGAAGTCTTAAATTTTTTTTAGTTGATAATATTGGGTAAAACATTTTTCTTTTAAAAAAGGTGTCGATTTTTTTTACATGAAGTCTTTACTCTTTCATAATAACTTTATAAATCTCATTCAAGAAGCACTCTAAATTAGGAAACTCATATGAGATCATCTTTTGTTTTTGTTTTAACTATATAGGTTTTTTTATCGAGAACCCAAAGAGTGCGTTAATTAGTGGTTGTTATCTTCCTTTACTAATTTGTGATCTTTTTCTTACAAAATAAGAATAAAAGTTTATTTCAGAAAGATCCATTGACACACGAAGGTAGTAGTTACGTATGTATTAATATAATTTCAAGATTGTAGATTGTGAGTTACATTCTAGTTGTGTCATAGAATTTGACAGAGGTAGGGTTCGAGTATCTTAACTTCTATTAATATATTATATTATACAAATCCTTAGAGGTATGAACCAAATTAATTGCTAATGGTTGCGCAACTTATACTTGTTAACCTGCATCTATGCATAGAGAGTAAGCTCCCCATGAATATCGCTAAAGGATGAGCAATACTTATGGTATTATCACATAGCAATGTCGGTTCAAAGTCAACCGATCACAAAGTAAGATTATGTAGATACTCCGTTTGGAGTAGATTTCTTTTTTAAGAGGGGCGTGTTGACTAAATACTTGCTAGGTCTCGAATGCATAATTATTTTGTGTAGACAAACCAAATCTTACTTTCCAAGCAGTCGAATGTGTCTCTAATAGGTTAATAGGTATAGGAACTTCATTGTTCCCTAAGTCATTTCATTTGTTAGAGTTGCACAAGAAAAATTAAAGGATTGTCCTTCATATCTCCATTCAATTTTATGTTTGACATGTACCTTTTCTTAACAAAATATATCCGACGTTGTTTTAGCTCTTGAAAGTTTCTCGCTTGTTTTTAAACTTACAGTTCTATATTACTCGATTCGATATTGTTTGAAAGAATTAATTTTGGAGTACGCGATAGAGAGCTCCGTGGAAGATCTTTGTATTTGATTTCATCGTCACTTAATGATTATTATGGAGCTGAGTATCAATAATCAAAATAAATTTAGAAGATAAACGATCTTTAATGTGCATATGGATAGTCGCTTATTGTCATGAAAGCCATGATAACAGTCGTCCCACACTCATAAAAGAACATAAATAGTTATTGCTTATATACCAGACTACATGCATCAACTCAAGTTGGTATTAGTATTTACCACAAATTCAATGAGCCAATCTTAATCATTCATTTTTTATCAAAATTAATAAAAAACTATTTTTCCCCTTTTTTTCTAAACAAACATATTTTGCAAACAGTAAATTTTGAGGCTTCAAAAAATACACTATCACGACGAGAATTAAATTATCTTTCTATAGATATGTATATCTATATACTTTTGATGAACTTTTTTTTTTAGATTTTCGACGAGAAAAATCACATGTGATTCATTTTAAAAATCACAAGTGATTTTTTAGGCGGAAATTTTGAAAAAAAAATAGTTGAAATTATAAATAAGTGCATATCAGTCTATAGAAAGATAATTTTCATCGCGATGTTATGATTTTTTTCGTGTAACAAGATTTGCAAGATATTTAATTTTTCAAACAAAACTGAAAGTTTATTTTTTGTTTTGATAAAAAATGAATGAACATGATTGTTTCATTGAATATATGGCAAATATGAAATATGTATTGATCTTTTCTCGCATCAACATTATAATAATTAGACATAAAGTCTTAAGTTATCATCTATTACTTGACTTGTACCTTTTTAACAAACGTTAAAAAGATTCTCAATTTTTCTAATTTTGTGTAACGCATTAAATTTTTATTTACTTTTGAACTTCATCTTTTTGTATATCATAGACAAGTTGTGTGTATTCTTTTGATCAATTTACCCCTACTCAAATTAATTTGAGTGTGTAAATGATAGAGGGTATATAATGGTCTAAGTAATAGACACAACTTGTCTATAAAATACCAAAAGGACGAAATTAAAAAGTATGACGTACCAATAAGAAAACACGTTGCACAAAATTTGAACAAAATGGCAAGTAAGACACTTAAAAGAACCGATTACGTCTAGTTTAAATACTCAGTGGGTCTTCAATCCCTAGTTTAACTGTGTCACCAATAGTCACTAATAGGACCTTTACTACTCTCAAGTCTACTCAAATAGTTTCTGCAAGATATTTATCCTTTAATGGTTAGTCTTGCAAAGCCCTTAAGTATTATACGAGTCAGTAATAATATGAATATAACAGCTTTAGACCGCAATGGTTTAAACCGGACCTTGATAAGCATGGCATCAGCTACGTAACTGACTAAGTAATACTTAGAACGTTCCTAGTAGGTGGGTTTGTTTAAGTGTAACTTGTCCAATTAGATCAACAAAACTATCAGATAAAAAACTTAGCAATGTAACGAAAACGGTACTTTACAAATGGAACCAGAAATAGCCCCAAAAAAAGTTAAGCTGTACGAACATCTTTTTTTTTTTTTTTTCTTTACAGTAATCAATATTTTTTTTTACAATAATGTTTTAGCTCTTAGAAGATTGTCGCTATTTTTTTTATCTCGTCATTGTTGTTCAATATGATACTTAACTTTTAAAGTGATTTCACAGTTTTGTATTACTTGATTTGATATAGTTTGGAACAGTGAACTGTGGTGTGAGTGTGATAAAGTTCTCCATGGAAGATTTGTATCTAATTACATCGTCGCTTGATGATTATCATGAGCTTAGCATCAATGATCAAAGTAAATCCAGAAGATAAACGACGTTTAATGTGCATATGTATGATAATTATTAAAATAAAACACAAACATCATTCGAGAGAAAAGCTAAGTACTTCATTATGTGATTTCATGAAATCCATGCCAACCCCATCCCACATAGAAAAAAAGAAGGAATATGGTTATCATTTATATTATCAACTGGTTTTGGGAGTAAAAACACACGTAGAACGATAGAAGTGTTGGCGCGGTTCCTATCACACGTTAACACACGAACACGAAGAAAACGAACGCTTATTTGAATTGACACGACCCGTTTTGATTCTTACTTAGCCTGTTTTATTTGACCGCATCCAAGCCCACGGTTGCCGGCCAACATAATTGGTATTTGGATCATGTTAAAATCGATTTGGATTAGGAAGATTGAATAACTTGGAGCTCAAGTTTTGAGCCCAAAAGAGGCTTGATGTTTGAGCTATATACACATATCGTATATTAGCTTATAAGCTTCCTAATATTTTTATCCCTAACTAACGATTCGTTTACATAATATAAAACCTCAAAAAGTCAAAAGGACTTTTTGTTTTGTTCCAATCATCTCCTCACTCACAAATAAATTGTATATTGATTTCTTGTCTTCACTGTGACGACATCTCAGAGAGCAATAAAAGATTGCATGCAACTTTATATTTATTTAGTATGCATGTATATACTTTACATGCATGCATGAGTTGCATCCATCAATTATTGTGAAGCGAAGGTGTATTATATCGTCTGCTCATCACCCGAGATTAGACACAATGACTTTGGTTCTCGGACGTAAAAGGGTTTATTGTTTTTTTTCTTGTTCAAGGCATTCAAATAATTCAAGGGGTTGATTGTTAAACGTTCTCTCAGCTAGCTATTCGAATGTACTTGTGTTAAAGTGTTCGTATGTGATACTGGTAGAGGCATCTATTTTAGGTGCTTAGTTTCGTATTGGTTTTATTGTCCGTTACTAAATATCAATTGCCAAGCAAGGTTAGGGTTTCTTTTATCCCTTTTATTAGTTAATTATTGTATTTATTAATTGTTTATTAATCACGTGTCTAACCTAATTGCGACTACTAGATTCTTATCCGCTGCGTACTCGTATGCATTAATTGGTTAACGTAGTTCTAAAATCCCAACAAAGGGCATCACGAATCATCTCTTTTAGTATGGGTTACACGTTTCTTACTAATAAACATGTTTAAAAGGCTGCATGAAACTTAATTTAGTTATTCGTTTTATTTTGTTTTGACAACTATATGCAATACTTGTCAATTTTTAATAAAAATAACTAGTCACACACAAATTAAAATTATATTGATAATTAGAATTAATTTATTAATTTGAATTACTTGTTAATTAGAATTTAATTTACATGTTAAGTATAATTAACTTGTTAATTAAAATTAAATTGTTAATTAGGAATTACATCTTAAATTAAAATTACTTGCTAATTAGAATTAAAAGTTAATTTGTATTTATTAATTGTTAATTAGAATTATTATGATAATTAGAATTACATATTGGTTTATAAATACATAAAATTGCGTAATTACTTGTTAATTGAGATTGCCATGTTTTATGTGTTTTTCCGGCCACAAGACCCACTCAATTAGTTTTTATGTATGGGGCTTATCTAGGTATTACATCCTAGCGACGGTCTTATGGTTCTCCGTTTGGGAAAGACTCGCAAGAGAACTCGGAACAATATGTGGTTATATATTGATGTTTATGTTTAATATGTTTGTGATTCCTATATATGCATTATTACTTGCTTAATAAGTAATTAATTGGGTAGTTAATTCTTTTAAGAATGAAATTATCAAAAGTACTAGAATTGAACTTTTTATGTTCTGACGTAAACAAAGTTGTTTTTCCACGAAAGACAAACTTAGTCTCTTTTCCTAGTAAGAAGAGTGAGACTTACACCTATCTTTTCTTCTTAGTTGACAAACTAAGATAAGATTACAAAATGTTTAACTCACTGATGATTTTTCATTACCCTTTTGTGGTCTAGAGATAATTGAAAGATATAATATTTTGTGTAACTGGAAACATTGTGTTTAGAGTTACCAAAATAATTAACATCCTGCACTTGTCATGATGTATGAGTTTAAACCGAAAAGAGTAAAGAAATTACTAGGATATTCGCTAGGTAATTTTCTTGGACTCTTGTTTATTCCTAAAGTGTTAAATACCCTTGGGCCTTTGTAGACGATAAAGGAGGAATTGCATGCTAAAGATTCAAGTTAATTGAATGAAAGAATGGCTAGTCCATTGTCTGCATAAGTAGAACTTCATATACTATGTTCTATTCCTAAGTACATGCTACTCGTAGGCATTTGAAGAGAATAGGAAAGTATATAAAACCTTATATGCTTTCTACCAGAAAAGTAACACTTAGAATGTTGACAAATCCAGTGGGAGCAGTTGCATTTTATTACTGAAATATCATTCATGTAATGTTGTCAATTGCTTAAAGGAAAATTGCATTTTACTTTATAAGATAATACGTTGCCTTTATGGTGTCGCTTCCTCAAGCGGTATCTATAAAATAATAATCCACAATTCCTTATTAAAGGTTATGGTTCTAAAAACTACTTATGATATCTATGACATTATCATATCGTTTGAACAATCAATCACGTGTTGTTTGTTTTCATAATATGATGTTGTACCTTACACAAGTGGGAGAAATCTCAAAGTGTGTGCAAGGAACAACAATATTATTGGTATATCTTGACTGCAATGTAAGAAAACTAATAAATCTACTAGGACTTAAATACGTTAGATGTTTAATTCCCTACTACATGTAAATAAGAATGCAACTAGGACTTAAACACATGAGATGTTTATTGCCCTACTACATTCTAATAATGATTCTACTAGGACGTGAACACGCTAGATGTTTGTAGCCCTACTACATTCAAATGTCATGATATAGTGTAAAGATACTTCAACGTCTGACTACATGTTTTATTCAACATAATTATGGTTATATGATAATGATCATAATTCTGAAGTATAAAATTAACATGAAATTACTATAGAACTCAATAGTTTATGCTCATGATTACTTATTGGTATGGTATAATTATGTTAAGACATAATTATAAAGTTTTTGAATTAATTAATGACTTATAACATAAAATATATATAGTAAAAGTGTTATGTATTCTAGTTAACACATAAACATAAGGCATTTGAATTATTCAAAGACTTAATAATGTATTAGTGAAATGTTCTGTTTTCTAGTTAATACATGAACATATGATACTTGAACAGTTCTGTCTTCTTGTGAACACATGAACGTAAGGTTCTTGTATTGTTCAATGAATATACATTATTGCATGCACTTGGTTCATAAATACTTTATATGTAATTTGGCTCGACCCAATTGACAAGTATTTGGTCCAAAGAGAATTAAGTTATCTATAGAATTCTGATATAGTTTCACAATTCTAATAACTCATAGGATACCACTTCAGCATGGTATGTCTATTGTGTTAGATCAAACCTTATTCATATTGTTTGGTTCCTGATAGCTTTAATTTCTCTACCTCCAAAACATATAAAGGTTAGAAATTGTGAGTGTCAAGGATACACTCAATAGAGTTCAAACCTAAAAGGTATTCAAGACAAACCAAAACTGAAAACCCTAATTCAATAAGGATTTGAGGTTTTACCACTCAAACCAATTGAATCATAAATCCTTTTAGATTTTTGATTCTCTACACTTCCTAGCTTGAAAATTGTAGTTTTGATGTTCTTCCTAGCTTGACGAAACACAAAAATGTTGCTAGAACTTTTGGTTATAGAGTGATACTAATTTAGAGTTTTTCTATAAACCCTAATTTGAGTTGTTGGAAGGAATTCCATTATGTCTTGATTTAAGTTCTGAATTTGTTAAAATCTTTGAAGCATTTTATTAAGAAATCTTGAGATGAGAACTTAAAATGTATTTTGTGATTCTCTATAAAGAACAATTTATTGTTGCTTAAATACTTAGTATTTAGAGAATTGTCTCTACTTACAAAAGTAAGTGGGAGTATATACATATCTCAAAGTTTTTGAGAACAAAATACTTAACCTTCTAAAATCCACTTATTAATGTCATACTAAGTTTAAACATGAAAATGTCTAATCAAGCATAATGATTACTCTCATTCATAAATCAAAAAGGATACCTCATCACTTGAGTGATATTTTATATCAATGTTGAGGGATATAAGAAGATTGTTAAATCAGCCTACTAAAATACATTGTCACATCTTGAATCTGATAAATGTTTTAGAACTATGAATGACAAGATGCGTCCCTGAAAGGCAAATCAAGTTTTGTGATTGATTGTTATTTCGCCTAACAGCTAACATATGAGGTGGAATGAGTTTCTTTTAAAGAAAGACTCACAAGGACAAAATTGTATACATATTAATGCATGACATTTTATAAGAAGTTTTAATCACTTAAGCAAATCGATTGTGATTAAATTTTCTTATATATACACGTATTAATTATATAAAGATATTGAATTGTCATAAATGTTCCTTGTATAAAGAATATGACAATTAAGATTTTATAACTCTTTGTTTATGATTACCTTTTGCGAAGACGGTGTGTAATCAAAAGGGTTATGAATCTATATTATCTTTATGTAGTATACAAAATTTGAGCAATCCATGTGTTTAGAATGGATCATGCATCTAAGAGTTGAGATCTTGAATTTAATTACAATATGATTCTGATTGAATTAAGATAACTCTTGAGTACATCTGACATTGAGTGAGAGCATTGTGTTTTTCCTTAAAATTTACATGTTGAAGATATCATTCTATTTAAGCTAGATATTGATTCTTAAGATTGGAATGAAACTTCACTTGGAATTTAGGGAATAAAACAAACAACTTTGGAATAAATGTTTATCTGGAATAAACAAATGCGAAAAATTAAGTCTAACACAAATGCAATATATTATTCAAGCAATTCTTAAGTGATATATTTCACTTGGAGTAATTTATTACATGAATAGAAACCTTATGTTGTTTTACTAAGGATTCATCATGTATATATTATATTGTGTGTAAGACTAGTTGCTGCTTTTGTATAAGAACAAATGAGCTGACAACAACAATATCTAATTGAGAGGTTTTTAGATTATTGTTAATATAGATACATAATTATAAAGCATAGTATTGTATAAGTACAAATGATGCTAGAGGATATTAATACTAGTTGTAGTAGGATTTTATCATTTATGATAAATCGCTAACTAGTCGCTCAACATAGAGCATTGTTGCATTATAAATTACGGAATGAGAATACTTTACACTTTTAGAAACTGTAAAGATGACTGTCAATATGTCGTTAATTTCTAATACCTCATGCAAGGTAAGACGACATCTCCATACTATAATTCTTGCAATAGTATGAGCATATGAGATAAGACACTCATCTTATATTTCAAATCCCTCACTATAAGTGATATTTTGAAATAAGTATTCGGAAAGTTTACTCAGATAACTATTTAGTTTTTCTTGAAACTAAAGGTTGAGAATGTTGGAAACATTAGGCTTTAACTTACTAAATGAGTTTCATGCATATCCTGTTTTTAGTATTTGATATTGGGATTGAAAGACATTTTTACTTTATGATGAATAAAGATACTTGGTATTTGTTATTCATTCATATAATAATTTTTATCCTATGTTTTCATGTTTAATCCTTGAATGATTTTATTGTTCTAAATATATCCATTGTCGGTTAACAATATGGGAATATTGTTATGTAAATCTGAGTGTTGGTTATATTCTAACGAGAATGTGGATTGTTCCCGCCAAACTCCTATGTATTCAATGGAGCTGCATATTGGATTCCCCAACTTTCAAACATTTACTTTGGATCTTTTGTCATAAGTAAAATATTGAAAATGGTTTGTTATTTGTTATCTTATCTTGATTGAGATACGCTTCTCATATGTGTGGATATTATTTTTGTAAGTATACAAAATGCTATCTGAACAAAGTAGTTATAAAAGCTATATTTCGAGTAATGTGAAGCAAGATCCACAACACTTGTAGTCAATACAAGATTTGTTACTCCACTTGATATGTGAAAAGATACCATGGCACCTCTTCCGCATTTATTCAGATAATTGTTTGGCCAAACCCAAAGGGTAATGCAAGATGATTCTTGATTACATTTGATATATCCAATTAAAATCTATAAAGAGAATCTAAATGGTTAAACTATATGGAATGATTTAAGATCCATATCCATGGTTTTACCAAGATCAAACAAATGATGATTAAAAGCAAGACATTAATAACAACTGCTAATGAGAAAATTTACGAAACTATTTCTCGCATAATTTTTAGTAAAAGCGAAAGTGAGAGCGTTGCTCTAGGCGCTTCGTCGTTAGTTTTGTATGCCATTCGACACTCCAACTCCCAAGTGGGAGCTGTTGGTTTGTGGGAGTAAAAACACACGTAAACGACTAAAAGTGTGAGCCTATGGGGCACAAACGTTAAACACGAGTACGTAAAACTAACGTTATACTTGACCACACATGTTTGACATGTCTTTACTGATGTTTTATTTTGACCGATCCAAGCCTCTGGTTGCGGGCCAACATAATGGGTATTTAGATCATGTTAAAATCGATTTGGATTAGGAAGATTGAATAACTTGGAGCTCAAGTTTTGAGCCCAAAAGAGGCTTCATGTTTGAGCTATATATACATATCAGATATTAGCTTATAAGCTCCCTAATATTTTATTCTAACTAACGATTCGTTTACATAATATAAAACCTCAAAAAGTCAAAAGGCTTTTTGTTTTGTTCCAATCATCTCCTCACTCAAATAAATTGCATAATGTTTTCTTGTCTTCACCGTGGACTATCCGAGAGAGCAATAAAAGATTGCATGCAACTTTATATTTATTTAGTATGCATGTATATACTTTACATGCATGCATGATTTGCATCCATCAATTATTGTGAAGCGAAGGTGTATTATATTTTAGGTGCTTAGTATAATGTTTTTTCAGATTACATATGGTTGAGCCTTGTTCTATTTGGCTTTTTAATGGTTGATTTAAAAATTCTTGAAATTCGGGAATTCCGATTTATGCAAGATTTTGTAGCAAGAAATTTTTTTTCCTTTTGTTGTATTGCAATTTTCAGAAAAATGCAATGTATTTTAAGAATTGAGTATTTGTTTGAAAGTTCGTCAAAAATTTTCTTATCAACCACGTTGTTAGTCATCATATGATTTATCACATCAAGCATACGATTTACTTACATGTTCAGATTAATTTGTACAGAATTAAGCACAAATGGATTATCAATAAATTTTACCGAGGATTCTGCACTCAATGAAGATTCTGCACCCAATGTTTGTTCGTTGAACATTTTCCACTTAGGATCCTTCTTCTGTGAGGCAAAAGTTTATGAATAGATGTTGCTTCCATTGTTGATGTGTCTGTAATTTTGGCTTCAGCAATACCCGATAGATTACCCAACTCCTCACCTCTCCTTATTGTATATAATGTTGTTCCTGCTCATCACCCAAAAATTAGACACAGACTTTGGTTCTTGGGTGGTTTATTGGCTTTTTTTTCTTGTTCGAGGTATTCAAATAATCAAGGTTGATTGTAAAACGTTCTCGACTAGTGTTTATTCGAACGTACTTGTGTTAAAGTGTTTGTGTGTGATACTCGTAGAGGCATCTATTTTAGGTGCTTAGTTTCATATTAGTTTTATTGTCCGTTACTAAAGATCAATTGCCAAGCAAGGTTAGGGTTTTTTTTATCCCTTTTATTAATTAATTATTGTATTAACTAATTGTTTATTAATTACGTGTTTAACCTAATTGCGATTACTAGATCCTTATCCACGTGTACTGTATGCTTAATTGGTTAACGAGTTCTAAAATCCCAACACCCACTGCCTACTCAATTGTTGTTTTATGATTGTGGTTTAAAGTTTAAACAAAACGCCCAGACGATCGTAGTATGAAAATTTAACATGAAGTCTTAATTTTTTTTTTAATAATTTAACGACAAAAGTATTTTTGGTAATTCATTCTCATAATTCTAGAAAATATTGGAGGAAACGTTTGTCTAATAAAAAGGTGTTCTAACTTTAAAAATTTTAACTTTTTTGTTAATAATTTATAAATCTTCCTCAACATGCACTCTAATTTATGAAATTCATATAAGATCGTTTTTGTTATCGCTTTTAACTATATAATTATTCTTATCAAGAACTCACAGGGTGCATTTAGTTGTTGATATTTTTCACCAATTTGTAATCTTCATCTTCTTAAATAAGAAGAAAGTTGTTTACAATAACCATAAGAAAATACTAAGTAAATTGTTTAATTTCAGTTTAAGAAACATTGGCTACCTCAAGTTATTATTATTATTATTATTATTAATTTTATTTTTATAATAACAACTCTTTTATTATTATTATTATTATTATTATTATTATTATTATTATTATTATTATTATATATATTATTTATTTATTTTATTTTATTTTATTTTTTATATAAAACATCACTTCATTAGAAAATCAAAGGAAATTACAGAAATTAGTGAGACGAGAGACTAACTGGGCCCCACTCTCTAGAATAGCAAAACAAACCCTACTAAAAATATATTTAGCACCACTCGTACAATATCTTGAGTGACTGAGAACTTTCTGGATTCTTCTCGCAGAGGTTCACCGTCTCTCGAAGTTCACAAGAAGAGAAAGAGAAGGGGATGAAACTATATCCAATATCAAGATTTGGTTTCAGATTTGACACGCTTGCGCTTCGTGGCAGCTTCAATCACGACGCCTGCCACAAAGTCACCATACCGTTTGTGTCATGGCGACTGAAGATCAACACACACATCAAGGCCTCTCCCCAGTAAAGTAACAAGTCACCGTCGTAGGTGTTTGTCCCTCTCCCAGAAGCCCATGTCAACTCTTTACGAGCCGAGACCCTACCCGAGCAGATATCGCGAGAGTATCACGCACCACATTATGTCGATGTTTACCAATAATACCTGCATGATACAAAGATGATCCCCATAGATATCACCCAGAAAAACCTTGGAACAAGGAGCACCATCTGTGGAGAAAGTGGGGACACCTAGGCGATAGCATAAAACGACCGCAGTAAGTTTTTAGCATTCATTGTCCGCCCCAACTCCATCGGGACTACTTTGAGCCACCAAGTATGGTCTTCCATTTTGCTTTTTAAAAATTATTTAATCTACCGTGGTACTAATCACCTCATTTGTTTATGCTATAAGTTTGGTTTGGTTTTAGTTTTAACGAAATCAGACTAATATGACAGACAGGCAAAAGTTTTTGAAAGAATATAGAAAAATATTTTGATAGACGGGTGCATTTAAGATATACTTATTAAAAATTTATGTTTTTTTTCAAAAATTAACTCAATATAAAAAAAAATCCATTGGACAACCGGGCACCCGCGGAACCCCTGATTCCGTCCCTGGTTTTAGTGAGTGATAGATTCGGTTTAACTAGTAGTCCCTCATTACTAATGCCCACTAACCGATTGACCTCGAACCAGCCATCATTATGATGACAATGAGATTGGTTTTACTCTTGCAAGTTGCAACAAAGAAAAACTTTTAAGATTTTTGCAATAGACTTGCTCTCAGATTGTACAAACTCAAGTCAAAGAATACAAGTTTGGGTATAATGTACTACCAACTATATCAAGTTCATACCCCCCAAGACTACGTTCCGAAAACAAAATGGTGATGAAACGCTCAAAACTATCTCCACTCAGAATTTCACACTCTACTAGCAAAGGTTGGTGAATAATAACCAGTGACGGAGCCAGTAGGGGGGCTAGAGGGTGCTCGGCCCCCCCTAACCGGCTAAACTACCTTAGATATATTAGATATATATGAGTGAAGATGAAGGAGAAGATGAAGGTGATGGTGATTTGCCGGAAAAAAAAATCCGGCCAAACATGATGGAGAAGATGAAGGTGGTTGACATGTGAGAGAAAAGTGAAATTATTAAAAAAACAAGAAAAATAAAACGTGTATTGAAAATTGGGAAATATAGTCACATCTATACTAGTATACTTTATGTTCTATATATGTGTCATCTAAGAGGGTCTAGATTATAGCATTTGCTATATTTTGTTTTGTGATTTATTTTAAAATAAGCTATTTTTAAACTATAAAAATTTCGTTTGTCTACAAAAATTTGACAATTGTTTAGTTTGTCTAATGCCAGTTATAAACTATCACATTTTTATTATCAATATTGTATTTGTAACTATAGCATTTAAATCGATACAATCTTACACCATTTTCCTAACTATTTGTGGTAGCCCCCAATTATTTGATAAAATCGTTTACCAATTAACTTGTTTTGGTTGATTTTTGTCCCGTCGGATAAGTAATTCTTTGTTACTACGTATTAAAAAATATCAGTGAACTGTATGTTGAACGTTCTGTTGAACGATTCAACTTCTAAAACGAAAGAATTGGTTTTTTTTAACCCGAAAAAAAAAAGTTGAGGCTCCCTTAACCCAAATTCCTAGCTCCGTCCCTGATAATAACAACATTTTACAAAACGAAATCTCGTTCGCTTTCTTGTTAGTAAAACTGACGAGTAGTAAAACGTTGGTTTATGCCGGTGAGTATTCTACAATCAACATTTTCAAAATGACACATGAATGTCAGCTTCATCCTCATATTAGAATGTCACTAAGTAAACCCGTAAGATAAACGATTTATAATGTGCATATGGATGGTACTTGCTAGAATAAAACACAATCATGAGTTGAGAGAAAATGTAGGTATTTCATTGTTTTGGTCTTGAAGGCCATACTAACTCCCATCCCACATAGACAAAAGAAGGAAAAGATTATCTTATATATCCACCGCTAAGCAAACCTTGTTTCCAGATTAGTGTCATGCTTCATACCGTTGCATGGTGAGGTTTTAATAGACCCGCCGCACATCGAAGATCTAAAAGATGATATCAAGTCTTGATTTTTTCATTTTAACTACAAAAACCATCTTTTGTTATAATTTTATAAATATCCTTCGACAAGCACTCTAAATTATGAAATTATAAAACATTTTTGAACTATATAAATAACTCTTATCAAAGAACTCAAGGTGTGTTTAGTAGTTGAGTTGCAGAGCAATGGCATGGTTGAATAAGCCAAGATTTGACCCCTCATGTTAGTGTAACTTTCATCCAAACCCATCAAAACTTGCATTAGCCTTTTTCTTTATCCTCTTTCACTATTTGTTGTGCCATTATCACAATCATATTACGATTTGCAATATCATTAGAAACTTGATAGATTCTATTACCATCCAATTGAGGGTAATGTTCATGCAACTCATTCCACAAAGCAAGAGCATAATTAATAAATTTCGATTATCCCCAACTTGCTCTGAGATTGTATTCACAAATTTATTTTTAACCAATTGACGGGTGGTAATCTCATACCATTTATCCTGTGTAACATGGCATATGCTACAATTGTCCGATCCCACATCTCGCATATCAACGTATTCAAAATTATTTTATTTTTTATTTATTTTATTTTATTTTTTGTCTTGCTTCTTGTCATCTCGACCATAGCATATCTGCATCAGTTTGGCATTATGTTGGCACTCGGAAATATGAGAAAAATTGAATAACTTTGGATTCAAACGCGGCTGGATTGGATAGCCCCTATTTCGTAAGTAATTTATGTTACAGCCTAATTTACAAAAGATGTTCATGCAACTTAGTTGTCGTTGGCCTGCGGGTTGCTATTGCTTGCAAGTAAATGTCGATCTTTTGAAGAGTATTAACAAACCAATCTTACTAAAGAACCATATGAGAGCTCTAGAATAACGTTTAACAAACCAATCTTACTAAAGAACCATATGAGAGCTCTAGAATAACGTAACTCTGAATTCAGATGAACTTATACATATGTAAAAGGTTGGTTGTCGACGACACTACGCTACAAGGTGAACTTTGGCAGTGAAAAATGAGATAAATGACGGGCTACTAAATGCCATATTGTTTCATGTATATGATTATGCCCGTGGAAAGTCGTCGGTAATTTTCCACCGACATCCACGAATGTGATAAATCCGTGAGAAATATGTGTGTAACTACCATGAATTTCCCACAAAATACCATTTGATGTTTATGTATGTTTACACACCCGCATTATTTTAGTATGTCTTCATATGTGCTTCATTCTCATAGACCAACAATTACCTCAATCTTTACTAAAAACAATTACCTTGTACATGCTAACACTCATAGTGCATTACGCCTATATGCAAATTAAGTGGAATCACATATGCTTCAAATACTAGTATTAATAACATTTTCTGTAAGGTGACTTTTACGGTTATGTTCCATGAAAACTTTAACTGATAACTTGAGTCCCACATTGTTATATGAAAATACTTGTTTATATACCACCATGTATCAAAAAGCAAACATGTTTCAATTAGTATAAATCTTCCAAGATATCACGGATATAGATGTTGATATACCAACATAATTTGTTAGTAGAATTGTAAAATTTATACGAACTCTTAAAATTTTATAGAAACAAATGTATAATTTTTCAGCAAGGAGTCCAAACTTTTCCTTTACAAACTTCAAAAGTCTCTTCCTTTATGCAACTAGGTATTAGAAACTAGTAAAATCTTGGAGTTAAATGTACTATGTTTATAATATCAATATAAGAGATTAAATCTGCACGAGAGT
>OU343218.1:224175522-224314130 GCA_910596185.1 Chrysanthemum makinoi
AAATGATGTAATTTTTTATTATATAAAAGATTGTGAAAGTTATTGTGGTTTTAAATAGCATTTGTTTGGTCTGGTTGGTTCAAGTTTCAATCTATTATATTGATCATTTTTATAAGCTGATTACACAACTTTCAAATTTTATTAATTTGTTAAGCTACATAAAGAAAAAGTTTATACATTATGTCAGCTATAAAAAAGATAAGAATTTATACAAATTTACTAGAATCCAAAATTGATGCCTCATACTCAGTACATAAGAGACATTATTATGATCCCTGGAAACTTTATACTAATCCATATACATATATTATCTTTGCCTTTTGGTACATATACTGCCACAGCTTCTTCTATGTAGTCGATGTGGGACATAGTTTTCATGAAACATAACTAATATTTGAAGTTGATCATCACGTCACCACACACTCACGCTGACCCACAATTTCACGGATACTAATATACAACAATGTGATTTCACTTCACTTGCTTATAGGCGTCAATACACTACGAGTGTTAACTTGCGTGAAATAAACAAAAAGAACCCAAAAACCATATTGTTATTATTTATCCATTTACAACTATTTATATGAAGCGTACATATAACAAGCTAGTATTTTCAATCTATATGCACACCTTCTTACAGTTTGAATTGTTTATAAAAATCACGCCACAGTCACACAATCGAGCTAGAAAGTTGAAAATACTAATATTTGAAACTACAATGTGATTTAATTCAACCTCACTGCTAAATTATCTACAAGGTATAGCGACTCATATATTCCTCCAAGATCTTGATGCAATCATACACACGCGAGGCGGAAATGGCAATGTGACCGGTTCAGGTTCAAGTGCAAAGTTATCTTGTTTGCGTGATCGACCCTGCGTGAGCAACCACCATGCTATTGAACCAAGTCTTCGCTTTGTCTTACATTATCAACTCGGAAAGCTAGCTTTAGTCTCACTAAATCCAACCATCTTCATTCATCCATTCAAACATCATTACAACATTTGCAGCCCTGACAAAGTTAAATGATTCCTTGATGTGGGTGTACTATCCCAATAATGACATCATTTAGACAATTTGAAGTGAAAGCAACTTGATTCCTTATTTAATTTCTTGAATGGCTGACATGCAGTGAATCGGGTTTAACGCTTATGCTGAAATAAGAGGAATTATATCACAACCTCAAGTACTTGCATATAAACTTCTGTTTGCCACTTGCTGTAACTTGTTTAATTAAACTGATTTTAGTGGTGTAGTATGGTGCACTACCCTTATATTATAGCGTATATATTCATATGTATAAGGCCCAACTAGTATGTCATTTTCTGTACTTTAAGCATGCACCTTGAGTAAGCCGAGCCCCAAAAAAAAAAAAAAAATGAAGTTCTATAGCACGTTTTTGTTTAACTCGTAAGATATTTGTTTCAAATTTATATATAATCTTTGTTAATTAATAGTTATGCCTGATCGTTTATAGGGTATCCATTGTTTAAAGTTTTAACATCATAAAACAGAACTCTATTGTTTTAGATAGTGTTTTCCGGTCACTCTCGTGCAAGATTTAATCTCTTATATTGATATTATAAACATAGTACATTTAACTCCTAGATTTTACTAGTTTCTAATACCTAGTTGCATAAAGGAAGAGACTTTTGAAGTTTGTAAAGGAAAAGTTTGGACTCCTTGCTGAAAAATTATACATTTTGTTTACTATAAAATTTTAAGAGTTCGTATAAATTTTACAATTCTACTAACAAATTATGTTGGTATATCAACATCAATATCCGTGATATAACCGGAAGATTTATACTAATTGAAACATGTTTGCTTCTGATACATGGTGGTATATAAGCAAGCATTGTTTCTTTCATATAACCAATGTGGGACTCAAGTTATCAGTTAAAGTTTTCATGGAACATAACCATAAAAGTCACCTTACACAAAATGTTATCAATACTAATATTTGAAGCATATGTGATTCCACTTAATTTGCATATAGACGCCAATGCACTATGAGTGTTAGCTTGCAAGGTAATTGTTTTTTTTGGTAAAGATTGCGAGGTAATTGTTGGTCTATGAGAATGAAGCACATATGAAGACATACTAAGTAATGCGGGAGTGTGTAAACATACATAAACATCAAAATGGTATTTTTGTGGGAAATTCATGGGTATTTACACACATATTTCTCATGGATTTATCACATTCGTGGATAACAATTGGAAAATTACGACGACTTTCCCACGGGCATAATCGTATACACGAAACAATATGGCATTTAGTAGCCCGTCATTTATCTCATTTTTCACTGCCAAAGTTCACCTTGTAGCGTGGTATGCGTCCAACAACCAACCTTTTACATATGTATAAGTTCATCTGAATTCAGAGTTACGTTATTCTAGAGCTCTCGTATGGTTCTTTAGTAAGATTGGTTTGTTAATACTCTTCAAAAGATCGAGATTTACTTGCAAGCAATAGCAACCACAGGCCAACGACAACTAAGTTGCATCAGAACATCTTTTGTAAATTAGCTGTAACATAAATTACTTACCGAAATAGGGGCTATCCAATCCAGCACGTTTGAATGACAAAGTTATTCAATTTTTCTCATATTGCCGAGTGCCAACATAATGCCAAACTGATGCAATCGCTATGAAGATCGAGATGACAAGAAGCAAGACAAAAAAAAAAAAAAGAAAAAAAAATGAATTCCGTCATTCGAGATGTGGGATCGGACAATTGTAGCATATGCCATGTTACACAGATAAATGGTATCTGAGATCACCACCACGTCAATTGGTTAAACAAATAGCCGGCTGTGAATACAATCTCTGAGCAAGTTGGGGATAATCTGAGCTATGCTAATTATGCTACTGCTTTGTGGAATGAGTTGCATGAACATTACTCTCAATTGGATGGTAATAGAATCTATCAAGTTTCTAATGATATTGCAAATCGTAATATGATTGTGATAATGGCACAACAAATAGTGAAAGAGGATAAAGAAAAAGGCTAATGCAAGTTTTGATGGGTTTGGATGAAAGTTACACTAACATGAGGGGTCAAATCTTGGCTTATTCAACCATTGCCATTGCTCTCTAACTCAACTACTAAACACACCTTTGAGTTCTTTGATAAGAGTTATTTATATAGTTCAAAAAATGTTTTTATATGAATTTCATAATTTAGAGTGCTTGTCGAAGGATATTTATAAAATTATAACAAAAAAGCAGTAGTTTTGTAGTTAAAATGAAAAAAATCAAGACTTGATATCATCTTTTCGATCTTGATGTGCGGTAGGTCTATTAAAACCTCACCATGCAACCAATATGAAAGCATGACACTAATCTGGAAACAAGGTTTGCTTAGACAGGTGGATATATAAATGATAATCTTTTTCCTTCTTTTGTCTATGTGGGATGGGAGTTAGTATGGCCTTCAAGACCAAAACAATGAAATACCTACATTTTCTCTCAACTCATGATTGTGTTTTATTCTAGCAAGTACTATCCATATGCACATTATAAATCATTTATCTTAAGGTTTTACTTTGAACTGACATTCTAATATGAGGATGAACTGACATTAATGTGTCATTTTGAAAATGTTCGATTGTAGAATACTCACTTCAGCATAAACCAACGTGTTACTACTCGTCGGTTTACTAACAAAAAGCGAAACGGGATTTCGTTTTGTAAAATGTTGTTATTATTCACCAACCTTTGCTAGTGGAGTGTTGAAATTCTGAGTGGAGATAGTTTTTGAGCGTTTCATCACCATTTTTGTTTGAACGTAGTCTTGGGGGGTATGAACTTGATATAGTTGGTAGTACATTATACCCAAACTTGTATTCTTTGACTTGAGTTTGTACAATCTGAGAGCATGTCTATTGCAAAAATCTTAAAAGTTTTTCTTTGTTGCAACTTGCAAGAGTAAAACCAATCTCATTGTCATCATAATGATGGCTGGTTCGAGGTCAATCGGTTAGTGGGCATTAGTAATGAGGGACTACTAGTTAAACCGAATCTATCACTCACTAAAACCAGGGGCCGAATTAGGGGTTCCTGGTGCGGTTGTCGAATGGATTTTTTTATGTTGTGTTAATTTTTGAAAAAAACATAAATTTTAATAAGTATATCTTAAATGCACCGGTCTATCGAAATGTTTTTCTATATTCTTGTTCAAAAACTTTTGTGCAATCTGTCATATTTGGTCCCGATTTAGTCCCCACTAAAACCCCAACACAAACTTATAGCATAAACAAAGGAGGTGATTAGTACCACGGTAGATTAAATAATTTTTAAAAAGCAAAATAATAATAATAATAATAATAATAATAATAATAATAATAATAATAATAATCGAAGAGTCTTGGTGATTTATGGCGATCTCACGGATCTTCTTCCCATGCTGTCCTCCTTGTTCTTCCCCAGATTCAACCACCTTGGTTGTTTCTAGCTTCTCCACGGCCCTTTCTTTGTCTCGTTTCTTTTTTGTAGGTTTTCTTTATTTCGTTTTTGGATTTTATCCGATTGTGTATAGTGTGGTGTGCGTTTGGGTTGAGGGTTTTGATTGGGTTTCAGTCTCTTTTGTGACTTTTGGGTTAGGCGGTTTTGATCTCTTGAACTCTCCGTTCTAAGGTCGCCGCGTTTTGCCCTGCTTGTTGGGTTCCTTCTTGCTTGTGTTTTGTCCGGTTGGTTGTTGTCCGGTGGCGAGTTGGTTCTAGCAGCGAGTTGGTTCCTTCTTCTTGGCTGCGTTTCTGGTAGCGAGTTGGGTAATAATTTGTTGGTGAGTTGGTTAGCGAGTTGGGTAGCTTTTGTTTGCTAGCAACTTGCTTTTTAGCATGTTGACCTTTTATCCACTGATTGCTTGTCAGTTGGTTTTTCCTTTTGTCCTTTAGGTGGGACCCACGATGATGCCTCCTTTTTCTTTGGTCCTTGTTTTTGTTTTGATATATTAGTAGTTTTAGTTTTATTTTGTTTTCTTTGGGTTAGTGAAAAAAAAACAACAAACTATATATATATATGGCTATTATTGGTTCCATTGTCCATTTTTGGTTTAAGTGGTTGCCGTGACGGTAGTGGGAATGGGCTTACTAAAACTTCGTTGATTTCTCATCTTCGTGATCATCATTTCAATGAGGATGCGCTAGCCACCACCAAATTTTCTTTGGCCACTAATTTGGTTGTTTTTGAGGGTCTTGAGTTCTGCTGAAGCGTATGGGTCTTTGGTTGTGTGGGGTTTGTTTTAAGGCATATACTCTTCGCTCTAATTGTAGGCATGGATCTGATTTTGTGTCGGCCCGATTGATGGTGTTGTTAGATTTGTGTTATTTGATCTCGCTAAGCCCCAAGTTCCCTCTTCCGCTCCTTTCGTTCGTTGAAGATTTGGGTTTGGAAGAGCACTCTAGTTTTGATTTACACTTACTTGACACTTTGCTCGCTAAAGGTTTGCACACTGTCAAATCCATCCCTCCAAAGTGCCGGTTGGGATTCTCGTGTTTTGAAAGGTGCTCTTGATAAGGTGATCACACACTGAAGACATTTCTTGTTGGGTTAGCCTGTTAGCCTTGCCTCTTTGTCTCCTTAAAACCTTTCGCCGGGAGTAACATGGAGTGTAGGTCGCTACTAAGCGCCAGGTCAAGAAGAATATATCGCTAATGCCATTCAGTCTTGGGATACGTCCGGCGGTAGTTTGCGGCTTGTCGAGAGGTTTTAGTGAACCCTCCCTACTTGGTCTAATATTGATGAGGAAAACACGAGTTGGTTGAACGTAATGTCAAGCGATATAGGAGGAAGATTTGTGATCATTCATTATCTTCTTTGCATCCGAGTTCTTTCTTCTTCGGTGTTGCTCCTATAATGATACTACCCTTGAGGACCTAAAGGCTAAGCATCCCTTCAAGTCTGCTCCTTCATTTGCTGATGTACCTATCAATCATCATAACCTCATTGCATCTCCTGTTGTGGTTCTTGATATGATTAAGAGCTTCCCTCGTGGGACCTCTTGTGGCCGAGATGGTTTACGTGCCCAACACCTTTTGGATTGCTTTAGCGGTATTGTGTGGCTATATCGATGAGTTAATCAATTCCATCACCCGGTGGTAAATCTTTTCTTGATGGTAAGTGTCCTAAGGCTTTGGCTGAGTATATTGCGGTGCTCCTCTCACGCTTGATCAAGCCGGTGGTGGTATCCGTCCCATTGCGGTGGGGGGTATGCGGAGGCGTTTAGTCTCCAAGGTGGGAGCTTCTATGGTTGGGCACTCTTTGGATGGATACTTGAATGATCTGCAGTTTGGAGTTGGGGTTTTACGGAGGAGAAGCCATTCTCCATGCCGTGAATCGGCTTGTTAAAGACCGTGGAGGTGATGTGGGTCTTTCGATGTTGTTGGTGGATTTCAAAAGCGCCTTCAATCGGTGGACCGTCGAGGTTATGTTACAAGAGGTTCGCCGCCATTGTCCCGCCATATCAGCTGGGTTGAATTTTGCTACTCCATCGGCCAGTTATATATATGGAACACACTTTATGATCACACCAAGGCGTGCAACAAGGTGATCCTCTTGGACCTCTCCTTTTTGCGTTGGTGCTACATCCTTTGGCTCGCAAGATCAAAGACTCTTTTTCTCTCCCCTTTCAAGCTTGGTACCTAGATGATGGTACGATCATTGGAGATACTCTGTTTATTGGGAAGGCCTTGGAGCTCATTATGATAGATGGACCTCATATGGTTTGCAACTCAACGCCGGAGCAAACCGAGGTTTTGGCCAAAGGAAGACCCTAGAAGCAGGCTTGAAGGTGTTTTCCAGCCTAATATTGCTCGCCCATGCATATAAAATTGTTGGGTGGGCCTGTTGGTGTAGATCTTGAGTTTAGTAGTAAGCTTGTTTTGAAACGAGTTTCTAAAACCATTGAACTTATGGACGCCGCTGTTGCTTAATGACCCCCAATGTGAGTTGTCCGCTTCTCCTGCATGTCTGCCGGCATCGTCAGATGTATCTACACATGTTCCCCCGCAGGTTCTTTGAAGCGTGCTCGTGATTTCATTCGATGAGCTTAACTTCGCCTCTTGGAGCGAATTGTCACCGTGATCGGCCCGGTTTGGAAATTGGCAATGAGACCGCCACTCTTCCCTTTGAATTGGGGGCTTGGCTACGCTGGCGATGCTTTTGAACTATGCCTTCCTTGCCTCTAGACTCCAATCGCCGCCTACATTGAACTTCTTCAGCCCGGTATTGGTGCTAATGGATCTTCCTTTGATGATGACCTACATGTTTTTAACGAGAAAATGGAGACCGACCTTTTGGGTAGCTCTTGTGAAATTGCTGCCCCCAAACTCATGAAGAAATTGGCGGATTTATATTTCAGACGTGTCACCAAAGAGGCCTAATCCACCTTCGCTTATCCGCTAGACATATGGCCCTATGGAGATCGCAAATGGAAGACCATACTCAGACCGGATCGAGTGGTCCCGATAGTTGGCCGGATTGACTATGAATGCCGAAACTTACGATGTGTATTATGCTATCGGCTAGGCGTTCCCTCTTCTCGCCTCGAATGCCGTGGTTCAATTTTGCTCCAAGGTTTTCATTGTGGATATTTACGTGACCATGTCGATCATGGCCGGGTACTATTGGTATTAAACATCGGCATAACATAGTGCGTGACACTTTGATTGATATCTGTTCTCGATCGGGGTCTCACCGTAAAGAGGTTGACATCGGATTGTAGAGATAGGGAGCAAGTCTTACGCCGCCAGATATCTTGCTCTATTCATGGGATGGTATGGGACGTATGTGTCGATTTGACTGGTCGCCCTCACACAAACTAGTATGATGGACTTTGTGCCGGTCGCAGTAAAGGATTGACGCCGCAAAAACGTAAGCGCACCAAATACGGCCAAATGTACGTACATTGGATATGGGTTCACCCCTTTCTCATTTTCCTCCTTAGGAGAACTTGAGGTCAGACGGTGACCTTACTCTTGCGGATCCGAAGTTCTCTATAACTCAAGACATTGGACAAGGGCCGCTTCTCATATCTTCTAGAGAGGGATTAGTTTTGCTATTGCTAAAGGTGTGAGAGCCCGCATTGTTTCGAGGCTCCCACTAATTTCTTGTAATCTAATCGGTTTTGTTTCTAATGAAAGTGATGTTTATAATAAAATAAATAATAATAATAATAATAATAATAATAATAATAATAATAATAATAATAATAATAATAATAATAATAAAAGTGTTGTTATTATAAAAATAAAAATAATAATAATAATAATAATAATAATAATAATAATAATAATAATATCTTTAATAGGATTGGTTTTACCATTGTTAAAGGTGTAAGTTTGCTCCCCAACTAACTTTGTAATATATGAGTTTTAATAAAAGTGTTAATTTTATAATAAAAAAAATAGTAAATAATAATAATAATAATAATAATAATAATAATAATAATAATAATAATAATAATAATAATAATAATAACCTTGAGTAGCCAATGTTTCTTAAACTGAAATTAAACAATTGGCTTAGTATTTTCCTATGGTTATTGTCAACAACTTTTCTTCTTATTTAGGAAGATGAAGATTACAAATTGGTGAAAAAAAGAAATATCAACAACTAAATGCACCCTGTGAGTTCTTGATAAGAATAATTATAGAGTTAAAAACAATAACAAAAAACAATCTTATATGAATTTCATAAATTAGAGTGCATGTTGAGGAAGATTTATAAATTGATAACAAAAAAGTTAAGATTTATAAAGTTAGAACACCTTTTTATTAGACAAACGTTTCCTCCAATATTTTCTAGAATTAAGAGAATGAGTTACCAAAAATACTTTTGTTGCTAAATTATTAAAAAAAAAATTAAGACTTCATGTTAAATTTTCATACCGATCGTCTGGGCGGTTTTGCTTAAACTTTAAACAACAATTGAGTAGGCAGTGGGTGTTGGGATTTTAGAACTACGTTAACCAATTAACGCATACGAGTACACAGCGGATAAGGATCTAGAACTAGGTTAAACATGTAATTAATAAAAAATGTAATTAATACAATAATTAATTAATAAAAGGGATAAAAGAAACTCCAGCCTTGCTTGTCAATTGATCTTTAGTAATGGAAAATAAAACGAATATGAAACTAAGCACCTAAAATAGATGCCTCTACGAGTATCACACACAAACACTTTAACACAAGTAATGCCTAATAAACGCTAGTCGAGAACGCTTTACAATCAACCCTTGAATTAATTGAATACCTCGAACAAGAAAAAAAAAGCCAATAAACCCTTTTTCTGTCCGAGAACCAAAGTCTCTTGTGTCTAATTTCGGGTGATGAACAAACAAGAAAACATTATACAATAAAGGAGAGGTGTGAGGAGTTGGGTAATCTATCGGGTATTGCTGAAGCCAAAATTATAGACACATCAACAATGGAAGCAACAATCTATTCAAAAACTTTTGCCTCAAAGAAGAAGGATCCTAAGTGGAAAATGTTCAACGAACAAACATTGGGTGCAAAATCTTCATTGAGTGCAATCTTCGTAACACTTATTGATAATCCATTTGTGTTTAATTTCAGTACAAACTAATGATCTCATAGAACATGTAAATGTCCTGTAACTGAGGCTGAGTCGTTGATAAATCATATGATGACTAACAACGTGGTTGATAAGAAAATTTTTGACGAACTCTCAAACAAATACTCAATTCTTGAAAAACATTGCATTTCTCTGGAAATTGCAATAAAACAAAAGGAAGAAAATTTTCTTGCTACAAAATCTTGCATAAATCCGAATTCCCGAATTTTAGAATTTTTAAAAACCAAAAAAACCCAAGACAAAGACTCAACCATATGTAATCTGAAAAAACATTATACTAAGCACCTAAAATATAATACACACAATTATTTGGATGCAAATCATGCATGCATGTAAAGTATATATATACTAAATAAATATAAAGTTGCATGCAATTGATTGTTTCCTAGAGATGTGTCACAAGAAGAAAAATTATACAATTATTTTTAAGTGAGGAGATGATTGGAACAAAACAAAAACCCTTTTGACTTTTTGAGGTTTTATATTATGTAAACGAATCGTTAGTTAGGGATAAAAATATTAGGAGCTTATAAGCTAATATATACTATATGTATATATAGCTCAAACATCAAGCCTCTTTTGGGCTCAAAACTTGAGCTCCAAGTTATTCAATCTTCCTAATCCAAATCGATTTTAACATGATCCAAATACCCATTATGTTGGCCGGCAACCGGGCTTGATCTGGTCAAAAAAAACAGCTAAGTCAATATTAAACGGGTCGTATGTAATTCAAGTATAAAGGTTCGTTTTACGTGAGTTTAACGTGTGTCCCATAGGCTCACACACTTTTAGTCGTTTACATGTGTTTTTACTCCCACAAACCAACAGCTCCCACTTGGGAGTTGAAGTGTCGAATGACACATAAAACTAACGACGGAAACGGCTAGCAAACGCTCTCACTCGCTTTTTAACTAAAAGTGTCTGAGAGAAATAGTTTCGTAAAATTTTCTAGAGCATGGTTATTAATGTCTTGCTTTTAATCATCCTTTGTTATAGATACCGTAAAACCATGGATATGGATCTTAAATCATTCCATATAGTTTATCCATTTAGATTCTCTTTATAGATTTTAATTCAGATATACCAAATGTAATCAAGAATCATCTTGCATTACCCTTTGGGTTTGGCCAAACAATTATCCGATTAAATCTGGAGAGGCGCCATGGTATCTTTCTCGCACATATCAAGTGGAGTAACAAACTCTGTATTGACTATAAGTGTTGTGGATACGGCTTCACATCACTCCGAAATATAGCTTTTATAACTACCTTATTCAGATAGCATTTTGCGTATACTTACAAAAAATGATATCCACACATAACAGAACTTGCTTGTATCTCAAGTCTAAGGATGAAGATAACAAACCATTTTCAATATTTTACTTATGACAAGGATCCAAAAGTAAATGTTTGAAAGTTGGGGAATCCAATATGCATCTCTAGTGAATACATAGGAGTTTGGCGGGAACAATCCAGATTCTCGTTAGAATATAATCAACACTCACATTTGCCTTACATAACAATATTCCCATATTGTTAACCAATAATGGATATGTTTAGAACAATAAAATCTTTCAAGAATTAAACATGCAAATATAGGATAACAATTATTATATGAATAAATAATAAATACCAAGTATCTTTATTTATCATAAAGTAAAATTTGCCTTTCAATCCCAATTATCCAAATACTAAAACAGATATGCATGAAACTCATATAGTAAGTTAAAGCCTAATGTTTCCAACATTCTCAACCTTTCTTTTACAAGAAAAACTAAATAGTTATCTGAGTAAACTTTCCGAATACTTATTTCAAAATATCACTTATAGTGAGGGATTGAAATATAAGATGAGTGTCTTATCTCATATGCTCATACTATTGCAAGAATTATAGTATGGAGATGTCGCCCTACCTTGCATGAGGTATTAGAAATAAAACATATTTGACAGTATCATCTTTACAGTTTTTAAAAGTGTAAAGTATTCTCATTCCGTAATTTGTAATGCAACAATGCTCTATGTTGAGCACATGAACTAGTTAGTGATTTATCATAAATGATAAAATCCTACTACAACTAGTATTAATATCTTATAGCATCATTTGTACTTATACAACACTATGCTTTATATTTCATAAACATCAATATTAACAATAATCTAAAAACCTCTCAATTAGATATTATTGTTGTCAACTCATTTGTTCTTATACAAAAGCAACAACTAGTCTTACACACAATATAATATATACATGATGAATCCTTAGTAAAACAACATAAGGTTTCTATCCATGTAATAAATTACTCCAAGTGAAATATATCACTTAAGAATTGCTTGAATAATATATTGCATTTGTGTTAGACTTAATTTTTCGCATTTGTTTATTACAGATAAACATTTATTCAAAGGTTGTTTGTTTTATTCCCTAAATTCCAAGTGAAGTTTCATTCCAATCTTAAGAATCAATATCTAGCTTAAATAGAATGATATCTTCAACATGTAAATTTTAAGGAAAAACACAATGCTCCCACCTAATGTCAAATGTACTCAAGAGTTATCTAAATTCAATCAGAATCATATTGTAATTAAATTCAATATCTGAACTCTTAGATGCATGATCCATTCCAAAACATGGATTGCTCAAATTTTTTATACTACATAAAGATAATATAGATTCATAACCCTTTTGATTACACACCGTCTTCGCAAAAGGTAATAATAAACAAAGAGTTATAAAATATTTATTGTCATATTCTTTATATAAGGAACATTTTTGACAATTCAATATCATTATATAATTCATGCATGTATATATAAGAAAATTTAATCACAGTCAGTTGCTTAAGTATGATTAAAAACTTCTTATAAAATTCATGCATTAATATGTATACAATTTTGTCCTTGTGAGTCTTTCTTTAAAAGAAACTCATTCCAACCTCATAGGTTAACTGTTAGGCGAAATAACAATCAATCACAAAACTTGATTTGCCTTTTAAGGACTGTATCTTGTCATTCATAGTTCTAAAACATTTATCAGATTCAAGATGTGACAATGTATTTTAGTAGTTAGCTGATTTACAACAATCTTCTAACTTATATCCCTCAGCATTGATATAAAATATCACTCAAGTGATGAGGTATCCTTTTGGATTTATGAATGAGAGTAATCATTATGCTTCGGTCGACATTTTCATGTTTAACCTTAGTATGACATTAATAAGTGGATTTTAGAAGGTTAAGTATTTTGTTCTCAAAAACTTTGAGATATGTATATACTCCCACTTACTTTTGTAAGTAGAGACAATTCTCTAAATACTAAGTATTTAAGCAACAATAAATTATTCTTTATAGAAAATCACAAAATACATTTTAAGTTCTCATCTCAAGATTTGTTAATAAAATGCTTCATAAGATTTTAACAAATTCAGAACTTAAATCAAGACATAATGAAATTCCTTCCAACAACTCAAATCAGGGTTTATAGAAAAACTCTAAATTAGTATCATTCTATAACCAAAAGTTCTAGCAACAGTTTTGTGTTTCGTCAAGCTAGGAAGAACATCAAAAATACAATATTTAAGCTAGGAAGTGTAGAGAATCAAAAATCTAAAAGGATTTATGATTCAATTAGTTTGAGTGGTAAAACCTCAAATCCCTATTGAATTAGGGTTTTCAGTTATGGTTTGTCTTGAATACCTTCTAGGTTTGAACTCTATTGAGTGTATCCTTTACACTCGCAATTTCTAACCTTTATATGTTTTGGAGGTAGAGAAATTAAAGCTATCAGGAACCAAACAATATGAATAAGGTTTGATCAAACACAATAGACATACCATGCTGAAGTGGTATCCTATGAGTTATTAGAATTGTGAAACTATATCAGAATTCTATAGATAACTTAATTCTCTTTGGACCAATAACTTGTGAATTGGGTCGAGCCAAATTACATATAAAGTATTTATGAACCAAGTGCATGCAATAATGTATATTCATTTAACAATACAAGAACCTTGCGTTCATGTGTTCACAAGAAGACATAACTGTTCATTAATGCAACTCTTAGATTTATGAGACTGTTTAAGGCATTAGTATCAAGTAATAATGTCAAAAGCATGTTTAGTTCTCATCTTATGCCTTGGGTTCAAGGTCTGACCAAGCTAATTCGAGATAAGTCGACCAAGTATGAACGTGTAAAATAACCAGCTGGTCCCAATTGAGAAATAATTACGATGGGTTGGAAAGGCCCTTAGGTCGACCCGAGAAGTCAATCCAAATGCACGTGTTCATAGTTGGATGGCATAGACTTAAAATTAATAAATAGGTATGCACATATAAATGTGGTAAAAGCCGCGGTACAAAGAAGCATGCAAAACAACTTTGTAACACTAATTTTAAAAACTTTGGTAATGACAGTGTAGTGATCATCATGGTTCACGGTAGCTCCAATCGAAGCACGAGGGAGGCGAGAGGACCGTTAAGTGCTGAAGCATAACCTTAGACATCCTTTCGGTGCGACTGTGCGCACCTCTTTGAACCCCCTTTTGAGTTTGTTCTAGTGGGTGAGCCGTACATCCCAAGTGTCCATAGCGACTAGTTTTTAAATTCTTGAAAACGTGTTTCATATATTAGGTCATTTTATTTAACAAAAACGATTTTCCATGAATCAAATAGCAGGTCACAATGAGCATGTTATTAAGGCGTGTAAATAAAGACCAATATTAATGTTATAGTTACGATATGTATTATTCCATATTGCATACAATTAGGTGTCAAAGCAAGTAATAATGCATATATAGGAATCACAAACATATTAAACATAAACATCAATATATAACCACATATTGTTCCGAGTTCTCTTGCGAGTCTTTCCCAAACGGAGAACCATAAGACCGTCACTAGGATGTAATACCTAGATCGCCCCATACATCGCAAAAGCAATTGAGTGGGTCTTGTGGCCGGAAAAACACATAAAACATGGCAATCTCAATTAACAAGTAATTACGCAATTTTATGTATTTATAAACCAATATGTAATTCTAATTATCATAATAATTATAATTAACAATTAATAAATACAAATTAACTTTTAATTCTAATTAGCAAGTAATTTTAATTTAACATGTAATTTTTAATTAACAATTTAATTTTAATTAACAAGGTAATTATACTTAACATGTAAATTAAATTCTAATTAACAAGTAATTCAAATTAACAAATTAATTCAAATTATCAATATAATTTTAATTTGTGTGTGACTAGTTATTTTTATTAAAAATTGACAAGTATTGCATATAGTTGTCAAAACAAAATAAAACGAATAACTAAATTAGGTTTCATGCAGCCTTTAAAACATGTTTATTAATAAGAAATGTGTAACGATACTCAAAAACGAGATGATTCGTGATGCCACTGTTGGGATTTTAGAACTACGTTAACCAATTAACGCATACGAGTACGCAGCGGATAAGGATCTAGTAATCGCAATTAGGTTAAACACGTGATTAATAAACAATTAATTAATACAATAATTAACTAATAAGAGGGATAAAAGAAACCCTGGTCTTGCTTGGCAATTGATCTTTAGTAACGGACAATAAAACCAATACGAAACTAATCACCTAAAATAGATGCCTCTACCAGTATCACACACAAACACTTTAACACAAGTACATTCGAATAAACGGTAGTCGAGAACGTTTAAAAATCAACCCCTTGAATTACTTGAATGCCTTGAACAAGAAAAAAAAACCAATAAACCCTTTTTCTGTCCGAGAACCAAAGTCTCTTGTGTCTAATCTCGGTTGATGAACAGACCCGATATAATACACCTTCGCTTCACAATAATTGATGGATGCAAATCATGCATGCATGTAAAGTATATACATGCATACTAAATAAATATAAAGTTGCATGCAATCTTTTATTGCTCTCTGAGATGTCGCACAGTTGAAGACAAGAAAACAATATACAATTTATTTGTGAGTGAGGAGATGATTGAACAAAACAAAAGTCCTTTTGACTTTTGAGGTTTTATATTATGTAAACGAATCGTTAGTTAGGATAAAATATTAGGAAGCTTATAAGCTACTATACGATATGTATATATAGCTCAAACATCAAGCCTCTTTTGGGCTCAAAACTTGAGCTCCAAGTTATTCAATCTTCCTAATCCAAATCGATTTTAACATGATCCAAATACCAATTATGTTGGCCGGCAACCGTGAGCTTGGATCTGGTAAAATAAAACAGGCTAAGTCAATAAGAAACGGGTCGTATGTAATTCAAGTATAAACGTTCGTTTTTACGTACTCTCGTGTTTAACGTGTGTGCCCCCATAGGCTCACACACTTCTAGTCGTTTACGTGTGTTTTTACTCCCACAAACCAACAGTTGATAATATAACTGATAACCATATTCCTTCTTTTTTCTATGTGGGATGGGAGTTGGCATGGATTTCATGAAATACGCAATGAAGTACTTAGCTTTTCTCTCGAATGATGTTTGTGTTTTATTTTAATAATTATCATACATATGCACATTAAACATCGTTTATCTTCTGGATTTACTTTAATCATTGATGCTAAGCTCATGATAATTATCAAGCGACGATGTAATTAGATACAAATCTTCCATGGAGAACTTTATCACACTCACACCACAGTTCACTGTTCCAAACTATATCAAAGCAAGTAATACAAAACTGTGAAATCACTTTAAAAGTTAAGTATCATATTGAACAACAATGACGAGATAAAAAAAATAGCGACAATCTTCTAAGAGCTAAAACATTATTGTAAAAAAAATATTGATTACTGTAAAAAAAAAAAAAAAAAAAAAAAAAATAGATGTTCGTACAGCTTAACTTTTTTTGGGGCTATTTCTGGTTCCATTTGTAAAGTACTGTTTTCGTTACATTGCTAAGTTTTTTATCTGATAGTTTTGTTGATCTAATTGGACAACTTGAGTTGATGCATGTAGTCTGGTATATAACCAATAACTATTTATGTTCTTTTATGAGTGTGCGACGGCTTTCATGACAATAAGCGACTATCCATATGCACATTAAAGATCGTTTATCTCCTAAATTTATTTTGATTATTGATACTAAGCTCCATAATAATCATTAAGTGACGATGAAATCAAATACAAAGATTTTCCACGGAGCTCTCTATCGCGTACACCAAAATTAATTCTTCCAAACAATATCGAATCGAGTAATATAGAACTGTAAAATCAGTACAGTTTAAAAACAAGCGAGAAACTTTCAAGAGCTAAAACAACGTCGGATATATTTTGTTAAGAAAAGGTACATGTCAAACATAAAATTGAATGGAGATATGAAGGACAATCCTTTAATTTTTCTTGTGCAACTCTAACAAATGAAATGACTTAGGGAACAATGAAGTTCCTATACCTATTAACCTATTAGAGACACATTCGACTGCTTGGAAAGTAAGATTTGGTTTGTCTACACAAAATAATTATGCATTCGAGACCTAGCAAGTATTTAGTCAACACGCCCCTCTTAAAAAAGAAATCTACTCCAAACGGAGTATCTACATAATCTTACTTTGTGATCAGTTGACTTTGAACCATTGCTATGTGATAATACTATAAGTATTGCTCATCCTTTAGCGATATTCATGGGGTGCTTACTCTCTATGCATAGATGCAGGTTAACAAGTATAAGTTGCGCAACCATTAGCAATTAATTTGGTTCATACCTCTAAGGATTTGTATAATATAATATATTAATAGATGTTAAGATACTCGAACCCTACCTCTGTCAAATTCTATGACACAACTAGAATGTAACTCACAATCTACAATCTTGAAATTATATTTTTACATACGTAACTACTACCTTCGTGTGTCAATGGGTCTTTCTGAAATAAACTTTTATTCTTATTTTGTAAAATAAAGTTCACAAATTAGTAAAGGAAGATAACAGCCACTAATTAACGCACTCTTTGGGTTCTCGATAAAAAAACCTATATAGTTAAAACAAAAACAAAAGATGATCTCATATGAGTTTCCTAATTTAGAGTGCTTCTTGAATAAGATTTATAAAGTTATTATGAAAGAGTAAAGACTTCATGTAAAAAAAATCGACACCTTTTTTAAAAGAAAAATGGTTTACCCAGTATTATCAACTAAAAAAAATTTAAGACTTCATATCACATTCCCTTATGGAAAAGAGTTGGGTGTTCCATTACAAACACACCACCCCATCCTAAAATAACAAACTAATTGAAACTTGTATATATATATATATAAATGATAACAACTTTCCTTCTTTTGTCTATGTGGGATGGCTGTCAGAATGGCATTCATGTTAAAAACAATGAAGTGCCTACCTTTTCTCTCGAATAATCTGTGTGTTTTATTCTAATAAGTACCATCCATATGCACACTAAAGATTGTTTTGAATTTATTTTGGTTATTGATGCTAATCCCCATGATAATCACTAATCAACGATGTAATTAGATACAAATCCTCCTTAGAATACTCTATCACCCACACCAAAGTTCATCTTTTTAAATGATATCAAATCAAGTAATACATAATCACAAAATGACTACAAAAGTCAAGTATCATTTTGAACAGCAATAACTAGATTAAAAAAAACAACAAACTTCTATGAGAAAAAAACCTAAAACAGCTCCGGAACATAAGTTTTGTTAAGAATAGGTACTGCTTGGAAAGTAAAATTTGGTTTATCTACTCATACTAGTAATAATTAGCCATTTAAGGCCTAGCGAGCATTTAGTGATCAAATAGCCCCTCATTAGGGTACTTGTAGAAAAAGGATTTATTAAGTTATAACGAAAAAGTTAAAACTTCATATAAAAATAATTAAATAAATAAATAATTTACACCTTTCTTATATAAAATATTTTTATAGTTAACATAAAAAAAAGACTAAAATACACCGTTGGTCCCTAAACTTGTATCAAAGCATCATGATGGGACAAAAATCGGCCTTTTCATCGCCACAGGTCCATAGCTTGGCCTTTAAATGCCAAATTAGTCCTTTGACAAAGTCATAGTCTGATTTTTGTTTTGAAGTCGAGGGTATTTTAGTCCATACACATTTATACTTTTATAACACATTTATATTTTAACCCTTCATCTTTTATCCTCGTCATCATCTCCCCAAATCATTCATCTCCCAAAATCATCATCTCCCCAACATTCATCATTCATCTTTCATCCTGACATGGTCTAAAATAATGGATGCATTCATCATTCATCTTTCATCCTAGTACATCACTACCACTTTCATCTTTCATAACAAAAGGGTATATCTTATAGATATTTATTTTACATCACAGAAATCAGATATGTTAAATATTTAAACTCTGAAGAAGAAGCTCAACTTTTTAAAAGTTGCTTATTATAGTCAAGTGACATGACACATAAGAGAACAGAAAAAGCATAATTCTAGAAACCGTTCAAAAGGTAAGACAACCATTACATGTACTTAGAAAAAAACTCAGCCAAAATGAGACATGAATATACGAGATTGATGTAAGACTGAAGATATTTACAGACAGGTAAGGTATAAAATTTAACTTATGCAGGTACCTCAACCCGAGGCTAGAATGTTACTTAATAAGTAACGGGATCAATGATAATACGTAAGAGGACATATACAGGATTGATGTACGAGATCTTGGTAGATATGAAGAGATAGTTAAGCCCTACTATAATCTTTGATTAGCACATAACAATACCGTTCTCAAAGTATAAGAAACCTATTCCGAACAATGGTTTCTAAACTAAGTCAGACAACTGTTTTACTCTTGCAATTTGTAAGATATAGCGGATGATTGTCTTAATAACAACCTTTTGTTCCCAGCCTTGATATTGCTTTTTGTTCACAAAATGTTTTGGTAAATGGCAATTGCATTACTAGTACATAAATAATGATAGAAAAGAAGGTGTAATGTCTCCAATAGTATTAGAACCCTCTGAGCTAAAGCAAACACCCTCACAGTAGTATATTCGAAGTAAGTTCATACTCATTTCCCTTATATCTCTTGGCCTATCCTAGTTGTCAGACTAATAATGTAAAATTTTCTTTAAATTAAAGCTTGCAATCCAATTAAAGTATAACTGTTGTATGTCCAGCAAATTCCTTGAAAAACTTGAGCACTTAATTCTTTTGCATATCATACTCTTAATAAAAAGCAGCCTTCAACATGCATAAGACGGGAAGTCAGGCACTAGTGTTGAATGATTTTGTGGCTTCAAGAAACTTTGATGCCTTATTAAATGGCAATCAAAATCAGAATATCAGACATACATCGGCTCTATAATATCAGAGAGTTATCCCTTTGTACTAGGATGAAAGATGAATGATGAATGCATCTATTATTTTAGACCAGACCAGGATGAAAGATGAATAATGAATGTTGGGGAGATGATGATTTGGGGAGATGAATGATTTGGAGAGATGATGACGAGGATGAAAGATGAAGGGGTAAAATATAAATGTGTTATAAAAGTATAAATGTGTATAGACTAAAATACCCTCGACTACAAAACAAAAATCAGACTTTGACTTTGTCAAATGACTAATTTGGCATTTAAAGGCCAAGGTTTGGACCTATGGCGATGAAAAGGCCGAGTTTTGTCCCATCATGATGCTTTGGTACAAATTTAGGGACAAACGGTGTATTTTAGTCTAAAAAAAATTAAGACTTCGTGTCAAATTTTCAAGTTGGGAGTGTAGTAGGATCCTTTAGGATCACACTACACAACCAATATGAAAGCATGATACTAACTCTAAAACAACTAATTGGAAGATAGTTGGATATATAAATGATAACCATTTTCCTCTTTTTTCTATGTGGGATGAGAGTTAGCATGCCTTTCATGACAAGAAGAAAGAAGTGCGTAGATTTTCCATCGACTGATGCTTGTTTTTTATTTTAATAAGTACCATCCATGTGCATATTAAAGATCATTTATCTTCTAAACTCACTACAACGTAGAATTCAGCCTTCCAACCAATACCGAATAGAGAAAATACAGAACTTGAAATCACTATAAAACTTTGTCAAGAAAAAGGTACATCTCAAACAAAATTGAATGGTTATAAGTTTTTTTTACGTTTCTAAGGATTTGATGTTAGGGGGTGTTGCTCTATTAAAAATTAAGAAAATAAAATCTGTGTTCGATTCATATAAAGGATATTTTGGCTCGTTAAGGGGTACTACGTACCCACTAGTCACCATACTAGCTCCACCCTTGTTTTTATCAAATGTGATTTTGGCTTATAAACCACCAAACCCGATGCATCGAGAATCAGATAAATAATGGTATAGATTAGCCAGCCTACCTGGAACATTATTCCTTGCTCAGTTAGTTAGTTGTCATTCACTGTCAAGGTCTGATCGAAATCATTGCTGATGAAGATGCTATATTCATATAATTACTGAAGTTATGTGACTACATAGTCTACTAAGTTTGTCCAAGAATGAAATGAATTAGATTAGGCTAGTACATGACTACCAACGGACATACGAGATCAACGATAGCTTCCCATTTTTTAAGGACAACCCCATATAGACTACATGAAAAAACACCTCGTTCTTACTGGTTAGTTACCGAAAGCACAAATGACAACAAAACGAATGATGTCAGCATGTGCAATTGAATACAGAACCGCTCAAGCACTTGCTCCTGTCTTGGTGTTTGAAACTGAAGGAGATTCATGAACTCTATCTATCATGTTAATCGGAGGTGGATTTAAAACTACCTTTGCTAGAGATAAGTTAGCCACATCCATCATCTCCATACTTGCACTCCACATTCTCACCACCAAACACATTCTTTTCAGCCTCAACCGCCTCACGTGACATTATTTAATATACTTAACTAAATCAATCATTATCACCAATTTTTGAAAACGGGTCTGTGACCGACCCGGCCGAGTCACCGGGTCAACCCGGGTTTATGCAAAAAACGAAACAGCTAATACACATGTCCAAATAACCATTTGTCTGATGCATTAGTATCACTATTTTTTGCTGTAAAAAACATTGACCTGGAACGAGTTTAACCAAGGTTTTTCGGGCCGGAACAGTTTGACCGGTTGACCTGGAGAGGTCGAACCGGGTTTTTACCACATCAAACTGAGATTAAACTATACCACGCATTATACCAGCTTGTTATTAAAAAAGTACCAATTAGGGCGATCTCAGGTGCCATTTTGTGACCTATTTGTTGAGATACTATTTTAGTTGATTTTTGGGTCAGGTGGATGAAAGATGGAATTTTGCTAGCAGGTTGAGATACTAAAACCCGAAATAAGTACTGACTAAGACGATACAGATGTTGTCATATCAGTATAACACCATTAAACTCATTGTTAATACTTTAAGTTGTAACATAAAATGTGTAACGTACTAAAACACACTCTAATCACAGTGTTGTTCTGCTGTTAAAAAAAATCAGTATTGTTCTGTCAGCTTAGAGTAATAACGCTGGAAATAATACCAAAGAAGACATAGTGAAAGTGTTCAAAATTGTCACATAAATGTACATTTGAGTCAATGAACTTGTCATCATCAAGTAACTGTAACAACAAAGACTATAGGGAAATTTGCAAAACTGTGATCCAAGGTGACACTTATTGCCAACTTGACTTAACTTTGTGGCATATAGCTAAAAAGTAGTAGGACTTTTTTGTTAGTAGATAATAGGCCCAAGCCCGGTTTGTAGGTTTAGGGCATCTAGGGTTTTGCCATTATAAATAATGGTGAATAAAAATTTATACCTACGGGTTTTTATGTGAAATGACGAGATGGTACTCACTTTAAATGCGTATTATCACCGGATATCCCAAATTGCAAGCGGTGTCATGTACACATGTGACCGAAAGTGCCCATCCATTATCCCACTATCTTAGTTGAAATAAGACCAGTTCCATAGTTTTGCTTTGAATGCGGTTTTTGCTTTGATGAATTTACGTTTATATCCTTCAGCAGTTTCAGTATCGCCTAATTGTGAAGCCATTGCTACAGTAGCTAGAAGTGCAGCAAGCCCATAAGCAACCCCAATACTCACCAACACCGTGAATTGTCCAAGTGTCATATGTTTGATCTGGGAAACCATCATTTTCGATTAAACAGTCATCATCCCGCCCATATTGGTCCATGTAAGCCATGGCACCACAAACAGCAGGCCATATCTCGGCTGACAAATTTCGGGTTCAGATTTTTCCATTTACTTAGTATCATGTATCTTGTATGCGTTCATTTTTCGGGCCATGGATCATGAGTTCCAAGATCATGCATAACCGCTCATTTGACTTTTTGAAATCCACTTTTTCCATCAGCAAAAAATTTGACTTTTCTTTCGTCTTCAAGCAACACAGCCTCGCGAATTCCCATTGAAAGCTGAGTCCGATCTTCGGAAAGAGATTAAAAAGAGCAAAAGATGCATAGAAATGAACATCATAAGAGTGTTGGTTTGTGGGAGTTCTAAAACACGACAAAGCAACTAGATGTGTGTGAGCCGATGGGGCACACGCGATAAACACGAGTATACATGTTGAACGTAACTAATACTTGAATTATTATTATGACCCGATCACATATTATGACCCGTGGGCTGTTTTCAGCTCATCATATGGGACGTTTGGGTAAAGCCTTGGGCTTGTGTGATCCAAACCGATTGGGTGGGTAAGGGCATGGGTTTTTAGCTTGTCGACCAAGCTAGGTTTCCTACTTGGGTTCAACTTACAAGGCTATATAAACGCATCCCTTGATCCTCATAATGTCACGCATAATCTCAGCTTCTTAACCCTAAATCGATCACCAATTCCCTGCTTTATTCTTCTTGTTCGATTGGTAAAACAATTCGACAAGAAGGTGTTTGTTTTGGTTTTTAAACTTGCAATTATAAACAAGTGTTTAGATAGTTCGATTGGTACCTGCTTCTTGTTTCCTGGTCGACACATAGCAGCAGAATCAAAGGAGTAACTGCTCCTGCTCGTGGTATTTTATCTCGGACAGAAGGAGGTTGGTTACCGGATCTTTATATCCGATACGGGTGAAGTTACAAAAGCGCTCGGTTTCTTTTTTTCTCGGGAGGAAGACAAGCAAGATCTTGGACTTTTCTGATTTGTATTATTCAAGTGGTCAAGTATTTGACTTGGTTTATATATTACGTTCTCGACTAGCGTTAATCAAACGTATACGTGAATCGGGTTTGTGTGTGATACTCTTCGAGGTATCTATTTTAGATACTAAAGGTTTCGTAGGGTTTCTTGTTCCGTTACTAGAGTTTAATTGTCAAGCAAGGTTAGCCTTCTTTATTCCCTTTTAAATTATTTAATATTGTATTAAATTATGTGTTTATTAATTACGTGTTAACATAATTGTATTAACTAGATCCATTATCCGCTGCGTACTCGTAGAGGTTACTGGTTAACTAGATCTAAAATCCCAACAGTGGCATCACGAGCCAACTCGTTTTTGCGATTATGGGTTACACGTTTCTGTTATTAATAAACATGTTTTAAAAGGGCTGCATGAAACCTAGTATAGTTATTTTGTTTTATTTTAATTTTGACAATTACATGCAATACTTGTCAAATTTTTAATAAATAATAACTAGACACACACAAATTAAAATTATATTGATAATTAGAATTAATTTGTTAATTGGAATTTAATTTACTTGTCAATTATAATTGCCTTGTTAATTAAAATTAATTGTTAATTAAAGATTACATGTTGAATTAAAATTACTCGCTAATTAGAATTAAAAGTTAATTTGTATTTATTAATTGTTAATTAGAATTATTGGGATAATTAGAATTACATATTTATTTAAATACATATATTGCGTAACTACTTGTTAATTGGGATTGCCATGTTTTATGTGTTTTTCCGGCCACAAGACTCACTCAATTGCTTTTCTAAGTGATATGGGGCGATCTAGGTACTGCATCCTAGTGACGGTCTTGTGGTTCTCCGTTTGGGGAAGACTCGCAAGAGGACTCGGAACAATATGTGGTTATTTATATTGATGTTTATGCTTGTATGTTTGTGATTCCTATATGTGCATTATTACTTGTTTTGACACCTAATTGTATGCAATATGGAATAATACATATCATAACCATAACATTAATATTGGTCTTTATTTACACGCCTAAATACTATGCTCATTATGACCTGCTATTTGATTCGTGGAAAATTATTTTTGTAAAATAAAGTGACCTAATATATGAAACACGTTTTCAAGAATTTAAAAACTATACGCTATGGACACTTGGGATGTACGGCTCACCCACTAGAACAAACTAGAAAGAGGGTTTAAAGAGGTGCGCACAGTCTCACTGAAAGGATGTCTAAGGTTATGCTTCAGCGCTTACCTGGTCCTCTGCCTCCCTGTGTGTTCGATTGGAGCTACCGTGAACCATGATGATCACTACAGTGTCATTACCAAAAAGTTTTTAAATTAGTGTTACAAAGTTTTTTTGCATGCTTCTTTGTACACAACTTTTACCACATTTATGTGTGCATACCTATTTGTTAATATTAAGTCTATGCCACCCAACTATGGCCTTAAACAGTCTCATAAATCTAAAAGTTGCATTATGCAATTAACGCTCGTCGCTTACCTCTTGTCCCATTTTTTAGACACTGGTCAGACCTATGGTAATTAATGGGGTTGCAAGTTGGATCTTAGTCGGTAGTTAATTCTTTAAGAATGTAATTATCGAAAATACTAATTATTTGAACTTTTCAAATTGTAGATGACTACTTCAATCGGAAACAGTTCGGTACTCAGGAGTTTCTTTGAGAAACAAAACTCACTGGACCTAATTTCATTGATTGGTATCGCCAGCTTTGCATTATACTATCAGCTGAAGATAAGGAAGCTTATCTAAAGCATCCCATACCTGCAGCACTGTTGCTACTCCCGCCACCCCTGTCCAACTCGAGGCTCTTGCAGCTCATACTGCTTGGGTTAAAGGTTCAAAGGACATAGCTGCCTTCATGCTCATGACCATGGAGTTAGAGATCCAACGAAATCTAACTCATGTTGGCGCTTATGACATGCTTTAGGAGTTGAAGTCTATGTTCTCCCAACAAGCAGAACAAGAGCTTCTACAAACTGCACATGAATTCCACGCATGCAAGCATGAAGAGGGTTAATCGGTTAGCTCCTATGTTCTAAAGATGAATAGCTACATTGACATTTTGGAACGTCTTGGTCACCCAGTTACTCTCCACTATGGAATTAGTTTGATCCTAATCGGTCTTTCTAAAGAGTACATCTCGTTTGTGCAGAACTTTAATATGCACATCATGGGGAAGACTATAAATGAACTCCATGCTATGCTTAAGCAACATGAGCAGACGTTGCCAAAGAAAGATGCTGCACCTGCACTTCATTATGTGCATGGTGGTAAGGTCCAGAAAAACCAAAAGAAGAATAAAAAATCATTCAAGGCTGCTAAGGGGAATCGTGGGAATGGAAACACAAGTTTAGTTATGCTACTGAGTATAAGCCATACAATGCTTCTACCTCTAAATCCAAACCCAAGATTCCTCCACCACCCAAGAAGGATAATCCAGCAAAGGACGCTACCTGTCACCAGTGTGGTGAAACAGGACATTGGAGAAGGAATTGTCACCAGTATCTCGCCGAGTTAATGAAAAAGAAGAAACAGTCTCTTGCAGCTAGTTCTTTAGGTATTTTCACTATAGAACTCTACTCTTTCCCTAAATCATCCTTAGTATATGACACTGGCTGTGGTACTCACATCTCTAATAATACTCAGGGTCTAAGGGGCAGTAGGAAGTGAAACCGGAGCTTTAAGTCTGACGTGGGCAATGGTCAACGCTAGAAGTTGAAGCTATTGGAAACTATCATTTATCACTCCCTAGTGGATTAGTTATTGTTTTAAAAGATTGTCATTATGCTCCCTCTATTACTAGGGGGATTATTTCAGTTTATCGTTTGTATGACGATGGTTTTATTAACTATTTTGAATCGAATAATTATATTTCAGTTTCTAAGAATAACGTTGTTTATTTTACGGCTATTCCTCGTGATGGTGTTTTTGAAATTGAAATGTCTTGTTCGAATACAAATGAAAGTTCCATGTTTGCTGTAAGCAATAAAAGAGCCAAGACTAACTTGGACTCTGCTCTCTTGTGGCATGGTCGTCTAGGACACATTAGCAAGAAACGCATGGAGAAGTTGCAACACGATGGACTTCTCAACTCATTTGACATTAAGTCTCTTGAAAAGTGTGTTGCTTGTATGTCTGGTAAGATGGCTAGAAAACCTTATTCACATCAAGTGGAAAGGGCTAAAGATCTTCTTGGACTTATACACTCAGATGTATGTGGCCCATTTAGAATCACATCTAGACAAGGAGCAAATTAATTCGCGACTTTCACTGACGATTATAGTCGATATGGTTATGTTTACTTGCTGAAACATAAACATGAAGTGTTTGAAACATTCAAAGTGTTTCAAAAGGAAGTAGAAAATCAACTCGGAAAGACCATAAAATCACTACGTTCTGATCGTGGAGGTGAATATATGAGTCAAGAGTTTTGGATCATCTAAGGGAGCATGGGATTATTGCCCATCGAACTCCTCCTTATACTCCACAACACAATGGTGTATCTCAGAGGAGAAATCGAACCCTGCTTGACATGGTGCGTTCTATGATGAAACAAACTACTCTTCCAAAGTCCTTTTGGGATTATGCCCTTGAGTCTGCTGCACGCATTCTTAATATGGTTCCAACTAAGAAGGTTGAAAAGACACCATACGAAGTATGGCATGGGCAAGCCCCTAAGCTGTCTTACTTAAAAGTCTGGGGTTGTGAGGCACTTGCTAAGCGTGATACACTTACCAAACCCAAAAACTTGAACCTAGAGTTGTTAAGTGTATCTTTGTAGGATACCCTAAGGAAACTATGGGATATTCTTTCTATCTTCCATCCGAGAACAAAGTTTTTGTTGCTCGAAATGCTGAGTTTTTTGAGAGTAATCTTATGGATCTTAAAGCAAGTGAGAGTATGGATGATCTTGAATTACTTCAAGAAGAAGATACAAATCCTTCTTTAGGCACTAGCATTCATCATGATGAGGATGATCAAGAAATTGAAGAACCTCAAAGTGATATTGTTCCCATTCGAAAGTCCAATAGGACACGCCGTGCTCGTGACCGTATGTGTTTATACATTGACGCTGAGGAACATGAGTTAGGGGATCTTGGTGAACCCAATAACTATAAAGCTGCATTGCTGGATCCTGAATCCAAGAAATGGCTTGATGCAATGAATGTGGAAATGCAATCCATGAAAGACAATGATGTCTGGGTTTTAGTTGAGCTTCCTCCTAACTGCAAGACAGTTGGCAGCAAGTGGCTTTTCAAGAAGAAGACTGAAATGGATGTTAAGGTATACACCTTTAAAGCTCGTCTCGTAGCAAAGGGCTTCACTCAAACCTACGGGATTGATTATGAAGAAACCTTTTCTGTTGTAGCAGACATTAGAGCTATAAGGATTCTCATAGCCATAGCTGCATACTATGACTTTGAGATATGGCAAATGGACGTCAAAACCGCCTTCCTCAATGGACATCTTTACGAAGAGGTCTATATGGAGCAACCTGAGGGTTTTGTTGATCCAAAATATCCTAACCGTGTATGCAAGCTCAAGCGTTCCATTTATGGACTTAAGCAAGCATCGAGGCAATGGAATAAACGTTTTGATGATGAGATAAAGAAATTTGGATTTTCTCAACATCAAGATGAGCCATGTGTATATCGGAAAGCTAGGGGGAGTTATGTCACTTTCCTAATTCTATATGTTGATGACATATTGATTATGGGAAACAATATTCCAATGTTACAAGATGCAAAATCCTAACTTGGAAGATGTTTCGCCATGAAAGATTTAGGAGAAGCTGCATATATTCTTGGAATTAAGATCTATCGAGACAGATCTAAACGATTGATTGGTTTGAGTCAAAGTGCTTACATTGAGAAAATCTTGAGAAGATTTTATATGGAGAACTCCAAACGTGGCGCAATCTCAATGCAAGATAAGCCTAAATTGAGTAAATCACAAGGTGCTGAAACACCTGCTGAGAAAGAGCGCATGCAAAGGATTCCTTATGCTTCGGCTATAGGTTCTATTATGTATACTGTGAGATGTACTCGTCCTGATGTTGCGTTCGCATAGAATGTGACAAGCCGATTCCAACATAATCCAGGTGAACTTCATCGACTGTGAAAAATATTCTTAAGTATTTACGCAATACTAAGGATATGTTTCTGATCTATGGAGGAAAACATGAACAAGAGCTCAGGGTTTCTTGCTACACTGATGTTGGATAACTGGATATGTATTTGTTCTTAATGGAGGTGTTGTTGATTGGAAAAGCACTAAGCAAAGTATTTTTGCTACTTCATCTACTGAAGTTGAGTATATTGCTGCTTGTGATGCATCAAAAGAGGGTGTATGGATTCGTAAATTCATTTATGGGTTGAACATCGTTCCCACAATTGAAGAACCCATAAATATGTATTGTGATAATACTGGAGCCATTGCTATAACAAATGAAAGCGGAATCACTAAAGGTGCTAGACATTATCGCGCTAAAGTTCATTATCTTCGAGAGACCATTGAAATGGGATATGTGAAGATATTAAAGGTTCGCACAGATGACAATCTAGCTGATCCATTTACGAAAGCTTTGGATTTCCCTAAGCATTCTAAATTGACTAGAGAAATAGGTTTGGTACCTGCTAGTAGTCTCATGTAAACTCTGTGTTAATTAGTATTTGGATAATTTGGAGTTGTAAGACAGTAATTATTTTCTAATTAATAAAGATACGAGGTATTTGTTATTATATTCAAATAATCTTTTATTCCATTTTTGCATGTTTAATCCATGAAATGATTTATCATTCTAAATATGTCCATTGTCGGTTAACAATATGGGAATATTGTTATGATAAGGCAAATGTGAGTGTTGGTTATAATTCTAACGAGAATTCGGATTGTTCCCGCCAAACTCATATGTATTCACTAGAGATGCATATTGGATTCCCCAACTTTCAAATATTTACTTTTGGATCCTTGTCATAAGTAAAATATTGAAAATGGTTTGTTATCTTCGTCCTTAGACTTGAGATGCAAGTAAGTTCTGTTATGTGTGGATATCACTTTTTGTAAGTATATGCAAAACGCTATCTGAACAAGGTAGTTATAAATTCTATATTTCGGAGTGATGTGAAGCAGCATCCAGAACACTTGTAGTCAATAAAGGATTTGTTACTCCACTTGATCTGTGCAGAAAGATACCATGGCGCCTCTTCAGATTTAATCAGATAACTGTCTGACCGAACCCAAAGAGTAATGCAAGATGATTCTTGATTACATTTGGTATATATGAATTAAAATCTATAACGAGATTCTAAATGGTTAAACTATATGGAATGATTAAAGATCCATAATCCATGGTTTAACGGTATCTATAACAAAGGATGATTAAAGCAAGAAATTGAATGACCATGCTACTGAGAAACTTTTACGAAACTATTCTCTCAGACACATTTAGTTAAAAAGAGAGTGAGAGCGTTAGCTAGGCGTTTCCGTCGTTAGTTTTGTGTGTCATTCGACACACCAACTCCCAAGTGGGAGCTGTTGGTTTGTGGGGGTTCTAAAACACGACAAAGCAACTACATGTGTGTGAGCCGATGGGGGCACACGCGATAAACACGAGTATACGTGTTGAACGTAACTAATACTTGAATTATTATTCTGACCCGATCACATATTATGACCCGTGGGCTATTTTCAGCTCATCATTGGGTGGTAAGGGCATGGGTTTTTAGCTTGTCGACCAAGCTAGGTTTCCTACATGGGTTCAACTTACAAGGCTATATAAACACATCCCTGGATCCTCATAATGTCACGCATAATCTCAGCTTCTTAACCCTAAATCGATCACCAATTCCCTGCTTTATTCTTCTTGGTCGATTGGTAAAACAATTCAACAAGAAGGTGTTTGTTTTGGTTTCTAAACTTGCAATTATAAACAAGTGTTTAGATAGTTTGATTGGTACCTGCTTCTTGTTTCCTGGTAGACACATAGCAGCAGAATCAAAGGAGTAACTGCTCCTGCTCGTGGTATTTTATCTCGGACAGAAGGAGGTTGTTTACCGGATCTTTATATCCGATACGGGTGAAGTTACAAAAGTTGTTCTGGTTTCTTTTGTTCTCGGGAGGAAGACAACAAGATCTTGGACTTTTCTGATTTGTATTATTCAAGTGGTCAAGTATTTGACTTGGTTTATATATTACGTTCTCGACTAGCGTTAATCGAACGTACACGTGAATCGGGTTTGTGAGTGATACTCTTCGAGGTATCTATTTTAGATACTAAAGGTTTCGTACGGTTTCTTGTTCCGTTACTAGAGTTTAATTGTCAAGCAAGGTTAGCCTTCTTTATTCCCTTTTAAATTATTTAATATTGCATTAAATTATGTGTTTATTAATTACGTGTTAACATAATTGTATTAACTAGATCCATTATCTGTTGCGTACTCGTAGAGGTTACTGGTTAACTAGATCTAAAATCCCAACAAAGAGATCTCTATTACATGTGATTTATATCGCATGTGATGCTTACCACATGTGATTTTTATCACATGTGATTATAGAGGTTTAACATATAAACTGTTCTAATCTAGAATTTGATATACAATGTGTGCTACATGTTTAGAAAATCATGAATATGTGGTTTGCAGTGCACAAAGCGGGGAAACTCGTAATTTATACACAAATAATTATGTCAATTTTAATACAGTTTTTTAGTGTTTAGAATTTTAAATAATTGTTAAACCACATGTGGTATATAATGTAAATTTCAATAACAAAAAAAACGTGAAAACAGAACACTAAAAAATGAAAAAAATTATTTTATCAAAAGTATATGAAAATGTCCGTCAATGAAAAACGGTAAAATTTATTTTGGTTAACAGTAAAAGATTCATGAAATATTTAATGATAAAAAGATAGATGCAATTGCATTTTTTAATTAAATTTTTGCCTAATCTTCCTCCTTACACTTAATTTAAAAAAGAGTGATTGAGATTTGAAAACTTCTGATACGTAAATGAAACTATAAGGCTTGATACCAAATTTTCGCGCATACTAATGAGTTTAGTTCCTGGGACTAACCAAAGAAACACACACAAAAGCATGACACTAACCTTGTTACAATAAATTGGTTGACATTGTGATATATTAATGATAACCATTATCCTTTGTTTTGTCAATGTGGGATGGAAGTGCCAAGCTTTTCTCTCGACGGATGCTTGTGTTGTATTCTAATATGTACCATCCGTACGCACATTAAAGATCATTTATCTTCTAAATCCACTACAACATTGAATTCAGTCTTCTAAACAATATCGAATAGAGTAAATATACAACTTGAAGTCACTACAAAATTGAATGGTTATAACTTTTTTTTACGCATGACTCATTTCTATCAAATGTGCTTAGCTTATAAACCAAACCCGATGCACCGAGAATCGATAAAAAGATAGTATGCATTAGCCAGCCTACCGGGAAGATTATTACTTGCTCAGTCAGATAGTTGTCATCCCTATCATGGTTTGATCGAAACCAGTTCTGATGAAGATGCTATATTCATATAATAATTACATGAGTAATGTGATGTGACTACATAGTCTACTAATGTGAATGATTCATGGTGATTAGATCATGTAATGATAACGATGATAATACCATTTACTTGCTAAGTTTTATGCTTATGCGTTAGTTGCTTAATGTTTTGTAGGTATAGATTAAAGGCTAAGGATAAGGTTAAGAACCTATGGAGTATATGTTGTTGGAAGCTCATCTATGTTGTTTAGAGACGAGAAGTCTTTTGAATCTATGTTATGATCCAATGTTGAACCGCTCTTTTTTTCTGTATGTAAAGGCTCATGCCAAGTAGTAAAAAATGGTTTATAAAATGGGTCTCTGTGTGAGAAGCTAAGGGGCCGTTTAATTGGCGAAAAGTTTTCCATTTTTTCCGGAAATTTTTCATATGAAAAGGGAAAAATTAAGGGGCCGTTTAGTTGGAGAGAAATACTGTATTTTTCCAGAAAATTTTTCATATGAAAAGGGAAAAACTGAAAATCCATTTAGTCGCACTTTTTCCAATAATTTTCCAAAAATATGAATTTCTCATTTTCTAATTCTTAATAGAAAAAATGAAAATACCATTACACCCTTCTCACTTTTTTCATTTATAAAATAATAACCCCATTTCCTCTCACCCCACTCTTATCACGCCCACCTCCGTCCACCTTCCATCGCCGCCCACCTTCCATCGCCCCCACCTTCCATCGCCGCCCACCTCTCCGTCCACCGTCTCCGTTTAAAAAAAAGGAAAAATATAACTCCAACAAAACGGAATTTCAAACTTCTCAACTCTTCTCTAGAGAAGAAAAACCATTCCCTTCTTTAGGAATTTAGAAACACAAAAACAGGAAAAAATTTCACCAACTAAATGGGCCCTAAAAATTCGTTTCGTTACAGTTTTTTCCAACAATTTTCAAAAAATGTGAAATTCTCATTTCTAAATTTTAACTACAAATTTGAAAAGCTCATTTTACTCTTCTCACTTTTTTCATTCTCAATTTTTGATTTCGACCGGTTATCTAGTATAAACTGGGTTTTGCTGGAGGACTTGACCTGTTAAGTAGCTTGCAAAGCCTGCAGATTAGGTTACTAGTAAAGTGACATTTTGGTGTGGCAATACACGGAATAATTTTGCATCAGTGACATTACTGACATTTAGTGTGTGTGAACCAATAATCTTTATTCTTATGCTTCATATGTAAATATTATTAGACGAAGGACCAAACACGTCAACTAGGAACTTAATAACCAAAAAACGATTATGGTTTGGTGGTTACAAACGGTTACAAACTGAACCATCACAATGGTTTGTTCATACCGGTTAGAAACATATATATGTACATATATCGAATCATTTTAATAGTTAATATATAAATTTTACTTATTCATTTTCAATACTTTGCAATCTATATAGTTTGATCTAGAGTTTGGGACAACAATTGGCATCAAGAGCAGTGTTTTACGCAACGTTTTTGTATACTATACGCAAGAAGACACCCAAGGGGAATACGCAGAAAACTTTGTTTTCATACGCCGGAAAAAATTTGTTTTCATACGAAGGAATTTTGTTTTCAACAAGATTTTTTGTTTTCTCTCTACTTCCAAGAGAAACAAACGTGAATAAGCATACGTAGAAGATAGTGCACGATCGTTTACGTTGGGGATTGCAAACGTTTACACCAAACGGATTGGTGGCGAAACCTTGTTGGCGACAACATAGGGAAGGAAGACAATTCATACACTTTGTTTAGGATAGAGAGCGAGTGGGAAAATACTTTGAGAAAACCAGTTAAATTTCAAACTCAAGGTTGAAGAATACACGGGAAACACGCGGGGAAGACATTGTTGTGGAGGAAATACGTACGTGACAAATAAGAAGGAGCGCTCAGTTTATGTGGAGTAGTGTCGGACGACACAAAAGGAAAACAACGACGTGAAGAGAATCATAAGCAAATAACCTTATTTGTTTCGGTGACTTGGTTACCATCTCGGTACCAAGTTTTTTTTTGTACGTGGGAAGTTTGGTCTCGGAACAAAGATATCAAATAACGTACAAAGGCAAGAGACGTGTTTAGTGTGGATTAACAAGAAAAGAAAACATTTGTTTTCGGGCTTGTTCGAAGGGAATAAATTCGAAAAAGTTTATTCGAAGTCTAGATTTTCAAAGGGTTTGAAAAGAAAGAAGTCCGAGACTTCTTGGGTAAAACATAATTTCGAAGAAAACAATACGCAAATTTTTTTGTTTGTTTCGAATATTAGTTGGGCAAAGGAACTCGAAAAAAGGAGAAACTTGGTGTGTTTTTTGTTCGAAGGGTAAAAAAAACGAGGCAAGGAAAACAAACATCAAGGGTACGAGGCAAAGAAAACGAAAGGAACTAAACATGGGAATAGCAACGAACGTTGGTAAACAATTCTTACTAACGCGAACCAAAGGGAATACACTTTTATTCATTGTATCAACGAGGTCACAAGTTTTTTCTGGATTTCATTTATATTAGAATAGTATAGAATATTTATTTCATACTATTAGGAAATCTCGAGCACTATTTATTGATCCCGTATTACTAGGATTCCCGGAAGATTAGATATTCCCATATTTTATAGAAAGACCACACTAGGAAGGATAAATCCCATTAGAATTAGAAAGTGAAGATACTCAGCACTTTCAAGATGACTGTCTACGATATAGCAAGCACATCAACTGCAACAAATCCCGTAACACCTATCGCACAATATCAATACCCTAAGTTGAAAACCACAAACTACACAGTTTGGGCTATACAAATTAAGGTTATACTAGAGGCACATGGCTTATGGGAAGCAATAGAACCAAAGATAGATACACAAGTTGATGATAAGAAGGATAAGGCAACGACTGCCTTCCTATATCAAGCGTTGACGGAAGATGTGATCTTACAAGTAGCGGGTTGTATGACAGCAAAGGATTTGTGGGATTCGCTAAAGAAAAGACACGTTGGAGAAGATAGAGTGCAGAAAGCATGATTACAATCATTGATGATTGGGTTTAACTCACTTCAAATGAAGGAAGATGAGACGGTGGATGCATTTGTGGCTAAACTAAACGGCTATGCCACGAAGGCAAAAGAATTAGGGAAAACTTTGGATGAATCATTTTTAGTTCAAAAACTATCAGACTCTACGCCAGATAGGTTCATTCAGATAGTAGCATCCATAGAACAAACAACTGATCTCGACGACATCACTTTAGACGAGATCATTGGAAGATTCAAGGCATTTGAGGAAAGGATAAAACTCCGGAAAGGAGGACAAGTAGAAAGCCAGGAAAACCTATTATTCGCACATGGTGAACACTCAGGAAATAGGAAACGTTTTTACAAACGTGGAGGGAAATCAAATTTCTCATGAGGGAACTGGCAAAATAAAAATAGAAACAACTCACAAGGAGGGAACTCTAGTTATAAAGAGAGTTCGGATAAAAATAAAAGTGAGTGGGATGTAAGTAAGGTAAAACGAGACAGGTGTCATAAAATTGGACATCTTAAAAGGAATTGTAGAGGAACACTAGCAACTCAGGAACAATCAAACCTTATCTTAGAAGACGATGAAGCATCACTACTAATGACTATGCACGAAAATGAACACGATGAAGTGTTGTTGAATGAAGAACAAATTCAACCAGGGAAATATGCTACAGGGGACGCAAGCATATGGTATTTTTATAACGGTGCAAGTAACCATATGACGGGAATAAAGAGTCATTTTTGGGATATTGATGAAAGCATAACAGGACGAGTACGTTTTGGAGATGGATCGTATGTACAGATAATGGGTAGAGGGTCTATACTATTAGGTTGTAAGAACCAGGAACAGAAGGAAGTATCGGAAGTATACTACATACCAAACCTCAAGAGTAACATACTTAGTCTAGGACAACTTACCGAAATAGGTTGTAAGGTCATTATGGACGGAAACAAGTTGAGTTTGTATGATAAGAACAAGAAGTTGTTGATGAAAGTTGAAAGATCTAAGAATCGACTCTACAAGATTCAGTTAGAGATAGAAGCACCTATATGTATCTTAGCAAATATAGATAACCAAGCATGGTTATGGCATTCTAGATTAGGTCATCTGAACTTTGACGATATCAACAAGATGACTAGGAAAGGTCTAGTAAAAGGAATTTCAAGGATAAATCATGTTGGGCAGATTTGTGATGCATATTTATTAGGAAAACATAGTAGAACACCATTTCCAAACCAAGCTAAATTCAGATCAAAGAATCTGTTGGACTTAGTATATGGAGATCTTTGCGGTCCTATAAGTCCAACAACACACTCAGGAAAGAAACTCATTTTCTTGTTAGTGGACGATTGTACACGTTTTATGTGGGCCTATTTTTTGGCATCGAATGATGAGGCATTTAGTACATTCAAGGAATTTAGACATAAGATAGAAATGGAGATGAGATTGAAAATAAGGATGCTAAGAATAGATAGAGGTGGTGAATTCACATCAAATGAATACATGAGGTACTGTAAGGAAAACGGAATAGCATGACAGTTGACAGCACCGTACTCCCCACAACATAATGGAGTAGTGGAGAGAAGGAATAGGACAGTGTTATCAACTACAAGGAGTATGATGAAAGCAATGAAGTTACCCTTAACTTTTTGGGAAGATGCAGTTAAACATGCAATTTACATACTCAATAGGGTACCTACGAGGGCCCTGACAGATAAAACTCCATATGAGGCACTCTACAATAGAAAACCGAATCTGGAAAACCTAAGAATATTCGGATGCACAACTTATGAAAAGATAACGATACCTCACTTAAAAAAGCTGGACGACAGAAGCATACCGTTGATTTACTTAGGAGTAGAGGAAGGATCAAAAGCATCTAGGCTATATGATCTAATAGCCAAGAAGAAACATGTTAGTAGGGACGTAAAGTTTATCGAAACAAAACTGTGGGATTGGAATAAAGATGAAGAAGATACGACTACACAAGACACATTTTGGACTAGTTTTGTGGTAAAAGGAGTTGACAATGAAAACCTTACACCAGTCAACACAGAGACCGATGACAACACATATCACGAACAAGATCAGATTCATTACGACCCACACTCAGAAGAGGAAGAAGAAGCTACTACTAGTTCCGTAGAGAACTCAAGAGATAGATTTGATGATACACCCGTATGTGGATACAGAGATATGAGGGAAATATATAAGTATGCACGTAGAGTTGAACCACAAAGTTTATTATTTACGGAAGAAGAACCCCATAATTATAAGGAAGCATCAACAGACGAGAAATGGATTGAGGCCATGGAGATTGAATTGGATTCAATCAACAAAAATAATACATGGACTCTTACTACATTTCCAGAAAATCAAAAGGCAATAGGACTCAAATTGGTTTACAAGACCAAGAGGGATGCAAAAGGAAATATCATCAAATATAAAGCACGATAAGTAGCAAAAGGTTATTTACAAGAACAAGGAATAGACGTCGATGAAGTATTTGCACCGGTTGCTCGGATAGAGACAGTTCGGTTGATATTAGCATTAGCAGCATATCATGGATGGCAAGCACATCACTTAGATGTAAAATCGACATTTTTACATGGAGACTTGAAGGAAGAAATCTACGTTACACAACCTTAAGGATTTATTCATCAAGGAAACTCAGGAAAAGTCTATAAGCTTACTAAAGCTTTATATGGCTTAAGATAAGCACCGAGAGCTTGGAATGTGAAGCTTGATCAAACGCTAAAGTCTTTAGACTTTAAGAAGTGTAATCTCGAACAAGTAGTTTATACGAAGAGAAACAAGAATTCTACACTTATAGTTGGAGTCTACGTAGATGATCTGATAATCACAGGCACTCGAAGAAAAGAAATCAAATAATTCAAATCCCATATGAAGGACTTATTTGAAATGAGCGACTTAGGATTGCTAGCTTATTTTCTTGGGATAGAAGTTACACAGACAGGAGGAAAGATAACAATCAAGCAGAAAAGTTATATTAATAAGATCTTGAAGGAAACAAGTATGGCAGACAACAATGATACAAAGATACCTATGGATATCGGTACTAAGTTGGTCAAGGCGGAAGATGGAAACTCAGTTGACACAACTTATTACAGAAGCTTAATCGGAAGTCTCAGGTACTTACTGCATACAAGACCAATCTTAGTTACACAATCGGACTACTCAGCAGATTCATGCAAGACGTGAAGGATCATCACCTGAAGGCGGTAAAACAAGTTATCTGATAGATCAAAGGAACAAAGGAGCATGGCATAATATACAAGCAAGAAGGCGGCTGCAAGATTACAGGTTACAGCGACAGTAGTTATGGAATCAACACTGATCAAGGAAAAAGAACTACTGGGATAGTATTTTACTTCGGAGAGTCACCTATCACTTGGTGTACTCAAAAGCAACCAACAGTGGCACTATCATCATGTGAATCAGAATTCATGGCGGCTACTGCAGCAGCATGTCAAGCCTTATGGTTAAAATGATTGCTTAGTGAACTAACTGGATGGGAAGAGAAAAGGATAACGCTGAAGGTCGACAACATTTCAGCAATAGCACTCGTCAGGAACTCGGTTTTTCATGGAAGAAGCAAGCACATCGATACTCGCTACCATTTCATTCATGAAAGCGCAGAGAATGGGCACATCAATGCGGAACATGTCAGCGGAGAACTACAAGGAGCAGATATTCTAACGAAGGCTCTACCAATATTGAAGTTCGTAACTATGCAACAAATTCTCGGAGTGAACCAAATATTGTCATGTTTAGTTGTTGGGTTGCCCCATATTGTCATGACTGGTGTTGCATAGGGAGAATTATTGGTTGACGGTTCTTTCTGGTGTTGGCGTGATCATTTAGGGAGGTTCTTTTGTGACTCTGACTAATAATCGACGAGGAACAAATTCTATGGCCTGTTATGTGAGCTCCAATAAGATTGCTTCAAAGATTTAGATAGTATTGCTCGTCAGATGTCTTGTGTTAAAAGATGTTGGACGATAATTGCATAAGTCTTGTTGGTACATATGTAATAACGCAAAGTAAAAGGACTGAATATGTTACTTTGATAGTTAATAACCGTTTGGCAGTTAAAAGCGGTTATTGGTAGTTATAGGTAGTTATTAGCGGTTACAAAAGTTAGTTATTAGTTAGTTATTTCTGAAAAGTCACGATGGTTCATGTACTATAAATAGGGGTCAAGTATTAGTTTGTAAAGTGTGTCTTTGTTACAATGTAACCATGTTATAATACATATAGAATCAAATTCTTGTTAATCTTGTGCATATTTCAATCCTGTGGAAATCACGAATAAACCGCTGCAACGATTCTACATTGGCATCAGAGCCAAAGGTTAAAAACCTGGGAAGTGGCATCAGAAATGAAGGTTGCAAGATTACAAGTTTGATTCAACGTTAAAGACACCAAGGAACACGTTGGAATGGAAGAGTCTCGGTGGAAGGGGTGTTGTTTCAAAACAGAAAACAACACCTGAACAAGGTTGCTAAGATATTGGGATTGGCATACGGGCATGAGCATATGGTGAAACAATGCTATAAGGAATATATAGCGTTGGTGAAAGTGTACTACGAGGGAGCGCAAAGATCGGTGCGGGAAGAGCCAAGGTATATGGTCGGTCAAGAGGAACCATTTGGCTTAGCGAAGATGAGCGTTGAAGTAGGGGAAGCACATGGAGAGACTCCAAGGAAAAGGTGCAAGATTGCTCAAGGTGATGCCAAGGAAGATAGCAACATGGAAAGAACAAACAATCGTTTGTTTAGGTAAGAATACCGTAAGGTATTCAAGGTTTTGTGGAAGAGGACTTGGAATTCGAGATAAAAGAAAACAACAAAAACATTTGATTATTTTGGAAGAAAACCGAGAACAACAAGTTCTAGGCACGGTTTGAAAAAGAGGAATTCAAGTCGACACAAAAGGAGATACCAACGTGAAGAACAAGACTTAAACAATTCGAGAGGAATTGTTGGACGATAATTGCATAAATCTTGTTGGTACATATGTAATAACGCAAAGTAAAAGGACTGAATATGTTACTTTGATAGTTAATAACCGTTTGGCAGTTAAAAGCGGTTATTGGTAGTTATAGGTAGTTATTGGCGGTTACAAAAGTTAGTTATTAGTTAGTTATTTCTGAAAAGTCACGATGGTTCATGTACTATAAATAAGGGTCAAGTATTAATTTGTAAAGTGTGTCTTTGTTACAATGTAACCATGTTAGGTTGTTAAGAATATATATAGAATCAAATTCTTGTTAATCTTGTGCATATTTCGATCCTGTGGAAATCACGAATAAACCGCTGCAACGATTCTACAAAAGACACTCTTTCGCTCATATACCTGATTTCTCTTATTGCTAAAACATTATCGAGATTAGTTACAGACAAGAGCCAACAGCACCTGATTAGCTAACCGTATATGAGCTAACCACGCCTGAGCTAAGTGCAGAATAAGTTACATTTGTGAAAATGGAGAAAAAGAAATTGCAATTTAGGTTGAAGATAAAAAATTTTTGGGTAAAATGTTGAAGATAATTTTATATACATGGAGACCCCGTACTTGAACCACTTTGGAGAGAGGGCAAGACCTATAGAGCATACAGCCCTTTGATTGCCGCATCACCATAGGTAGCTTAAGTAGTGACTTATCTGGTATAAATGAAACAATATGGCATTTAGTTGCCCTTCATTTATCTCATTTTTCACTGCCAAAGTTCACCTTGTAACGTAGTGTACGTCAGCAACCAACCTTTTACATATGTATAAGTTCATCTGAATTCAGAGTTACGTTATTCTAGAACTCTCATATGGTTCTTTAGTAAGATTGGTTTGTTAATACTCTTCAAAAGATCGACATTTACTTGCAAGCAATAGCAACCACAGGCCAACGACAGCTAAGTTGCATCAGAACATCTTTTGTAAATTAGCTGTATCATAAATTACTTACCGAAATAGGGGCTATCCAATCCAGCACGTTTGAATGACAAAGTTATTCAATTTTTCTCATATTGCCGAGTGCCAACATAATGCCAAACTAATGCAATCGCTATGAAGGTCGAGATGACAAGAAGCAAGACAAAAAAATAAGTAAATAAATAAATAAATAAATAAAATCGAATTCCCGTTATTCTGAGATGTGGGATCGGACAATTGTAGCATATGCCATGTTACACAGATAAATGGTATACGAGATCACCACCGACGTCAATTGGTTAAACAAATAGCCGGCTGTGAATACAATCTCTGAGCAAGTTGGGGATAATCTGAGCTATGCTAATTATGCTACTGCTTTGTGGAATGAGTTGCATGAACATTACTCTCAATTGGATGGTAATAGAATCTATCAAGTTTCTAATGATATTGCAAATCGTAATATGATTGTGATAATGGCACAACAAATAGTGAAAGAGGATAAAGAAAAAGGCTAATGCAAGTTTTGATGGGTTTGGATGAAAGTTACACTAACATGAGGGGTCAAATCTTGGCTTATTCAACCATTGCCATTGCTCTCTAACTCAACTACTAAACACACCTTTGAGTTCTTTGATAAGAGTTATTTATATAGTTCAAAAAATGTTTTTATATGAATTTCATAATTTAGAGTGCTTGTCAAAGGATATTTATAAAATTATAACAAAAAGCAGTAGTTTTTTAGTTAAAATGAAAAAAATCAAGACTTGATATCATCTTTTCGATACATCATATGTGCATGCGAGGTCTATTAGAACCTCACCATGCAACCAGTATGAAAGCATGACACTAATCTGGAAACAAGGTTTGCTTAGACAGGTGAATATATAAATGATAATCTTTTTTCTTCTTTTGTCTATGTGGGATGGGAGTTAGTATGGCCTTCAAGACCAAAACAATGAAATACCTACATTTTCTCTCAACTCATGATTGTGTTTTATTCTAGCAAGTACTATCCATATGCACATTATAAATCATTTATCTTCAGGGTTTACTTTGAATATTGATGGTAAGCTCCATGATAATCACTAAGTGACAACGTAATTAGATACAAATCCTCTATAGAGTACTCTATCACCCACACCAAAGTTCATTCTTTCAAACCATATCTAATCAAGTTATAAAAAAAGGGACAAACTTCTAAGAGCTAAAACAGCACATGAACATAAATTTTTGTTTAAAAAAATAGTACTAACCTTTACATTCTGCAACTCCAACATTTGTTAGGACATTAGCCATATTTACAAGTGGTTATTAGATTTTTTTTACGTGTTATTCATTTCTATTAAAAAAAAATAGGGTTAGTGGCACGAAAAGGCATCATACTTGCCATTTTTTGTCATTGTGTGTAGCGATTTTTTTTTTTTTTTTTTTTTTCATTTTTTACACCAACCTTTTGAATTCTTACTATTATGTGTATTTATTTTGGCATGTAAAATGATCATTTTACCCTCAAATTTTGAAAAATGTAAGGAATGGTCACAAAATACACACAATAGCACGAATTCAAAAAGTTGGTGTCAAAATTGAGAAAAACAATCACTGCACGTAATGACAAAAAGTAACAAGTATGATTTTTTTTTTCATGCAATTAACCCAATAAAATAAGTTGGTTAACTGCTACAAAGCCAACAATCGACAAATTAATGTGCTTTTAGATTATAAACCACTATACATGACTTACAATTGGATAGTTAATCAGCCAACCTACCATGAACTTTAATAAGTTGGTACTAACCTTTACATTCTACTAAGCGTACCCAAGAGAACAAAGATCGGTTTGATACGAGACTTAACATATTGTTTATTTGATACGAGACTTAGTAGAAATGAGACGAATGAAAAAGATAATGGAATTCCTTTTTGTAAAATGTTGTTCTTAGATAGACTGCTTTTAATAGTGATTGGTACATTCACCAACTTTTGCTTGTGGAGTATTGAAATTCTGAGTGGAGATAGTTTTTGAGCATTTCATCATCATTTATTCGTTTTAGTACTATGACCTTGATAAGGTTGATACTATCCATATGCACATTAAAGATCGTTGGTGTCTTTTTTTTTTTTTTTTTTTTTTTTTTTGATACTAAACTCCATGATAATCAATAATTGACGATGTAATTAGATACAAAGATCCTCCATGGAGTACTCTATAACTGAATAGCCAATGTTTCTTAAACTCAAATTAAACAATTGGTTAGTATTTTTCTAATTGATTATTGTCATCAACTTTTCATCTTATTTGAAAAGATAGAGATCACAAATTAAAAATAAATAAATAAATAAAAATAGAGATAATCAGCCACTGAACACACCTTTTGAGTTCTTGATAAGAATAATCTATGTAGTTAGAACAAAAACATAAGATGATTTCATATGAGTTTTATAATTTAGAGTGCTTTTTGAAGAAGATTTTTTAAGTCATAACGAAAGTGTTAAGACTTCACATAAAAAGATCGACACCTTTTTTGTACACAAGTGTTTTGTTCGGCTAAAATTAAAAAAAAAATATTAGGCAAATTTTTTTGCAGTTTTTATTAAAAAATCAAAAATAAAGATTTAATATCAAAATTTCGTAAAGGTCTCGAGGATTGGTTCCATAAGAACCACATAAAGGAACCCATACAAAAGCAAGGTACTAAACCTAAAACAAGAAAATTTGAAGACAGTGTGAAATATAAATGATAACTAATTTCCTTCTTTTTTCTCTCGAGTCATGCTTGTGCTTTATTCTATCAAATCATGTAATACATAGCTGTCAAATCACAACAAAACTTAAGATCATATTGAACATATCATTGACAAGACAAAAAACAAGCGACAAAATTCGAAGAGCTAAAACAGGGTCGAAACAAAAACTTTGTAAACAAAAAAAGGTTGTCAAACAAAAAATTGAAGATTGTTACTAGTTTTTTTTACGCATTACTCATTTCTATCAAATGTGCTTTTAGATTATAAAACACTAAACTCGATGTACCGAGAAGCAGGTAAATTATGGTATAGATTAGCCAACCAAGCAGGAACATTACTATTTGCTCAGCTGGATAGTTGTCATTCGATGTCAAGGTCTGATCGAAACCATTGCTAGCGATGATGCTATATTCATAATTTTGTATAATCAATTAAGGACTGTGACTACATAGTCTACTGAGGGTGCCCAAGAGAACAAGATCAATTTAATATGAGGATTGAGGCTTAGTATAACAGAATCTATTTTAAGATACTCAAAACCTACCTGTTCGTAGATTCTAATATGAGGATGTAACTGACATTAATGTGTCATTTTGAAACTCACTAATGTTCGATTGTAGAACACTCACTTAAGCTTAAACCAACTGTTTTACTACTCGTCAGTTTTGCTAACAAGAAAGCGAACGGGATTTCGTTTTGTAAAATGTTGTTATTATTCACCAACCTTTGCTAGTGGAGTGTTGAAATTCTGAGTGGAGATAGTTTTTGAGCGTTTCATCACCATTTTTCGTTTCAGAACGTAGTCTTGGGGGGTATGAACTTGATATGGTTGGTAGTACATTATACCCAAACTTGTATTCTTTGACTTGAGTTTGTACAATCTGAGAGCAAGTCTATTGCAAAAATCTTAAAAGTTTTTCTTTGTTGCAACTTGCAAGAGTAAAACCAATCTCATTGTCATCATAATGATGGCTGGTTCGAGGTCAATCGGTTAGTGGGCATTAGTAATGAGGGACTACTAGTTAAACCGAATCTATCGCTCACTAAAACCAGGGACGGAATCAGGGGTTCCGCGGGTGCCCGGTTGTCCAATGGATTTTTTTTTATATTGTGTTAATTTTTGAAAAAAAACATAAATTTTTAATAAGTATATCTTAAATGCACCCGGTCTATCGAAATGTTTTTTTCTATATTACTGTTCAAAACCTTTTGTGCAATATGTCATATTTGGTCCTGATTTCGTCCCTGACTAAAACCCCAATAGCATAAACAAAGGAGGTGATTAGTACCACGATAGATTAAATAATTTTTAAAAAGAGAAATAATAATAATAATAATAATAATAATAATAATAATAATAGGCGATCTTGGTGATGGCGATGCCATCTGCCTAACCCTCTATACCACCGTGTTTTTGGCCCCCGTAATTCAACATCCTTGTTGGTTTTACTATTTCAGCGTCTTTGTTGACGTGCGGGCTTTGTTTTCTTTCGTTGATTTCGTGTCGTGTGTTTCATCTTGGAAACCACGTTTTGGTTGAGGGGATCTATCTTGATTTCGTGTCGTGTGTTCCATCCTTGTGGAAGCTTTCCCCATCTCCATCTTCTACCATTGCTAGCCGTTGGTAACCGTTTATGCTGCTGGTTCATCGCCGGTTTCTGGAGCGAGTTGGTTTCTGGGTTAGTTTCTTGGTTAGTTTCTTGGTTAGCACTTTTCTGGAAGCTTTTTGTTGGCTAGTGATTTGTTGTAGGAAACGTTTTGTTGGCTTAACAATTTTGGCAGCGAGGTGCTTAACAATTTGGGGGTGGCGATTTGCTTTTTAGAGAGTTGGCTTCACTTTTTCTGGCAGCGTGTTGCTCCACCATCCGTTCAAAACCATGACAATGATTGCTATCATTGTCAACATGTTGAAAGGTTGATACATGAACTACGTGAAGAGCAACGTTTCATGTTTTATCACCTCCTCGAACGTTTCGATGAAGTCAACAAACCTAAACAACCATGAGCCTAAAGTCTCAAGCTCAACCTAGAACGTTTAGGAATCCCATTTCTTGTTTGATCATCCTTAAGCACGTGGTTGCTTATTAAGTTTAGGCCACTCATTAGTATTAGTGGAATATGCATTACATGGATAAATCATTCTCTTAGTTTTAGAGATTTGTCGATTATCTCTTTGTTTTATTGAATGATAACTTATTTGCCCTACTTGTCTTGAGTATATGTTTGTTGTTTGTATACATATCCCACTTTCACATTAGCATTGTTTGGTATATCACTATTGCTGAAAATCTGTCACCAGACAGAAGGATACCTGGAAATTGCCTAGACGGATCCCACAAAGGAGGGAACCGTGGGATCCGTGCAACAGAAGACCAATTTTCTACTAACTTGAGTCTTATTTGCAGGAAATTATGCACTATATACTTGTCTTCTAACATTTGTTTTGTAGATTTCCAAAACACACAAGAAGACTTTTTGACACCATAAGCTAGGGGAGCTTTGTGTCAAACCATACATTGCAAAACCATTTGCAATATAATCTTTATTTGAATTACACTTCATGGCATCCCATTGCAAAGTTACAATCTTCAAGGGGGAGCACTTTTCATCACAAGGACGAAACCATTTGCAAACAAAGTTGCAATGCATTAGCTTATTAGTTTTTATTTACTTGACGCCCTCACAAAGGGATGGACTTGTCAAGGGGGAGTTAAAACGAGAACCATTCCTGTCACTTGCTCTCTTTACTTTTTTTTTTCTTTTACATGTTTTTCTTAAAACAATGTGTTAGTTTTTTTTCAGCGCTCTTTTTGTTTCGACAAAAAAGGGGGAGAAGAAAGTAAAAATTCCAATTCGAACTTTTACGAATTTTAGTTTTTCCTTAAAATAATTTTATGTTTTGTCATCAACAAAAAAGGGGGAGATTGTTAATACAAATAAGCCGTAAAAACGTTTATTTATATTTTACGATCTTCTAATGTTTTGTCGATAACAAACGTAAAATCATTTTAACGAAACAAATAAAATACGTAAATAGTTGGAGCCAATAGTTTTTCTAACACACTTACGGTTTCACATAAAACACTAAAACAAGTATAAGTGATTTTATGATTTTTTAATACATACGTACAACAACTAGTGTTTACATATTGGGTAAATATATACATAACTAGTATGTATTATAAATGGGTAAAAACTACAACCCATGGAGCATATCCATAACCTATGGTATTGACCCATATCCATTTGACTAGATGCATTGCATCTATTAGGTACATTGTATCTAATGAAATACCCATGGACCAAACCATAACCCATAACTCAGGGCAAAAGGGAGCGTCCCACGGATCCCAGTGAATACACTGGACGGATCCCTAAAGGGAGGGATCCGTGAGATCCGGGGAACAATAACTAGTTTTCTTCTATAAATAGTGAGTCATTTCTTCCTTTTGGGTGGCCACTCTCACACATTCTTTCCCCAAGTATTTTAAATCTCTAACCACTGACCCTAAGGGATCTTTCTATGTAGTTTGTCTTTTGTTTTTGTGTGATTCTCTAGGTTCCTCTTAAAGGCGAGATCACCACTTCTTGAAGTCAAGCAAGCTCAAGTCCATGAGTTGCCATGCTTCGTCATCATCAAGAATACTGAGGTTCTCTTGTTGATAGTTCTTTCTTCTTTCATAGAAGTGTTTTGTTGAAGGCATTAGTGAAGGATGCCGAAAGAGTCAAGACGAAAGCATTAGTGAATGGTGCTTAACGTCCATGTCGAAAGCATTAGTGAAGAATGCTAAAGAAGTCAAGTTACAAGGCATTAGTGAATGATGCCTAGAAGTCAAGCCAAGGGCATTAGTGAAAGGTGCCTAAGGTGTACATTTGATATGGTGTGTTTCGATGTACAAATAGATTAGTATTGGATCAATGGATATTGATATCCTTGATGATGTTGTAATAAGGAGTTGGTCTACTTTGGGATTAGGTGTCGTGTAGTGTTGGGTAGTAGTTCCTCCGTTGTAATGGAACTCGGTACTTAGCCTAGTACCGGATAAAGGGTAGGCGACATTGTGATAGGTGTGGTTCACCTTGGTGAAAAGAACCCGGTGGTTAGCCTAGTACCGGATAAAGGGTAGGCGACGTTGTGATAGGTGTGGTTCACCTTGGTGTAAAGAACCTGGTGGTTAGCCTAGTACCCGAAAAAGAGTAGGCGACGTTGTGAAGGCTAGTCCAGTATTTGAAGATCTTTTTAACCAAGTCACATAATCGATGTAATGACTCTCATTCAACTTGATCAATCTTTGATAGACTATTAACCCATAGTGCTTAATAAAATCAAGTTCATTCGCGTAAAAGAATCAAAATAAATTCACTTAAAATCAAGTTCATGCGGTGTAAGATAGTACATTGTTTGTCCAGTCGGTTCAAGTTTTAATCTATTACATTGATCCTTTTTCTGTTTTTATGGACATACAGCTTTCAAATTTTGTTAATTACTTCTGCATAAAGAAAAAATGACTTATGTTATTAAGCTAAAATCACATAAGCCCACATATAAGCTTAAACAAACACCTTTATGGACATACAACTTTCAAATTTTGTTAATTACAAAAATGACTTATGTTATTAAGCTGAAATCACATAAGCCCACATATAAGCTTAAACAAACACCCCTTTAGTTAAAAATTTAGAATTTATACAGACTTCCTCCGCCATCCGTTAAAGAGTGTTAGGCTTAACTTAACACGCGCCTTCGATGCCAAAGAAACTTTATACTAATCTAAAGACATGCACTTTGTCTGTCTTTGGTATATATAAACTGTCACGGCTTCTTCTATTTAGCCGATGTGGGATTCAGTTTTCATGAAACATATCTTACATTTAAAGTTGATCATCACATCACCCCACACTCAATTTATTTACAAGTTTAGTGATACGTACTAAGATACTAATATTTGAAACAACAATGTGCTTTCACTTCACTTGCATATAGATCACGCCAGTAAACAACAAGCGTTAACATGCGTGAAAGAAATAAAAGGAACCTGAAAACCATATTGTTATTTTATTTACAACATGTTATGTGAAGCATATAAATAACATGCTTGTCTTTTCAATCTATACGTACACCCTCTTACAGTTGGAGTTGTATATAAACGTCACCCCACAGTCACATGATCGAGCTAGAATGTTGAAATTACTAATATTTGAAACTACAATGTGATTTGATTCACCCTCGCGAGCTTGTTTGAGCATGTTTGTAATCACGGTGCATATATAGTACATGACAATAGCAAGCTAGTGAGTTGAAACTTTGATTTAGAAATGTTATATGTTATAATCAACGTATATGGTACATTATGGTGCACAACGAATTGATTACAAAACAAGATTATGTTAGAAGCTTGATTAAAGAACTTAAGAAAAATGTTTATTAAGTTCACACTTTGAGTCTTAGGCCATATTTCCCCTAGTGTTAAGATCGACTTGCTCGTTACCATATAGTGCAGATGAATTGAAGGAGAATGTTAACAGCCTTTTTAGATAGCTCGTTATACCGTGTTACATACTCGATACAACTACTCCGGTTCAGTTTGGTCAATCTTTGATAAACTATACGCCAATCAAACTGAACCTGACTGTTTTAGATTGTAAATATTCAGTCAATGTAAGTTTTAATCTATGATATTGATCCCATTTCCAGTCGCTGAACCTTTTTATAATCAGGTCTAACTGTCCAATTTTTAGTAAGTGCAAAATAGCACCAAGTTACATCTTTAACCAATTTTAGCAAGCAACTTGAAATTAACTACTAACAACCAATGGACCCGACTGAATTTTGAGTGAGCGGGAGTTGAAAACCTTTGTGTTTAAGAGTGAACCGGAGATGAACCGAACTGAATATGAACCAATGGTCCAGTCTACGGTTATTCATTTCTGAGAACATTGGTCCAGTGGGTCAAGTTAATGATCAACTCACCCCTTGACCACCACTAGCTATGGTATCTTACGGTGCATGGCCAAGCAAGAGTAAGCCTAGAATAAGATTTTGCTCGGTATAAGAACTTAAGAAAATTTTTAGTTTATTCATTTTTATCTTTTTGTAAGCCCGTATGTTCAAGATTAAGCAATACTTGAACCCACTTATTTTTTTGAACTTTTTGTATGTACTACAATTCGTAAAAGTATATAAACAGAAAAGGAGAAAAAAAATGAAGATGGCGTTTTAGAAACAAAAGAGAACGTTCAACAACTCTTTTTGCTAGCCCAATAGTATTTGAAGTTCTCTAAACCAAGTCACATGATGAATGTAACGACTCTCCTTCAACTTGATCAATCTTTGATAAACTGTTAGCCCATGTTGCATAATAAAATCAAGTTCATTCGCGTAAAATAAAATAAGAATAAATTCACTTAAAAGAATACTAGTTATAATACTTGCACGCATTGGTTTTGCAAAAAAAATATAAAAAAATTGAATACTAGTTATAAGTACAATCGCGTATGTTTGTTTTTATATTAAATTAATCCGTGCTTACAATTTGATAATTATATTTCGTTTTCAGTATTTAACCTTATTTAAAATGTAAACTCGTGTCCACATAGGTTAAAATTTTAAAAATGAAATAAATGAGTCCTTATTGAACGTATATAGTAAAAAAATTGATACTTATAATCTTATACAAATTTATATGTTGTTATTTTAAAACAACATATACATTGTATTTTTTAAGATAGAAAGTATAAAGGGTATAAAGTATAAGGGGTATTTTTTTATAATCCAAAGTTATTAAAAATTATGGAGGCTAATAATATTACACTTAACTCTATATAAATTTTAAAAATTCAACCACTAAAGTTTTATTAATTACCTCCTCTTTTTTTAAGTTTTTGTTTTCACAAATTTGACACCTATATTTTTATGTGTTTTTTTTATCAACCAAATTTATTAAAGTTTGACCAAAATCAATTTAATTTTTTATTATATAAAAGATTGTGAAAGTTAAAAAATGAATTAAAAAAATCACTCCGAAATGATGTAATTTTTTTATTATATAAAAGATTGTGAAAGTTATTGTGGTTTTAAATAGCATTTGTTTGGTCTGGTTGGTTCAAGTTTCAATCTCTTATATTGATCATTTTTATAAGCTGATTACACAACTTTCAAATTTTATTAATTTGTTAAGCTACATAAAGAAAAAGTTTATACATTATGTCAGCTATAAAAAAGATAAGAATTTATACAAATTTACGAGAATCCAAAATTGATGCCTCATACTCAGTACATAAGAGACATTATTATGATCCCTGGAAACTTTATACTAATCCATATACTGGGGGAGACGGCAAGCCATAATAAATCTTGTGTTGAGAAGTATTTCGATGTTGAATTGTGTTTGAAATTGTGTGTTTAGAAGTGTGTTTGAGATTGGTATTTATAAGATGTAAAAAGTGGTAAAGTTTAAAAAAAAATGTTTTTTTTTATTTAAACGGTAAAAAGATAGAAAAGTGGTAAAAGATAGTTTTTGAAATTGGTTGAAAATACAACCGATATACACATTTTTTTTCTATGACCGACTTGATGACCCGACCACCACAATCGACTTGACCGATGTAAACATCGGTCATCGACGAAAAAATGGTGTGACCGACCGATGTTAAACCATCGACTGTTACTAGCCTTACTTGTGTCACATTTTGTACCCTTGTACTACTATTATGCAGTAAAGGACACTTTTGTTTAAAGTTAAAACTCAAAAGTCAAAGTAAAGTACACTTTTGTTTAAAGTTAAAACTCAAACGTCAAAGTAAAGTACATTTTCATGACAAAGTAGCTTCACTTGGCCACCTCCTTCATCTTCTTCAAAATCTGGTTACCTCCGACCACATATCCATAAATATTTCTTTTTGTTAGTTATTTCTTTCATTCTTCTTCCACATTTCGAACCTAAGGTAGTTCCCTACTAATTTCTAAGGTAGGTCCTAAAAAAAATCCTATATCATTTCGGAATGATTTTTCCGTCCAAGGTGGTTCCCGGGCACCACCTTGCCAAGCTTAAGTCCGCCTCTGGTTTTAGATAGTGTTTTCCGGTCACTCTCGTGCAAGATTTAATCTCTTATATTGATATTATAAACATAGTACATTTAACTCCAAGATTTTACTAGTTTCTAATACCTAGTTGCATAAAGGAAGAGACTTTTGAAGTTTGTAAAGGAAAAGTTTGGACTCCTTGCTGAAAAATTATACATTTTGTTAACTATAAAATTTTAAGAGTTCGTATAAATTTTACAATTCTACTAACAAATTATGTTGGTATATCAACATCTATATCCGTGATATAACCGGAAGATTTATACTAATTGAAACATGTTTGCTTTTGATACATGGTGGTATATAAGCAAGCATTGTTTCTTTCATATAACCAATGTGGGACTCAAGTTATCAGTTAAAGTTTTCATGGAACATAACCGTAAAAGTCACCTTACAGAAAATGTTATTAATACTAGTATTTGAAGCATATGTGATTCCACTTAATTTGCATATAGACGCCAATGCACTATGAGTGTTAGCATGCAAGGTAATTGTTTTTTTTGGTAAAGATTGCGAGGTAATTGTTGGTCTATGAGAATGAAGCACATATGAAGACATACTAAGTAATGCGGGAGTGTGTAAACATACATAAACATCAAAATGGTATTTTTGTGGGAAATTCATGGGTAGTTACACACATATTTCTCACGGATTTATCACATTCGTGGATAATCGGTGGAAAATTACCGACGACTTTCCCACGGGCATAATCGTATACATGAAACAATATGGCATTTAGTAGCCCGTCATTTATCTCATTTTTCACTGCCAAAGTTCACCTTGTAGCGTAGTGTACGTCAGCAACCAACCTTTTACATATGTATAAGTTCATCTGAATTCAGAGTTACGTTATTCTAGAGCTCTCATATGGTTCTTTAGTAAGATTGGTTTGTTAAACGTTATTCTAGAGCTCTCATATGGTTCTTTAGTAAGATTGGTTTGTTAATACTCTTCAAAAGATCGACATTTACTTGCAAGCAATAGCAACCACAGGCCAACGACAACTAAGTTGCATCAGAACATCTTTTGTAAATTAGCTGTAACATAAATTACTTACCGAAATAGGGGCTATCCAATCCAGCACGTTTGAATCACAAAGTTATTCAATTTTTCTCATATTGCCGAGTGCCAACATAATGCCAAACTGATGCAATCGCTATGAAGGTCGAGATGACAAGAAGCAAGACAAAAAATAAAATAAAAAATAAAATAAAAAATAAAAAATAATTTCGAATTCCCGTTATTCTGAGATGTGGGATCGGACAATTGTAGCATATGCCATGTTACACAGATAAATGGTATACGAGATTACCACCCACGTCAATTGGTTAAAAATAGGCGGCTGTGAATACAATCTCTGAGCAAGTTGGGGATAATCTGAGCTATGCTAATTATGCTACTGCTTTGTGGAATGAGTTGCATGAACATTACTCTCAATTGGATGGTAATAGAATCTATCAAGTTTCTAATGATATTGCAAATCGTAATATGATTGTGATAATGGCACAACAAATAGTGAAAGAGGATAAAGAAAAAGGCTAATGCAAGTTTTGATGGGTTTGGATGAAAGTTACACTAACATGAGGGGTCAAATCTTGGCTTATTCAACCATTGCCATTGCTCTCTAACTCAACTACTAAACACACCTTTGAGTTCTTTGATAAGAGTTATTTATATAGTTCAAAAAATGTTTTTATATGAATTTCATAATTTAGAGTGCTTGTCGAAGGATATTTATAAAATTATAACAAAAAAGCAGTAGTTTTGTAGTTAAAATGAAAAAAAATCAAGACTTGATATCATCTTTTCGATACTGATGTGCAGGCGAGGTCTATTAAAACCTCACCATGCAACCAGTATGAAAGCATGACACTAATCTGGAAACAAGGTTTGCTTAGACAGGTGGATATATAAAAGATAATCTTTTTCCTTCTTTTGTCTATTTGGGATGGGAGTTAGTATGGCCTTCAAGACCAAAACAATGAAATACCTACATTTTCTCTCAACTTATGATTGTGTTTTATTCTAGCAAGTACCATCCATATGCACATTATAAATCGTTTATCTTCTGGGTTTACTTTGAACTGACATTCTAATATGAGGATGAACTGACATTAATGTGTCATTTTGAAAATGTTCGATTGTAGAATACTCACTTCAGCATAAACCAACTGTTTTACTACTCGCCGCTTTACTAACAAGAAAGCTTAACGGGATTTCGCTTTTGTAAAATGTTGTTATTATCGGACTCAGGAATTTGGGTTAAAGGAGCCTCAACTTTTCGGTTAAAAAACCAATTCTTTCGTTTTTAGAAGTTGAATCGCTTCAACGTTCAACATACAGATATTTTTTAATAACAAAGAATTACTTATCCGACGGGACAAAATCAACCAAAACAAGTTAATTGGTAAACGATTTTATCAAATTGGGTCAGGGCTACCACAAATAGTTAGGAAAATGGTGTAAGATTGTATCGATTTAAATGCTATAGTTACAAATACAATATTGATAATAAAAATGTGATAGTTTATAACTGGCATTAGACAAACTAAACAATTGTCAAATTTTTGTAGACAAACGAAATTTTTATAGTTTAAAAATAGCTTATTTTAAAATAAATCACAAAACAAAATATAGCAAATGCTATAATCTAGACCCTCTTAGATGACACATAGAACATAAAGTATACTAGTATAGCTGTGACTATATTTCCCAATTTTCAATACACGTTTTATTTTTCTTGTTTTTTTAATAATTTCACTTTTCTCTCACATGTCAACCACCTTCATCTTCTCCATCATGTTTGGCCGGATTTTTTTTTCGGGAAAATAACCATCACCTTCATCTTCTCCTTCATCTTCACTCATATATATCTAATATATCTAAGGTAGTTTAGCCGGTTAGGGGGGGCCGAGCACCCTCCAGCCCCCCTACTGGCTCCGTCACTGGTTATTATTCACCAACCTTTGCTAGTGGAGTGTTGAAATTCTGAGTGGAGATAGTTTTTGAGCGTTTCATCACCATTTTTTGTTTCGGAACGTAGTCTTGGGGGGTATGAACTTGATATAGTTGGTAGTACATTATACCCAAACTTGTATTCTTTGACTTGAGTTTGTACAATCTGAGAGCAAGTCTATTGCAAAAATCTTAAAAGTTTTTCTTTGTTGCAACTTGCAAGAGTAAAACCAATCTCATTGTCATCATAATGATGGCTGGTTCGAGGTCAATCGGTTAGTGGGCATTAGCAATGAGGGACTACTAGTTAAACCGAATCTATCACTCACTAAAACCAGGGACGGAATTAGGGGTTCCGCGGGTGCCCGGTTGTCGAATGGATTTTTTTTTTTTTTTTTTTTATATTGTGTTAATTTTTGAAAAAAAACATAAATTTTTAATAAGTATATCTTAAATGCACCCGGTCTATCGAAATATTTTTCTATATTACTGTTCAAAAACTTTTGTGCAATCTGTCATATTTGGTCCTGATTTCGTCCCCGACTAAAACCCCAACACAAACTTATAGCATAAACAAATGAGGTGATTAGTACCACGGTAGATTAAATAATTTTTAAAAAGCAAAATGGAAGACCATACTTCAGACTGGCTCAAAGTAGTCCCGATAGTTGGGCTGGAGCAGACAATGAATGCTAAAACTTACCGGTGCGTTTTATGCTATCGCCTAGGTGTCCCCCTTTTCTCCACTCAGATGCCGTGCTCTGCTTGTTCCAAGGTTTTTACGGGTGATATCTATGGGGATCATGCTGTATCATGCAATGGTATTATTGGTATTAAACATCGACATAATGTGGTGCGTGATACTCTCTGATATCCGCTCGGTAGGGTCTCGGCTCAGAAGTTGACATCGGGCTTTGCGGAGAGAGGGACAAACACCTAATGACTTGTTACTTTACTCGTGGGAGAGAGGCCTGATGTGTGTGTTGATCTTAATCATCGCCTTGACACAAACTGGTATGACTGACTTTGTGGCGCGTCGTGATTGAATGCAATACGAAACAAATGCGATATTGATATAGTTTCATCCCCTTCTTTCTCTTCTTTTGGCGAACTCGAGAAAGAAGCGTGAACCTGCCGAATCCGAAAGTTCTCAGTCACTCAAGATATTGGCACGAGTGGTGCTAAATATATTTTTAGTAGGGTTTGTTTTGCTATTGCTAGAGGAGTGGGGGCCCAGTTAGTCTCTCGGCTCCTCACTAATTTCTTGTAATTTCCTTTGATTTTCTAATGAAGTGATGTTTTTATATAAAAAAAAAAATATATATAATAATAATAATAATAATAATAATAATAATAATAATAATAATAATAATAATAATAATAATAAAAGAGTTGTTATTATAAAAATAAAATTAATAATAATAATAATAATAATAATAACCTTGAGTAGCCAATGTTTCTTAAACTGAAATTAAACAATTTACTTAGTATTTTCTTATGGTTATTGTAAACAACTTTCTTCTTATTTAAGAAGATGAAGATTACAAATTGGTGAAAAAGGGAAATATCAACAACTAAATGCACCCTGTGAGTTCTTGATAAGAATAATTATAGAGTTAAAAACGATAACAAAAAACGATCTTATATGAATTTCATAAATTAGAGTGCATGTTGAGGAAGATTTATAAATTATTAACAAAAAAGTTAAGATTTTTAAAGTTAGAACACCTTTTTATTAGACAAACGTGTCCTCCAATATTTTCTAGAATTATGAGAATGAATTACCAAAAATACTTTTGTCGTTAAATTATTAAAAAAAAAAATAAGACTTCATGTTAAATTTTCATACCGATCGTCTGGGCGGTTTTGCTTAAACTTTAAACAACAATTGAGTAGGCAGTGGGTGTTGGGATTTTAGAACTACGTTAACTAATTAACGCATACGAGTACGCAGCGGATAAGGATCTAGTAATCGCAATTAGGTTAAACACGTAATTAATAAAAAATTAGTTAATACAATAATTAATTAATAAAAGGGATAAAAGAAACTCTAACCTTGTTTGTCAATTGATCTTTAGTAACGGACAATAAAACTAATATGAAACTAAGCACCTAAAAGAGATGCCTCTACGAGTATCACACACAAACACTTTAACACAAGTACGTTCGAATAAACGCTAGTCGAGAACGTTTTACAATCAACCCCTTGAATTATTTGAATACCTCGAACAAGAAAAAAAAACCAATACACCCTTTTTCTGTCCGAGAACCAAAGTCTCTTGTGTCTAATTCCGGGTGATGAACAGACAAGAAAACATTATACAATAAAGGAGAGGTGTGAGGAGTTGGGTAATCTATCGGGTATTGCTGAAGCCAAAATTATAGACACATCAACAATGGAAGCAACAATCTATTCAGAAACTTTTGCCTCACAGAAGAAGGATCCTAAGTGGAAAATGTTCAACGAACAAACATTGGGTGCAGAATCTTCGGTAACACTTATTGATAATCCATTTGTGCTTAATTCTGTACAAATTAACGATCCCACAGAACATGTAAATGTCCTGTAACTGAGGCTGAGTCGCTGATAAATCATATGATGACTAACAACGTGGTTGATAAGAAAATTTTTGACGAACTTTCAAACAAATACTCAATTCTTAAAAAACATTGCATTTCTCTGGAAATTGCAATACAACAAAAGGAAAAAAAATTTCTTGCTACAAAATCTTGCATAAATCCGGAATTCCCAGAATTTCAAGAATTTTTTTAAATCAACCAGTTAAAAACCCAGCTTCAAGACAAAGACTCAACCATATGTAATCTGAAAAAACATTATACTAAGCACCTAAAATATAATACACCTTCGCTTCACAATAATTGATGGATGCAAATCATGCATGCATGTAAAGTATATACATGCATACTAAATAAATATAAAGTTGCATGCAATCTTTTATTGCTCTCTGAGATGTCGTCACAGTGAAGACAAGAAAACATTATGCAATTTATTTGAGTGAGGAGATGATTGGAACAAAACAAAAAGCCTTTTGACTTTTTGAGGTTTTATATTATGTAACCGAATCGTTAGTTAGAGATAAAAATATTAGGGAGCTTATAAGCTAATATATGATATGTATATATAGCTCAAACATCAAGCCTCTTTTGGGCTCAAAACTTGAGCTCCAAGTTATTCAATCTTCCTAATCCAAATCGATTTTAACATGATCTAAATACCCATTATGTTGGCCGGCAACCGTAGGCTTGGATCTGGTCAAATAAAACATGCTAAGTCAATACGAAACATGTCGTATGTAATTCAAGTATAAACGTTCGTTTTTACGTACTCTCGTGTTTAACGTTTGTGCTCCCATAGGCTCCCACACTTTTAGTCGTTTACGTGTGTTTTTACTCCCACAAACCAACAACTCCCACTTGGGAGTTGGAGTGTCGAATGACACATAAAACTAACGACGGAAACGCCTAGCAAACGCTCTCACTCGCTTTTTAACTAAAAGTGTCTGAGAGAAATAGTTTCGTAAAATTTTCTCAGTAGCATGGTTATTAATGTCTTGCTTTTAATCATCTTTTGTTATAGATACCGTAAAACCATGGATATGGATCTTAAATCATTCCATATAGTTTATCCATTTAGATTCTCTTTATAGATTTTAATTCAGATATACCAAATGTAATCAAGAATCATCTTGCATTACCCTTTGGGTTTGGCCAAACAATTATCTGATTAAATCTGGAGAGGCGCCATGGTATCTTTCTGCACATATCAAGTGGAGTAACAAATCCTGTGTTGACTACAAGTGTTGTGGATGCTGCTTCACATCACTCCGAAATATAGCCTTTATAACTACCTTGTTCAGATACCATTTTGCGTATACTTACAAAAAATGATATCCACATGTAATAGAACTTGCTTGTATCTCAAGTCTAAGGATGAAGATAACAAACCATTTTCAATATTTTACTTATGACAAGGATCCAAAAGTAAATGTTTGAAAGTTGGGGAATCTAATATGCATCTCTAGTGAATACATAGGAGTTTGGCGGGAACAATCCAGATTCTCGTTAGAATATAACCAACACTCACATTTGCCTTACATAACAATATTCCCATATTGTTAACCGATAATGGATATGTTTAGAACAATAAAATCTTTCAAGGATTAAACATGCAAATATAGGATAACAATTATTATATGAATAAATAACAAATACCAAGTATCTTTATTTATCATAAAGTAAAATTTGCCTTTCAATCCCAATTATCCAAATACTAAAACAGATATGCATGAAACTCATATAGTAAGTTAAAGCCTAATGTTTCCAACATTCTCAATCTTTCTTTTACAAGAAAAACTAAATAGTTATCTGAGTAAACTTTCCGAATACTTATTTTAAAATATCACTTATAGTGAGGGATTTGAAATATAAGATGAGTTGTCTTATCTCATATGCTCATACTATTGCAAGAATTATAGTATCGAGATGTCGCCCTACCTTGCATGAGGTATTAGAAATAAACGACATACTGACAGTCATCTTTACAGTTTCTAAAAGTGTAAAGTATTCTCATTCCGTAATTTGTAATGCAACAATGCTCTATGTTGAGCACATCTAGTTAGCAGATTTATCATAAATGATAAAATCCTACTACAACTAGTATTAATATCTTCTAGCATCATTTGTACTTATACAACACTATGCTTTATAATTCATAAACATCGATATTAACAATAATCTAAAAACCTCTCAATTAGATATTATTGTTGTCAGCTCATTTGTTCTTATACAAAAGCAACAACTAGTCTTACACACAATATAATATATACATGATGAATCCTTAGTAAAACAACATAAGGTTTCTATCCATGTAATAAATTACTCCAAGTGAAATATATTACTTAAGAATTGCTTGAATAATATATTGCATTTGTGTTAGACTTAATTTTTCGCATTTGTTTATTACAGATAAACATTTATTCCAAGGTTGTTTGTTTTATTCCCTAAATTCCAAGTGAAGTTTCATTCCAATCTTAAGAATCAATATCAAGCTTAAATAGAATGATATCTTCAACATGTAAATTTTAAGGAAAAACACAATGCTCCCACTCAATGTCAAATGTACTCAAGAGTTATCTTAATTCAATCAGAATCATATTGTAATTAAATTCAATATCTCAACTCTTAGATGCATGATCCATTCCAAAACATGGATTGCTCAAATTGTTTATACTACATAAAGATAATATAGATTCATAACCCTTTTGATTACACACCGTCTTCGCAAAAGGTAATAATAAACAAAGAGTTATAAAATCTTTATTGTCATATTCTTTATACAAGGAACATTTTTGACAATTCAATATCATTATATAATTAATGCATGTATATATAAGAAAATTTAATCACAGTCAGTTGCTTAAGTATGATTAAAAACTTCTTATAAAATGTCATGCATTAATATGTATACAATTTTGTCCTTGTAAGTCTTTCTTCAAAAGAAACTCATTCCAACCTCATAGGTTAACTGTTAGGCGAAATAACAATCAATCACAAAACTTGATTTGCCTTTTAAGGATTGTATCTTGTCATTAATAGTTCTAAAACATTTATCAGATTCAAGATGTGATAATGTATTTTAGTAGTTAGCTGATTTACAACAATCTTCTAACTTATATCCCTCAGCATTGATATAAAATATCACTCAAGTGATGAGGTATCCTTTTGGATTTATGAATGAGAGTAATCATTATGCTTCGGTCGACATTTTCATGTTTAACATTAGTATGACATTAATAAGTGGATTTTAGAAGGTTAAGTATTTTGTTCTCAAAAACTTTGAGATATGTATATACTCCCACTTACTTTTGTAAGTAGAGACAATTCTCTAAATACTTAGTATTTAAGCAACAATAAATTGTTCTTTATAGAAAATCACAAAATACATTTTAAGTTCTCATCTCAAGATTTGTTAATAAAATGCTTCATAAGATTTTAACAAATTCAGAACTTAAATCAAGACATAATGAAATTTCTTCCAACAACTCAAATCAGGGTTTATAGAAAAACTCTAAATTAGTATCACTCTATAAAAAAAAGTTCTAGCAACAGTTTTGTTTTTAGTCAAGCTAGGAAGAATATCAAAACTACAATTTTTAAGCTAGGAAGTGTAGAGAATCAAAAATCTAAAAGGATTTATGATTCAATTAGTTTGAATGGTAAAACCTCAAATACCTATTGAATTAGGGTTTTCAGTTATGGTTTGTCTTGAATACCTTCTAGGTTTGAACTCTATTGAGTGTATCCTTTACACTCGCAATTTCTAACCTTTATATGTTTTGGAGGTAGAGAAATTAAAGCTATTAGGAACCAAACAATATGAATAAGGTTTGATCAAACACAATAGACATACCATGCTGAAGTGGTATCCTATGAGTTATTAGAATTGTGAAACTATATCAGAATTCTATAGATAACTTAATTCTCTTTGGACCAAATACTTGTCAATTGGCTCGAGCCAAATTACATATAAAGTATTTATGAACCAAGTGCATACAATAATGTATATTCATTTAACAATACAAGAACCTTACGTTCATGTGTTCACAAGAAGACAGAACTGTTCAAGTATCATATGTTCATGTATTAACTAGAAAACATAACATTTCACTAATACATTATTAAGTCTTTGAATAATTCAAATGCCTTATGTTTATGTGTTAACTAGAATACATAACACTTTTACTATATATATTTTATGTTATAAGTCATTGATTAATTCAAAAACTTTATAATTATGTCTTAACATGTAAGCATAATTATACTAACAAAAGTAATCATGAACGCAAACTATTGAGTTCTATAGTAATTTCATGTTAATTTTATACTTCAGAATTATGATCATTATCATATAACCATAATTATGTTGAATAAAACATGTAGTCAGACATTGAAGTATCTTTACACTATATCATGATATTTGAATGTAGTAGGGCAACAAACATCTAGCGTGTTCACGTCCTAGTAGAATCATTATAAGAATGTAGTAGGGAAATAAACATCTCATGTGTTTAAGTCCTAGTTGCATTCTTATTTACATGTAGTAGGGCATTAAACATCTAACGTATTTAAGTCCTAGTAGATTTATTAGTTTTCTCACATTGCAGTCAAGATATACCAATAATATTGTTGTTCCTTGCACACACTTTGAGATTTCTCCCACTTGTGTAAGGTACAACATTATATTATGAAAACAAAAAACACGTGATTGATTGTTCAAACGATATGATAATGTCATAGATATCATAAGTAGTTTTTAGAACCATAACCTTTAATAAGGAATTGTGGATTACAGTATTATTTTATAGATAACGCTTCAGGAGTAAAGGCAACGTATTATCTTATAAAGTAAAATGCAATTTTCCTTTAAGGGTTGTTCATATTCAAAAGTAATGGATTATTTCAAAGCTAAATTGAAATGATATGGGTAACTAACAGAAACAAATCCGTAGCTCTTAATGATTGACAACATTACATGAATGATATTTCAAGAATAAAATGCAATCGGATTTGTCAACATTGTAAGTGTTACATTTCCGGTAGAAAGCATATAGCAGTTTTATATACTTTCCTATTCTCTTCAAATGCCTACGAGTAGCATGTACTTAGGAATTGAACAGGGTAAATGAAGTTCTACTTATGCAGACAATGGACTAGCCATTCTTTCATTCAATTAACTTGAATCTTTAGCATGAAATTCCTCCTTTATCGTCTACAAAGGCCCAAGGGTATTTAACACTTTAGGAATAAACAAGAGTCCAAGAAAATTACCTAGCGAATATCCTAGTAATTTCTTTACTCTTTTCGGTTTAAACTCATACATCGTGACATGTGCAGGATGTTATTTATTTTGGTAGCTCTAAACACAATGTTTCCATTTGCACAAAATATTCAATCTTTCAATTATCTCTAGACCACAAAAGGGTAATGAAAGATTATCCATGAGTTAAACATTTTGTAATCTTATCTTAGTTTGTCAACAACAAAGAAAAGATATGTGTAAGTCTCACTCTTCTTACTAGGAAAATAGACTAAGTTTGTCTTTCGTGGAAAAACAACTTTGTTTACGAATTATGTTGCAATAACACAATTAATCAGAACATAAAAAGGTTCAATTCTAGTACTTTTGATAATTTCATTCTTAAAAGAATTAACTACCCAATTAATTACTAATTAAGACTAAGATCCATCTTGCAACCCCACTTAATTACCATAGGTCTGACCAGTGTATAAAAAAAAAGGACAAGAGGTAAGCGACGAGCGTTAATTGCATTAATGCAACTCTTAGATTTATGAGACTGTTTAAGGCATTAGTATCAAGTAATAATGTCAAAAGCATGTTTAGTTATCATCTTATGCCTTGGGTTCAAGGTCTGACCAAGCTAACTCGAAATAAGTCGACCAAGTATGAACGTGTAAAAATAACCAGAGGTCTGACCAGTGAGAAATAATTACGATGGGTTGGAAAGGCCCTTAGGTCTGACCAGAGAAGTCAATCCAAGTGTTCATAGTTGGATGACATAGACTTAAAATTAAAAAAAATAGGTATGCACATATAAATGTGGTAAAAGTCGTGTACAAAGAAGCATGCAAAACAACTTTGTAACACTGATTTTAAAAACTTTTTGTAATGACACCGTAGTATCATCATGGTTCACGATAGCTCCAATCGAACCAGGGAGGCGAGGACGGTAAGCTGAAGCATAACCTTAGACATCCTTTCGGTCATGTTGCCACCTCTTTGAACCCCCCTTTTGAGTTTGTTCTAGTGGGTGAGCCGTACATCCCAAGTGTCCATAGCGACTAGTTTTTAAATTCTTGAAACCGTGTTTCATATATTAGGTCATTTTATTTAACAAAAACAATTTTCCATGAATCAAATAGCAGGTCACAATGAGCATGTTATTAAGGCGTGTAAATAAAGACCAATATTAATGTTATGGTTACGATATGTATTATTCCATATTGCATACAATTAGGTGTCAAAGCAAGTAATAATGCATATATAGGAATCACAAACATATTAAACATAAACAACAATATGTAACCACATATTGTTCCGAGTTCTCTTGCGAGTCTTTCCCAAACGGAGAACCACAAGACCGTCACTAGGATGTAATACCTAGATCGCCCCATACATCGCAAAAGCAATTGAGTGGGTCTTGTGGCCGGAAAAACACATAAAACATGGCAATCTCAATTAACAAGTAATTACGCAATTTTATGTATTTATAAACCAATATGTAATTCTAATTATCATAATAATTCTAATTAACAATTAATAAATACAAATTAACTTTTAATTCTAATTAGCAAGTAATTTTAATTTAACATGTAATTCTTAATTAACAATTTAATTTTAATTAACAAGGTAATTATACTTAACATGTAAATTAAATTCTAATTAACAAGTAATTCAAATTAACAAATTAATTCTAATTATCAATATAATTTTAATTTGTGTGTGACTAGTTATTTTTATTAAAAATTGACAAGTATTGCATATAGTTGTCAAAACAAAATAAAACGAATAACTAAATTAGGTTTCATGCAGCCTTTTAAACATGTTTATTAATAAGAAACGTGTAACGCATACCGCAAAACGAGATGATTCGTGATGCCACTGTTGGGATTTTAGAACTACGTTAACCAATTAACGCATATGCAGCGGATAAGGATCTAGTAATCGCAATTAGGTTAAACACGTGATTAATAAACAATTAATTAATACAATAATTAACTAATAAAAGGGATAAAAGAAACTCTGGTCTTGCTTGGCAATTGATCTTTAGTAACGGACAATAAAACCAATACGAAACTAATCACCTAAAATAGATGCCTCTACCAGTATCACACACAAACACTTTAACACAAGTACATTCGAATAAACGGTAGTCGAGAACGTTTAAAAATCAACCCCTTGAATTACTTGAATGCCTTGAACAAGAAAAAAAAACCAATAAACCCTTTTTCTGTCCGAGAACCAAAGTCTCTTGTGTCTAATCTCGGGTGATGAACAGACCCGATATAATACACCTTCGCTTCACAATAATTGATGGATGCAAATCATGCATGCATGTAAAGTATATACATGCATACTAAATAAATATAAAGTTGCATGCAATCTTTTATTGCTCTCTGAGATGTCGTCACAGTGAAGACAAGAAAACAATATACAATTTATTTGTGAGTGAGGAGATGATTGGAACAAAACAAAAAGTCCTTTTGACTTTTTGAGGTTTTATATTATGTAAACGAATCGTTAGTTAGGGATAAAAATATTAGGAAGCTTATAAGCTACTATACGATATGTATATATAGCTCAAACATCAAGCCTCTTTTGGGCTCAAAACTTGAGCTCCAAGTTATTCAATCTTCCTAATCCAAATCGATTTTAACATGATCCAAATACCAATTATGTTGGCCGGCAACCGTGAGCTTGGATCTGGTCAAATAAAACAGGCTAAGTCAATAAGAAACGGGTCGTATGTAATTCAAGTATAAACGTTCGTTTTTACGTACTCTCGTGTTTAACGTGTGTGCCACTTCTAGTCGTTTACGTGTGTTTTTACTCCCACAAACCAACAGTTGATAATATAAATGATAACCATATTCCTTCTTTTTTCTATGTGGGATGGGAGTTGGCATGGATTTCATGAAATACGCAATGAAGTACTTAGCTTTTCTCTCGAATGATGTTTGTGTTTTATTTTAATAATTATCATACATATGCACATTAAACATCGTTTATCTTCTGGATTTACTTTAATCATTGATGCTAAGCTCATGATAATTATCAAGGGACGATGTAATTAGATACAAATCTTCCATGGAGAACTTTATCACACTCACACCACAGTTCACTGTTCCAAACTATATCAAATCAAGTAATACAAAACTGTGAAATCACTTTAAAAGTTAAGTATCATATTGAACAACAATGACGAGATAAAAAAAATAGCGACAATCTTCTAAGAGCTAAAACATTATTGTAAAAAAAATATTGATTACTGTAAAAAAAAAATATAGATGTTCGTACAGCTTAACTTTTTTTGGGGCTATTTCTGGTTCCATTTGTAAAGTACCGTTTTCGTTACATTGCTAAGTTTTTTATCTGATAGTTTTGTTGATCTAATTGGACAAGTTACACTTAAACAAACCCACCTACTAGGAACGTTCTAAGTATTACTTAGTCAGTTACGTAGCTGATGCCATGCTTATCAAGGTCCGGTTTAAACCATTGCGGTCTAAAGCTGTTATATTCATATTATTACTGACTCGTATAATACTTAAGGGCTTTGCAAGACTAACCATTAAAGGATAAATATCTTGCAGAAACTATTTGAGTAGACTTGAGAGTAGTAAAGGTCCTATTAGTGACTATTGGTGACACAGTTAAACTAGGGATTGAAGACCCACTGAGGGTGTGTTTGATACACACTTAATGGGATAATTAAGCATATATTCAAGAATCGGTCATATTTGCTCTGGATGAATTGGCGTCTAAAAGGCTGTCCTTTCATTCAGTGCCGCAAATAATTCAAAGTTCTTTTCTCCACGTAATAATATCTTTAATGTTAATTGGTGTAAGTATTTTAATAGGATGTAAGCAACAAGTACTTCTCAAATAAAATATATGTATTGCATGAATTCTAATATTTCGAGAATGACAACACACATGTAAAAAGAACGTAACTATCCAATATAGTTAACCAGGCCCGTCTCATGAATTGGCGAAATTTTTGAAGGCTCTGTACGAAATTATATAATGAGGCATTTCGTTAATCAATATTATATATAAAGTGTCACCGTTTATAAGCTATAATGCAATTAGTTATCTACACGTTCTAACATATTACTCATTTAAGATATTTTATCTTCTAAATAATTTTTTTTTCGTGAAAAATATGTCTACACATGCATATAATTATTAACGGGATAAATTTTAAGACCCTAAAAATTCTGAGGCCTTAAGCGGTCGCTCACTTTGCACACCCTAAAAGACGGCCCGTTAACTCTCTTTGTTAATTAATATTATGAATTGCATCATTTCCAAAACCTATCAAAAAATAATATGTAAAGTGTTAAATCATATTAAAATGTAAAAGTTAATTAATAATTCTTCACAATATATAATCTCAGGCCATTATTCAGAGAACTTATCAAACAATGCTTTCACTCAAAATTATGTTTCATTCAGCATCTTTGAATTATTCAGTGTTTTGATTCATTCAGTATTAAATCATAATGTTTTATCAAACAACCCCTGAGTATTTAAACTAGACGTAATCGGTTCTTTTAAGTGTCTTACTTGCCATTTTGTTCAAATTTTGTGCAACGTGTTTTCTTATTGGTACGTCATACTTTTTAATTTCGTCCTTTTGGTATTTTATAGACAAGTTGTGTCTATTACTTAGACCATTATATACCCTCTACCATTTACACACTCAAATTAATTTGAGTAGGGGTAAATTGATCAAAAGAATACACACAACTTGTCTATGATATACAAAAAGATGAAGTTCAAAAGTAAATAAAAATTTAATGCGTTACACAAAATTAGAAAAATTGAGAATCTTTTTAACGTTTGTTAAAAAAAAAAAAAAAAAAAAAAAAAGGTACACGAAGTCAAGTAATAGATGATAACTTAAGACTTTATGTCTAATTATTATAATGTTGATGCGAGAAAAGATCAATACAGATTTCATATTTGCCATATATTCAATGAAACAATCACGTTCATTCATTTTTTATCAAAACAAAAAATAAACTTTCAGTTTTTTTTGAAAAATTAAATATCTTGCAAATCTTGTTACACGGAAAAAATCATAACATCGCGATGAAAATTATCTTTCTATAGACTGATATGCACTTATTTATATTTTTGACTATTTTTTTTTCAAAATTTCCGCCTAAAAAATCACTTGTGATTTTTAAAACGAATCACATGTGATTTTTCTCGTCGAAAATCTAAAAAAAAAAGTTCATCAAAAGTATATATACATGTGCATATCTATAGAAAGATAATTTAATTCTCGTCGTGATAGTGTATTTTTTGAAGCCTCAAAATTTACTGTTTGCAAAATATGTTTGTTAAGAAAAAAAGGTGAAAAGTAGTTTTTTATTAATTTTGATAAAAAAATGAATGACTAAGATTGGCTTATTGAATTTGTGGTAAATACTAATACCAAATTGAGTTGATGCATGTAGTCTGGTATATAAGCAATAACTATTTATGTTCTTTTATGAGTGTGGGACGACTGTTATCATGGTTTTCATGACAATAAGCAACTATCCATATGCACATTAAAGATCGTTTATCTTCTAAATTTATTTTGATTATTGATACTAAGCTCCATAATAATCATTAAGTGACGATGAAATCAAATACAAAGATCTTCCACGGAGCTCTCTATCGCGTACACCAAAATTAATTCTTCCAAACAATATCGAATCGAGTAATATAGAACTGTAAAATCAGTACAGTTTAAAAACAAGCGAGAAACTTTCAAGAGCTAAAACAACGTCGGATATATTTTGTTAAGAAAAGGTACATGTTAAACAAAAAATTGAATGGAGACATGAAGGACAATCCTTTAATTTTTCTTGTGCAACTCTAACAAATGAAATGACTTAGGGAACAATGAAGTTCCTATACCTATCAACCTATTAGAGACACATTCGACTGCTTGGAAAGTAAGATTTTGTTTGTCTACACAAAATAATAATGCATTCGAGACCTAGCAAGTATTTAGTCAACACGCCCCTCTTAAAAAAGAAATCTACTCCAAACCGAGTACCTACATAATCTTACTTTGTGATCAGTTGACTTTGAACCGACATTGCTATGTGATAATACTATAAGTATTGTTCATCCTTTAGCGATATTCATGGGGAGCTTACTCTCTATGCATAGATGCGGGTTAACAAGTATAAGTTGCGCAACCATTAGCAATTAATTTTGTTCATACCTCTAAGGATTTGTATAATATAATATATTAATAGGAGTTCAGATACTCGAACCCTACCTCTGTCAAACTCTATGACACAACTAGAATGTAACTCACAATCTACAATCTTAAAATTATATTAATACATACATAACTACTACCTTCGTGTGTCAATGGATCTTTCTGAAATAAACTTTTATTCTTATTTTGTAAGAAAAAGATCACAAATTAGTAAAGGAAGATAACAACCACTAATTAACGCACTCTTTGGGTTCTCGATAAAAAAACCTATATAGTTAAAACAAAAACAAAAGATGATCTCATATGAGTTTCCTAATTTAGAGTGCTTCTTGAATAAGATTTATAAAGTTATTAGGAAAGAGTAAAGACTTCATGTAAAAAAAATCGACACCTTTTTTAAAAGAAAAATGTTTTACCCAATATTATCAACTAAAAAAAATTTAAGACTTCATATCACATTCCCTTATGGAAAAGAGTTGGGTGTTCCATTACAAACACACCACCCCATCCCATATGAAAGCATAACACTTATCCTAAAATAACAAACTAATTGAAACTTGTATATATATATAAATGATAACAACTTTCCTTCTTTTGTCTATGTGGGATGGCTGTCAGAATGGCATTCATGTTAAAAAAAATGAAGTACCTACCTTTTCTCTCGAATAATTTGTGTGTTTTATTCTAATAAGTACCGTCCATATGCACTCTAAAGATTGTTTTGAATTTATTTTGATTATTGATGCTAATCCCCATGATAATCACTAATCGACGATGTAATTAGATACAAATCCTCCTTAGAATACTCTATCACCCACACCAAAGTTCATCTTTTTAAATGATATCAAATCAAGTAATACATAATCTCAAAATGACTACAAAAGTCAAGTATCATTTTGAACAGCAATAACTAGATTAAAAAAAACAACAAACTTCTATGAGAAAAAAACCTAAAACAGCTCCGGAACATAAGTTTTCTTAAGAATAGGTACTGCTTTGAAAGTAAAATTTGGTTTATCTACTCATACTCGTAATAATTAGCCATTTAAGGCCTAGCGAGCATTTAGTGATCAAATAGCCCCTCATTAGGGTACTTGTAGAAAAAGGATTTATTAAGTTATAACGAAAAAGTTAAAACTTCATATAAAAATAATTAAATAAATAAATAATTTACACCTTTCTTATATAAAATATTTTTATAGTTAACATAAAAAAGACTAAAATATATACACAGTTGGTCACTAAACTTGTATCAAAGCATCATGATGGGACAAAACTCGGCCTTTTCATCGCCACAAGTCCAAACCTTGGTCTTTAAATGCCAAATTAGTCATTTGACAAAGTCAAAGTCTAATTTTTATTTTGTAGTCGAGGGTATTTTAGTCCGTGCACATTTATACTTTTATAACACATTTATATTTTAACCCTTCATCTTTTATCCTCGTCATCATCTCCCCAAATCATTATTCTCCCAAAATCATCTCCCCAACATTCATCATTCATCTTTCATCCTGATATGGTCTAAAATAATGGATGCATTCATCATTCATCATCCTAGTACATCACTACCACTTTCATCTTTCATAACAAAAGGGTATATCTTATAGATATTTATTTTACATCACAGAAATCGTATTGCGTTAAATAATTAAACTCTGAAGAAGAAGCTCAAATTTTTAAAAGTTGCTTATTATAGTCAAGTGATGTGACACATAAGAGAACAGAAAAAGCATAATTCTAGAAACCGTTCGAAAGGTAAGACAATCATTACATGTACTTAGAAAAAAACTCAGCCAAAATGAGACATGAATATACGAGATTGATGTAAGACTGAAGATATTTACAGACAGGTATGGTATAAAATTTAGAAACTTATGCAGGTACCTCAACCCGAGGCTAGAATGTTACTTAATAAGTAACGGGATCAATGATAATTGAGTAAGAATACATATACAGGATTGATGTACGAGATCTTGGTAGATATGAAGAGATAGTTAAGCCCTACTATAATCTTTGATTAGCACATAACAATACCGTTCTCAAAGTATAAGAAACCTATTCCGAACAATGGTTTCTAAACTAAGTCACACAACTGTTTTACTCTTGCAATTTGTAAGATATAGCGGATGATTGTCTTAATAACAACCTTTTGTTCCCAGCCTTGATATTGCTTTTTGTTCACAAAATGTTTTGGTAAATGGCAATTGCATTACTAGTACATAAATAATGATAGAAAAGAAGGTGTAATGTCTCCAATAATATTAGAACCCTTTGAGCTAAAGCAAACACCCTCACAGTAGTATATTCGAAGTAAGTTCATACTCATTTCCTTTATATCTCTTGGCCTATCATAGTTGTCAGACTAATAATATAAAATTTTCTTTAAATTAAAGCTTGCAATCCAATTAAAGTATAACTAAATTCCTTGAAAAAAGCAGCCTTCAACATGCATAAGACGGGAAGTCAGGCACTAGTGTTGAATGCTTTTGTGGCTTCAAGAAACTTTGATGCCTTATTAAATGGCAATCAAAATCAGAATATCAGACATACATCGGCTCTATAATATCATAGAGTTATCCCTTTGTACGAGGATGAAAGATGAATGATGAATGCATCTATTATTTTAGACCAGATCATGAAAGATGAATAATGATTGTTGGGGACCTGTGGCGATGAAAAGGACTAATTTGGCATTTAAAGGCCAAGGTTTGGACCTGTGGCGATGAAAAGGCCGAGTTTTGTCCCATCATGATGCTTTGGTACAAGTTTAGGGACAAACGGTGTATTTTAGTCTAAAAAAAATTAAGACTTCGTGTCAAAATTTCAAGTTGGGAGTGTAGTTGGATTCTTTAGGATCACACTACACAACAAATATGAAAGCATGATACTAACCCTAAAACAACTAATTGGAAGATAGTTGGATATATAAATGATAACCATTTTCCTCTTTTTTCTATGTGGGATGAGAGTTAGCATGCCTTTCATGATAAGAAGAAAGAAGTGCGTAGATTTTCCATCGACTGATGCTTGTTTTTTATTTTAATAAGTACCATCCATGTGCATATTAAAGATCATTTGTCTTCTAAACTCACTACAACGTAGAATTTAGCCTTCCAACCAATACCGAATAGAGCAAATACAGAACTTGAAATCACTATAAAACTTTGTCTAGAAAAAGGTACATCTCAAACAAAATTGAATGGTTATAGGTTTTTTTTACGTTTCTAAGGATTTGATGTTAGGGGTTGTTGATCTATTACAAATTAAGAAAATAAAATTTGTGTTCGATTCATGTAAAGGATATTTTGGCTCGTTAAGGGGTACTAAATACCCACTAGTCACCATACTAGCTCCACCCTTGTTTTTATCAAATGTGATTTTCGCTTATAAACCACCAAACCCGATGCATCGAGAATCAGATAAATAATGGTATAGATTAGCCAGCCTACCGGGAACATTATTCCTTGCTCAGTTAGTTAGTTGTCATTCACTGTCAAGGTCTGATCGAAATCATTGCTGATGAAGATGCTATATTCATATAATTACTGAAGTAATGTGACTACATAGTCTACTAAGTTTGTCCAAGAATGAAATGAATTAGATTAGGCTAGTACATGACTACCAACGGACATACGAGATCAACGATAGCTTCCCATTTTTTAAGGACAACCCCATATAGACTACATGAAAAAACACCTCGTTCTTACTGGTTAGTTACCGAAAGCACAAATGACAACAAAACGAATGATGTCAGCATGTGCAATTGAATACAGAACCGCTCAAGCACTTGCGCCTTATGAACTATCTTTTTAACGTCTGTCTCAGTGTTTGAAACTGAAGGAGATTCATGAACTCTATCTATCATGTTAATCGGAGGTGGATTTAAAACTACCTTTGCTAGAGATAAGTTAGCCACATCCATCATCTCCATACTTGCACTCCACATTCTCACCTCCAAACACATTCTTTGCAACCTCAACCGCCTCACGTGACATTATTTAATATACTTAACTAAATCAATCATTATCACCAATTTTTTGAAAACCGGGTCTACTTGGGTTTTTAGCTTGTCGACCAAGCTAGGTTTTCTACTTGGGTTCAACTTACAAGGCTATATAAACACATCCCTGGATCCTCATAATGTCACGCATAATCTCAGCTTCTTAACCCTAAATCGATCACCGATTCCCTGCTTTATTCTTCTTGGTCGATTGGTAAAATAATTCGACAAGAAGGTGTTTGTTTTGGTTTCTAAACTTGCAATTATAAACAAGTGTTTAGATAGTTCAATTGGTACCTGCTTTTTGTTTCCTGGTAGACACATAGCAGCAGAATCAAAGGAGTAACTGCTCCTGCTCGTGGTATTTTACCTCGGACAGAAGGAGGTTGGTTACCGGATCTTTATATCCGATACAGGTGAAGTTACAAAAGCTGTTCTGGTTTCTTTTTTTCTCGGGAGGAAGACAAGCAAGATCTTGGACTTTTCTGATTTGTATTATTCAAGTGGTCAAGTATTTGACTTGGTTTATATATTACGTTCTCGACTAGCGTTAATCGAACGTATACATGAATCGGGTTTGTGTGTGATACTCTTCGAGGTATCTATTTTAGATACTAAAGGTTTCGTAGGGTTTCTTGTTCCGTTACTAGAGTTTAATTGTCAAGCAAGGTTAGCCTTCTTTATTCCCTTTTAAATTATTTAATATTGTATTAAATTATGTGTTTATTGATTACGTGTTAACATAATTGTATTAACTAGATCCATTATCCGCTGCGTACTCGTAGAGGTTACTGGTTAACTAGATCTAAAATCCCAACAGTGGCATCATGAGCCAACTCGTTTTTGCGATTATGGGTTACACGTTTCTGTTATTAATAAACATGTTTTAAAAGGGCTGCATGAAACCTAGTATAGTTATTTTGTTTTATTTTAATTTTGACAATTACATGCAATACTTGTCAAATTTTTAATAAATAATAACTAGACACACACAAATTAAAATTATATTGATAATTAGAATTAATTTGTTAATTGGAATTTAATTTACATGTCAATTATAATTACCTTGTTAATTAAAATTAATTGTTAATTAAAGATTACATGTTAAATTAAAATTTCTTGCTAATTATAATTAAAAGTTAATTTGTATTTATTAATTGTTAATTAGAATTATTGGGATAATTAGAATTACATATTGATTTAAATACATATATTGCGTAATTACTTGTTAATTGGGATTGCCATGCTTTATGTGTTTTTCCGGCCACAAGACCCACTCAATTGCTTTTCTAAGTGATGTATGGGGCGATCTAATCTGCATCCTAGTGACGGTGGTTCTCCGTTTGGGGAAGACTCGCAAGAGGACTCGGAACAATATGTGGTTATTTATATTGATGTTTATGCTTGTATGTTTGTGATTCCTATATGTGGATTATTACTTGTTTTGACACCTAATTGTATGCAATATGGAATAATACATATCGTAACCATAACATTAATATTGGTCTTTATTTACACGCCTAAATACCATGCTCATTGTGACCTGCTATTTGATTCGTGGAAATTTATTTTTGTAAAATAAAGTGACCTAATATATGAAACACGTTTTCAAGAATTTAAAAACTAGACGCTATGTACACTTGGGATGTACGGCTCACCCACTAGAACAAACTAGAAAGGGGGTTTAAAGAGGTGCGCACAGTCTCACTGAAAGGATGTCTAAGGTTATGCTTTAGCGCTTACCTGGTCCTCTGCCTCCCTGTGCGTTCGATTGGAGCTACCGTGAACCATGATGACCACTACAGTGTCATTACCAAAAAGTTTTTAAATTAGTGTTACAAAGTTGTTTTGCATGCTTCTTTGTACACGACTTTTACCACATTTATGTTTGCATACCTATTTGTTAATATTAAGTCTATGCCACCCAACTATGGACACGTGCACTTGTATTCACTTTTCTGGTCAGACCTAAGGACCTTTCCAACCCATGGTAATTATTTCTCACTGGTCAGACCTCTGGTTATTTTTACACGTTCATACTTGGTCGACTTATATCGAGTTAACCTGGTCAGACCTCGGACCCGAGGCATACGATGAGAACTAAACATGCTTTTGACATTATTACTTGATACTAATGCCTTAAACAGTCTCATAAATCTAAGAGTTGCATTATGCAATTAACGCTCGTCGCTAACCTCTTGTCCCATTTTTTAGACACTGGTCAGACCTATGGTAATTAATGGGGTTGCAAGTTGGATCTTAGTCTTATTAGTAATTAATTGGGTAGTTAATTCTTTAAGAATGTAATTATCGAAAATACTAATTATTTGAACCTTTCAATTGTAGATGACTACTTCAATCGGAAACAGTTCGGTACTCAGGAGTTTCTTTAAGAAACAAAAACTCACTGGACCTAATTTCATTGATTGGTATCGCCAGCTTCGCATTATACTATCAGCTAAAGATAAGGAAGCTTATCTAGAGCATCCCATACCTGCAGCACCTGTTGCAACTCCTTGCCACCCTGTCCTACCTGAGGCTCTTGCAGCTCACACTGCTTGGGTTAAAGGTTCAAAGGACATAGCTTCCTTCATGCTCATGACCATGGAGTTAGAGATCCAATGAAATCTAACTCATCTTGGCGCTTATGACATGCTTTAGGAGTTGAAGTCTATGTTCTCCCAACAAGCAGAACAAGAGCTTCTACAAACTGCACGTGAATTCCACGCATGCAAGCACGAAGAGGGTCAATCGGTTAGCTCCTATGTTCTAAAGATGAAGAGCTACATTGACAGTTTGGAACGTCTTGGTCACCCAGTTACTCTCCATTATGGAATTATTTTGATCCTAATCGGTCTTTCTAAAGAGTACATCTCGTTTGTGCAAAACTTTAATATGCACAGCATGGGGAAGACTATAAATGAACTCCATGCTATGCTTAAGCAACATGAGCAAACGTTGCCAAAGAAAGATGCTGCACCTGCACTCCATTATGTGCGTGGTGGTAAGGGGAATCATTGGAATGGAAACAACAAGTTTGGTTATGCTACTGAGTATAAGCCATAAAATGCTTCTACCTCTAAATCCAAACCCAAGATTCCTCCACCACCCAAGAAGGATAATCCAGCAAAGGACGCAACCTGTCACCAGTGTGGTGAGACAGGACATTGGAGAAGGAATTGTCCCCAGTATCTCGCCGAGTTAATGAAAAAGAAGAAACAGTCTCTTGCAGCTAGTTCTTCAGGTATTTTCACTATAGAACTCTACTCTTTCCCTAAATCATCCTTAGTATATGACACTGGCTTTGGTACTCACATCTGTAATAATACTCAGGGTCTAAGGGGCAGTAGGAAGCTGAAACCAGGAGCTTTAAGTCTGTACGTGGGCAATGGTCAACGCGCAGAAGTTGAAGCTATTGGAAACTATCATTTATCACTCCCTAGTGGATTAGTTATTGTTTTAAAAGATTGTCATTATGCTCCCTCTATTACTAAGGGGATTATTTTAGTTTCTCGTTTGTATGACGATGGTTTTATTAACTATTTTGAATCAAATAATTATATTTCAGTTTCTAAGAATAACGTTGTTTATTTTACTGCTATTCCTCGTGACGGTGTTTTTGAAATTGAAATGTCTTGTTCGAATACAAATGAAAGTTCTATGTTTGTTGTAAGCAATAAAAGAGCCAAGACTAACTTGGACTCTGCTCTCTTGTGGCATGGTCATCTTGGACACATTAGCAAGAAACGCATGGAGAAGTTGCAACACGATGGACTTCTCAACTCATTTGACATTAAGTCTCTTGAAAAGTGTGTTGCTTGTATGTCTGGTAAGATGGCTAAAAAACCTTATTCACATCAAGTGGAAAGGGCTAAAGATCTGCTTGGACTTATACACTCAGATGTATGTGGCCCATTTAGAATCACATCTAGACAAGGAGCAAATTAATTCGTGACTTTCACTGACGATTATAGTCGGTATGGTTATGTTTACTTGCTGAAACATAAACATGAAGTGTTTGAAGCATTCAAAGTGTTTCAAAAGGAATTAGAAAATCAACTCGGGAAGACCATAAAATCACTACGTTCTGATCGTGGAGGTGAATATATGAGTCAAGATTTTTTGGATCATCTTAAGGAGCACGGGATTATTGCCCATCGAACTCCTCCTTATACTCCACAACACAATGGTGTATCTGAGAGGAGAAATCGAACCCTGCTTGACATGGTGCGTTCTATGATGAAACAAACTACTATTCCAAAGTCCTTTTGGGATTATGCCCTTGAGTCTGCTGCATGCATTCTCAATATGGTTCCAACTAAGAAGGCTGAAAAGACACCATACGAAGTATGGCATGGGCAAGCCCCTAAGCTGTATTACTTAAAAGTCTGGGATTGTGAGGCACTTGCTAAGCGTGATACACTTACCAAACCTGAAAAACTAGAACCTAGAGCTATTAAGTGTATCTTCGTAGGATACCCTAAGGAAACTATGGGATATTCTTTCTATCTTCCATCTGAGAACAAAGTTTTTGTTGCTCGAAATGCTGAGTTTTTTTTAGAGTAATCTTATGGATCTTAAAGCAAGTGAGAGTATGGATGATCTTGAATTACTTCAAGAAGAAGATACAAATCCTTCTTTAGACACTAGCATTCATCATGATGAGGATGATCAACAAATTGAAGAACCTCAAAGTGATATTGTTCCCATTCGAAAGTCCAATAGGACACGCCGTGCTCCTGACCGTATGTGTTTATACATTGACGCTGAGGAACATGAGTTAGGGGATCTTGGTGAACCCAATAACTATAAAGCTGCATTACTGGATCCTGAATCCAAGAAATGGCTTGATGCAATGAATGTGGAAATGCAATCCATGAAAGACAATGATGTCTGGGTTTTAGTTGAGCTTCCTCCTAACTGCAAGACAGTTGGCAGCAAGTGGCTTTTCAAGAAGAAGACTGACATGGATGGTAAGGTATACACCTTTAAAGCTTGTCTCATAGCAAAGGGCTTCACTCAAACCTACGGGATTGATTATGAAGAAACCTTTTCTCCTGTAGCAGACATTAGAGCTATAAGGATTCTCATAGCCATAGCTGCATACTATGACTTTGAGATATGGCAAATGGACGTCAAAATCGCCTTCCTCAATGGATATCTTTACGAAGAGGTCTTTATGGAGCAACCTGAGGGTTTTGTTGATCCAAAATATCCTAACCGTGTATGCAAGCTCAAGCGTTCCATTTATGGACTTAAGCAAGCATCGAGGCAATGGAATAAATGTTTTGATGATGAGATAAAGAAATTTGGATTTTCTCAACATCAAGATGAGCCATGTGTATATCAGAAAGCTAGTGGGAGTTATGTAACTTTCCTAATTTTATATGTTGATGACATATTGATTATGGGAAACAATATTCCAATGTTACAATATGTAAAATCCTATCTTGGAAGATGTTTCGCCATGAAAGATTTAGGAGAAGCTGCATATATTCTTGGAATTAAGATCTATCGAGACAGATCTAAACGATTGATTGGTTTGAGTCAAAGTGCTTACATCGAGAAAATCTTGAGAATACTTTATATGGAGAACTCCAAACGTGGCGCAATCCCAATGCAAGATAAGCCTTAATTGAGTAAATCGCAAGGTGCTGTGTTAGGATTACCCGGTTACTAGCAACGGATAACTCGATCTCGAAGACGTGGTCGACAGAAAAGAAAGAATATGCACAAGTAAGTATACCTAATCGATTGTTTGATTAGTATTGAAAGAATTCGTACTGAATCCCTTCCCCCCTCACCTCCTTTTATAGAGATGAGGTGTAAGAAACCGACTTGTACAAGGACACAAGTTCGGTTGGTTACAAAACTAGGAAAGGAAACATGTTGACTAATAAAAACTAAACTTAACACATAGACCCCTAGACAAGCCATAAGCTAATATAAAGACTAAAAATATAACAATTTCCTCCTTAGGCGTTATATTAGCCTACACCGACACTCAGCAACTCCAAACAGTGCTGAAGCTTCAGTCCAGGTACCACCTTCGTCAAGGCATCCGCAGCATTGTGTTCAGTACCCACCTTCAGAACTTCAACCGTCTTTGCTTCCAAGACATGTCTGATAAAGTGATAACGCACATTGATGTGCTTAGTCCTTTCATGAAAGACATGATTCCGCGATAAATGAATCGCGCCCTGATTATCACAATTAACTGCCACGATGTTAAGTTCCACGCCCAAATCTTCCAAGAGTCCCCTTAGCCAAATAGCTTCCTTCACAGCCTCCGTAAGGGCCATATACTCCGCCTCTGTAGTTGAAAGAGCCACCACGTGTTGTAGCGTTGCCTTCCAGCTTACAACACATCCCTGTACTAAAAATGCGTAACCAGTGATAGACCTACCTTTATCCGGATCCTTAGCATAGTCTGAATCAACAAAACCTGTTACGTCCACATGGTTGCCACGATTTGTCCCATACACCAAACCCACGTTTGCAGTGCCCTGCAAATATTTCAAAATCCACTTCACTGCTTCCCAATGCTTTTTACCCGGATTCGCCAAATATCTGCTAACTACACTTACCGCATACGCTATGTCTGGCCTCGTGCACACCATCAAGTACATTAAGCTCCCAACCGCATTTGCATACGGCACCTTATTCATCCTTTCAACATCACAATCCCTAACCGGGCAATCCTTCAACGACAGCTTGAAGTGCCCACCTAATGGCATCTTAACCGATTTCCCATTGTCTATTCTAAAATTATTTAAAATCTTAGAAACATACCCGGATTGTGACACCCTCAGAATCTTGCGACTCCGATCCCTGATGATCTCCATACCAAGAATCTTCTTTGCTTCCCCGAGCTCTTTCATGTCGAACTCCTTTTTAAGCAAAGACTTGATAGACCCAATCTCAGCCTTGCTTTTACAATCAATCAGCATATCATCTACATATAACAATAGATAGATATACTCACCTGGTGCATAACTCCTGTAATATACACAGCTGTCCTAACTGCTACGCTTAAACCCGTTGCTCAGCATATACTCATCAAACCTCCTATACCATTGTCTAGGTGACTGCTTCAATCCATAAAGGGATTTCTTTAACAAACATACCTTGTTACCTTGTTCATAACCCGGTGGTTGTCTCATGTAGATCACTTCTTCAAGATTACCATGTAAAAATGCCGTCTTTACATCAAGCTGCTCCAGCTCATAATCTCTACACGCAGTCAATGCAAGTATAACCCGAATAGATGTGTGTCGAACTAACGGCGAAAATACTTCATTATAGTCAATACCTGCCCTCTGTGTGAATCCACGAGCCACCAACCTCGCCTTGTACCTAGGCTTTTGAACACCTTCAATCCCTTCCTTTATCTTGAACAGCCATTTGCAGCTCACCAGCTTTTGCCCAACTGGATGATCTACTAACTCATAGGTCTTATTCTTCCTCAGAGAATCCATCTCTTCATCCATAGCAGCTTTCCACTTAGAACTGTCTTCACAAGCAACTGCCTCCTGGTATGTTAATGGTTCATGAGTATCTTCTTCCTCTGCTGCAACAAACGCGTAAGCAGCCATATTACTTTCATCCCGAAACCTCAAAGGTTTCGTTCTTGTCCTTGGCTCTCTATCCCGAACCAACTGATAATCTGTGAGATCCGGTGTTTGATCATGATCCTGATCCCCTGCATCTTCATCATCGCCATCTTCCTGATCATCTGTCTGATCTTCCTCAAGCGAACGATTATTTAACCTCTGCAGTTCCACCTCAACCTGTAATTCCTCAACAGACTTATCAGTACCTGCACCAGAATCCTTCAACGTGTCTTTGTACATGACACTTTCATTGAAGACCACGTCCCTGCTAGTGACTATCTTAGGTGATTCATTATCAAGCCTGTATAGCTTGTACCCCTTCACACCTTCAGGATACCCCAAAATAACGCATTTTACTGCTCTCGGCTCGGGCTTACCTTGTTTAACGTGTGAATATGCGACACAGCCGAAAATCCTCAACATCCCATAATCACTTGGATGTCCCGACCACATCTCCATAGGAGTCTTTTTCTCAATCGCTATCGATGGTGACCTGTTTATAAGATATGCGGCCGTACATGTCGCTTCCGCCCAGAAGGTCTTGGGCAATCCAGACTGAATTAATAAACAACGTACCTTATCCATGAGAGTTCTATTCATCCGTTTTGCTAATCCATTCTGCTGCGGCGTCCCGACAACTGTCAAATGTCTAGCAATCCCACTCTCAATGCATAGCTGTTCAAACTCCCGATTACAGAACTCAAGACCATTATCCGTCATAAGCTTCTTAACCGTCCTCCCAGTCTGATTCTCTACTACCTGCTTCCACTCTTTGAACTTTCCAAATACTTCGTGTTTGAACCTGAGAATATAAACCCATACCCTCCTGGAATAATCATCAACAATAGATAAGAAATATCTCTTACCTCCCAATGATTCCCCCATAAGTCTGAATGAACATAGTCTATCACTCCCTGAGTAGTGTGCCTTCCTACACCGAAACTGACTCGATGTGACTTTCCCAGAACACAATTCTCACAAAAATCGAGCTTACCTAGACTCTTCTTGCCAAACAACTCCTGCTTTTCCAGCACCTGTAGTCCCGCCTCACTGATATGTCCCAGTCTTTTGTGCCAAACCTGGGCAAGACTGTCTTTTTCTTCAACACTAGCATTAAGCTCACCCGCCACTGCATGGCCATCCAAAGAGTATACGCAATTTTCCCTTCGGGTTCCAGATAGAACAACCCTGGAACCATTAATCACCTTGATTTTGCCTGACTGCAATTTTACGGTATATCCCTCTTTTTCAAGAGTTCCCAGCGATATCAAGTTTCTTTTCAATTCAGGAATATACCTGACATTGTGTAATACAAAACTTGACCCATCTTTCAGTTGTACCCTTACCTTGCCAATACCTCTGATCTTGCACTCCCTGTTGTCACCCAACAGTACCCTGCCCCCATCGCATTCCAGAAAATCAAAAAATAAATCTAACCTTGGTGTCATATGGTATGAACCTCCTGAATCCATGATCCAATCTAGCAAAGCCTCTGCACTCATAACCATCATCACCTCAGAACCGTCATAAATCGAACCACTAGAGCTTGGTTGATCATCTTTCTTGACGAAACCAGTTGACTTCTTGCAATTATTCTTCGGACAGTTTCTCTTCAAGTGCTCCTCAGATTGGCAAATATAGCACTTGAGTCTTCCACCTCGAGACTTCGATCTTGACTTTCCCCTAGACTGATGCGAATTCCTGCGATCAGATCTTCCCCTCACGTATAACCCTTCACCATCATCCCCCTTCGCCTTAGATCTTTCTTTGATTTCCTTTGAATTCAGTGTGGCCATCACATCCTCCAAAGTCAAAGCTTCCCGTCCATAAAGCAAGGTATCCACAAAGTGTTCGTATGATGCTGGTAAAGAAGTGAGTAATAATAAAGCAAGATCTTCATCCTCGAATTTTACCTCAATATTTGCTAAATCAACAACGATTTTGTTGAACTCATCTATATGCTCGGAAATCGTTCGTCTAGCCGGCATGTAGAATGTGTACAACTTCTTCTTCAGGTACAACTTGTTGGCCAAGGACTTTGTCATGTACAAAGTCTCGAGCTTGGTCCAAACCCCTGCTGCAGTCGTCTCCCCGGTAACCTCTCTCAGAACCTTGTTACCTAAACACAAAATCATGGCACTGTGAGCTTTCTTGTTTAGCTCAGCTTTTGGTGTAGCATCCATAGTCGCGGGTAAAACCTCCAGAGCTTCTTCACATCCATGTTGGATTAATAAAGCACGCATCTTAACTCTCCATAACCCGAAATCACCAGTTCCATCGAATTTCTCGATCTCAAACTTGGCTCCCGTCATTCTTTAAACCCTTTATTAATTTGCTAAACCTTGTGAAAAAACCTCAGAATCACAAACTAACAAAGTCCCTTGTGCAATACCCTCTTAATATAATAACCTTTAGATAACAAAAAATATCTTCTTTTACTTGTTATTATAATAAATAACAAAGGCACCTTCACCTTCACGTGGGTATGTTTGCTTTTCTTACCAACCACTTGATGTTTTGCTTTTCTTTTTCTTTAATAAAGAATGAATAACCAATATAGAAGTCACCTGCTCCACCTTCTTCTTTGTTTACTTCGACAAGAAAAAAAAACAAAAAGCACTATTCTCCTTCTTCTTCGTTCCACACAAAAAAAAATTCCGATCTTGGATAAACCCAAAACCAACGAAGAGGAAGACCCAAGAACCCTTAAGTCTCCTACACCTTGTCACAAACCCGGACAATCGAAGACCCAAGAACCCTTCTCGATCGATCCTAGATAACCACAGAACTTGCGAACCTGTCTCTTGATACCACTTGTTAGGATTAGATCCCTAACAACCCGGTTACTAGCAACGGATAACTTGATCTCGAAGACGTGGTCGACAGAAAAGAAAGAATATGCACAAGTAAGTATACCTAATCGATTGTTTGATTAGTATTGAAAGAATGCGTACTGAATCCCTTCCCCCCTCACCTCCTTTTATAGAGATGAGGGGGAAGAAACCGACTTGTACAAGGACACAAGTTCGGTTGGTTACAAAACAAGGAAAGGAAACATGTTGACTAATAAAAACTAAACTTAACACATAGACCCCTAGACAAGCCATAAGCTAATATAAAGACTAAAAATATAACATGCTGAAACACCTGCTGAGAAAGAGCGCATGCAAAGGATTCCTTATGCTTCGGCTATAGGTTCTATTATGTATGCTGTGAGATGTACTCGTCCTGATGTTGCGTTCGCACAGAATGTGACATGCCGATTCCAACAGAATCCAGGTGAACTTCAATGGACTGCTGTGAAAAATATTCTTATGTATTTACGCAATACTAAGGATATGTTTCTGATCTATGGAGGAAAAGATGAACAAGAGCTCAGGGTTTCTTGCTACACAGATGCTGGATATCTGACAGATGCTGACGACTTAAAATCTCAGACTGGATATGTATTTGTTCTTAATGGAGGTGCTGTTGATTGGAAAAGCACTAAGCAAAGTATTTTTGCTACTTCATCTACTTAAGTTGAGTATATTGCTGCTTGTGATGCATCAAAAGAGGCTGTATGGATTCGTAAATTCATTTCTGGGTTGAACATCGTTCCCACAATTGAAGAACCCATAAATATGTATTGTGATAATATTGGAGCCATTACTATAGCAAATGAAAGCGGAATCACTAAAGGTGCTAGACATTATCGCGCTAAAGTTCATTATCTTCGAGAGACCATTGAAATGGGAGATGTGAAGATATTAAAGGTTCACGCAGATGACAATCTAGCTGATCCATTTACGAAAGCTTTGGATTTCCCTAAGCATTCTAAATTGACTAGAGAAATAGGTTTGGTACCTGCTAGTAGTCTCATGTAAACTGTGTGTTAATTAGTATTTGGATAATTTGGAATTGTAAGACAATAATTATTTTTTGATTAATAAAGATACGAGGTATTTGTTATTATATTCAAATAATCTGTTATTCCATTTTTGCATGTTTAATCCATGAAATGATTTATCATTCTAAATATGTCCATTTTCGGTTAACAATATGGGAATATTGTTATGATAAGGCAAATGTGAGTGTTGGTTATAATTCTAACGAGAATTCGGATTGTTCCCGCCAAACTCATATGTATTCACTAGAGATGCATATTGGATTCCCCAACTTTCAAAGATTTACTTTTGGATCCTTGTCATAAGTAAAATATTGAAAATGGTTTGTTATCTTCGTCCTTAGACTTGAGATGCAAGTAAGTTCTGTTATGTGTGGATATCACTTTTTGTAAGTATATGCAAAACGCTATCTAAACAAGGTAGTTATAAAAGCTATATTTCGGAGTGATGTGAAGCAGCATCCACAACACTTGTAGTCAATAAAGGATTTGTTACTCCACTTGATATGGCCGAACCCAAAGGGTAATGCAAGATGATTCTTGATTACATTTGGTATATCTGAATTAAAATCTTTTTTTTTTTAGGTAAAGGGGAGTAATCCTGCACCCTGGTAAATAAATTAACCAAATAAACGTTTAAGTACAATGGATATGAGTGAAGTCCCATATCTCAGCCCGTTACATAGGCATAAAGCTTACATAACAAGACACTTCCTATTCTCTAAACAAGAAACCAAACCACTGCTCAAATGATAACATATGACACAACAAAAAAATTACTTCATAGGACCTTGAAACTTTGTGCCATACATGGCATTAAAGGAATCCAAATTCCCCGGAAGATCACGAACCTGTTTCGCATAGTCGTCAAAGTCATAGTCATCATACTCATCTTCAAACTCATGACCACCACCAAAAATATTAACAGACTCATCAAATGGGTTAGCAACAACCTCATCTTCAGAATCAGACACCACAATCTCTCCCACTTTAGAAAAAGGGTTGACTCTCTTAGTAGAAGAGGTAGCCGGAATAGGTAGACCATCATCATCCACAAGAGTAGCTTTCCCATCAATAATTAGCTTTTCAAGCTTACCAATTTTCTCAGCTATGGGCGTAGAACCAACATCCATTGATCCCATTGAATCACTCACAAGCTTGGCAGCATAAGAAGTCCCAATCTCCGGAGACTTAGACGCCTCACCAAGGTCCTTCCCCCGAGAGCCATCAATACCTGCTTCCTTAGTAATACCAGAAGACTTTCCAGTCTTCACCGTTTCAGTAGAAGAATCAATAACAATACATGGGATGCCCGAGTCATCTTCCACCTCAAGAGTCCCAAAAGAGTTTGACGTAGTAATTGGTGTATCATTAGCAATACCACTAGCAGCTGCCGGTGTCTTCGTCTTAGCAACATATACCTGCTTCCTAGGTGCAAATCTAGGACCCTTACCCATATTAATACCACCAGTCATCTTCGTACCTTTAGGTTTAGGCTTCCGATTCTGCACCACCTTAAAACCATCATCAGGTTCATCCGCATTAGCGGTGGGGGGAACATCATTAGTCTCCTTAATACTCTTAGGACAACAGGCATTATCATGCCCAAACACTTTACATTCCGTACAGTGTGGTGGCTTCCATTCATATTCCACCTTTATATTAGCCGTAGTGAAGCCACTATCATCCTTATTAGGGATCGCCATAGTCACCACATGTTTAAGCTCGAAATCAGATGATAATTCCACAAGAGCACGTGCAAAACTAATACGACCCCATGAATCAACACACATTGAACTAGTAAAAGCATCTAACATAATCGGCTTACCCACTTGAGTAGCAATTAAACTCAACCCATCTTCCGAATATGCAAGTAATGGCACATTATGTAATTTAATCCAAACGGGAACTCGAGTTACCTCACTTTTAGACAATAGCACCTCTGAATTAAAATCTATAACGAGATTCTAAATGGTTAAAATATATGGAATGATTAAAGATCCATAATCCATGGTTTAACGGTATTTATAACAAAGGATGATTAAAGCAAGGTGGCCACTCTCACACATACTTTCCCCAAGTATTGTAAATCTCTAACCACTGATCCTAAGGGATCTTTCTATGTAGTTTGTCTTTTGTTTTTATGTGATTCTCTAGGTTCCTTTTAAAGGCGAGATCACCACTTCTTGAAGTCAAGCAAGCTCAAGTCCATGAGTTGCCATGCTTCATCATCATCAAGAATTCTGAGGTTCTCTTGTTGATAGTTCTTTCTTCTTCCATAGAAGTGTTGTGTTGAAGGCATTAGTGAAGGATGCCGAAAGAGTCAAGACGAAAGCATTAGTGAATGGTGCTTAACGTCCATGTCGAAAGCATTAGTGAAGAATGCTAAAGAAGTCAAGTTACAAGGCATTAGTGAATGATGCCTAGAAGTCAAGCCAAGGGTATTAGTGAAAGGTGCCTAAGGTGTACATTCGATATGATGTGTTTCGATGTACAAATAGATTAGTATTGGATCTAAGGATATTGATATCCTTGATGATGTTGTAATAAGGAGTTGGTCTCCTTTGGGATTAGGTGTCGTGTAGTGTTGGGTAGTAGTTCCTCCGTTGTAATGGAACTCGGTACTTAGCCTAGTACCGGATAAAGGGTCGGCGACGTTGTGATAGGTGTGGTTCACCTTGGTGAAAAGAACCCGGTGGTTAGCCTAGTACCGGATAAAGGGTAGGCGACGTTGTGATAGGTGTGGTTCACCTTGGTGTAAAGAACCCGGTGGTTAGCCTAGTACCGGAAAAAGAGTAGGCGACGTTGTGAAGGCTTGTCCAGTATTTGAAGATCTTTTAACCAAGTCACATAATCGATGTAATGACTCTCATTCAACTTGATCAATTTTTGATAGACTATTAACCCATAGTGCTTAATAAAATCAAGTTCATTCGCGTAAAAGAATCAAAATAAATTCACTTAAAATCAAGTTCATGTGGTTTAAGATAGTATATTGTTTGTCCAGTCGGTTCAAGTTTTAATCTATTACATTGATCCTTTTTCTGTTTTTATGGACATACAGCTTTCAAATTTTGTTAATTACTTCTGCATAAAGAAAAAATGACTTATGTTATTAAGCTAAAATCACATAAGCCCACATATAAGCTTAAACAAACACCTTTATGGACATACAACTTTCAAATTTTGTTAATTACTTCTGCATAAAGAAAAAATGACTTATGTTATTAAGCTGAAATCACATAAACCCACATATAAGCTTAAACAAACACCCCTTTAGTTAAAAATTTAGAATTTATACAGACTTCCTCCGCCATCCGTTAAAGAGTGTTAGGCTTAACTTAACACGCGCCTTCGATGCCAAAGAAACTTTATACTAATCTAAAGACATGCACTTTGTCTGTCTTTGGTATATATAAACTGTCACGGCTTCTTCTATTTCCGTTCCAACTCGAGAACACGACTTTGTTTATTTTCCTTCCATTTCCGTTCATTTTCTTTCAACTCGAGAACATGAAATATAAATGGCACTTTCTTTTCTTTCCACTTCTTTTCTTTACTTTTCTTTACCTATCATTTCTATTCCCACAAAAGAAAACTCGAGAACAGAGCGTTAAAGAATGTTAGGCTTAACTTAACACTCGCCTTCGATGCCAAAGAAACTTTATACTAATCTAAAGACATGCACTTTGTCTGTCTTTCGTATATAAACTGTCACGGCTTCTTCTATTTAGCCGATGTGGGATTCAGTTTTCATGAAACATATCTTACATTTAAAGATGATCATCACATCACCCCACACTCAATTTATTTACAATTTTAGTGATACGTACTAAAATACTAATATTTGAAACAACAATGTGCTTTCACTTCACTTGCATATAGATCACGCCAGTAAACAACAAGCGTTAACATGCGTGAAAGAAATAAAAGGAACCTGAAAATCATATTGTTATTTTATTTACAACATGTTATGTGAAGCATATAAATAACATGCTTGTCTTTTCAATCTATACGTACACCCTCTTACAGTTGGAGCTGTATATAAACGTCACCCCACAGTCACATGATCGAGCTAGAATGTTGAAATTACTAATATTTGAAACTACAATGTGATTTGATTCACCCTCACGAGCTTGTTTGAGCATGTTTGTAATCACGGTGCATATATAGTACATGACAATTGCAAGCTAGTGAGTTGAAACTTTGATTTAGAAATGTTATATGTTATAATCAACGTATATGGTACATTATGGTGCACAACGAATTGATTACAAAACAAGATTATGTTAGAAGCTTGATTAAAGAACTTAAGAAAAATGTTTATTAAGTTCTGTTGGAATTATATAACATGACTAATCATAAATATAAACAATAAACATCAAAGTAAGTGCGGAAGCGTATAGGAACATATAATGAATAATTAATTAACTAAAGAATAAAGTATGCGTACCTTTCTTGATTCTAGCCGAACAAGAATCAAATCCACAAACTAGCAATTAGGATGAACCCTAATTAGGGTTTATAGGATTATGTGAATTACCCCTTACCGTTTTGTAATTCAATCCAAGAATACTAACAATAATGTGTTAGTACCACGTTCTTGTACACACGTACTAATACCAAGTAAAAGATTATGCTAGTAATAAGACACAAAATAATTTTCTTGACACTCAAAAAAATTCGATCACCATTAAGAAGTAGAAAACAAATACTGCATGTAATTATTGCTATTGTCATGCATACATAATACATGCATGTGTAATACATACATGATATATCATAGTTCCATGCAAAAGCCCAATCGTACATCAATATTTACTGTGAAGTTAAATTTGTTTTCTGTGGGTCGATCAACTTTTTTTTATCCATGCGAATCAGATCAAAAGACCAAAAGGGTGTATTTATATAGCATTAAACCTTGTCTAACAAGTCATTGTAAGCACCTCCTTAAGTTTCAAAACTCGACACTCAACCCCTTTCTTTTTCTTAGTTCGACCATATAAATATTTTGTGTATATAATAATTAAATATAACATTTTATAAATAATTATTAATCATTTACTCTTCATACGCAAAGTGTGCAATCCCGTGATCTCGAGTTCGATCCTAACACACGTCTATTAATTTATTTTCCATAAAACCAACAGCTCCCACTTGGACATATCTTAATAAAGTGATCACATCGGTTAGCGTCTAGCAACACTTCGATGCCTCTAGTACAACTCGAGCAAGGCTCCTGGAAAACCTTTTAATGATTTCTCATTATTATTATCCTTTTGTTTCTAATACCATGTTAAATAAAGATATGGAATTAAGTCATTCTTTATTCAACCATTCTGTTTCTCGTTATTAGTGATTGAACAAGATTACCAAATCTTCTAAACATATTTAGGGGAGATTTTGGGTATGGCCATGCAAACATCTTGTCAACCCTACGAGGGGCCCAGCATTATTAAACTCCAAATAAATTTGAAGGAACAAATTCTATCTTGACTACGATAATAACCCATGAACTTTGCAACACTTCAGGAAACAACCCTTATGACTACCAGTTACGTATAGCGTTAAGTTGCTCCACAGAAGTGCACTACATTCATGACACTTATCTGGTATCTCAAGTCTGAGGATAACTATTCATAATTTACTTATAACAATATCCACAAAGTAAATTCTGTAGTTGGGATAAGTCCTATATTCAATTCATTGAACATCATCTGAAATTGGTATGCATTCTCATCAATATACTTTCAAGTATATTCTACCATATCTCTCAGATTTGTCTTAGTTTAATGATACTCCCATATCATTAATCGATAACGGACGATTTAGAATAAATAAATTTATTCACGGATTAAACATGCAAATATAGGATACAATATATTATAAAATCAAACATACCAAGTATTTGATTTATTATAACAATTGTTTAACATCCCTTATCCAAATACTAAATAGATCAATGCATGAAAATTCCAGTTGATGAATTATGCCTCAAGTAATGACAATCATACTTGTTGACAAGGCATAAATCAACCAACTTGATCTATCGTAATTTTGAGAATACTTATTTCAAGAATTCAATTAATGAAGCCCTTGTATGTGTATTCAACAATCCACATAATAATTCATAAAGTGTGTGACATCCTCTATCACCAATTTATGACAATTTAAACTTTCAAACATTTTAAAGTTTAAAGTATTCTTATTCTTTTAATGTATAATGCAACTGTGCTTTTAGTAGCACAACTAGTTCACATGGCCATTAACAAGGATGAAATCCTACCATGACTAGTATTGAGTGTCATCTCAATTAAACCAGCATCATTGTATACAAACAACAATGTGCTCATTAAAATTCCGTAAACTTTAATATCTTATTGTGTAATGTTTGATGCTTTCATAACTTTCAAGTTTAAAGCTGATGACAATCTGCACAACAATTGACATATTGTTCATCCATAGAATCTAGGAGCAATTCCAGGCTGAGGATGTAATTCTTTTAGAATATTCATTACACAAGTTATCTAATAACTTTTAGTTAGATATCAATGTTGTCAAATCACTTCTTATTTAAGAATGATACAACAATTTTAATACACAACATGATGTACATGATGAATCTACAGGTCAAACTTAGACTTCATTCATGTTCTATCTTGTCAAAAGATATTTATCCATTTCCCAAATGATATATCATGTTTAATTAGAATCATTTATTTTACTGCACATGTTTATTAATAATAAATATATATTCCAAGGTTATATGTTTTAATTCTTAAATCTTACAAGTGAAGTTTCATTCCAATCTAAGACTTAACATTTAGCTTACAAGGAATGTTACTTCCTATATGTTATACAACATATAAGATTTAAAACCTTAACATAATACTCCCACTAGCTTTCAGGAATACTTAAAATTTATCTTATTTTAATTATAAATCGAAAATGAGATTTAATAATTAAACATAAGAATAATTTCATAGATGCATGCATTTATCCATTCATGAATTATTTGCACTTCGTACACTTTCAAAGATTATATGACTTCAAAAAACCTTTCAATTAGTTACCGTCCTCGCTCAAGTAATTTTTCAAGAAAGAGTTTTGATATTCCTTTGTCATATTTCATATTAATGAAATTTAGTATGACAATTATCATCTTTATATATTTAATGTGTCTTGAAAAGAATATTCAATCATAATTAATTGCTTAAATATGATTAATAATCTTGTCATAAAACATGCATTAAATATGTGTACAATATTGTCCATATGATTTCTACATAGAAATTCAAACCACTAGGGTTTTTCATCTCTTTGAAGAAACTCATTTCCATTCTCTAGTCTAACTATTAAGATAAACCAAATTTTCAAAATTGATTATCTTTATGGACAGCATCTTTAACATTTATAGTATGAGTAATTTACCCAATTCAATATTTGGTAATCCATCATAATGATTATCAGGTTTACTATAATCCTGTACCTCATATTTCTCAGCATATAAGTCAAATATCTGAGATATCCTTGCAGATCTATGAATGAAAATTCCATCATTATGAGGTCTATCATTTACATGTCTAACCTCATCATGATATTTACTAGTGTGTTTTAGAAGATTATGTATCTTGTAATTTTATCTTTCAAGATAAAAAAAAACTCCCACTTACCTTTTGTAATATATAGACTATCTATATATACTTAGCAATTATAGCAAAACTACATGGTTCTATTTTTGGGACATTACAAATACATATTGATAATTCTTGACTTTACTTTGTTAATAACCTATTCATAAATAGTTTAACAAATTCAGAATCTTCAATTTTAAAACTTAATGTGATTCATCACATTCCATAATGAAATGGTGTTTTATTAATCTTCTAGGTTGGAGTCATATTGAGTATATTCAATCCATACTCAATTTTCTAAGCTTGTTACTTTTTAAGAAAGAAGTTATGGTTATCTTGAATCAAACAAATCAAATATACTTTGATTCTCCTAACTGAACATACCATCAACTTGTGGTATTCATTAGAATTAATATTGTAAGACAATCTAACAATATATAAGATAAACATATTCCTTTTGGCTTACCTATTTACCAACTAAGTCAACTTAATGGTATAATAGACTTTTCAAGCCAATTACATGCTTTATAACACAAGTACCTTTTAACCAAGTCACTTCATATCCATGTCTCAACAAGAAACATAAACTGTTATAATCCCATTATACGTTATAAATCATTGATCAACTCAATGACTTCTTGTATATGTCTTAGTTAAAAAACATAACAAGTTAACGTCTTACTTTATTATAAGTCTTAAAAGACTTTATGTTTATGTCTTTACCATGAATCATAAACATGTTTAACTAAAGTAATTATGAACACAACTCTTGGTTTCAATTAAAATTTCAAGTTAATTTATTTTACTTCACAATAATGTAGGACTACATTATTTTTCATTTATGTCATTCCAAAATACATAAATAAACAAATTGAAGTAGTATTAGATTACTTCATTTATTTTTATGTCATTCTAATAATACACAAATATTTAATTTGAAGTAGTCTTATATATCATTTTGACACATGTTCTAAATACTTGTCTAATTTAGAAACTGCAAATATGTCCATGCAAGGTCTGACTTCACATAGAGATTTACTTTGTTGTTGCAATCTCGCCAAGTTCTCACATGACGTAAATTGCAACACCAAGTGTTTCTTGAATTAGATATGTTCAAGTTATATTAGAACGTTAGTCTCTTTCCTTGCAGTCAAGAGAATCCGTTAAATCATATACTTATATGTTGTACCTTGCACACAATATAGATTTCTCCCACTTGTGCATGGAACAACATCATGTAGCATAAACAACACGACATATTTTTGTTTATGTGACTAATATGATTGTGTCATTGATATTAGCATAACTAGTAGATATAGAACCACTTCATTGTCTAATAAGGAAACGTACATGACTATCCTTGAAAACATAAGTGACTACAAGTGGAAAGTAATTATCTTAAGACATTCTAGAGATAATCTGGGTTACTACCAAGATGACAAAGCTTGTAACTCCCACTGAATTAGAGATCATTACATTAATTCCTTATTCAGTAATAAGAACAATACTCCCACTGGATTTGAAAACATTGTAAGTGTTTCATTAACCAGTGAAAGAAAATAGTGTTCTATTTACTTTCCTACACCTTTGAGAAAGTCCATACATAGCAATTACTTATGTACTTAAAAGAATGTATTCTACTATGTAGATGATGAATTTATCCATCATTGCTATTAACTTGAAAAATTGGGCATGCAATTTCTTTCTTAATAGTTCTACTGTTCCAACAATTGTAAGTAGTACTTTTAAATGGTCAAAACAAAACAACTAGATAAAATATGCTAGTTTGTATTTTACCAATTATACAGTAATTAGTCTAGCTTCTAATTTAATAACTCAGAACATATGCAATTTTCTTAACTATTAAAATTTGCTTACGAGTTATGTATTTAGAATTTAGACAATTCTAATTTGTCCTATCATACCTTTCTCATTCATGAAAAGGAATGGGATTGAATCTCACTCTTTCTTATATAAAGAGGACTAGGTTTATCCTTTTAGCAAAGTTGACTCTACCAAAAACCCTTACAGGTGTAGATCAATTTACCAATACAGGAATAACCTTCGTTTACGATTTAATGTTGCATTAATACATTTAAAAAATTAGCAAAATTCAATTTTAGTATTTTCGATAATTAAACTTTTCAAGAAAATAAAATACCCAAGGTAATATTCATATAACCATAGAATTTTCTCGAAAACTAGGATCCAAATTATCGTAGTTCCATTACATCAGTTGATCTGCTAGTAACGAAAGCACATAATAGGGTAATCTGTCGAACAATAATTGGCAAACAATTTCCAATTCCTAGATCATTATGGGATTTATATTTTCCAACGCTATTGCAAATATAAACATGTTTCATCCCATCTTATGCCATTGAGTCCAAGTCTCACTTCGTACTCAACTTAAGTGTCTAACTTAAAGAACTGCAAATATGTCCATGTAAGGTCTCACTTTACATAGAGATTTACCTCTCCATCACAATCTAGCCAAATACTCTCATGACATAAATTGCAACTTCAAGTGTTCCTTTTAATTAGATGGCATATAACTTAATTTAAAAAAGGTACTAGTTTTGATTTTATGTGGTCAAATCAAATATGTATAAAGATGTCATGCATTCATCTTGTAGCATAATTTTAATAAAAAAACTTTTTATTATCAATTCATAAAGATCAAATTATCAAAGTTTTGATTGAGGTATTGGGTTCACAAATCAAGGAATTTAGTGTTAATTATCGTCCATTATACCGTACTTTTGCATAAGTGTAAACACTTAGTGTTTCGGGTAATTACCACCGAAGTGGCGCAGGGAATTAAAACTAATTCGCCCTTAAGATGAGTCTGTACATTTATGGCTTACTTAGTAGCTCCACTCGAACTGACAGGGGGCAGAGGACCAGGTAAGCGCAAAAGCATAACCTTAGACATCCTTTCAGTGTGACTGTGCGCACTTCTTTATTAACCCCTTTATAGTTCGTTCTAATGGGTGAGCCGTTTAACCATAGTACCAAAATCATCAATCAATTAAACTATTGAAAACTTAACTCTTCCAAAACAAATCAAATTTCACCATTGTTTAGTCCGTATTATTTTTCTATTCAAAATTACCCTTTGCTTAAAACTGTCGCACATAATAAACAAACAAGTAATACCAATAAAAAATAAACTACTAAAAAACAATGCGCACATAATAAACAATTTATACGTGTAAACAAGTAGCCACATGCAACTTATTCGATAAAACCCTATTAATAATCAATATCTAGGTTAAATTAATGTATATATTAATTTAGGGTTTTCACTCCAACAATAGAAAGTGAACCACATACATCGATAAATCGATTGCGTAAACCCTTAATTAAATTATACCAAATTGCACATAATTGATTCATTAATATATATATAATTGGAGTCTTCCCCAATTCAAGATTTATCGTAATAACATGTGTATAAAACTTAACAATTAATTTTCGCATAATTAATCTTAACAATTAAATATTCAAGCAACCATCCATGACGAACATGCATGTATCATCATGGATATAACATAACAATTATTCATGTTGTCACAAGATCGCATACAATTCCATGTCACATAACACTTTATTCATGAATTTATCACGTAACAAATATATTAAATCTAGGTTTCGATATAGATAACAAAACAATTAATATAAACCCTAAAAAAAATTTAAGAAAATCGATTAAAAAAATTTAGGGTTTCCACCCATAAAAAATTTTCGATCCATAATAGATTTTTAAAACCAAATTAGGGCAAAAGCCCTAACCCTAAAATTAGGGTTTACATAATCATAACCAAAACCCTAGAATAAATCATATCAAACACAATACAATATCCGTTTTTTACGTTTTTAGTAATTAATTACTCATTAAAACCAATGACTCGTGATGCCACTGTTGGAATTATATAACATGACTAATCATAAATATAAACAATAAACATCAAAGTAAGTGCGGAAGCGTATAGGAACATATAATGAATAATTAATTAACTAAAGAATAAAGTATGCGTACCTTTCTTGATTCTAGCCGAACAAGAATCAAATCCACAAACTAGCAATTAGGATGAACCCTAATTAGGGTTTATAGGATTATGTGAATTACCCCTTACCGTTTTGTAATTCAATCCAAGAATACTAACAATAATGTGTTAGTACCACGTTCTTGTACACACGTACTAATACCAAGTAAAAGATTATGCTAGTAATAAGACACAAAATAATTTTCTTGACACTCAAAAAAATTCGATCACCATTAAGAAGTAGAAAACAAATACTGCATGTAATTATTGCTATTGTCATGCATACATAATACATGCATGTGTAATACATACATGATATATCATAGTACCATGCAAAAGCCCAATCGTACATCAATATTTACTGTGAAGTTAAATTTGTTTTCTGTGGGTCGATCATCTTTTTTTTATCCATGCGAATCAGATCAAAAGACCAAAAGGGTGTATTTATATAGCATTAAACCTTGTCCAACAAGTCATTGTAAGCACCTCCTTAAGTTTCAAAACTCGACACTCAACCCCTTTCTTTTTCTTAGTTCGACCATATAAATATTTTGTGTATATAATAATTAAATATAACATTTTATAAATAATTATTAATCATTTACTCTTCATACGCAAAGTGTGCAATCCCGTGATCTCGAGTTCGATCCTAACACACGTCTATTAATTTATTGTCCATAAAACCAACAATTCACACTTTGAGTCTTAGGTCATATTTCCCCTAGTGTTAAGATCGACTTGCTCGTTACCATATAGTGCAGATGAATTGAAGGAGAATGTTAACAGCCTTTTTAGATAGCTCGTTATACCGTGTTACATACTCGATACAACTACTCCGGTTCAGTTTGGTCAATCTTTGATAAACTATACGCCAATCAAACTGAACCTGACTGTTTTAGATTGTAAATATTCAGTCAATGTAAGTTTTAATCTATGATATTGATCCCATTTCCAGTCGCTGAACCTTTTTATAATCAGGTCTAACTGTCCAATTTTTAGTAAGTGCAAAATAGCACCAAGTTACATCTTTAACCAATTTTAGCAAGCAACTTGAAATTAACTACTAACAACCAATGGACCCGACTGAATTTTGAGTGAGCGGGAGTTGAAAACCTTTGTGTTTAAGAGTGAACCGGAGATGAACCGAACTGAATATGAACCAATGGTCCAGTCTACGGTTATTCATTTCTGAGAACATTGGTCCAGTGGGTCAAGTTAATGATCAACTCACCCCTTGACCACCACTAGCTATGGTATCTTACGGTGCATGGCCAAGCAAGAGTAAGCCTAGAATAAGATTTTGCTCGGTATAAGAACTTAAGAAAATTTTTAGTTTATTCATTTTTATCTTTTTGTAAGCCCGTATGTTCAAGATTAAGCAATACTTGAACCCACTTATTTTTTTGAACTTTTTGTATGTACTACAATTCGTAAAAGTATATAAACAGAAAAGGAGAAAAAAAATGAAGATGGCGTTTTAGAAACAAAAGAGAACGTTCAACAACTCTTTTTGCTAGCCCAATAGTATTTGAAGTTCTCTAAACCAAGTCACATGATGAATGTAACGACTCTCCTTCAACTTGATCAATCTTTGATAAACTGTTAGCCCATGTTGCATAATAAAATCAAGTTCATTCGCGTAAAATAAAATAAGAATAAATTCACTTAAAAGAATACTAGTTATAATACCTGTGCACGCACAGGGTTTTGGCAAAAAAAAAATATAAAAAAATTGAATACTAGTTATAAGTACAATCGCGTATGTTTGTTTTTATATTAAATTAATCCGTGCTTACAATTTGATAATTATATTTCCGTTTTCAGTAATTTAACCTTATTTAAAATGTAAACTCGTGTCCACATAGGTTAAAATTTTAAAAATGAAATAAATGAGTCCTTATTGAACGTATATAGTAAAAAAATTGATACTTATAATCTTATACAAATTTATATGTTGTTATTTTAAAACAACATATACATTGTATTTTTTAAGATAGAAAGTATAAAGGGTATAAAGTATAAGGGGTATTTTTTTATAATCCAAAGTTATTAAAAATTATGGAGGCTAATAATATTACACTTAACTCTATATAAATTTTAAAAATTCAACCACTAAAGTTTTATTAATTACCTCCTCTTTTTTTAAGTTTTTGTTTTCACAAATTTGACACCTATATTTTTATGTGTTTTTTTTATCAACCAAATTTCTTCACCAAATTTATTAAAGTTTGACCAAAATCAATTTAATTTTGACTTTTATTAACCAATCACATCACACGATTTTTCTTACATGGCAAAATCGAGCTCTCCTATTGGCCCAATTGTTTTTCAATAAGAATGAATTAAAAAAATCACTCCGAAATGATGTAATTTTTTTATTATATAAAAGATTGCGAAAGTTATTGTGGTTTTAGATAGCATTTGTTTGGTCTGGTTGGTTCAAGTTTCAATCTATTATATTGATCATTTTTATAAGCTGATTACACAACTTTCAAATTTTATTAATTTGTTAAGCTACATAAAGAAAAAGTTTATACATTATGTCAGCTATAAAAAAGATAAGAATTTATACAAATTTACTAGAATCCAAAATTGATGCCTCATACTCAGTACATAAGAGACATTATTATGATCCCTGGAAACTTTATACTAATCCATATACATATATTATCTTTGCCTTTTGGTACATATACTGCCACAGCTTCTTCTATGTAGTCGATGTGGGACATAGTTTTCATGAAACATAACTAATATTTGAAGTTGATCATCACGTCACCACACACTCACGCTGACCCACAATTTCACGGATACTAATATACAACAATGTGATTTCACTTCACTTGCTTATAGGCGTCAATACACTACGAGTGTTAACTTGCGTGAAATAAACAAAAAGAACCCAAAAACCATATTGTTATTATTTATCCATTTACAACTATTTATATGAAGCGTACATATAACAAGCTAGTATTTTCAATCTATATGCACACCTTCTTACAGTTTGAATTGTTTATAAAAATCACGCCACAGTCACACAATCGAGCTAGAAAGTTGAAAATACTAATATTTGAAACTACAATGTGATTTAATTCAACCTCACTGCTAAATTATCTACAAGGTATAGCGACTCATATATTCCTCCAAGATCTTGATGCAATCATACACCACGTGAGCGGGAAATGGCAATGTGACCGGTTCAGGTTCAAGTGCAAAGTTATCTTGTTTGCGTGATCGACCCTGCGTGAGCAACCACCATGCTATTGAACCAAGTCTTCGCTTTGTCTTACATTATCAACTCGGAAAGCTAGCTTTAGTCTCACTAAATCCAACCATCTTCATTCATCCATTCAAACATCATTACAACATTTGCAGCCCTGACAAAGTTAAATGATTCCTTGATGTGGGTGTACTATCCCAATAATGACATCATTTAGACAATTTGAAGTGAAAGCAACTTGATTCCTTATTTAATTTCTTGAATGGCTGACATGCAGTGAATCGGGTTTAACGCTTATGCTGAAATAAGAGGAATTATATCACAACCTCAAGTACTTGCATATAAACTTCTGTTTGCCACTTGCTGTAGCTTGTTTAATTAAACTGATTTTAGTGGTGTAGTATGGTGCACTACCCTTATATTATAGCGTATATATTCATATGTATAAGGCCCAACTAGTATGTCATTTTCTGTACTTTAAGCATGCACCTTGAGTAAGCCGAGCCCCAAAAAAAAATGAAGTTCTATAGCACGTTTTTGTTTAACACGTAAGACATTTGTTTCAAATTTATATATAATCTTTGTTAATTAATAGTTATGCCTGATCGTTTATAGGGTATCCATTGTTTAAAGTTTTAACATCATAAAACAGAACTCTATTGTTTTAGATAGTGTTTTCCGGTCACTCTCGTGCAAGATTTAATCTCTTATATTGATATTATAAACATAGTACATTTAACTCCTAGATTTTACTAGTTTCTAATACCTAGTTGCATAAAGGAAGAGACTTTTGAAGTTTGTAAAGGAAAAGTTTGGACTCCTTGCTGAAAAATTATACATTTTGTTAACTATAAAATTTTAAGAGTTCGTATAAATTTTACAATTCTACTAACAAATTATGTTGGTATATCAACATCTATATCCGTGATATAACCGGAAGATTTATACTAATTGAAACATGTTTGCTTATGATACATGGTGGTATATAAGCAAGCATTGTTTCTTTCATATAACCAATGTGGGACTCAAGTTATCAGTTAAAGTTTTCATGGAACATAACCATAAAAGTCACCTTACACAAAATGTTATTAATACTAATATTTGAAGCATATGTGATTCCACTTAATTTGCATATAGACGCCAATGCACTATGAGTGTTAGCTTGCAAGGTAATTGTTTTTTTTGGTAAAGATTGCGAGGTAATTGTTGGTCTATGAGAATGAAGCACATATGAAGACATACTAAGTAATGCGGGAGTGTGTAAACATACATAAACATCAAAATGGTATTTTTGTGGGAAATTCACGGGTATTTACACACATATTTCTCATGGATTTATCACATTCGTGGATAACAGTGGAAAATTACAGACGACTTTCCCACGGGCATAATCGTATACACGAAACAATATGGCATTTAGTAGCCCGTCATTTATCTCATTTTTCACTGCCAAAGTTCACCTTGTAGCGTAGTGTACGTCAGCAACCAACCTTTTACATATGTATAAGTTCATCTGAATTCAGAGTTACGTTATTCTAGAGCTCTCGTATGGTTCTTTAGTAAGATTGGTTTGTTAATACTCTTCAAAAGATCGAGATTTACTTGCAAGCAATAGCAACCACAGGCCAACGACAACTAAGTTGCATCAGAACATCTTTTGTAAATTAGCTGTAACATAAATTACTTACCGAAATAGGGGCTATCCAATCCAGCACGTTTGAATGACAAAGTTATTCAATTTTTCTCATATTGCCGAGTGCCAACATAATGCCAAACTGATGCAATCGCTATGAAGATCGAGATGACAAGAAGCAAGACAAAAAAAAAAAAAAAAAGAAAAAAAAAGAAAAAAAAATCGAATTCACGTCATTCTGAGATGTGGGATCGGACAATTGTAGCATATGCCATGTTACACAGATAAATGGTATACGAGATCACCACCCACGTCAATTGGTTAAACAAATAGCCGGCTGTGAATACAATCTCTGAGCAAGTTGGGGATAATCTGAGCTATGCTAATTATGCTACTGCTTTGTGGAATGAGTTGCATGAACATTACTCTCAATTGGATGGTAATAGAATCTATCAAGTTTCTAATGATATTGCAAATCGTAATATGATTGTGATAATGGCACAACAAATAGTGAAAGAGGATAAAGAAAAAGGCTAATGCAAGTTTTGATGGGTTTGGATGAAAGTTACACTAACATGAGGGGTCAAATCTTGGCTTATTCAACCATTGCCATTGCTCTCTAACTCAACTACTAAACACACCTTTGAGTTCTTTGATAAGAGTTATTTATATAGTTCAAAAAATGTTTTTATATGAATTTCATAATTTAGAGTGCTTGTCGAAGGATATTTATAAAATTATAACAAAAAAGCAGTAGTTTTGTAGTTAAAATGAAAAAAATCAAGACTTGATATCATCTTTTCGATACTGATGTGCAGGCGAGGTCTATTAAAACCTCACCATGCAACCAGTATGAAAGCATGACACTAATCTGGAAACAAGGTTTGCTTAGACAGGTGGATATATAAATGATAATCTTTTTCCTTCTTTTGTCTATGTGGGATGGGAGTTAGTATGGCCTTCAAGACCAAAACAATGAAATACCTACATTTTCTCTCAACTCATGATTGTGTTTTATTCTAGCAAGTACTATCCATATGCACATTATAAATCATTTATCTTCTGGGTTTACTTTGAACTAACCTTCTAATATGAGGATGAACTGACATTAATGTGTCATTTTGAAAATGTTCGATTGTAGAATACTCACTTCAGCATAAACCAACTGTGTTACTACTCGTCAGTTTTACTAACAAGAAAGCGAACGGGATTTCGTTTTGTAAAATGTTGTTATTATTCACCAACCTTTGCTAGTGGAGTGTTGAAATTCTGAGTGGAGATAGTTTTTGAGCGTTTCATCACCATTTTTTGTTTCGGAACGTAGTCTTGGGGGGTATGAACTTGATATGGTTGGTAGTACATTATACCCAAACTTGTATCCTTTGACCTGAGTTTGTACAATCTGAGAGCATGTCTATTGCAAAAATCTTAAAAGTTTTTCTTTGTTGCAACTTGCAAGAGTAAAACCAATCTCATTGTCATCATAATGATGGCTGGTTCGAGGTCAATCGGTTAGTGGGCATTAGTAATGAGGGACTACTAGTTAAACCGAATCTATCACTCACTAAAACCAGGGACGGAATTAGGGGTTCCGCGGGTGCCCGGTTGTCGAATGGATTTTTTTTTTTTTTTATGTTGTGTTAATTTTTGAAAAAAAACATAAATTTTTAATAAGTATATCTTAAATGCACCCGGTCTATCGAAATGTTTTTCTATATTACTGTTCAAAAACTTTTGTGCAATCTGTCATATTTGGTCCTGATTTCGTCCCCGACTAAAACCCCAACACAAACTTATAGCATAAACAAAGGAGGTGATTAGTACCACGGTAGATTAAATAATTTTTAAAAAGCAAAATAATAATAATAATAATAATAATAATAATAATAATAATAATAATAATAATCGAAGAGTGCGGGCGATTTATGACGATCTCCTGGATCTTCTTCCCCATGCCTGTCCTCCTTGTTCTTCCCCGCTGATTCAACCACCTTGGTTGTTTCTAGCTTCTCCCTGGCCCTTTCTTTGTCTCGTTTCTTTTTTGTAGGTTTTCTTTATTTCGTTTTTGGATTTTATCCGATTGTGTATAGTGTGGTGTGCGTTTGGGTTGAGGGTTTTGATTCGGTTTCGAGTCTCTTTTTGTGACAGCTTTTGGGTTAGGCGGTTTTGATCTCTTCGAACTCTCCGTTCTAAGGTCGCTCGCGTTTTGCCCTGCTGTTTGGGTTCCTTCTTGCTTGTGTTTTGTCCAGTTGGTTGTTGTCTGGTGGCGAGTTGGTTCTAGCAGCGAGTTGGTTCCTTCTTCTTGGCTGCGTTTCTGGTAGCGAGTTGGGTAATAATTTGTTGGTGAGTTGGTTAGCGAGTTGGGTAGCTTTTGTTTGCTAGCAACTTGCTTTTTAGCATGTTGACCTTTTATCCACTGATTGCTTGTCAGTTGGTTTTTCCTTTTGTCCTTTAGGTGGGACCCACGATGATGCCTCCTTTTTCTTTGGTCCTTGTTTTTGTTTTGATATATTAGTAGTTTTAGTTTTATTTTGTTTTCTTTGGGTTAGTGAAAAAAAAAAAAAAAAAAAAAAAAACAACAACAAACTATATATATATATGGCTATTATTCGGTTCCATTGTCCATTTGCTGGTTTAAGTGGTTGCCAGGATGGTAGTGGGAATGGGCTTACTAAAACTTCGTTGATTTCTCATCTTCGTGATCATCATTTCAATGAGGATGCGCTAGCCACCACCAAATTTTCTTTGGCCACTAATTTGGTTGTTTTTGAGGGTGCTGAGGTTACGCTGAAACGTATGGGTCTTTGGTTGTGTGGGGTTTGTTTTAAGACGCATACTCTTCGCTCTAATTGTAGGCATGGATCTGATTTTGTGTCGGCCCCCGATTGCGGTGATGGTGTTGTTAGATTTGTGTTATTTGATCTCGCTAAGCCCCAAGTTCCCTCTTCTGTTCAGCTCGTTTGCGTTGAAGATTTGGGTTTGGAAGAGCACTCTAGTTTTGATTTACACTTACTTGACACTTTGCTCGCTAAAGGTTTGCACACTGTCAAATCCATCCCTCCAAAGTGCCGTTTGGGATTCTCTCGTGTTTTGAAAGGTGCTCTTGGTAAGGTGATCTGCACACCTGAAGACATTTCTTGTTGGGTTAGCCTGTTAGCCTTGCCTCTTTGTCTCCTTAAAACCTTTCGCCCGAGGAGTAACATGGAGTGTAGGTCTGCTACTAAGCGCCAGCGTCAAGAAGAATATATCGCTAATGCCATTCAGTCTTGGGATACGTCTGGCGGTAGTTTGCAGCTTGTCAGAGAGGTTTTAGCTGAACCCTCCCCTACTTGGTCTAATATTGATGAGGAAAACCTGGAGTTGGTTGAACGTAATGTCAAGCAGTATAGGAGGAAGATTTGTGATGGTCATTATACTGCTGCTGTCAGAGTTCTTTCTTCTTCAGGTGTTGCTCCTTATAATGATACTACCCTTGAGGACCTAAAGGCTAAGCATCCCTTCAAGTCTGCTCCTTCACTGCCTGATGTACCTATCAATCATCATAACCTCATTGCATCTCCTGTTGTGGTTCTTGATATGATTAAGAGCTTCCCTCGTGGGACCTCTTGTGGCCGAGATGGTTTACGTGCCCAACACCTTTTGGATTGCTTTAGCGGCGCTGCTGTGGCTATATCTGATGAGTTAATCAATTCCATCACCCAGGTGGTAAATCTTTTTCTTGATGGTAAGTGTCCTAAGGCTTTGGGCGAGTATATTGCCAGTGCTCCTCTCACGCCGTTGATCAAGCCAGGTGGTGGTATCCGTCCCATTGCGGTGGGGACTGTCTGGAGGCGTTTAGTCTCCAAGGTGGGAGCTTCTATGATTGGGCACTCTTTGGATGGATACTTGAATGATCTGCAGTTTGGAGTTGGGGTTTCTGGAGGAGGGGAAGCCATTCTCCATGCCGTGAATCGGCTTGTTGAAGACCGTGGAGGTGATGTGGGTCTTTCGATGTTGTTGGTGGATTTCAAAAACGCCTTCAATCTGGTGGACCGTGAGGTTATGTTACAAGAGGTTCGCCGCCATTGTCCTGCCATATCACGCTGGGTTGAATTCTGCTACTCCAGCCCAGCCAGATTATACTATGGGGAACACACTTTATGGTCACACCAAGGCGTGCAACAAGGTGATCCTCTTGGACCTCTCCTTTTTGCGTTGGTGCTACATCCTTTGGCTCGCAAGATCAAAGTCTCTTTTTCTCTCCCCTTTCAAGCTTGGTACCTAGATGATAGTACGATCATTGGAGATACTCTGTTTATTGGGAAGGCCTTGGAGCTCATTATGATAGATGGACCTCGTTATGGTTTGCACCTCAACGTCGATAAAACTGAGGTTTTTTGGCCAAAGGAAGACCCTAGAAGCAGACTCGAAGGTGTTTTCCCTCCTAATATTGCCCGGCCCATGCATGGCGTAAAATTGTTGGGTGGGCCTGTTGGTGTAGATCTTGAGTTTAGTAGTAAGCTTGTTTTGAAACGAGTTTCTAAAACCATTGAACTTATGGACGCTGTTGCTAAGCTTAATGACCCCCAATGTGAGTTGCTGCTTCTCCGTGCATGTGCTGGCATTTCCAAGCTGTATTTATCTATGCGCACATGTTCCCCCCGTGTCTTTGAACGTGCTCAGATTTCATTCGATGAAGCACTTCGCTCCTCTTTGGAGCGAATTGTCACTGCATCTGGCCCGGGTTTGGAAATTGGCAATGGAGACTGGCCACTCTTCCCTTTGAATTTGGGGGGCTTGGCGTTTACGCTGCTGGCGATGCTTTGAACTATGCCTTCCTTGCCTCTAGACTCCAATCGGCCAGCCTACAGATTGAACTTCTTCGGCAGTCTGGTATTGGTGCTAATGGATCTTCCTTTGATGATGACCTACATGTTTTTAACGAGAAAATGGAGACCGACCTTTTGGGTAGCTCTTGTGAAATTGCTGCCCCCAAACTCATGAAGAAATTGGCAGATTTATATTTCGCACGTGTCACCAAAGAGGCTGAATCCACCTTCTGCTTATCTGCTAGACATATGGCCCTATGGAGATCGCAAATGGAAGACCATACTTCAGACTGGATCAGAGTGGTCCCGATAGTTGGGCTGGGACAGACTATGAATGCCAGAACTTACAGATGTGTATTATGCTATCGGCTAGGCGTTCCCCTCTTCTCAGTTCAGATGCCGTGTTCAGCTTGCTCCAAGGTTTTCACAGGGGATATTTACGGTGACCATGCTGTATCATGTGCTGGTACTATTGGTATTAAACATCGGCACAACATAGTGCGTGACACTTTGATTGATATCTGTTCTCGATCGGGGGTCTCAGCTCGTAAAGAGGTTGACATCGGATTGGGTGGAGATAGGGAGCAAGTCTTACGGCCAGCAGATATCTTGCTCTATTCATGGGATGGTGGGCAGGACGTATGTGTCGATTTGACCGGGTCGTCCCCCCTCACACAAACTAGTATGATGGACTTTGTGCCAGGTCGTGCAGTGATTGACGCCGCAAAACGTAAGCGCACCAAATACGAAGCCAAATGTACAGACATTGGATATGGGTTCACCCCTTTCTCATTTTCCTCCTTAGGAGAACTTGAGGCTGACGCGGTGACCTTACTTAAGCGGATCCGGAAGTTCTCTATAACTCAAGACATTGGAGCGCGCGCGGCTGCTCATATCTTCAGTAGGATTAGTTTTGCTATTGCTAAAGGTGTGAGAGCCCAGATTGTTTCGAGGCTCCCCACTAATTTCTTGTAATCCACTGGTTTTGTTTCTAATGAAAGTGATGTTTATAATAAAATAAATAATAATAATAATAATAATAATAATAATAATAATAATAATAATAATAATAATAATAATAATAATAATAATAATAATAATAATAATAAAAGTGTTGTTATTATAATAATAATAATAATAATAATAATAATAATAATAATAACAATAATAATAATAATAACCTTGAGTAGCCAATGTTTCTTAAACTGAAATTAAACAATTGGCTTAGTATTTTCCTATGGTTATTGTCAACAACTTTTCTTCTTATTTAGGAAGATGGAGATTACAAATTGGTGAAAAAAAGAAATATCAACAACTAAATGCACCCTGTGAGTTCTTGATAAGAATAATTATAGAGTTAAAAACGATCTTATATGAATTTCATAAATTTGAGTGCATGTTGAGGAAGATTTATAAATTGATAACAAAAAAGTTAAGTTTTATAAAGTTAGAACACCTTTTTATTAGACAAACGTTTCCTCCAATATTTTCTAGAATTAAGAGAATGAGTTACCAAAAATACTTTTGTTGCTAAATTATTAAAAAAAAAATTAAGACTTCATGTTAAATTTTCATACCGATCGTCTGGGCGGTTTTGCTTAAACTTTAAACAACAATTGAGTAGGCAGTGGGTGTTGGGATTTTAGAACTACGTTAACTAATTAACGCATACGAGTACGCAGCGGATAAGGATCTAGAACTAGGTTAAACATGTAATTAATAAAAAATTAATTAATACAATAATTAATTAATAAAAGGGATAAAAGAAACTCTAGCCTTGTTTGTCAATTGATCTTTAGTAACGGACAATAAAACTAATATGAAACTAAGCACCTAAAAGAGATGCCTCTACGAGTATCACACACAAACACTTTAACACAAGTACGTTCGAATAAACGCTAGTCGAGAACGTTTTACAATCAACCCCTTGAATTACTTGAATACCTCGAACAAGAAAAAAAAAGCCAATAAACCTTTTTTCTGTCCGAGAACCAAAGTCTCTTGTGTCTAATTTCGGGTGATGAACAAACAAGAAAACATTATACAATAAAGGAGAGGTGTGAGGAGTTGGGTAATCTATCGGGTATTACTGAAGCCAAAATTATAGACACATCAACAATGGAAGCAACAATCTATTCAGAAACTTTTGCCTCACAGAAGAAGGATCCTAAGTGGAAAATGTTCAACGAACAAACATTGGGTGCAGAATCTTCATTGAGTGCAGAATCTTCGGTAACACTTATTGATAATCCATTTGTGCTTAATTCTGTACAAACTAATGATCTCATAGAACATGTAAATGTCCTGTAACTGAGGCTGAGTCGTTGATAAATCATATGATGACTAACAACGTGGTTGATAAGAAAATTTTTGACGAACTCTCAAACAAATACTCAATTCTTGAAAAACATTGCATTTCTCTAGAAATTGCAATAAAACAAAAGGAAGAAAATTTTCTTGCTACAAAATCTTGCATAAATCCGGAATTCCCAGAATTTCGAGAATTTTTTTAAATCAACCAGTTAAAAACCCAGCTTCAAGACAAAGACTCAACCATATGTAATCTGAAAAAACATTATACTAAGCACCTAAAATATAATACACCTTCGCTTCACAATAATTGCTGGATGCAAATCATGCATGCATGTAAAGTATATACATGCATACTAAATAAATATAAAGTTGCATGCAATCTTTGATTGCTCTCTGAGAGGTCGTCACAGTGAAGACAAGAAAACATTATACAATTTATTTGTAAGTGAGGAGATGATTGGAACAAAACAAAAACCCTTTTGACTTTTTGAGGTTTTATATTATGTAAACGAATCGTTAGTTAGGGATAAAAATATTAGGGAGCTTATAAGCTAATATACGATATGTATATATAGCTCAAACATCAAGCCTCTTTTGGGCTCAAAACTTGAGCTCCAAGTTATTCAATCTTCCTAATCCAAATCGATTTTAACATGATCCAAATACCCATTATGTTGGCCGGCAACCGTGGGCTTGGATCTGGTCAAATAAAACAGGCTAAGTCAATACGAAACGGGTCGTATGTAATTCAAGTATAAAGGTTCGTTTTTACGTACTCTCGTGTTTAACGTGTGTGCCCCCATAGGCTCACACACTTTTAGTCGTTTACATGTGTTTTTACTCCCACAAACCAACAGCTCCCACTTGGGAGTTGAAGTGTCGAATGACACATAAAACTAACGACGGAAACGGCTAGCAAACGCTCTCACTCGCTTTTTAACTAAAAGTGTCTGAGAGAAATAGTTTCGTAAAATTTTCTCAGTAGCATGGTTATTAATGTCTTGCTTTTAATCATCCTTTGTTATAGATACCGTAAAACCATGGATATGGATCTTAAATCATTCCATATAGTTTATCCATTTAGATTCTCTTTATAGATTTTAATTCAGATATACCAAATGTAATCAAGAATCATCTTGCATTACCCTTTGGGTTTGGCCAAACAATTATCTGATTAAATCTGGAGAGGCGCCATGGTATCTTTCTGCACATATCAAGTGGAGTAACAAATCCTGTATTGACTATAAGTGTTGTGGATACGGCTTCACATCACTCCGAAATATAGCTTTTATAACTACCTTGTTCAGATAGCATTTTGCGTATACTTACAAAAAATGATATCCACACATAACAGAACTTGCTTGTATCTCAAGTCTAAGGATGAAGATAACAAACCATTTTCAATATTTTACTTATGACAAGGATCCAAAAGTAAATGTTTGAAAGTTGGGGAATCTAATATGCATCTCTAGTGAATACATAGGAGTTTGGCGGGAACAATCCAGATTCTCGTTAGAATATAACCAACACTCACATTTGCCTTACATAACAATATTCCCATATTGTTAACCGATAATGGATATGTTTAGAACAATAAAATCTTTCAAGGATTAAACATGCAAATATAGGATAACAATTATTATATGAATAAATAACAAATACCAAGTATCTTTATTTATCATAAAGTAAAATTTGCCTTTCAATCCCAATTATCCAAATACTAAAACAGATATGCATGAAACTCATATAGTAAGTTAAAGCCTAATGTTTCCAACATTCTCAACCTTTCTTTTACAAGAAAAACTAAATAGTTATCTGAGTAAACTTTCCGAATACTTATTTCAAAATATCACTTATAGTGAGGGATTGAAATATAAGATGAGTGTCTTATCTCATATGCTCATACTATTGCAAGAATTATAGTATGGAGATGTCGCCCTACCTTGCATGAGGTATTAGAAATAAACGACATACTGACAGTCATCTTTACAGTTTTTAAAAGTGTAAAGTATTCTCATTCCGTAATTTGTAATGCAACAATGCTCTATGTTGAGCACAGCTAGTTAGCAGATTTATCATAAATGATAAAATCCTACTACAACTAGTATTAATATCTTCTAGCATCATTTGTACTTATACAACACTATGCTTTATAATTCATAAACATCGATATTAACAATAATCTAAAAACCTCTCAATTAGATATTATTGTTGTCAACTCATTTGTTCTTATACAAAAGCAACAACTAGTCTTACACACAATATAATATATACATGATGAATCCTTAGTAAAACAACATAAGGTTTCTATCCATGTAATAAATTACTCCAAGTGAAATATATCACTTAAGAATTGCTTGAATAATATATTGCATTTGTGTTAGACTTAATTTTTCGCATTTGTTTATTACAGATAAACATTTATTCAAAGGTTGTTTGTTTTATTCCCTAAATTCCAAGTGAAGTTTCATTCCAATCTTAAGAATCAATATCTAGCTTAAATAGAATGATATCTTCAACATGTAAATTTTAAGGAAAAACACAATGCTCCCACCTAATGTCAAATGTACTCAAGAGTTATCTAAATTCAATTAGAATCATATTGTAATTAAATTCAATATCTCAACTCTTAGGTATGCACATATGTGGTAAATTCAAGCCGTGTTTAAGTATGATTAAAAACAAAAATTCATGAAATATGTATACATTTTGCAAAAAGAAACATTCCACCTTTTAACTGTTAAAATAACAATCATCACAAACTTGATTTTAAAACTTTTGGTAATGACAATGTAGATGATCATCATGGTTCCGTAGAGTAATCATTATGCTCAATCGAACTAGTATGACATTAATAAGTGGATTTTAGGGTTAAGTATTTTGTCAGAGGACCAGTTAAGCGCTGAAGCAAACCTTAGAATAAAATGCTTCATAAGATTTTAACAAATTCTTAAATCGACATAATGAAATTCCTTCCAACAACTCAAATCAGGGTTTATAGAAAAACTCTAAATTAGTATCACTCTATAACCAAAAGGCGACCTTTTTAAGCTAGGAATCAAAAATCTAAAAGGATTTATGAAATTAGTTTGAGTGGTAAACCCCCTTCTAGGTTGAACTCTATTGTGTATCCTTTACACTCGCAATTTTATATGTTTTGGAGGTAGAGAAATTAAAGCTATCAAGAACCAAACAATTGTAAGGTCTAGTGGGTGAGCCGTACATCCCATTTAGTGTCCATAGCGACTAGTTTTTAAGGCATTCTTAATGAAAACGTGTTCTCATATATAGGTAAGTCACCAAGTTGAACGTTATTTAACAAAACGATTTTTGGATGGCCTTATGAATCAAATAGCAGGTCACAATGAGCATGTTATTAAGGCGTGTAAATAAAGACCAATATTAATGTTATAGTTACGATATGTATTATTCCATATTGCATACAATTAGGTTTCAAAGTAAGTAATAATGCATATATAGGAATCACAAACATATTAAACATAAACATCAATATATAACCACATATTGTTCCGAGTTCTCTTGCGTGTCTTTCCCAAACGGAGAACCATAAGACCGTCACTAGGATGTAATACCTAGATCGCCCCATACATCGCAAAAGCAATTGAGTGGGTCTTGTGGCCGGAAAAACACATAAAACATGGCAATCTCAATTAACAAGTAATTACGCAATTTTATGTATTTATAAACCAATATGTAATTCTAATTATCATAATAATTCTAATTAACAATTAATAAATACAAATTAACTTTTAATTCTAATTAGCAAGTAATTTTAATTTAACATGTAATTCTTAATTAACAATTTAATTTTAATTAACAAGGTAATTATACTTAACATGTAAATTAAATTCTAATTAACAAGTAATTCAAATTAACAAATTAATTCAAATTATCAATATAATTTTAATTTGTGTGTGACTAGTTATTTTTATTAAAAATTGACAAGTATTGCATATAGTTGTCAAAACAAAATAAAACGAATAACTAAATTAGGTTTCATGCAGCCTTTTAAACATGTTTATTAATAAGAAATGTGTAACGCATACTCGCAAAAACGAGATGATTCGTGATGCCACTGTTGGGATTTTAGAACTACGTTAACCAATTAACGCATACGAGTACGCAGCGGATAAGGATCTAGTAATCGCAATTAGGTTAAACACGTGATTAATAAACAATTAATTAATACAATAATTAACTAATAAAAGGGATAAAAGAAACCCTGGTCTTGCTTGGCAATTGATCTTTAGTAACGGACAATAAAACCAATACGAAACTGATCACCTAAAATAGATGCCTCTACCAGTATCACACACAACCACTTTAACACAAGTACATTCGAATAAACGGTAGTCGAGAACGTTTAACAATCAACCCCTTGAATTACTTGAATGCCTTGAACACGAAAAAAAAACCAATAAACCCTTTTTCTGTCCGAGAACCAAAGTCTCTTGTGTCTAATCTCGGGTGATGAACAGACCCGATATAATACACCTTCGCTTCACAATAATTGATGGATGCAAATCATGCATGCATGTAAAGTATATACATGCATACTAAAAAAATATAAAGTTGCATGCATGTTAAAAACAATGAAGTGCCTACCTTTTCTCTCGAATAATCTGTGTGTTTTATTCTAATAAGTACCATCCATATGCACACTAAAGATTGTTTTTAATTTATTTTGGTTATTGATGCTAATCCCCATGATAATCACTAATCACACTCAACGATGTAATTAGATACCGTTACAAAGTCCTCAACTTGAGTTGATGCATGTAGTCTCTATCACGACCACACCAAAGCACATTAAAGATCGTTATCTTAAATTTAATTGATACTAAGCTCCATATAATCAAATCAAAACAAAGTTTTCCAATACACCAAATAATCACAAATCGATGAGTAATAGGAACTAAAATCAAAAAAACAAGTCAAGAGCTAAAACAACGTCATATTTTGAACAGAACGAACTTAAAGACTTAAACAATGACAACAAACTTCTACTGAGAACCCTAAAAAGTGATCTCCGCTATGAACATAAGTTTGTTAAGAATAGGTACTCGCTTGGAAAGTAAAATTTGGTTTATCGTGTGTCAATGGGTCTCAAATAAACTTTATTCTTATTTTGTAATAAAATTAGGAAGATAACCATTTAAGACTCTTTGGGTTCCTATATATAGTTAAAACAAAACAAAAGAGCATTGAGTTTCCTAATTTAGTGATAAGATTTATAAAGTTATTATGAAAGAGTAAAGACAAATAGCCCCTCATTATTCTTTATGGGTACTTGTAGAAAAAGGATTTATTAAGTTATAACGAAAAAGTTAAAACTTCATATAAATCACTATAATTAAATAAATAAATAATTTACACCTAATTCTTATATATCAAATATTTTTATAGTTAACATAAAAAAAAGACTAAAATACACCGTTGGTCCCTAAACTTGTATCAAAGCATCATGATGGGACAAAAATCGGCCTTTTCATCGCCACAGGTCCATAGCTTGGCCTTTAAATGCCAAATTAGTCCTTTGACAAAGTCATAGTCTGATTTTTGTTTTGAAGTCGAAGGTATTTTAGTCCATACACATTTATACTTTTATAACACATTTATATTTTAACCCTTCATCTTTTATCCTCGTCATCATCTCCCCAAATCATTCATCTCCCAAAATCATCATCTCCCCAACATTCATCATTCATCTTTCATCCTGACATGGTCTAAAATAATGGATGCATTCATCATTCATCTTTCATCCTAGTACATCACTACCACTTTCATCTTTCATAACAAAAGGGTATATCTTATAGATATTTATTTTACATCACAGAAATCGTATTGCGTTAAATATTTAAACTCTGAAGAAGAAGCTCAACTTTTTAAAAGTTGCTTATTATAGTCAAGTGACATGACACATAAGAGAACAGAAAAAGCATAATTCTAGAAACCGTTCAAAAGGTAAGACAACCATTACATGTACTTAGAAAAAAACTCAGCCAAAATGAGACATGAATATACGAGATTGATGTAAGACTGAAGATATTTACAGACAGGTAAGGTATAAAATTTAACTTATGCAGGTACCTCAACCCGAGGCTAGAATGTTACTTAATAAGTAACGGGATCAATGATAATACGTAAGAGGACATATACAGGATTGATGTACGAGATCTTGGTAGATATGAAGAGATAGTTAAGCCCTACTATAATCTTTGATTAGCACATAACAATACCGTTCTCAAAGTATAAGAAACCTATTCCGAACAATGGTTTCTAAACTAAGTCAGACAACTGTTTTACTCTTGCAATTTGTAAGATATAGCGGATGATTGTCTTAATAACAACCTTTTGTTCCCAGCCTTGATATTGCTTTTTGTTCACAAAATGTTTTGGTAAATGGCAATTGCATTACTAGTACATAAATAATGATAGAAAAGAAGGTGTAATGTCTCCAATAGTATTAGAACCCTCTGAGCTAAAGCAAACACCCTCACAGTAGTATATTCGAAGTAAGTTCATACTCATTTCCCTTATATCTCTTGGCCTATCCTAGTTGTCAGACTAATAATGTAAAATTTTCTTTAAATTAAAGCTTGCAATCCAATTAAAGTATAACTGTTGTATGTCCAGCAAATTCCTTGAAAAACTTGAGCACTTAATTCTTTTGCATATCATACTCTTAATAAAAAGCAGCCTTCAACATGCATAAGACGGGAAGTCAGGCACTAGTGTTGAATGCTTTTGTGGCTTCAAGAAACTTTGATGCCTTATTAAATGGCAATCAAAATCAGAATATCAGACATACATCGGCTCTATAATATGAGAGATTTATCCCTTTGTACTAGGATGAAAGATGAATGATGAATGCATCTATTATTTTAGACCAGACCAGGATGAAAGATGAATAATGAATGTTGGGGAGATGATGATTTGGGGAGATGAATGATTTGGAGAGATGATGACGAGGATGAAAGATGAAGGGATAAAATATAAATGTGTTATAAAAGTATAAATGTGTACAGACTAAAATACCCTCGACTACAAAACAAAAATCAGACTTTGACTTTGTCAAATGACTAATTTGGCATTTAAAGGCCAAGGTTTGGACCTATGGCGATGAAAAGGCCGAGTTTTGTCCCATCATGATGCTTTGGTACAAATTTAGGGACAAACGGTGTATTTTAGTCTAAAAAAAATTAAGACTTCGTGTCAAATTTTCAAGTTGGGAGTGTAGTAGGATCCTTTAGGATCACACTACACAACCAATATGAAAGCATGATACTAACTCTAAAACAACTAATTGGAAGATAGTTGGATATATAAATGATAACCATTTTCCTCTTTTTTCTATGTGGGATGAGAGTTAGCATGCCTTTCATGACAAGAAGAAAGAAGTGCGTAGATTTTCCATCGACTGATGCTTGTTTTTTATTTTAATAAGTACCATCCATGTGCATATTAAAGATCATTTATCTTCTAAACTCACTACAACGTAGAATTCAGCCTTCCAACCAATACCGAATAGAGAAAATACAGAACTTGAAATCACTATAAAACTTTGTCAAGAAAAAGGTACATCTCAAACAAAATTGAATGGTTATAAGTTTTTTTTACGTTTCTAAGGATTTGATGTTAGGGGGTGTTGCTCTATTAAAAATTAAGAAAATAAAATCTGTGTTCGATTCATATAAAGGATATTTTGGCTCGTTAAGGGGTACTACGTACCCACTAGTCACCATACTAGCTCCACCCTTGTTTTTATCAAATGTGATTTTGGCTTATAAACCACCAAACCCGATGCATCGAGAATCAGATAAATAATGGTATAGATTAGCCAGCCTACCTGGAACATTATTCCTTGCTCAGTTAGTTAGTTGTCATTCACTGTCAAGGTCTGATCGAAATCATTGCTGATGAAGATGCTATATTCATATAATTACTGAAGTTATGTGACTACATAGTCTACTAAGTTTGTCCAAGAATGAAATGAATTAGATTAGGCTAGTACATGACTACCAACGGACATACGAGATCAACGATAGCTTCCCATTTTTTAAGGACAACCCCATATAGACTACATGAAAAAACACCTCGTTCTTACTGGTTAGTTACCGAAAGCACAAATGACAACAAAACGAATGATGTCAGCATGTGCAATTGAATACAGAACCGCTCAAGCACTTGCTCCTGTCTTGGTGTTTGAAACTGAAGGAGATTCATGAACTCTATCTATCATGTTAATCGGAGGTGGATTTAAAACTACCTTTGCTAGAGATAAGTTAGCCACATCCATCATCTCCATACTTGCACTCCACATTCTCACCACCAAACACATTCTTTGCAACCTCAACCGCCTCACGTGACATTATTTAATATACTTAACTAAATCAATCATTATCACCAATTTTTTGAAAACCGGGTCTGTGACCGACCCGGCCGAGTCACCGGGTCAACCCGGTTTTATGCAAAAAACGAAACAGCTAATACACATGTCCAAATAACCATTTGTCTGATGCATTAGTATCACTATTTTTTGCTGTAAAAAACATTGACCTGGAACCAGTTTAACCAAGGTTTTTCGGGCCGGAACAGTTTGACCGGTTGACCTGGAGAGGTCGAACCGGGTTTTTACCACATCAAACTGAGCTTAAACTATACCACGCATTATACCAGCTTGTTATTAAAAAAGTACCAATTAGGGCGATCTCAGGTGCCATTTTGTGACCTATTTGTTGAGATACTATTTTAGTCGATTTTTGGGTCAGGTGGATGAAAGATGGAATTTTGCTAGCAGGTTGAGATACTAAAACCCGAAATAAGTACTGACTAAGACGATACAGATGTTGTCATATCAGTATAACACCATTAAACTCATTGTTAATACTTTAAGTTGTAACATAAAACGTGTAACGTACTAAAACACACTCTAATCACAGTGTTGTTCTGCTGTTAAAAAAAATCAGTATTGTTATGTCAGCTTAGAGTAATAACGCTGGAAATAATACCAAAGAAGACATAGTGAAAGTGTTCAAAATTGTCACATAAATGTACATTTGAGTCAATGAACTTGTCATCATCAAGTAACTGTAACAACAAAGACTATAGGGAAATTTGCAAAACTGTGATCCAAGGTGACACTTATTGCCAACTTGACTTAACTTTGTGGCATATAGCTAAAAAGTAGTAGGACTTTTTTGTTAGTAGATAATAGGCCCAAGCCCGGTTTGTAGGTTTAGGGCATCTAGGGTTTTGCCATTATAAATAATGGTGAATAAAAATTTATACCTACGGGTTTTTATGTGAAATGACGAGATGGTACTCACTTTAAATGCGTATTATCACCGGATATCCCAAATTGCAAGCGGTGTCATGTACACATGTGACCGAAAGTGCCCATCCATTATCCCACTATCTTAGTTGAAATAAGACCAGTTCCATAGTTTTGCTTTGAATGCGGTTTTTGCTTTGATGAATTTACGTTTATATCCTTCAGCAGTTTCAGTATCGCCTAATTGTGAAGCCATTGCTACAGTAGCTAGAAGTGCAGCAAGCCCATAAGCAACCCCAATACTCACCAACACCGTGAATTGTCCAAGTGTCATATGTTTGATCTGGGAAACCATCATTTTCGATTAAACAGTCATCATCCCGCCCATATTGGTCCATGTAAGCCATGGCACCACAAACAGCAGGCCATATCTCGGCTGACAAATTTCGGGTTCAGATTTTTCCATTTACTTAGTATCATGTATCTTGTATGCGTTCATTTTTCGGGCCATGGATCATGAGTTCCAAGATCATGCATAACCGCTCATTTGACTTTTTGAAATCCACTTTTTCCATCAGCTAAATATTTGACTTTTCTTTCGTCTTCAAGCAACACAGCCTCGCGAATTCCCATTGAAAGCTGAGTCCGATCTTCGGAAAGAGATTAAAAAGAGCAAAAGATGCATAGAAATGAACATCATAAGAGTGTTGGTTTGTGGGAGTTCTAAAACACGACAAAGCAACTAGATGTGTGTGAGCCGATGGGGGCACACGCGATAAACACGAGTATACATGTTGAACGTAACTAATACTTGAATTATTATTATGACCCGATCACATATTATGACCCGTGGGCTGTTTTCAGCTCATCATATGGGACGTTTGGGTAAAGCCTTGGGCTTGTGTGATCCAAACCGATTGGGTGGGTAAGGGCATGGGTTTTTAGCTTGTCGACCAAGCTAGGTTTCCTACTTGGGTTCAACTTACAAGGCTATATAAACGCATCCCTTGATCCTCATAATGTCACGCATAATCTCAGCTTCTTAACCCTAAATCGATCACCAATTCCCTGCTTTATTCTTCTTGTTCGATTGGTAAAACAATTCGACAAGAAGGTGTTTGTTTTGGTTTTTAAACTTGCAATTATAAACAAGTGTTTAGATAGTTCGATTGGTACCTGCTTTTTGTTTCGTGGTAGACACATAGCAGCAGAATCAAAGGAGTAACTGCTCCTGCTTGTGGTAGTTTATCTAGGACAGAAGGAGGTTGGTTACCGGATCTTTATATCCGATACGGGTGAAGTTACAAAAGCTGTTCTGGTTTCTTTTTTTCTCGGGAGGAAGACAAGCAAGATCTTGGACTTTTCTGATTTGTATTATTCAAGTGGTCAAGTATTTGACTTGGTTTATATATTACGTTCTCGACTAGCGTTAATCAAACGTATACGTGAATCGGGTTTGTGTGTGATACTCTTCGAGGTATCTATTTTAGATACTAAAGGTTTCGTAGGGTTTCTTGTTCCGTTACTAGAGTTTAATTGTCAAGCAAGGTTAGCCTTCTTTATTCCCTTTTAAATTATTTAATATTGTATTAAATTATGTGTTTATTAATTACGTGTTAACATAATTGTATTAACTAGATCCATTATCCGCTGCGTACTCGTAGAGGTTACTGGTTAACTAGATCTAAAATCCCAACAGTGGCATCACGAGCCAACTCGTTTTTGCGATTATGGGTTACACGTTTCTGATATTAATAAACATGTTTTAAAAGGGCTGCATGAAACCTAGTATAGTTATTTTGTTTTATTTTAATTTTGACAATTACATGCAATACTTGTCAAATTTTTAATAAATAATAACTAGACACACACAAATTAAAATTATATTGATAATTAGAATTAATTTGTTAATTAGAATTTAATTTACTTGTCAATTATAATTTCCTTGTTAATTAAAATTAATTGTTAATTAAAGATTACATGTTAAATTAAAATTACTCGCTAATTAGAATTAAAAGTTAATTTGTATTTATTAAGTGTTAATTAGAATTATTGGGATAATTAGAATTACATATTTATTTAAATACATATATTGCGTAACTACTTGTTAATTGGGATTGCCATGTTTTATGTATTTTTCCGGCCACAAGACTCACTCAATTGCTTTTCTAAGTGATATGGGGTGATCTAGGTACTGCATCCTAGTGACGGTCTTATGGTTCTCCGTTTGGGGAAGACTCGCAAGAGGACTCGGAACAATATGTGGTTATTTATATTGATGTTTATGCTTGTATGTTTGTGATTCCTATATGTGCATTATTACTTGTTTTGACACCTAATTGTATGCAATATGGAATAATACATATCATAACCATAACATTAATATTGGTCTTTATTTACACGCCTAAATACTATGCTCATTGTGACCTGCTATTTGATTCGTGGAAAATTATTTTTGTAAAATAAAGTGACCTAATATATGAAACACGTTTTCAAGAATTTAAAAACTAGACGCTATGGACACTTGGGATGTACGGCTCACCCACTAGAACAAACTAGAAAGAGGGTTTAAAGAGGTGCACAGTCCTCACCTGAAAGGATGTCTAAGGTTATGCTTCAGCGCCACCGGTCCTCTGCCTCCCTGTGATTGGAGCTACCGTGAACCATGATGATCACTACAGTGTCATTACCAAAAAGTTTTTAAATTAGTGTTACAAAGTTTTTTTGCATGCTTCTTTGTACACAACTTTTACCACATTTATGTGTGCATACCTATTTGTTAATATTAAGTCTATGCCACCCAACTATGGCCTTAAACAGTCTCATAAATCTAAGAGTTGCATTATGCAATTAACGCTCGTCGCTTACCTCTTGTCCCATTTTTTAGACACTGGTCAGACCTATGGTAATTAATGGGGTTGCAAGTTGGATCTTAGTCGGTAGTTAATTCTTTAAGAATGTAATTATCGAAGATACTAATTATTTGAACTTTTCAAATTGTAGATGACTACTTCAATCGGAAACAGTTCGGTACTCAGGAGTTTCTTTGAGAAACAAAAACTCATTGGACCTAATTTCATTGATTGGTATCGCCAGCTTTGCATTATACTATCAGCTGAAGATAAGGAAGCTTATCTAAAGCATCCCATACCTGCAGCACCTGTTGCTACTCCTGGCCACCCTGTCCAACCTGAGGCTCTTGCAGCTCACACTGCTTGGGTTAAAGGTTCAAAGGACATAGCTGCCTTCATGCTCATGACCATGGAGTTAGAGATCCAACAAAATCTAACTCATGTTGGCGCTTATGACATGCTTTAGGAGTTGAAGTCTATGTTCTCCCAACAAGCAGAACAAGAGCTTCTACAAACTGCACATGAATTCCACGCATGCAAGCAGGAAGAGGGTTAATCGGTTAGCTCCTATGTTCTAAAGATGAATAGCTACATTGACATTTTGGAACGTCTTGGTCACCCAGTTACTCTCCACTATGGAATTAGTTTGATCCTAATCGGTCTTTCTAAAGAGTACATCTCGTTTGTGCATAACTTTAATATGCACATCATGGGGAAGACTATAAATGAACTACATGCTATGCTTAAGCAACATGAGCAGACGTTGCCAAAGAAAGATGCTGCACCTGCACTTCATTATGTGCATGGTGGTAAGGTCCAGAAAAACCAAAAGAAGAATAAAAAATCATTCAAGGCTGCTAAGGGGAATCGTGGGAATGGAAACACAAGTTTAGTTATGCTACTGAGTATAAGCCATACAATGCTTCTACCTCTAAATCCAAACCCAAGATTCCTCCACCACCCAAGAAGGATAATCCAGCAAAGGACGCTACCTGTCACCAGTGTGGTGAAACAGGACATTGGAGAAGGAATTGTCACCAGTATCTCGCCGAGTTAATGAAAAAGAAGAAACAGTCTCTTGCAGCTAGTTCTTTAGGTATTTTCACTATAGAACTCTACTCTTTCCCTAAATCATCCTTAGTATATGACACTGGCTGTGGTACTCACATCTCTAATAATACTCAGGGTCTAAGGGGCAGTAGGAAGCTGAAACCAGGAGCTTTAAGTTTGTACGTGGGCAATGGTCAACGCTAAGTTGAAGCTATTGGAAACTATCATTTATCACTCCCTAGTGGATTAGTTATTGTTTTAAAAGATTGTCATTATGCTCCCTCTATTACTAGGGGGATTATTTCAGTTTATCGTTTGTATGACGATGGTTTTATTAACTATTTTGAATCGAATAATTATATTTCAGTTTCTAAGAATAACGTTGTTTATTTTACGGCTATTCCTCGTGATGGTGTTTTTGAAATTGAAATGTCTTGTTCGAATACAAATGAAAGTTCCATGTTTGCTGTAAGCAATAAAAGAGCCAAGACTAACTTGGACTCTGCTCTCTTGTGGCATGGTCGTCTAGGACACATTAGCAAGAAACGCATGGAGAAGTTGCAACACGATGGACTTCTCAACTCATCTGACATTAAGTCTCTTGAAAAGTGTGTTGCTTGTATGTCTGGTAAGATGGCTAGAAAACCTTATTCACATCAAGTGGAAAGGGCTAAAGATCTTCTTAGACTTATACACTCAGATGTATGTGGCCCATTTAGAATCACATCTAGACAAGGAGCAAATTAATTCGTGACTTTCACTGACGATTATAGTCGGTATGGTTATGTTTACTTGCTGAAACATAAACATGAAGTGTTTGAAACATTCAAAGTGTTTCAAAAGGAAGTAGAAAATCAACTCGGGAAGACCATAAAATCACTACGTTCTGATCGTGGAGGTGAATATATGAGTCAAGAGTTTTTGGATCATCTTAAGGAGCATGGGATTATTGCCCATCGAACTCCTCCTTATACTCCACAACACAATGGTGTATCTGAGAGGAGAAATCGAACCCTACTTGACATGGTGCGTTCTATGATGAAAAAAACTACTCTTCCAAAGTCCTTTTGGGATTATGCCCTTGAGTCTGCTGCACGCATTCTTAATATGGTTCCAACTAAGAAGGCTGAAAAGACACCATACGAAGTATGGCATGGGCAAGCCCCTAAGCTGTCTTACTTAAAAGTCTGGGGTTGTGAGGCACTTGCTAAGCGTGATACACTTACCAAACCTGAAAAACTTGAACCTAGAGCTATTAAGTGTATCTTTGTAGGATACCCTAAGGAAACTATGGGATATTCTTTCTATCTTCCATCTGAGAACAAAGTTTTTGTTGCTCGAAATGCTGAGTTTTTTGAGAGTAATCTTATGGATCTTAAAGCAAGTGAGAGTATGGATGATCTTGAATTACTTCAAGAAGAAGATACAAATCCTTCTTTAGGCACTAGCATTCATCATGATGAGGATGATCAAGAAATTGAAGAACCTCAAAGTGATATTGTTCCCATTCGAAAGTCCAATAGGACACGCCGTGCTCCTGACCGTATGTGTTTATACATTGACGCTGAGGAACATGAGTTAGGGGATCTTGGTGAACCCAATAACTATAAAGCTGCATTGCTGGATCCTGAATCCAAGAAATGGCTTGATGCAATGAATGTGGAAATGCAATCCATGAAAGACAATGATGTCTGGGTTTTAGTTGAGCTTCCTCCTAACCGCAAGACAGCTTGGCAGCAAGTGGCTTTTCAAGAAGAAGACTGAAATGGATGTTAAGGTATACACCTTTAAAGCTCGTCTCGTAGCAAAGGGCTTCACTCAAACCTACGGATTGATTATGAAGAAACCTTTTCGTTGTAGCGCATTAGAGCTATAAGGATTCTCATAGCCATAGCTGCGTACTATGACTTTGAGATATGGCAAATGGACGCCAAAACCGCCTTCCTCAATGGACATCTTTTCGAAGAGGTCTATATGGAGCAACCTGAGGGTTTTGTTGATCCAAAATATCCTAACCGTGTATGCAAGCTCAAGCGATCCATTTATGGACTTAAGCAAGCATCGAGGCAATGGAATAAACGTTTTGATGATGAGATAAAGAAATTTGGATTTTCTCAACATCAAGATGAGCCATGTGTATATCGAAAGTTAGGGGAGTTATGTCACTTTACTAATTCTATATGTTGATGACATATTGATTATGGGAAACAATATTCCAATGTTACAAGATGTAAAATCCTATCTTGGAAGATGTTTCGCCATGAAAGATTTAGGAGAAGCTGCATATATTCTTGGAATTAAGATCTATCGAGACAGATCTAAACGATTGATTGGTTTGAGTCAAAGTGCTTACATTGAGAAAATCTTGAGAATATTTTATATGGAGAACTCCAAACGCTGCAATCTCAATGCAAGATAAGCCTAAATTGAGTAAATCACAAGGTGTTGAAACACCTGTGAGAAAGAGCGATGCAAAGGATTCCTTATGCTTCGCTATAGGTTCTATTATGTATACTTGTGAGATGTACTCGTCCCGATGTTGCGTTCGCATTGAATGTGACAAGCCGATTCCAACATAATCCAGTGAACTTCATCGATCTGCCGTGAAAAATATTCTTAAGTATTTACGCAATACTAAGGATATGTTTCTGATCTATGGAGGAAAACATGAACAAGAGCTCGTGGTTTCTTGCTACATCGATGTTGGATAACCGGATATGTATTTGTTCATAATGGAGGTGTTGTTGATTGGAAAAGCACTAAGCAAAGTATTTTTGCTACTTCATCTACCGGTTGAGTATATTGTCTGCTTGTGATGCATCAAAAGAGGGTGTATGGATTCGTAAATTCATTTATGGGTTGAACATCGTTCCCACAATTGAAGAACCCATAAATATGTATTGTGATAATACTGGAGCCATTGCTATAACAAATGAAAGCGGAATCACTAAAGGTGCTAGACATTATCGCGCTAAAGTTCATTATCTTCGAGAGACCATTGAAATGGGATATGTGAAGATATTAAAGGTTCGCACAGATGACAATCTAGCTGATCCATTTACGAAAGCTTTGGATTTCCCTAAGCATTCTAAATTGACTAGAGAAATAGGTTTGGTACCTGCTAGTAGTCTCATGTAAACTCTGTGTTAATTAGTATTTGGATAATTTGGAGTTGTAAGACAAGAATTATTTTCTAATTAATAAAGATACGAGGTATTTGTTATTATATTCAAATAATCTTTTATTCCATTTTTGCATGTTTAATCCATGAAATGATTTATCATTCTAAATATGTCCATTGTCGGTTAACAATATGGGAATATTGTTATGATAAGGCAAATGTGAGTTTGGTTATAATTCTAACGAGAATTCGGATTGTTCCCGCCAAACTCATATGTATTCACTAGAGATGCATATTGGATTCCCCAACTTTCAAAGATTTACTTTTGGATCCTTGTCATAAGTAAAATATTGAAAATGGTTTGTTATCTTCGTCCTTAGACTTGAGATGCAAGTAAGTTCTCTTATGTGTGGATATCACTTTTTGTAAGTATATGCAAAACGCTATCTGAACAAGGTAGTTATAAATTCTATATTTCGAGTGATGTGAAGCAAGATCCGTAACACTTGTAGTCAATAAAGGATTTGTTACTCCACTTGATCTGCGTAAGTAAAGATACCATGCCTCTTCAGATTTAATCAGATAACTGTCTGACCGAACCCAAAGAGTAATGCAAGATGATTCTTGATTACATTTGGTATATATGAATTAAAATCTATAACGAGATTCTAAATGGTTAAACTATATGGAATGATTAAAGATCCATAATCCATGGTTTAACGGTATCTATAACAAAGGATGATTAAAGCAAGAAATTGAATGACCATGCTACTGAGAAACTTTTACGAAACTATTCTCTCAGACACATTTAGTTAAAAAGAGAGTGAGAGCGTTAGCTAGGCGTTTCCGTCGTTAGTTTTGTGTGTCATTCGACACACCAACTCCCAAGTGGGAGCTGTTGGTTTGTGGGGGTTCTAAAACACGACAAAGCAACTACATGTGTGTGAGCCGATGGGGGCACACGCGATAAACACGAGTATACGTGTTGAACGTAACTAATACTTGAATTATTATTCTGACCCGATCACATATTATGACCCGGCTATTTTCACTCATCATTGGGTGGTAGGGCATGGGTTTTAGCTTGTCGACCAAGCAAGGTTTCCTACTTGGGTTCAACTTACAAGGCTATATAAACACATCCCTGAATCCTCACAATGTCACGCATAATCTCAGCTTCTTAACCCTAAATCGATCACCAATTCCCTGCTTTATTCTTCTTGGTCGATTGGTAAAACAATTCAACAAGAAGGTGTTTGTTTTGGTTTCTAAACTTGCAATTATAAACAAGTGTTTAGATAGTTTGATTGGTACCTGCTTCTTGTTTCCTGGTAGACACATAGCAGCAGAATCAAAGGAGTAACTGCTCCTGCTCGTGGTATTTTATCTCGGACAGAAGGAGGTTGTTTACCGGATCTTTATATCCGATACGGGTGAAGTTACAAAAGTTGTTCTGGTTTCTTTTGTTCTCGAGAGGAAGACAACAAGATCTTGGACTTTTCTCATTTGTATTATTCAAGTGGTCAAGTATTTGACTTGGTTTATATATTACGTTCTCGACTAGCGTTAATCGAACGTACACGTGAATCGGGTTTGTGAGTGATACTCTTCGAGGTATCTATTTTAGATACTAAAGGTTTCGTACGGTTTCTTGTTCCGTTACTAGAGTTTAATTGTCAAGCAAGGTTAGCCTTCTTTATTCCCTTTTAAATTATTTAATATTGCATTAAATTATGTGTTTATTAATTACGTGTTAACATAATTGTATTAACTAGATCCATTATCTGTTGCGTACTCGTAGAGGTTACTGGTTAACTAGATCTAAAATCCCAACAAAGAGATCTCTATTACATGTGATTTATATCGCATGTGATGCTTACCACATGTGATTTTTATCACATGTGATTATAGAGGTTTAACATATAAACTGTTCTAATCTAGAATTTGATATACAATGTGTGCTACATGTTTAGAAAATCATGAATATGTGGTTTGCAGTGCACAAAGCGGGGAAACTCGTAATTTATACACAAATAATTATGTCAATTTTAATACAGTTGTTTAGTGTTTAGAATTTTAAATAATTGTTAAACTACATGTGGTATATAATGTAAATTTCAATAACAAAAAAAACGTGAAAACAGAACACTAACAAATGAAAAAATTTATTTTATCAAAAGTATATGAAAATGTCCGTCTATGAAAAACGGTAAAATTTATTTTGGTTAACAGTAAAAGATTCTAGAAATATTTAATGATAAAAAGATAGATGCAATTGCATTTTTTAATTAAATTTTTGCCTAATCTTCCTCCTTACACTTAATTTAAAAAAGAGTGATTGAGATTTGAAAACTTCTGATACGTAAATGAAACTATAAGGCTTGATACCAAATTTTCGCGCATACTAATGAGTTTAGTTCCTGGGACTAACCAAAGCAACACACACAAAAGCATGACACTAACCTTGTTACAATAAATTGGTTGACATTGTGATATATTAATGATAACCATTATCCTTTGTTTTGTCAATGTGGGATGGAAGTGCCAAGCTTTTCTCTCGACGGATGCTTGTGTTGTATTCTAATATGTACCATCCGTACGCACATTAAAGATCATTTATCTTCTAAATCCACTACAACATTGAATTCAGTCTTCTAAACAATATCGAATAGAGTAAATATACAACTTGAAGTCACTACAAAATTGAATGGTTATAACTTTTTTTTACGCATGACTCATTTCTATCAAATGTGCTTAGCTTATAAACCAAACCCGATGCACCGAGAATCTGATAAAAAAGATAGTATGCATTAGCCAGCCTACCGGGAAGATTATTACTTGCTCAGTCAGATAGTTGTCATCCCTATCATGGTTTGATCGAAACCGGTTCTGATGAAGATGCTATATTCATATAATAATTACATGAGTAATGTGATGTGACTACATAATCTACTAATGTGAATGATTCATGGTGATTAGATCATGTAATGATAACGATGATAATACCATTTACTTGCTAAGTTTTATGCTTATGCGTTAGTTGCTTAATGTTTTGTAGGTATAGATTAAAGGCTAAGGATAAGGTTAAGAACCTATGGAGTATATGTTGTTGGAAGCTCATCTATGTTGTTTAGAGACGAGAAGTCTTTTGAATCTATGTTATGATCCAATGTTGAACCGCTCTTTTGTTCTGTATGTAAAGGCTCATGCCAAGTAGTAAAAAATGGTTTATAAAATGGGTCTCTGTGTGAGAAGCTAAGGGGCCGTTTAATTGGCGAAAAGTTTTCCATTTTTTCCGGAAATTTTTCATATGAAAAGGGAAAAATTAAGGGGCCGTTTAGTTGGAGAGAAATACTCTATTTTTCCATAAAAATTTTCATATGAAAAGGGAAAAACTGAAAATCCATTTAGTCGCACTTTTTCCAATAATTTTCCAAAAATATGAATTTCTCATTTTCCAATTCTTAATAGAAAAAATGAAAATACCATTACACCCTTCTCACTTTTTTCATTTATAAAATAATAACCCCATTTCCTCTCACCCCACTCTTATCACGCCCACCTCCGTCCACCTTCCATCGCCGCCCACCTTCCATCGCCCCCACCTTCCATCGCCGCCCACCTCTCCGTCCACCGTCTCCGTTTTAAAAAAAGGAAAAATATAACTCCAACAAAACGGAATTTCAAACTTCTCAACTCTTCTCTAGAGAAGAAAAACCATTCCCTTCTTTAGGAATTTAGAAACACAAAAACAGGAAAAAATTTCACCAACTAAATGGGCCCTAAAAATTCGTTTTGCTTTTTTTTCCAACAATTTTCAAAAAAGTGAAATTCTTATTCTCTAAATTTGAACTAAAAATTTGAAAACCCATTATACTCTTCTCACTTTTTTCATTCTCAATTTTTGATTTCGACCGGTTATCTAGTATAAACTGGGTTTTGCTGGAGGACTTGACTCTGTTAAGTAGCTTGCAAAGCCTGCAGATTAGGTTACTAGTAAAGTGACATTTTGGTGTGGCAATACACGGAATAATTTTGCATCAGTGACATTACTGACATTTAGTGTGTGTGAACCAATAATCTTTATTCTTATGCTTCATATGTAAATATTATTAGACGAAGGACCAAACACGTCAACTAGGAACATAATAACCAAAAAACGATTATGGTTTGGTGGTTACAAACGGTTACAAACTGAACCATCACAATGGTTTGTTCATACCGGTTAGAAACATATATATGTACATATATCGAATCATTTTAATAGTTAATAGATAAATTTTACTTATTCATTTTCAATACTTTGCAATCTATATAGTTTGATCTAGAGTTTGGGACAACAATTGGCATCAAGAGCAGTGTTTTACGCAACGTTTTTGTATACTATACCCAAGAAGAAACCCAAGGGGAATACGTAGAAAACTTTGTTTTCATACGCTGGAAACAATTTTTTTTCATACGAAGGAATTTTGTTTTCAACAAGATTTTTTCTTTTCTCTCTACTTCCAAGAGAAACAAACGTGAATAAGCATACGTAGAAGATAGTGCACCATCGTTACGTTGGGGATTGCAAACGTTTACACCAAACGGATTGGTGGCGAAACCTTGTTGGCGACAACATAGGGAAGGAAGAAAATTCATACACTTTGTTTAGGATAGAGAGCGAGTGGGCAAATACTTTGAGAAAACCGGTTAAATTTCAAACTCAAGGTAGAAGAATACAGGAAACACGCTGGGAAGACGTTGTTGTGGAGGAAATACGCACGCGGACAAATAAGAAGGAGCGCCGGTTTATGTGGAGTAGTGTCGGACGACACAAAAGGAAAACAACGACGTGAAGAGAATCATAAGCAAATAACCTTATTTGTTTCGGTGACTTGGTTACCATCTCGTATTAAAGTTTTTGTACGTGGAAGTTTGGTCTCGGAACAAAGATATCAAATAACGTACAAAGGCAAGAGACGTGTTTAGTGTGGATTAACAAGAAAAGAAAACATTTGTTTTCGGCTTGTTCAGGAATAAATTCAAAAAGTTTATTCAAGTCTAGATTTTCAAAGGGTTTGAAAAGAAAGAAGTCCGAGACTTCTTGGGTAAAACATAATTTCAAGAAAACACGCAAATTTTTTGTTTGTTTCGAATATTAGTTGGGCAAAGGAACTTCGAAAAAGGAGAAACTTGGTGTGTTTGTTCGGAAGGGTAAAAAACGAGGCAAGGAAAACGAACATCAAGGGAATGAGGCAAAGAAAACGAAAGGAACTAAACTTGGGAATAGCAACGAACGTTGGTAAACAATTCTTACTAACGCGAACCAAAGGGAATACACTTTTATTCATCGCATCAACGAGGTCACAAGTTTTTTATGGATTTCATTTATATTAGAATAGTATAGAATATTTATTTCATACTATTAGGAAATCTCGAGCACTATTTATTGATCCCGTATTACTAGGATTCCCGGAAGATTAGATATTCCCATATTTTATAGAAAGACCACACTAGGAAGGATAAATCCCATTAGAATTAGAAAGTGAAGATACTAAGCACTTTCAAGATGACTGTCTACGATATAGCAAGCACATCAACTGCAACAAATCCCAACACCTATCGACAATATCAATACCCTAAGTTGAAAACCACAAACTATACAGTTTGGGCTATACAAATTAAGGTTATACTAGAGGCACATGGCTTATGGGAAGCAATAGAACCAAAGATAGATACACAAGTTGATGATAAGAAGGATAAGGCAACGCCTTCCTATATCGTTGACGGAAGATGTGATCTTACAAGTAGCGGGTTGTATGACAAAAAGGATTTGTGGGATTCGCTAAAGAAAAGACACGTTGGAGAAGATAGAGTGCAGAAAGCATGATTACAATCATTGATGATTGGGTTTAACTCACTTCAAATGAAGGAAGATGAGACGGTGGATGCATTTGTGGCTAAACTAAACGGCTATGCCACGAAGGCAAAAGAATTAGGGAAAACTTTGGATGAATCATTTTAGTTCAAAAACTATCGGACTCTACGCCGGATAGGTTCATTCAGATAGTAGCATCCATAGAACAAACAACCGATCTCGGCGACATCACTTTAGACGAGATCATTGGAAGATTCAAGGCATTTGAGGAAAGGATAAAACTCCGGAAAGGAGGACAAGTAGAAAGCCAGGAAAACCTATTATTCGCACATGGCGAACACTCAGAAATAGGAAAGCTTTTACAAAGCGGGAGGGAAATCAAATTTCTCATGAGGGAACTAGCAAAATAAAAATAGAAACAACTCACAAGGAGGGAACTCTAGTTATAAAGAGAGTTCGGATAAAAATAAAAGTGAGTGGGATGTAAGTAAGGTAAAACGAGACAGGTGTCATAAAATTGGACATCTTAAAAGGAATTGTAGAGGAACACTAGCAACTCAGGAACAATCAAACCTTATCTTAGAAGACGATGAAGCATCACTACTAATGACTATGCACCTAAAATGAACACGATGAAGTGTTGTTGAATGAAGAACAAATTCAACAGTGGAAATATGCTACAGGGGACGCAAGCATATGGTATTTTTATAACGGTGCAAGTAACCATATGACGGGAATAAAGAGTCATTTTAGGGATATTGATGAAAGCATAACAGACGAAGTACGCTTTGGAGATGGATCATGTACGATAATGGGTAGAGGGTCTATACTATTAGGTTGTAAGAACCGAGAACGAAGGAAGTATCGAAGTATACTACATACCAAACCTCAAGAGTAACATACTTAGTCTAGGACAACTTACCGAAATAGGTTGTAAGGTCATTATGGACGGAAACAAGTTGACTTTGTATGATAAGAACAAGAAGTTGTTGATGAAAGTTGAAAGATCTAAGAATCGACTCTACAAGATTCAGTTAGAGATAGAAGCACCTATATGTCTCTTAGCAAATATAGATAACCAAGCATGGTTATGGCATGCTAGATTAGGTCATCTGAACTTTGACGATATCAACAAGATGACTAGGAAAGGTCTAGTAGAAGGAATTTCAAGGATAAATCATGTTGGGCAGATTTGTGATGCATATTTATTAGGAAAACACAGTAGAACACCATTTCCAAACCAAGCTAAATTCGATCAAAGAATGTTGGACTTAGTATATGGAGATCTTTAGGTCCTATAAGTCCAACAACACACTCGTGCAAGAAACTCATTTTCTTGTTAGTGGACGATTGTACACGCTTTATGGGCCTATTTTTGACATCGAATGATGAGGCATTTAGTACATTCAAGGAATTTAGACATAAGATAGAAATGGAGATGAGATTGAAAATAAGGATGCTAAGAATAGATAGAGGTGGTGAATTCACATCAAATGAATTCATGAGGAATCTGAAGGAAAACGGAATAGCATGACAGCTTGACAAGACTGCATACTCCCACAACATAATGGAGTAGTGGAGAGAAGGAATAGGACAGTGTTATCAACTACAAGGAGTATGATGAAAGCAATGAAGTTACCCTTAACTTTTTGGGCAGACGCAGTTAAGCATGCAATTTACATACTCAATAGGGTACCTACGAGGGCCCTGACAGATAAAACTCCATATGAGGCACTCTACAATAGAAAACCGAACTGAAAACCTAAGAATATTCGGATGCACAACTTATGAAAAGATAACGATACCTCACTTAAAAAGCTGACGACGTAGCATACCAATTGATTTACTTAGGAGTAGAGGAAGGATCAAAAGCATCTAGGCTATATGATCTAATAGCCAAGAAGAAACATGTTAGTAGGGACGTAAAGTTTATGGAAACAAAACTGTGGGATTGGAATAAAGATGAAGAAGATACGACTACACAAGACACATTTTGGACTAGTTTTGTGGTAAAAGGAGTTGACAATGAAAACCTTACACCACCAACACAGAGACCGATGACAACACATATCACGAACAAGATCAGATTCATTACGACCCACACTCAGAAGAGGAAGAAGAAGCTACTACTAGTTCCGTAGAGAACTCAAGAGATAGATTTGATGATACACCCGTACGTGGATACAGAGATATGAGGGAAATATATAAGTATGCACGTAGAGTTGAACCACAAAGTTTATTATTTACGGAAGAAGAACCCCATAATTATAAGGAAGCATCAACAGACGAGAAATGGATTGAGGCCATGGAGATTGAATTGGATTCAATCAACAAAAATAATACATGGACTCTTACTACATTGCCAGAAAATCAAAAGGCAATAGGACTCAAATTGGTTTACAAGACCAAGAGGGATGCAAAAGGAAATATCATCAAATATAAAGCACGGTAAGTAGCAAAAGGTTATGTACAAGAACAAGGAATAGACTTCGATGAAGTATTTGCACGGCTTGTTCGGATAGAGACATTCGGTTGATATTAGCATTAGCGATATCATGGATGGCAAGCACATCACTTAGATGTAAAATCGACATTTTTACATGGAGACTTGAAGGAAGAAGTCTACGTTACACAACCTTAAGGATTTATTCAACAAGGAAACTCAGGAAAAGTCTATAAGCTTACTAAAGCTTTATATGGCTTAAGATAAGCACCGAGAGCTTGGAATGTGAAGCTTGATCAAACGCTAAAGTCTTTAGACTTTAAGAAGTGTAATCTCGAACAAGTAGTTTATACGAAGAGAAACAAGAATTCTACACTTATAGTTGGAGTCTATGTAGATGATCCGATAATCACGTGCACTCGAAGAAAAGAAATCAAATAATTCAAATCCCATATGAAGGACTTATTTGAAATGAGCGACTTAGGATTGCTAGCTTATTATCTTGGGATAGAAGTTACACGCAGGGAGGAAAGATAACAATCAAGGCAAGTTATATTAATAAGATCTTGAAGGAAACAAGTATGGCGGATAACAATGATACAAAGATACCAATGGATACCGGTACTAAGTTGGTCAAGGCGGAAGATGGAAACTCAGTTGACACAACTTATTACAGAAGCTTAATCGGAAGTCTCGTGTACTTACCGCATACAAGACCAATCTTAGTTACACACAATGGACTACTCGCCAGATTCATGCAAGAGCGGAAGGATCATCACCAAGGCGGTAAAACAAGTTATCTGATAGATCAAAGGAACAAAGGAGCATGGCATAATATACAAGCAAGAAGGCGGCTGCAAGATTACAAAGTTACAATGAGTAGTTATGGAATCAACACCGATCAAGGAAAAGGAACTACCGATAGTATTTTACTTCTGAGAGTCACCTATTACTTGGTGTACTCAAAAGCAACCAACAAAGTGGCACTATCATCATGTGAATCGAATTCATGGCTACACGCAGCAGCATGTCAAGCCTTATGGTTAAAATGATTGCTTAGTGAACTAACTGGATGGGAAGAGAAAAGGATAACGCCGGGTCGACAACATTTCAAAGAATAGCACTCGCCAGAACTCGGTTTTCATGGAAGAAGCAAGCACATCGATACTGCTACCATTTCATTCATGAAAGCGCACTGAATGGGCACATCAATGTGGAACATGTCAGCGGAGAACTACAAGGAGCAGATATTCTAACGAAGGCTCTACCAATATTGAAGTTCGTGACTATGCAACAAATTCTCAGAGTGAACCAAATATTGTCATGTTTAGTTGTTGGGTTGCCCCATATTGTCATGACTGGTGTTGCATAGGGAGAATTATTGGTTGACGGTTTTTTCTGTTGTTGGCGTGATCATTTAGGGAGGTTCTTTTGTGACCACGACTAATAATCGACGAGGAACAAATTCTATGGCCTGTTATGTGAGCTCCAATAAGATTGCTTCAAAGATTTAGATAGTATTGCTCGTCAGATGTCTTGTGTTAAAAGATGTTGGACGATAATTGCATAAGTCTTGTTGGTACATATGTAATAACGAAAGTAAAAGGATGAATATGTTACTTTGATAGTTAATAACCGCTTGGGCGCTTAAAAGCGGTTATTGCTAGTTATAGGTAGTTATTGGCGGTTACAAAAGTTAGTTATTAGTTAGTTATTTCTGAAAAGTCACGATGGTTCATGTACTATAAATAGGGGTCAAGTATTAGTTTGTAAAGTGTGTCTTTGTTACAATGTAACCATGTTATAATACATATAGAATCAAATTCTTGTTAATCTTGTGCATATTTCAACTCGTGGAAATCACGAATAAACCGCCGCAACGATTCTACATTGGCATCGAGCCAAAGGTTAAAACCACGGGAAGTGGCATCGAAATGAAGGTTGCAAGATTACAAGTTTGATTCAACGTTAAAGACACCAAGGAACACGTTGGAATGGAAGAGTCTCGGTGGAAGGGGTGTTGTTTCAAACGAAAACAACACCGAACAAGGTTGCTAAGATATTGGGATTGGCATACGGGCATGAGCATATGGTGAAAGAATGCTATAAGGAATATATAAGCTGGTGAAAGTGTACTACGAGGGAGCGCAAAGATCGGTGCGGGAAGAGCCAAGGTATATGGTCGGTCAAGAGGAACCATTTGGCTTAGCGAAGATGAGCGTTGAAGTAGGGGAAGCACATGGAGAGACTCCAAGGAAAAGGTGCAAGATTGCTCAAGGTGATGCCAAGGAAGATAGCAACATGGAAAGAACAAACAATCGTTTGTTTAGGTAAGAATACCGTAAGGTATTCAAGGTTTTGTGGTAGAGGACTTGGAATTCGAGATAAAAGAAAACAACAAAAACATTTGATTATTTTGGAAGAAAACCGAGAACAACAAGTTCTAGGCACGGTTTGAAAAAGAGGAATTCAAGTCGACACAAAAGGAGATACCAACGTGAAGAACAAGACTTAAACAATTAGAGAGGAATTGTTGGACGATAATTGCATAAATCTTGTTGGTACATATGTAATAAAGCGTAAAAGGACTGAATATGTTACTTTGATAGTTAATAACCGTTTGGTGGTTAAAAGCGGTTATTGGTAGTTATAGGTAGTTATTGGCGGTTACAAAAGTTAGTTATTAGTTAGTTATTTCTGAAAAGTCACGATGGTTCATGTATTATAAATAAGGGTCAAGTATTAATTTGTAAAGTGTGTCTTTGTTACAATGTAACCATGTTAGGTTGTTAATAATATATATAGAATCAAATTCTTGTTAATCTTGTGCATATTTCGATCCTGTGGAAATCACGAATAAACCGCAAGAACGATTCTACAAAAGACACTCTTTCGCCATATACCGATTTCTCTTATTGCTAAAACATTATCGAGATTAGTTACGAAAAGAGCCAACAAGACTGATCAGCTAACCGCATATGAGCTAACCACGCCTGAGCTAAGTGCAAAATAAGTTACATTTGTGAAAACGGAGAAAAAGAAATTGCAATTTAGGTTGAAAATAAAAAAAATTTGGGTAAAATGTTGAAGATAATTTTATATACATGGAGACCCCGTACTTGAACCACTTTGGAGAGAGGGCAAGACCTATAGAGCATACACCCTTTGCTCAGGCCACCATAGGTAGCTTAAGTAGTGACTTATCTGGTATAAATGAAACAATATGGTATTTAGTTGCCCTTCATTTATCTCATTTTTCACTGCCAAAGTTCACCTTGTAGCGTAGTGTACGTCAACAACCAACCTTTTACATATGTATAAGTTCATCTGAATTCAGAGTTACGTTATTCTAGAACTCTCATATGGTTCTTTAGTAAGATTGGTTTGTTAATACTCTTCAAAAGATCGACATTTACTTGCAAGCAATAGCAACCACAGTGCCAACGACACTAAGTTGCATCAACATCTTTTGTAAATTAGTCTGTATCATAAATTACTTACAAATAGGGCTATCCAATCCAAAGACGTTTGAATGACAAAGTTATTCAATTTTTCTCATATTGCCGAGTGCCAACATAATGCCAAACTAATGCAATCGCTATGAAGGTCGAGATGACAAGAAGCAAGACAAAATAAATAAATAAAAAAAATCGAATTCCCGTTATTCTGAGACAATTGTAGCATATGTCATGTTACACAGATAAATGGTATACGAGATCACCACCGACGTCAATTGGTTAAACAAATAGCCGGCTTGTGAATACAATCTCTGAGCAAGTTGGGGATAATCTGAGCTATGCTAATTATGCTACTGCTTTGTGGAATGAGTTGCATGAACATTACTCTCAATTGGATGGTAATAGAATCTATCAAGTTTCTAATGATATTGCAAATCGTAATATGATTGTGATAATGGCACAACAAATAGTGAAAGAGGATAAAGAAAAAGGCTAATGCAAGTTTTGATGGGTTTGGATGAAAGTTACACTAACATGAGTGGTCAAATCTTGGCTTATTCAACCATTGCCATTGCTCTCTAACTCAACTACTAAACACACCTTTGAGTTCTTTGATAAGAGTTATTTATATAGTTCAAAAAATGTTTTTATATGAATTTCATAATTTAGAGTGCTTGTCAAAGGATATTTATAAAATTATAACAAAAAGCAGTAGTTTTTAGTTAAAATCAAAAATATCAAGACTTGATATCATCTTTTCGATACATCATATGTGCATGCGAGGTCTATTAGAACCTCACCATGCAACCAAGATGAAAGCATGACACTAATCGGAAACAAGGTTTGCTTAGACAGTGGATATATAAATGATAATCTTTTTCTTTTTGTCTATGTGGGATGGGAGTTAGTATGGCCTTCAAGACCAAAACAATGAAATACCTACATTTTCTCTCAACTCATGATTGTGTTTTATTCTAGCAAGTACCATCCATATGCACATTATAAATCATTTATCTTCAGGGTTTACTTTGAATATTGATGCTAAGCTCCATGATAATCACTAAGTGACAACGTAATTAGATACAAATCCTCTATAGAGTACTCTATCACCCACACCAAAGTTCATTCTTTCAAACCATATCTAATCAAGTTATAAAAAAAGGGACAAACTTCTAAGAGCTAAAACAAAGACATGAACATAAATTTTGTTTAAAAAATAGTACTAACCTTTACATTCTGCAACTCCAACATTTGTTAGGACATTAGCCATATTTACAAGTGGTTATTAGATTTTTTTTACGTGTTATTCATTTCTATTAAAAAAATAGGGTTAGTTGCACTTAAAAAGGCATACATCTTGCATTTTTGTCATCATGTGGTAGCTTTTTTTCATTTACACCAACCTTTTGAATCTTACTATTATGTGTATTTATTTTGGCATGTAAAATGATCATTTTACCCTCAAATTTTGAAAAATGTAAGGAATGGTCACAAAATACACACAATAGCATCTAATTCAAAAAGTTGGTGTCAAAATTGAGAAAAACAATCACCGCATGCGAATGACAAAAGTAACAAGTATGATTTTTTTTTTCATGCAATTAACCCAATAAAATAAGTTGGTTAACTGCTACAAAGCCAACAATCGACAAATTAATGTGCTTTTAGATTATAAACCACTATACATGACTTACAATTGGATAGTTAATCAGCCAACCTACCATGAACTTTAATAAGTTGGTACTAACCTTTACATTCTACTAAGCGTACCCAAGAGAACAAAGATCGGTTTGATACGAGACTTAACATATTGTTTATTTGATACGAGACTTAGTAGAAATGAGACGAATGAAAAAGATAATGGAATTCCTTTTTGTAAAATGTTGTTCTTAGATAGACTGCTTTTAATAGTGATTGGTACATTCACCAACTTTTGCTTGTGGAGTATTGAAATTCTGAGTGGAGATAGTTTTTGAGCATTTCATCATCATTTATTCGTTTTAGTACTATGACCTTGATAAGGTTGATACTATCCATATGCACATTAAAGATCGTTGGTGTCTTTTTGATACTAAACTCCATGATAATCAATAATGACATGTAATTAGATACAAAGATCCTCCATGGAGTACTCTATAACTGAATAGCCAATGTTTCTTAAACTCAAATTAAACAATTGGTTAGTATTTTTCTAATTGATTATTGTCATCAACTTTTCATCTTATTTGAAAAGATAGAGATCACAAATTAAAAATAAATAAATAAATAAAAATAGAG
>OU343218.1:224314230-224462485 GCA_910596185.1 Chrysanthemum makinoi
AAGGTTAGTTTTATGCAACATATAAAAAAATAGGAAAAATATATGATAAAGAAAATATACATAGCACACGTGGGTAAGCTATGTTAGACTATCTTCTCTTCTTTTTTGTCGAAACACAAAGGAATGCCGATGAGTAGAAATGATGATGAATGTGTGATGGATCCCTCTCGACTGTTGCAACCCCCTTGTTCAAGGTGTCAAGGTAAGATTACACTGCTACAAAAAAAATAGCAAAAAAACTAGATTCGTCCTTCGACACATAAGTTATATACATTAAAGTGTATATAAGATGCTGATTATAAATGCTTGACGGAAGTTCCCCCTTGCTATAGGGTGTCAAGATGAACCTACAAAACAAAAATTAGTGCAATAGAAGCTTTTGTCCTTAGACAAATATGATAATGAACCTACAAAGAAAAGATTAGTGCAATATGTTTCAACTTTTGACGAACATGTCATATACCATAAGATGTATATATATTATGTAATATATAAATGATATAATCACAAGCAACTCAAAGTATAGAGCTATAATTATGAAATAAGGGATCTCATGAAGAGTAGTCTTCTAATAGGAAATACAAGCAATCATCAGAAAAGAAATACGGCAATATAATATGATTATATAAAAATAGAAGCCTAAAAAATAATGCCTAGAAAGAGAATATGAAGATAAATTCGTTCATTGATTGACATGAATTATCATAAAAAAAAAAACCTATTCCATGTGATATTGTGAGAGAGAGTATTAACATGGTTTTGACCGACATGATCTTTTACGACGTTATCATCTACCAAAGATGATGTATGATGACATAATATATGCTTGAAAATAATTAAAAAGAAGTGAAGACAATATGCACTTAGGAACATAAATTTAAAAAAAAAAAGTAAAAAATAAAAATACTAAGTACCTATATGAGGATGAAAATGACATCATATGATGAGTGAGAATTTAGATAGATCAACGTGTTAAGAGAGTGTTAAGAATGACAGTTTGATTAATATATCGTTTGCACTGAAAAGACAATAGCTTTCAAACATAGATACATCCATATCAAAATCATCATGTATCAAAATGACATATTATGAGTTCACAAGTAACACGTTAATCATGTGAAACATCATATAAGGGACAAAATTGCTTCAAATGTAAATATCATGCAAATCATGTTTAAGCTTTAACCTTTAGTAGCATAAAACATATAATCATAAGGACAAAACCTTTCCAAGGTTTACACACGTCAAGACAATTAATTATTTTAAACAAGAACATCTTATAAACGCATGTATGTATAATGCAAGTGGTCTTGATAAATTGACAAAAGTAAAATCATATTTACTATCTGTTTAATTTGTATTGCTATATTTGCCTGTCAAAGAGTAACAATGATAATTAGATGTCTCATTAATACTTGGCTTAATGCGACTCAACTAGATGCATTATAACTAAGGTGATGAATATGTCATGTTATACACAAGAATTTCACACTGGTGTGTTCACATTTAGAAAGCAAACAAGATATTTCAATCTTGTGTTTGAAATCTGTGGTTGTTCAAATTAGATAGCTTAATGGATGACATGTTATTTTAAAGTGTGTACTTTAAATTTGATTTGATCATTTAAAACCAATAGATGGATTTGAAGTTGATTTTGGTGAAGTCGAAAAGTGTTGGTTGAGGCGGATAATCATATCTTAGTGGCCTGTAAACATACTTGATCTCAAGGTAAAGTATATTTACTTGGAGAAGACAAGTGGGGTCCACTCGAGTTTCCTAAGTATACATTTCAAGAGTCATTGTCACTCGGGGTGCATGACTAGCAAGGTTAGATCTAAGATTGCATTTTAACATATGTTGTTAAAATGTTGGTTTATGGTTTAACTGATATGACATTTTGTTTGACTAAAGTTCAAACTTATGTATATGTAAAAGTTTAATGATAAAGTATTTGATTTATAACACTTTGATAACATGTGAAAGTAATATATAATATTACATATACTTAGTCGAAATTGATAAAAATGAGGAGGATCATCATGCTCGTTTGGTTAAATGAGAGATGAAATATCGACGATTTCTATGACCCATGGATCCCCCCCAACGAAAGGTCTTAGGTTTGAATTTTATGAGCAAAGTTACATATGTTGTGCATTCGCTCGAATTTGGTTTTCCAATTATGATGTTTTACCAATTGCATTGCAGGGTAAATATTTGGGGATGCGGATGGGTATTTCAAATTGTCAAGGCTACTTCAATAGCTTTCAACCATGTTGTTTAGTTGAAGCAAAATTCAAACAAAAGACGTATTATTAAAATCCATTAATTTCAACACACAATGCGATACAAAGTAGTGGGTAAACCACGAATTGAATACATATAATCCTAAGAAAAAAATTCAATTCTCCACGAGGGAGTTTGAGCAGAGGATAAATCAGCATAATCAGTGAGATGACGATGATGACCAAGACTAGGCTAACCATTCTTGAACACTTCTTATAGCGAAGATTTGAAAGATGACAATATATTTTTGTGAGAGTTGTGGCTTGGTGGTTCGATTATATATAACGGAAAATATGAACGTTGGAACACTGTGTACGGCTGTTGCACAGTTGACTCATGGACCCCTTTCCTACAGAAGAGAGACCCTTTTGAAGGGTTCCGTGATCAGATGACCAAAAATAGTTTGAAACATTTTAACTATTTTTTGTCAGGTTTGACGGGTAGAATTTTCGGAATTCAATGATCGTTTGGATGTGCCCGATTGATTTTAGATTGGAGGTGAATATACTCATCCTTTGATACGCCTACTGTTGAGAGGGCAATGAAAAACTATCTTGTTACTAATTCGTATTCAAGTCATGTTAGGATAAGTGCCTGGTAGGTGTTAAAGTGGGATAAGTGCCACAGTAGGAGTCAAAGTAAGATAAGTGCCACAGTAGATGTCAAAGCGGGATAAGTGCCACAGTAGGTCATTGTCTTAGATAAGTGTTTGAGTTGTGATAGGATAAGTGATTGAGTCATATGTTGTTAAAATACTTGGGTGTTAATTTTTCGGATATGGCTTTCAATGACTACAATTGTAAGTCAAATATACATTAATATTTCAAAAGAAATACTTAAGTTTTCAATCCTACTTTGTTGAGATTATAAAGCTTGGATCGCACTCAAGGATAGCAAGACTTGATAATACATCTTTAACATAAGTGTAAGTTATGACTCAATGTAAATCCTTATCTTCTTGAAGGATGACACATTATTTTTATGTTAACCAAGTGAGGCAAAATATGTAGATCCAAGACAATATCTACGGTCATAAGTTAGCCTTTTGATTTAATATTTTATGACATCTTTACAAATAATGAGTCCAGATTTGTTAGGAAATTGTCAAATCATAAAACAAGTCAAGCTAATGGGTGAAAGTTGAGTAAAAGATGGAAGAATGCAGTAAATGATTGTTAATGATTACTATGTAATCTAGTTACAGTGACCTACGGATCAAAAGGTCCATTTCAAAGGGGTCCTTCTTTGTTCCCAAAGGCGTCTTGGGGTAAAAAAATGAGCAAATCACTGTGGTGGTGTAAAAACACTAACCCAATGTACTATGCTAGTTTCTATATGCTCTAAGAGTTGGAAACTAAATAAAAATGATCCTAAGAGTATGCCCAAAACAATATTTAGTGTATTTTATCAAAAAAAATGAGTGTTTAGTTTGTGCATCAGGCGGACCCCTTTTACAAAGGGTACGGAGCCCTTAAAAGGGTTCCTTGTGATCCGCATGTCTTTGTGATGGCATGTTCACAAAAATCAAATTTTATCGTCCGAGATGCAATCTAACTTTTCTAAACTTATTTTTAAATGATGTAAACAAGTATAAATCATGTACTGAAATAAGAATATGAGCATGAGATGGTCATTCAAACATGTAACAAAGATTATGTGATGATAAAACAAAAAACGAACAAAAATGGATATGATGACACAAAGATGTTATCCACCAACAAAACAAATCGTTAGTTCAAATGATATAGTAACAACATAGTTGATCATCCTATATACGACAGAAAGTATTCATACATCATTGTACCAAACACTTTTTTCAAAATCACTATATGTTTATGTGGAAAACTAGAAGGAGGGGTTGAATAGTTTTGCCAATTTAAAACTCATTTTAAACTATTTAGATAGACCTATGTCAATCTATTTGGATGTGTGTTGGATGTTGATAAACAAACATATAGATGTATAAACATGTAATGAAAAGATAAGAGTAAGAAGCACAAAACCACAACGCGAATATTTAGAGTGGTTCGGCTACAAGGACACCTTCCTTGCCCTACTCCACTCCCCGAGTCACCTACTCGAGAGTTCTTAATCACTACACAACACCGACTCCTTATGGTGGAGAAACCTTCACAACGTTTCCTTCTCTTTTTCCGGTACTAGGCTAATCACCAGGTTCTTTCACACCAAGGTGAACCACACCTACCACAACGTCGCCTACCCTTTATTAGGTACTAGGCTAAGTACCTAGTTCTTTCACACCAAGGTGAACCACACCTACCACAAGCGCTACCCTTTATCGGTATTAGGCTAAATACCGAGTTCCATTACAAAGGAGGAACTACTACCCAACACTACACCAACGACTAATCCCAAATGAGACCAACTCCTTATTACAATATCATCAAGGATATCAATATCCTTGGATCCAATACTAATCTATCTTGTACATCAAAACACACCATATCGAATGTACATCTAAGGCACCTTTCACTAATGCCTTTAACTAGATCTTCAAGACACCATTCACTAATGTCTTGTGACTTGACTTCTAGGCACCCTTCACTAATGCCTACAATACGGACGATCGACACCTTTCACTAATATCTTCGTCTTGACACTTGAGACATCTTTCACTAATGTCTTCAACAATACACTTCTTAGAAGAAATAAAAGAATCATCAACAAGAGGACTTCAGTAGTCTTGATGATGAGGAAGCATGGCAACTCTTGGAATTGAGCTTGCTTGACTTCAAAGGTGGTGATCTCGCCATTAAGAGGAACCTAGAGAATCATACAAAAACAAAACTACAAACATAGATCTCTTTGATCTGGGGTTAGTGATTTTTTAACTCATGGAAAAAGTATGGTACTGTTCCCCGGATTTCAAGGATCCCTCCCACAAGGGATCCGTCTAGCGTAAAGCTAGGGATCCGTGGGACGCTCCTCTTTACCCATGGGTATTTTGGTTATGGGTCATGGGTCATGGGTTATGGGTTGATCCATGGGTCCTTTACAAGATATAATATATCTTATGAGTGCAATGCACCTAGTCACATGGGTATGGGTCAATACCATAGGTTATGGATATTATCCATATATGATATAAGCATCATGTCATGCAATGGGTTATGGGTCAAGCTCCATGGATATGGGTCATGGACTTTGGGTTGTACCCAACTACATTGAATGTATTTGGTCAATGGGTTATGATACTTAAGTTTCTACCCATTTATATTACCCAATATACTACATACTAGTTATGTGTATATTTACCCAAATATGTAAACACTAGTTGTTGTACATATGTAATACTAAATCATAAAATCACTTATACTTGTTTTAGTGTTTTATGTGAAAGCGTAAGTGTGTTAGAAACTATTAGTTCAAAACATTTACGTATTTTATTTGTTTCGTTAAAATGATTTTACATTTGTTATCGACAAAACATTAGAATATCGTAAAATATAACTAAACGTTTTTACGGCTTATTTGTATTAACAATCTCTCCCTTTTTGTTGGTGACAAAACATAAAATTATTTTAAGGAAAAGCTAAAATTCGTAAAAGTTTGAATTTGTAGTTTTTACTTTCTTCTCCCCCTTTTTGTCGAAAGAAAAAGAGCTTCGAAAGGAAACTAACACATTGTTTTTAAGAAAAACATGTGAAAAATATAAAATAAAGAGAAAGTAGAGAGCAAGTAACGGGAAAGGATCTCGTCTTAACTCCCCCATGACGAGTCCATCCCTATGTGAGGGCGTCAAGAAAAAAATAGTACTAAGCAAGTTCATTTGCAACTAAGTTTGCAAAAGATTTCGTCTATGTGACGACTATGCTCTCCCTTGATTATTGCAATTTTGCAAAGGGACGTCATGAAATGTAATATTGCAAGTGATTTTGCAATGTATGCTTTGACATAAAGCTCCCCTATCTTTAGGGTGTCAAATTCTTCATGTGTAAATTGAATAACTACAAAACAAAGGTTAGAAAACAAGTATATACCATAATTTCCTGCAAATAAAATCCAAGTTAGTAGACAAATAGTTTTCTGTATCACGGACCCCACGGTTCCCTCCTTGTAGGGATCCGTCTAGGAAAATTTAGGGGATCCGTCTGGCTGATGATTAATTTCAGCAATGGTGATATAACACATTATGTTAATATCAAAATGAGATATGTATTATAAAACATAATCACATACTCAGAAATATAGCAAGTAGCATGTATTTTCATTTAATAAAACTAGAGATATGATATACATGACTCTAAAAACTAAGAAAATGATCGATACATGACTTGGAATTACAAGACTTATCTAAGTAACGCTTGATACTAGGACACCACTAAAATCCTCTAGCTCAAGTTTGTTTAGGTTAATACTCGTCGAAACGTTAGAGAGTGCATTTGAGGTGATAAACATGACGTTGATCTTCTCGTGCTTCATGTATCAAACTTTCAACATGTTGACAATGATAACAATCTTTGTCATGGCTAGGTAGTAGTGGTGGAAGAAATGAAAGCTTGATGCGAGAAGGATCAAGTGAAGCTGCTTGTGGAGCCTCAAACGACGGAGGGATTGGTGGAGGCACATTTGAAGATGGCTCCACCAAGAATGATGGTGGTGGTAGAGAAGTGTCAACTTCCATATGATTGGGTGGTTGACTTTGATAATTTCTCATAATCCAAATGGGATTATATGATGGCGACGGCAAAAATGAAGCTGGAGCTAGTGTTGACTCAACACCTTGATTGTGTACCATTATTCCTCCTAATGAGGAAAATGTTGTTGGTGGAGGAGGATGAGATGGCCTAGGAGGCAAATCGTCTAAGTTGTAGAGGTGTGGTGATGATAGTGGAGTTGTAAATGAGATAGCTCTAGGAACCAATGGTGATGGTTTAGTAGAGATGGGATTGTTTGGCCTAGGAGGTATGGTGGTGCTTGGCATAGGTAGCTTTGTGGGAACTATTCTTTTAGGATTGGTTTGATTGGTGGGGAGAAATCCTAGCATTTGTGGACTTGACCGAAGATGATTCGGTTGAAGAGATTTCGTGTATAATACGAGCAATTTTCTTAGGTGGTTCTTTGGTAGATAAGTTACTACTTGGAGCTTTCCTCTTGATGAAATGATTCAAAGAGGTTTGTGAATGCTGAAAGTGAGGATGAGGATGATGACTTTATGAGTCCTAACAATGTGGTTTATAAAGCAAGATATTTGGCAAGAGCATTCAAGCCTTAAGCCACTAAACTTCTTTGGAATGTGATGATTAACATGCACAAGAGTCAACTTCAGAGTTGTACTGATCTAGGAACTCATTTAAGATGAGATGGAGTGTTTGAATTAGCAAGATGAGCTTGAAATGATTGTTTTAGCTTTGAGTTGACATGAGTCTGTCATACGGATCCCACGGTTCCCTCCAATGAGGGATCCGCCTAGGCTAATCCTAGGGATCCGTCTATCAGGAGCTAAGAAAGGATAGCAATGATGATTGTAAGGTCTAATGTCTATTTCTTCTTGAGTGTTTCAGTTCATCTAAGTATCTTAAATGAAGAGGTGCTTAACTACTTAAGGGTAATGAGTGTTGTAGCAAATGATTGCCTTTTATGGAAGAAATTGGAACTTTCATGAGTACCAATGAATGAACAAAGATGACACTAAGGATTTTGAGGGTGTCAAATGGAGCTAAATGATCCTAGTGATCAGATCGTGACTTAGGATAATGTTTTGGAGAATATCCTAATGGTTTTAAGATGAAAAAAAACTAGAATTTGATCAACTTTGGCCAATTTTGAGGTAAGGATGATTATGATCAATTTATCCATAATCGAAAGATTTCCAAAGCTAGATATGAGGGATTATGTGAGAAATGACAAGTGAGCTATCTTGAGAGCGGAAGAGTAATGAGTTTAAGTAAGTTGATAGATCTACAAGTGTCTTGAGTGTGATCTAAGTGAGTTATGTGTAAGCAGAAAAGATCTATTTAGCTTGATAAGTGCTCAATTTGCCTTAAGGCACTATGTCTAACTTGGTGTGAAGTGTTCTAAAGACATGTTAGAAATACAATGATTGTAATTGCATTTTCTGTTTGCCGGATCCCACGGTTCCGTAAGAGTAGGGATCCGTCTAGCACAAACTTTGGGATCCGTCTATCTGCTAAGCAGAACCTTTACTAAAGGTATGCAATGATTTTGACAATGCATTATATTCCAAGGTTAGTTTAAGAGATTCCAATATCAAATGTAAGATGTTTTATTTCATGAAGGAAATTGGATTACATTGATAAAGCATGAGTACAAAAGGATTGATCCTATTTGAAAGACTACTAAGTTTTAGCTAGAAGGATCATCAAATGGTTGATGAGTGTTGGTGGAATCAAGAATGAAGAAAGTCTTCATGAGAGATGTGTTTAGTGGTTCCATCATCTTGTTCACAAGTACGTACAACGGACTTTGAAATTGAGGATGAAAATGCATGACGTATGATGAGGCGCGTCAAGAACATTCCATAAAGGATGAGTTTATTCTTGGAGCCTTGAAGATTTGCAATTCGCCTTACGAAGAAGTAGGCGAGATTGTATGGTTGTTGTGTTAGCAAACAATACATTATGTGAGTACAACAAGCGGGAAGGATTTCTCGATTTCAGCTAAGACTCCAAACATTTTCACGTAGAATGAGTGCAAGAGGTTTGTAATCTTTTCTCGAATTTCCCGTGTAAAGATAATGTTTGTATCGGAGTAATATGGTCGAGGTTTGCATATTATGCGATTCAAATCTTCCGGGGAGGGTATGTGTGAACTATATGGACTATTTTCTTTACGAAAGTTGAAGAGAGAGTCAAGAGACCAATCTTCGGTGAAGGCACATTGTCCATGATTTGGAATCCAGAGGATGTGAGAAAAATGCCCAAGGGTTAAAACAAACTTTTGGTTTTTGATATAAAACCAAAGAGATAGAGAGCGATCCTCGTTATGAACGAGTTCAACTTGACGGAAGAATTACATTATGAACCTTGGACATATTTTCTCGTTGATTTCGAGAAGACATTCTAGTCCTATGGCTCGGAAGGAGGTATTGATACCTTCTTCGAATTGTAGAGAGGTGTCTACAATACGTCCTTTGTGGAAGTGACGGTTTTCGAGATTATTAAACTCACGGACATGATTGCCAGGTGTGTTGGGCTCAAGGGAGATGTTTGGAGTGTAGACGCTAGTGAGTGAAAAATCAAACTCATATTCATGCGTCATAGCGAAACCTATAGAAAAGATAAGTTAATAGAAAGTGATGTTTTGTGGTCAACAAATGATTATCTAATGTTTTTACTAGATTTTTATTAACAATGGTTTTTAACAACAATGATACTTAACTCACTTAAGGCTTTGAAATTCTAATGTACTATTACTTTTAGAAAGAAAGTGGTTTTTATTTTGCATGAAAAACTGTTATCCAGGAGTACGATTCCCGCGGTTCCTTTCTAAAAGGGATCCGGCTAGTATACTTGCCGGGATCCGTGGATCTGTAGTAACACGAGCAGATTTTTGATAAAAACATAAGTTTAATAGTTTTATACCAAGATTTGTGTTTTTAGCCTACATTTTCTTTTAGCATGCATTCATGGTTTCTAATGTATCACGGAAAAATACGAAAGATATAGATCAAAAGAAATGACAAACATATTATGATAATAATAACCTAGATAAACTAGACTATTAATAATATTTCATTTCAATGCTAAGAATGATACTGATAAGGTTTTAAAATTTACCTTTTTGAGGGGTCGTTTAAGCCCTTATTTGATTACTTTTGTATCCGTTATTACTTAATATCGTTCCTTTTCACTTTTTAGGTCTCTTGAAGGCAAATTGCTGAAATGGCACTTATTTGGACGAAAAGGCGCGGATATACGAAGAAAATGGCCAAAGTCAAGAATCGAGACACTCAAACGCGAAATACAGGGGCGCGTCAGGTGTTATTTGTGATGCCGTCGCATCACTTTTGTGACGGCTCAGTAGCCAAATTGCTTATTTTCAAGTGACGGTGTTAGGCTTTAAAAGAGTAGGTCATCGCAACTCAGACGGCCTAGATTTGATCCAGACGGCGTCGAGACTGAAGGGGACGACGTCACAAGCATAAGGTGACGCCGTCGCAAGTCTAACGTGGCCAAGACGAAACCCTAATGAGCGGCTCCCCCGACGGCGTCACAAATCATAAGGTGACGCCGGCGCGATTGTAATCTTATATATAGAATCCGAATTTTTCAGTTTTAGTGTGTAGTCTTTTGGAGTAAAAACCTAAACCGCACCAAGGCTGTCTTGTATAGTATTTTAGGGTTCCAAACCCTATCTTACATCAAAATAAGTGTTTTACTTCATTAATTCAATTATGTCTTCAATTACTTGTGTGTATGCTTGCATGTTCTCCATGTCCGGCTAATTTACTTGTGTGTTTGCTTAGGGAATATGAAACTTAATTATGGAATATTGATTGGTTATCTCTTATCTTAATTGTTAATGATCTAGTAATGCGATAGGTCATTCGTTGTGTAGTTAATGCTTGATTAATCTTTGTGAGCCTTAGACTATAACACCTAGAGTAGTTGTAGGCTAAACCATCCAAAGAGTACCTTAGAGTTAGAGTTTATAATTCCAAGAGATTTTGTAGACGAGACCCTTTGGTAGTTTCAAAGAGTTAGGGACAAACGCATACCCTACGACTTTAGACACACAACGCGATTAATAATAAGGACGTGACAATTCAACCATCAATAGGAAATAATTAAGGAGTAATAAAACCTAAGTGAACACATCTTTAAGCTATCATCGGACACACAATAATTAGACATAGACTACATACACCTTAGATGGAGATATTAGGTAAGTAGAGTAATCGGTAGAAATACCAACCCCCAAATCCAAACCCCGAGATTCGTACCTTTCTATTTTCTAAAAACATAAAAAGATAAAAAAAATAATATTCCTCAACCCCAACCTTAGCGTAGTAACTTCTCACTAGCATTCCTTTCCCTAGAAACGATATCAATACCCATGGCTTCCCCTAATATACTACATACGATTAGGTTCATTTCCTAGGGTGTTATAAAACTTGCTCGAAGAAAAGGAAGTTCCTTTGACCCCGAACGACGCGTGTAGTGTTATCAAGTTTTTGGCGCCGCTGCCGGGGTATAGAATAGCTAGTTAGTAGTCTACCTCGTTTAGGTTTCTTTGCTTGATTCCTATCAAGTAAATTTTTCTCATTTTTAGCTTTCTCGTAGTCTATCCCCCTTCTTCGTGACCTTTGTTCGTAATCCCATCACTTTTCATCATGGAAGATGATAACCAACCACCATTCATCAACCTACCACCAAATGACCCACCAAGAGCCCGTACTCTTGGTGAATACTCGAGACCAAGCCACCTAGGCTATAGGAACACCATTGAGCTTCCCGACCAAGCCCAAACTACGGCCCTGCGATCTGACACCATCCGGTTGGTGCAAAACGGATGTATATTCCATGGAATTCGTTCCGAAGATCCTAATCAGCATCTTAAGGATTTCCTTAAAATTGTCGATTCCATCGACCTTGATGCTACTACTCGGGAGACCAAGCGTCTGCATCTCTCCAATTCTCTCTAGAGACCAAGTGTAATGGCTTGAGCGACTTCCCGCTGGCTCCATCTCAAGTTGGGATGATCTCACCTCTCGCTTCCTTGCTCAATTTTTCCCACCAGGGAGAACCACTAAACTTAGACGAGACATCTTAACGTTTCAACAACTTCAAGGTGAGTCTCTCTACAAAGCATGGACTTGATTCAAGGACCTACTCCGTAAACTCCCCTATCATGGCATTTATCTTTGGCTTCAAATCCAAATCTTCTATGACCATATCGATTTCATCACTCAACGATCCATTGATCAAGCCGCCGGTGGAAGGCTCAGTGACTTTAATGCAGAGAAATCTTGGGATATTATAGAAGAGGCTGCTGATCAAAGCTACGAAGATTGGAATGAATCTCCTGAAACCCCTGTTAACATGGTTAATGCCATATCAACTCCTCTTGAATCTTCCGACATCACCGAGGAGCAAATGAGTGCTATTGAGAGAAGGATTGATTATCTTATGGAAAGGCATAAAAGAGCTCCCGTACAAATCCCTCGAGAAGCAGTCAATTCTGCCAATTCCACCAACCACCCAACACCTTTTTTGGAATCCCCAAGTCTTGAGCAAAACACCAATTCCGAAAGGCGTTTTCCGTTCTACTTCCCCAATACCACTCTTACCAAGCTTTAAGGAACAAATGAGGGAGTACATGGCAGCTCATATGGAGAGATTAGCCAAATTTGAAGAGGAGGTTTATAGGTAGAGAGGAAATTGCAAGCAAAAATGACGAAATGATGAACCTGGTAAAGAATATACCAAGACAAAAGTTCCCGAAAAGGTACTAGTAAGAAGCAACGACTGTCCTCCCACTTCGTTTGTTAACGCCATTTCCATTATGCCGAGGATGGAAGGTTGAGTTGAAGAAAACTGAGGAAAGCAAGAGGGAGGAGTTTGAACCTAATGATGAGCCCGAGACCATTGAGTACTACCTTAAGCACGAAATTAACAAAAAAACCATTGCAAACCAAGTAAACAACTTTAGGTACAATGAGGTTCTTAGGGAAGCCCTTGAAGGAAAAGTAACAGAAGAAGAAGTTATATGACGCCTGCCTATGGGACCTCTGTATGAGTTGGTTCTAAAAAAACCATTAACGAAAAAACGAGACACCACAGGGAACTTTGTGATACCATGTAGCATAGGTGATATTGATAATATAAATGCCTTAGCTGATCAGGGGACTGATGTGAACATAATTCCCTTATCAATCTATAATAAGTTGACTAAGGAGAAGCCAGCAAAGACCGATCTTAGACTTTCCTTAGCTAATCACACCTATGTCTACCCTATAGGAATCGCGGTGGATATTTTAATAGAGGTGGCTAATATCATTTATCCTTTGGATTTCGTGATCATAGATGTTGAGGAAGATAGAAACATGCCACTCATTCTTGGGACACCATTTCTGGCCACCGCCAAGGCAACCATCAAATGCGGGGAGGGCATCAGGATACTTAAAGGCGAAAAGGGTACGCTAGGATACCCATCGTTCCAAGATATTCTCTTAAGATCATGGAGAAGATTACGGGTGAAAGTCCACAAGTCCCTAGCAATATAGTTAAGAAGAAAATGAATGATTGGGAAAAAGGGCTTAGAGATTTTATGGTTCAAGGATTGCATGCAACATTGTGGAAGCCCGATAAGAAGTTAGGAAATAATCCCACTTCGATACCAAAGGCACAAAGGAACCCTTAGGAATTTCTAAAGGGAGAAAAAGTACTTATGTACAAATCACGGATAAGGGCATTACAAGGTAGAAACAAACCAAGATGGTTTGGGCCTTTACACTGAAGGAAACCAATCTAAAGGATAAAACCGTCACCATAATAGACGACGGTGGCAAGGAATCCACGGTAAGCATACAACGTCTACGCCCTTTCGACGAAGGGAAAGCGAAGGAAGGAGATGACGGTAATGAAGTTACGTAGGAGCACGACTACGAGTCTAGCTACAAGACTCATAAACAAAGAAAAGCGCTTCGTGGGAGGCAACCCATGCTTAATTGTTTGCTTGTTAGTGTCATATATCTTTTATTAATTGATTATTCTCATGTTTAAATTTGTAAAAATGTTTTATTTTGTTTTTAACCTCGTCTTAATTGCATATAAAGGTATTTTACATAAAGGATAAGTGTAGGGAGGATTACACACGTTTTCAAAAGAAACGTGAACATGAGAATTTCAATTAATTAAAAGATATATATATGTGTTTGTTCGAGTGAAATTCTTGTATCGAGTCATAATGGATGTTTTGCAGAAATCTTTTCCAGATTCTAAAGATGTAAATTTTCCAGGATTTTTTCCAGAAAATCGCATACCAGTTTTTGTCAGGATAACCTGACGGCGTCAGGATCACAAGCTGACGGCATCAGGAAGGAGTAAAAACAACAGACTAATTTTTTCTCGTTTCTGAGCTACTATAATTTTTGGAATTTTCTTAATTTTCCAGAAATTCTGTAAACATCCATTCCACAAGCATTATATCCTAGTTTAGTAGAATCATGTATATTATTACCGTCGATTTTACGCGAAGGTTTCGTTTGTTTTCTTCAAGTGTGCAGGTTTAATTTACTAAGAAGAAGATACATAAGATTGGAAGGAGCTTTTCACGTTCGACATTCTTCTTGGAAAGGATTTAACCACCACTTTATACGGATCCTACCGAGCTAATCAGGGGAGTATTAGTTTCTTTTGTTTTTAATTACCTTCTATTATCATAACTTTGATACTTTCGGGGAACATTGGGGACAATGTTCAGTTTAAGTGTAGGGAGGGAAAATAAAACAGATCCGGCTAGTATACTTGCCGGGATCCGTGGATCTGTAGTAACACGAGCAGATTTTTGATAAAAACATAAGTTTAATAGTTTTATACCAAGATTTGTGTTTTTAGCCTACATTTTCTTTTAGCATGCATTCATGGTTTCTAATGTATCACGGAAAAATACGAAAGATATAGATCAAAAGAAATGACAAACATATTATGATAATAATAACCTAGATAAACTAGACTATTAATAATATTTCATTTCAATGCTAAGAATGATACTGATAAGGTTTTAAAATTTACCTTTTTGAGGGGTCGTTTAAGCCCTTATTTGATTACTTTTGTATCCGTTATTACTTAATATCGTTCCTTTTCACTTTTTAGGTCTCTTGAAGGCAAATTGCTGGAATGGCACTTATTTGGACGAAAAGGCGCGGATATACGAAGAAAATGGCCAAAGTCAAGAATCGAGACACTCAAACTGCTGAAATACAAGGGGACGGCGTCAGGTGTTATTTGCGACGCCGTCGCATCACTTTTGTGACGGCTCAGTAGCCAAATTGCTTATTTCAGAGTGACGGTGTAGGCTCTTTAAAAGAGTAGGTCATCGCAACTCATGGCGGCCTAGATTTGATCCAGGCGTCGTCAGAGACGTGAGGGGACGACGTCACAAGCATAAGTGTGACGCCGTCCAAGTCTAACGTGGCCAAGACGAAACCCTAATGACGGCGGCCCGACGGCGTCACAATTCATAAGGTGACGCCGTCGCGATTGTAATCTTATATATAGAATCCGAATTTTTCAGTTTTAGTGTGTAGTCTTTTGGAGTAAAAACCTAAACCGAACCAAGGCTGTCTTGTATAGTATTTTGGGTTCCAAACCCTATCTTACATCAAAATAAGTGTTTTACTTCATTAATTCAATTATGTCTTCAATTACTTGTGTGTATGCTTGCATGTTCTCCATGTCCGGCTAATTTACTTGTGTGTTTGCTTAGGGAATATGAAACTTAATTATGGAATATTGATTGGTTATCTCTTATCTTAATTGTTAATGATCTAGTAATGCGATAGGTCATTGATTGTGTAGTTAATGCTTGATTAATCTTTGTGAGCCTTAGACTATAACACCTAGAGTAGTTGTAGGCTAAACCATCCAAAGAGTACCTTAGAGTTAGAGTTTATAATTCCAAGAGATTTTGTAGACGAGACCCTTTGGTAGTTTCAAAGAGTTAGGGACAAACGCATACCCTACGACTTTAGACACACAACGCGATTAATAATAAGGACGTGACAATTCAACCATCAATAGGAAATAATTAAGGAGTAATAAAACCTAAGTGAACACATCTTTAAGCTATCATACGAGCACACAATAATTAGACATAGACTACATACACCTTAGATTAGATAATTAGGTAAGTAGAGTAATCGGTAGAAAATACAACCCCAAATCCAAACCCCGAGATTCATACCTTTCCATTTTCTAAAAAACATAAAAAGATAAAAAAATATTCCTCAACCCCAACCTTAGCGTAGTAACTTCTCACTAGCATTCCTATTCCCCTAGAGAACGATATCAATACCCATGGCTTACCCTAATACTACACTACAACGATTAGGTTCACTGCCTAGGGTGTTATAAAACTTGCTCGAAGAAAAGGAAGTTCCTTTGACCCCGAACGACGCGTGTAGTGTTATCAAGTTTTTGGCGCCGCTGCCGGGGTATAGAATAGCTAGTTAGTAGTCTACCTCGTTTAGATTTCTTTGCTTGATTCCTATCAAGTAAATTTTTCTCATTTTTAGCTTTCTCGTAGTCTATCCCCCTTCTTCGTGACCTTTGTTCGTAATCCCATCACTTTTCATCATGGAAGATGATAACCAACCACCATTCATCAACCTACCACCAAATGACCCACCAAGAGCCCGTACTCTTGGTGAATACTCGAGACCAAGCCACTTAGGCTATAGGAACACCATTGAGCTTCCTGACCAAGCCCAAACTACGGCCCTGAGGATCTGACACCATCGGTTGGTGCAAAACGGATGTATATTCCATGGAATTAGTTGCCGAAGATCCTAATCAATATCTTAAGGATTTCCTTAAAATCGTCGATTCCATCGACCTTGATGCTACTACTGGAGACCACGCGTCTGCATCTCTTCCAATTCTCTCTACGAGACCAAGCTTGTAATTGGCTTGAGCGACTTCCCGTCGGCTCCATCTCAAGTTGGGATGATCTCACCTCTCGCTTCCTTGCTCAATTTTTCCCACCAGGGAGAACCACTAAACTTAGACGAGACATCTTAACGTTTCAACAACTTCAAGGTGAGTCTCTCTACAAAGCATGGACTTGATTCAAGGACCTACTCCGTAAACTCCCCTATCATGGCATTTATCTTTGGCTTCAAATCCAAATCTTCTATGACCATATCGATTTCATCACTCAACGATCCATTGATCAAGCCGCCGGTGGAAGGCTCAGTGACTTTAATGCAGAGAAATCTTGGGATATTATAGAAGAGCTGCTGATCAAAAGCTAGAAGATTGGAATGAATCTCTCTGAAACCCTGTTAACGTGGTTAATGCCATATCAACTCCTCTTGAATCTTCCGACATCACCGAGGAGCAAATGAGTGCTATTGAGAGAAGGATTGATTATCTTATGGAAAGGCATAAAAGAGCTCCCGTACAAATCCCTCGAGAAGCAGTCAATTCTGCCAATTCCACCAACCACCCAACACCTTTTTTGGAATCCCCAAGTCTTGAGCAAAACCCCAATTCCGAAAGGCGTTTTCCGTTCTACTTCCCCAATACCACTCTTACCAAGCTTTAAGGAACAAATGAGGGAGTACATGGCAGCTCATATGGAGAGATTAGCCAAATTTGAAGAGGAGGTTTATAGGTAGAGAGAGGAAATGCAAGCAAAAATGACGGAAATGATGAACCTGGTAAAAGAATATACCAAGACAAAAGTTCCCGAAAAGGTACTAGTAAGAAGCAACGACTGTCCTCCCACTTCGTTTGTTAACGCCATTTCCATTATGCCTGAGGATGGAAAGGTTGAGTTGAGGAAAACTGAGGAAAGCAAGAGGGAGGAGTTTGAACCTAATGATGAGCCCGAGACCATTGAGTACTACCTTAAGCCGGAAATTAACAAAAACCATTGCAAACCAAGTAAACAACTTAGGTACAATGAGTTCTTAGGAAGCCCTTGAAGGAAAAATAACAGAAGAAGAGTATGACGCTCTGCCTATGGGACCTCTGTATGAGTTGGTTCTAAAAAACCATTAACGAAAAAAGAGAGACACCACAGAGGGAACTTTGTGATACCATGTAGCATAGGTGATATTGATAATATAAATGCCTTAGCTGATCAGGGGACTGGACTGTGTGAACATAATTCCCTTATCAATCTATAATAAGTTGACTAAGGAGAAGCCAGCAAAGACCGATCTTAGACTTTCCTTAGCTAATCACACGTATGTCTACCCTATAGGAATCGCGGTGGATATTTTAATAGAGGTGGCTAATATCATTTATCCGGTGGATTTCGTGATCATAGATGTTTAGGAAGATAGAAACATGCCACTCATTCTGGGACACCATTTCTGGCCACCGCCCATAGGCAACCATCAAATGCGGGGGGAGGGCATCAGGATACTTAAAGGCGAAAAGTGCGCTAGGATACCCATCGTTCCAAGATATTCTCTTAAGATCATGGAGAAGATTACGGGTGAAAGTCCACAAGTCCCTAGCAATATAGTTAAGAAGAAAATGAATGATTGGGAAAAAGGGCTTAGAGATTTTATGGTTCAAGGATTGCATGCAACATTGTGAAGCCCTGATAAGAAGTTAGGAAATAATCCCACTTCGATACCAAAGGCACAAAGGAACCCTTAGGAATTTCTAAAGGGAGAAAAAGTACTTATGTACAAATCACGGATAAGGGCATTACAAGTGTAGAACACAAACCAAGATGGTTTGGGCCTTTACACTGAAGGAAACCAATCTAAAGGATAAAACCGTCCCATATAGACGAGCCGGTGGCAAAGGAATCCACGGTAAGCATACAACGTCTAACGTTCGCCCTTTCGGCGAAGGGAAAGCGAAGGAAGAAGATGACGGTAATGAAGTTACGTAGGAGCACGACTACGAGTCTAGCTACAAGACTCATAAACAAAGAAAAGCGCTTCGTGGGAGGCAACCCATGCTTAATTGTTTGCTTGTTAGTGTCATATATCTTTTATTAATTGATTATTCTCATGTTTAAATTTGTAAAAATGTTTTATTTTGTTTTTAACCTCGTCTTAATTGCATATAAAGGTATTTTACATAAAGGATAAGTGTAGGGAGGATTACACACGTTTTCAAAAGAAACGTGAACATGAGAATTTCAATTAATTAAAAGATATATATATGTGTTTGTTCGAGTGAAATTCTTGTATCGAGTCATAATGGATGTTTTGCAGAAATCTTTTCCAGATTCTAAAGATGTAAATTTTCCAGGATTTTTCCAGAAAATGCGCATACCAGGTTTTGTCAGGATAACCTGACGGTCGGGATCACAATAGCGGCGGCATCGGAGGAGTAAAAACAACAGACTAATTTTTCTCGTTTTCTGAGCTACTTTAAAATTTTTGGAATTTTCCAGGTCTTAATTTTTCCGAAATTCTGTAAACATCCATTCCACAAGCATTATATCCTAGTTTAGTAGAGTCATGTATATTATTACCGTCGATTTTACGCGAAGGTTTCGTTTGTTTTCTTCAAGTGTGCAGGTTTAATTTACTAAGAAGAAGATACATAAGATTGGAAGGAGCTTTTCACGCATACATTCTTCTTGGAAAGGATTTAACCACCACTTTATACGGATCCTACCGAGCTAATCAGGGAGTATTAGTTTCTTTCGTTTTAATTACCTTCTATTATCATAACTTTGATACTTTCGGGGAACATTGGGGACAATGTTCAGTTTAAGTGTAGGGAGGGAAAATAAAACGGGAACTTTAAACTATGCTTATCCTTGACTATTTGATTTGTCCAATTGTATTTGTGTAATAAACTATGAGAAAATGTCGGTTAGGGTAATTTTGGCACCAAATTTAAATTTTTTTATGACATATAGGAGTGGGCCATTAGTCTTAACAAAAGCGTCTCACGGATAGAAAGTTATATGACTAGCACAAAAACCCTTTACCACCTAAATTCCACCCAAAATCTGAGGATCGCCTTTAGATTAGTAGGAATTAAAGCATTCATCTTTAATGCCTAGAGTGTGAACCGGTAGTATATTAGATTCTAGAACTTGTTTTGTGATGCGTCCCGAGATCGCTAGTAAGACTACACTTGTGTAGTTAGGAATAACTAAATGATAAGAGGCATTAGGATAACCCTTATTTGATACCCGTAATATAATTACTTCTTCCACATCGGTTGAGTAATTCCCCCACACCTTTGCACTATACTCATCTTTAGTACACGATACCCCTTAGTTCAATTATCTAGTTGCTTGCATGAGTTGCTAAGTCGAGTCATATCCTTTGTACACAGTTTTAGGACGATTGGGACTCATGGGAGAAGTTAAAGCTTATGAAATGACGGGAAGGGAACGTTAAATTCAAATTCCCTTTATTTGCGTAACAATGTACTCCAAGTGTTTTGATCTTTTTAATTCGGGTCAAATTAGTGTTAGAGTAATAAAAACTCAAGTGTAGGGATGTGCCTATAAATCCCTATCATTTTGATGTTATCGTAGAGGATGGTAGAGTAAAAGTGTATGAAAAAAAAATGGAGTGTTTCCCTAAATAGCCTATCTCACAAAACCCTTTGTTTCCCTACCGTAAGCCTAACATTACAACCCTTAAAAGACCTCTTTGATAGTCTTTCCTAGGTGCTTACGCCAAAGCGATGGAGTTTTGATCTATTCTCAAACCTATGGTAATCTATGTACTAGGACCGGTTAATGAGTGTTTATCTTCCATTTCCAACTTGTTATATTTCATATACACCCGAGAGATGTGAGTATCCAAACACCCCATGTGAGGTGCTAGTATGTCATTTCCGTGCTTGTTATGACTTTTGCGGGGCTTATATGTGTTGTGGATTGTTCTGAACCAATGCTTCATGACCCCTAACTTATAAATTAATTGGCTAAAAGCACATTTGCTTGAGGACAAGCAAATACCAAGTGTAGGAATATTTGATAAGGTTTTAAAATGTACCTTTTTGAGGGGTCGTTTAAGCCCTTTATTTGATCACTTTTGTATCCGTTATTACTTAATATCGTTCCTTTTCACTTTTTAGGTCTCTTGAAGGCAAATTACTGGAATGACACTTATTTGGACAAAAAGGAGCGGATATACGAAGAAAATGGCCAAAGTCAAGAATCGAGACACTCAAGCTGCTAAAATACAAGGGGACGGTGTCAGGTGTTATTTGCGACGCCGTCGCATCACTTTTGTGACGGCTCAGTAGCCAAATTGCTTATTTTTCAAGTGACGGTGTCAGGCTTTTTAAAGAGTAGGTCGTCGCAACTCAGACGGCTAGATTTGATCCAGACGGCGAGAGACTAAAGGGGAGGCGTCACAAGCATAAGGTGACACCATCGCAAAGACTAACATGGCCAAGACGAAACCCTAAATGAGTCGACCGGACAGCGTCACAATTTAATAAGGTGGCGCCGTCGCGATTGTAATCTTATATATAGAATCCGAATTTTTCAGTTTTAGTGTGTAGTCTTTTGGAGTAAAAACCTAAACCGAACCAAGGCTGTCTTGTACAGTATTTTAGGGTTCCAAACCCTATCTTACATCAAGACAAGTGTTTTACTTCATTAATTCAATTATGTCTTCAATTACCTGTGTGTATGCTTGCATGTTCTCCATGTCCGGCTAATTTACTTGTGTCTTTGCTTAGGGAATATGAAACTTAATTATTGAATATTGATTGGTTGTCCCTTATCTTAATTGTTAATTATCTAGTAATGCGATAGGTCATTCGTTGTGTAGTTAATGCTTGATTAATCTTTGTGAACCTTAGACTATAACACCTAGAGTAGTTGTAGGCTAAACCATCCAAAGAGTACCTTAGAGTTAGAGTTTATAATTCCTAGAGATTTTGTAGATGAGACCCTTTGGTATTTTCAAAGAGTTAGGGACAAACACATACCCTACGACTTTAGACACACAACGCGATTAAGAATAAGGGTGTGACAATTCAACCATCAATAGGAAATAATTAAGGAGTAATAAAACCTAAGTGAACACATTTTTAAACCATCATACGAGCACACAATAATTAGACATAGACTACATACACCTTAGATTAGATAATTAGATAAGTAGAGTAATCGGTAGAAATACCAACCCCAAATCCAAACCCCGAGATTCGTACCTTTCCTTTCCTTAAAAATATAAAAAGATAAAAAATAATCTTCCTCAACCCCAACCTTAGCGTAGTAACTTCTCACTAGCATTCCTATTCCCCTAGAGAACGATATCAATACCCGTGGCTTACCCTAATACTACACTACAACGATTAGGTTCACTGCCTAGGGTGTTATAAAACTTGCTCGAAGAAAAGGAAGTTCCTTTGACCCCGAACGACGCGTGTAGCGTTATCAGATACAAAGGATTGGGTATATAACCCCAATGTAGATTAACAACACAAAGTATATGTATCCGTATGTGAACTTCATCATAGGGAACACAAGAGCGATGAGTGTTAAGGCGATGAGCACGAAGGCGATGTAAACCATGTTGATGATGAACCTTCTTGGTTTGAGATGAGATGAGGTGAGAGGAAGATGAAGTTTTGAATGAGAGATAATTTTTTTGAAGATGAAAGATTTGAAAAAGTGGGGATTTGATATAGTAGGCGACGGATAGTTTGTTTATGGGGAAGGAGGAATTTTTGAGATTAGTGTTTTGTTTTATTAATAGAAAGATATGATTTTTGGATTGTGTGAAATAAAACACAAGTTTTATATACCAAAATTTTTAGACGAAAAGATAACACGTATATGAGAAAAGGCTTCCGATTGAAGCTACATGTAATACATGTATATGCACAAAAGATAATCATATAAATACCTAAGTAAGCATACATAATTATCAAGTTAATGTCATTTAGAGATAAATAGAAAGTCATACCTCTAATGCACTTAGGAATGTCTTTAAAAATGACACAACAAATGTTCAGTTACGATATTGCTAATGGAGTAATTCCGGCTCCTTGTGTTTTAAGATACCTTCTTAGGGAAGGTATTCTTGTTATAGCGGTCCTATGGCTTGATAGATATGAGCTTTGACTAATCAACATGACAAAGAGGATTAGTGCAATTAAATGAAAAATAAATAATAAGAAAAAATGTTGTCATCTAATCAACATCCAGCAAGAGTTTTAAAAGACATGGTGTTTGTTTTAGAAAAACCTTCTTTGTAGTTTTCAATTAACCATGGATCGTATCAAGTTTTTAAAGTACAATATACTTTAAAAAACTTGGTAACGAAGCTCTTATACCAATTGTGGAAAACTAGAAGGGGGGGGGGGTTGATTAGTTTTGCCAATTTAAAACTCATTTTAAACTATTCAGATCGACTTATGTCAATCTATTTGGATGTATGTTGGATGTTGATAAACAAAAATATAGATGTATAAACATGTAATGAAAAGATAAGAGTAAGAAGCACAAAACCACAACATACGGTATTTATAGGTGGTTGGTACAAGGACACCTTCCTTTCCACCTACTCCACTCCCGAGATCACCTACTTTCGAGTTCTTAATCACTACAACACCACGACTCCTTGTGGTGTGGAGAAACCTTTACAACGTTGCCTACTCTTTTTCCGGTACTAGGCTAACCACAGGGTTCTTTCACACCAAGGTGAACCACACCTACCGTCAGCCTACCCTTTATTGGGTACTAGGCTAAAAGTACCTAGTTCTTTCACACCAAGGTGAACCACACCTACCACAACCATTACCCTTTATCCGGTACAAAGCTAGATACTGAGTTCCATTACAAAGGAGGAACTACTACCCAACACTACACCAACGACTAATCCCAAAGGAGACCAACTCACTTATTGACATCATCGAGGATATCAATATCCTTGGATCCAATACTAATCTATCTTGCACATCAAAACACACCATATCGTATGTACATCTAAGGCACCTTTCACTAATGCCTTTAACTAGATCTTCAAGACACCCTACTGTCTTTGGCAGCTTGAATTCTAGCACCCTTCACTAATGCCTACAATACGGATGATCGACACCTTTTCTAATGTCTTCGATCGCAGCACTTAGAGACATCTTTCACTAATGTCTTCAACACTACACTTCTTAGAAGAAAGAAAAGAATCATCAACAAGAGGACTTGATGCTTGATGATGAGGAAGCATGGCAACTCACGGACTTGAGCTTGCTTGACTTCAAAGGTGGTGATCTGGGGTTAGTGAGTTTTTAACTGTGGAGAAAGTATGTTAGAAAGGAGTGAGAAACAATGAAGAAATGGCTCACTATTTATAGAGAGAAAATGTTATTGTTCGGATCACGGATCCCTCCCAAAGGGATTAGATCGCGTAAAAGCTAGGGATCCGTGGGCCGTTCCTCTTACCCATGGTTATTTTGGTTGCTGGGTCATGGGTTATGGGTTGATCCATGGGTCCTTTACTAGATACAATGTATCTTATGAGTGCAATGCACCTAGTCACATGGGTATGGGTCAATACCATGGGTTATGGATATTATCCATATATGATATAAGCATGATGTCATGCAATGGGTTATGGGTCAAGCTCCATGGATAAGGGTCATGGACTTTGGGTTATACCCTACTACATTCAATGTATTTGGTCAATGGGTTATGATACTTAAGTTTCTATCCATTTATATTACCAAATATACTACATACTTAAGTTTCTATCCATTGATATAAGCGTAAGTATGTTAGAAAATATTAGTTCAAAACATTTATGTATTTTATTTGTTTCATTAAAATGATTTTACGTTTGTTATTGACAAAACATTAGAAGATCGTAAAATATAAATAAACGTTTTTACGGCTTATTTGTATTAACAGTTTAGATAATTACTAAAAGTGGAGACACATTTTAACACTTAAATTATTGGGCGAGAGATTATGCAAAACAACATTTTTCAAAGTACTTGACTAACTTACTTAGTTCTCATCTCTACGTAAGTTATTAAGTTTCATGAGTTATGCAAGATGTTAATATAACATATGCAAAGAGAGTGAGCTAGGTCTATAAGCAATGCAAAAACAATTTCTCAACTTAGTGCACAAAATCTAGCAAATGTCCTATTGTGCATAAACATAAAATCGACAAACAAGTGAATGAATAGCATGACAAGATTGACACTTATGTTTCACAAATAAACAAGTGCAACCATAATTTGCAATAAGCAAACAACATATATTCAAACAACATAAACCAAAACAAGTAGTCATTTAGCATAGCATACAAAAATACTTTTCGTCACTTTACGTTAAATATAACGATGTACACCAAGCTTGATTAGTTTTCTTTATATTAATAAATCTGACCAAATCCTTTAGTTTCAAAAGAAATTATATCAATATTCAAAAGATACCAACTTTAATTGCTCGATTCAAAAGTTTGAGTTTTTATGTCAAAATGAAACTTAATATTTTGGACACGCTATAGCATTTGGTTTATTTTACTCTCTTACAATTATATTTATACTATAAGAGTATTTTCATATAAATGTAGACTCAATTGCCTTTAAAATGGTAGGTGGCACGACTCCTACATACTTACGGTTAATTAGTTATGAATTTTTGAAGTTGGCAAAAAAAAACTTAAGATTGTGCAGACCAAGGACCCCTTCTCCAAAGGGTGAGGATCCCTTTAAAGGGGTCCATCTGATCCGTGTCTCTCTATGATAAAATGTCACAGAATGCTAAAAACATGTATTTTCGCATAGCGGGAATGTGTAGGACTTACTATATTTGATAGTAAACATATAATACACATATTTAACATCATTTCTACTTATGTGACTTATCTAAACATTTACGGAAGATGATTTTTCAACTAAATTTATAGTTATCCCAATTGTTCCTTTCAAAACCATATTTATTCGTAAATTTTCTCTAAGCACATAATACGACACTTACAAATTCTTTTAAGAAAATTTTCTTTTATTTTTCAAGAAGACCTTCAAGCTAGTATCATAAAGTATATTTATCCGCTTCATGGGTAATTTGATACATGGATCGTATTCTATTTTAGAAACCATTTGTTTTGAAAATAAGAGCCATGAGTCTCTGATATCAATTGTGAAAATGTAGGGTGGGGGGTGGGTGAATACGTTACCGTTTAAAATCCTAAAACTTGCTTTATCAAATAGCTGATCAAGTTTGACGTAATATGAAAAGTGTCAATATAAATACTACACCATACCAATAGTGTATTTCACATAGGAGCACATATCATCACAATATGATCATAAGCCACAAAGCAATAACATAGTGTAAGTATAAAAGTAAAGTAATAAGTAAAAGAAAGTGTAAATAGGACACGATGATTTATTGTGGTTCCGTCACAGAGCACCTCTCCACCCTACTCCACTCCCCGAGTGTCCAACTCGAGAGTTACTTCACTAAGTCAACAATCTCCCTTAACCGGCGGGAAAAACGTTACACGTCACTTATAAAATATTTTTGACACTAAGCTAGATGTCCAATTCTTTACAAGGGTACAACCACTCCCGTTATGTTTTAGGGCCCAACACAACAAACTGACCAAATTGGTGTTTTACAACTAAAACACACCCGAACAATAACCATTGTGTTTTGAGGCCCAAACACATAAACCATCTAATCTAGTGTGGAATGGAATGAGTGTTACATGTATACAATGATGGTCCATGAAAAAATATCTAATAGATATTAATGACTAATCTAAATGAACTTCCATTTATAGAAAGCCTTCAATGGATGATCACATGTTCCCTAAGCTTGTTATGATGGATCTCATATATGTATGCTTGTGGTGGATGGAGACTCAAGATTTCTAAGCTTGTCAGAGGAACATTTCGGGAGTAAACTTACAACATAGTGAAAGTTAGAAGCATTCTGATCATGTATTATGAAGGTGTTTATGAGTGTGTTACTACTGATCTAAATGTATGCAAAAGGGTAGAGAGAATGTGTATTCAAGTGGTGAGTTAAAATGGTGAACAATGGGCTTTTATTTATAGTAAAAAAGTCTCAGGCACTCACGGATTCCACGGACCCCTTTTAAGGGGTCCGTCCTTTATAAAAAATGGTTTTGTTAACAACCACCCTAAGGGTTGTGTTTAAACATTCCATAATTAAATAATTAACAATCAATGAACACCAAAAATTCCATGTTTAACATCGCATTCTATGTTTAAAATGAATAAATGTGTATTTTTCGTGAGGTATTTTGAAATGTTAATCATGCAAGAAAATCATTGGATATTGTCAAACATCTTGATGTTTCACCTTTATTAAGCATAATTGATGAATCTTCTCTCGTATTTGTAGTTGGTTAATTTGCATCACATCTTTCATAATCACGATCTTGCACCAGTGGATGTTTTTCCTAGATTTGTTTGAGGGCAAGCAAAGTTTAAGTGTGGGGGAATTTGATAACGCTCAGATTGAACATGTTTTTAGTAGCGTTAAGTGTACTTTTATGTATGTTATTTGGTTATATTTGCGTGATTTTAGTACTTTATCGCATCAAAAGATGTTTGTCTAGTGTTTATAACCAAGTGCAGGGAAACGGAAGGAAAAGTAAAGTAATATTCAACATATAGAAGATTCATGTTTCAGTGAAGCAGGTCAAGCACAAATCATCTGTTACCTTTGAAGACCATAGTGATTGAAGAACCAAGTTCTACAAGACAAAGAGAAGTAAAGAACAAGTTTCCATAACTCAGGAAATCCAACCGGATCGGTTGCGAGTGCAACCGGATCGGTTAGAAAGTGACCATAAAATACCAAGATGCCATCACCAACCATTCGGTTGTACACTCCAAGGGCTATTTGGCCACTTTTTAGGAGACCAGGATCGGTTGGTCATGTCTTGATCGATTGGAGGGCTGTATGCCAAATCTTCATCACTAAGTTTCCCCTTTGCATCTAAGCGATTCTAGGTCCCTTCTCTTGGGTATTCTAGTCCCTTCCTTACTCCTTGGAGGCCAAGTTAGGTAATTATTACCCAGCCTTTGGAACTAGTATAAATAGAGGTCATTTGTGAGCATATGAGACACACACTTCAATACAAAATTTCTCTACTCATCAAACAAAGCTCTTAGGCTCTCAAATTCGTCCTTAGAAGTCCAGGAAAGTTTGGAGTTCCAGAAGTTCCACATTTGGGCTAAATCACAAGAAGTCTATCCCAATACTTAGGGAATCATTACTTCACCATTTGTAATCTTATTCCAAGCATTGTAAGACTTTTAATCATGTTTTCTAATGTTCAAAGTTCGGAGTTTATGTTCATGTTTGCTATGAGTGGCTAGTTTCTTTATACACTTGCTTAAATGATGTTGATTATCATATGAATAGTTAGTGATTGTGTTAACTTATTTTAATTCAATTTCAAGTTGATTCTAAGATCCAATTGTGCTAAAGTTTCATAGTGACATTTGTTAATCAAGATTGACTAGTTGATAGTAATTGTAGAGGTCGAAAGAACTTATTGTTATTCAACTAGTTATAATCATTTGTCTATGGATGATTGTTTTACCATTATTCTTAATATACAAAGGAAGTAAGGTGTGGTTGTAATAAAAACACTTTTTGATTATCAAATTGGATTGGTTGAAAACATCTAAAGGGTAAATGAATTAGTTGTTGAGAATCAATTGTAGCCTTTTGTCTATGATAGGTTACCTTTTGTATTGACCATTTCTTAAGCAATTTGATGAAACAAGTAGATGTTTTTGTGTTTAAGTTTATGCAAGTAGACTTATGAAACTTGAATTGATCTTGAATTGATTGGTTAAACGTAATGCTTGTTTTAATGAACTAAAATCTTGACGAAGGTTTAACTTGTAAGAACAATAGATTAGTACACCAACTAAATATCATAACCAACACGTTAAGTGGTTAACACAGTCACATTAATCTATGATATGAAACTAGTTTAAGCAAGTGTAGTTTTTAATCATCAGAATTTCATTATATCTATTTGCTTTGTTATATGTGTTGGATAGACTCACATTGATTCAAGCGTGTGCTTAGATTCACTCAAATCCCTCGCGAGCGATCGACTTACCTTCATAAACTTGCTATAACGGACGAGTATACTTGCTCGTATGTGTTATTGGTAATATTGGTAATTCACCTTTTATAAATTTAAAACTTGTACACACGTAGCACATCACATACGATAAATAATTATACACATACCCAACCTTAGTTCTTGATACCACTTATTGAGAAAAGTGACATCGGATTGAAGCAAACCCACAACCAAAATATGAAATACTATAAAAGATGACACACATATTTAACGTGAAAACCCCAATAGGGTTAAAACCATAGTCAAGGAAAGATACGTTTCACTATGATGAAAAACTAAGAATTACACCTTCTCTCTAATTACAAGGAAAAACATCAATAACATATCTCTTGTATTAGGAGATATTACAAACTCTCTAATTCTACTAAGTACTAGTTAGGAGAACTTTGTATGTGAAAATAAATTGAGAATGGGATGATAATGAAGCTTTCGTTCAATGCCTTTTATAGGCATAAGTTTGAGCACTTGACATCATGCATGACTCATTAGCTCACAACTTGTAGTCCCACTTAAGAAAAACGATTCCATGAATGTAGATTCAATGTATCTATGTGGACATGCATGACTAGTTAGTTTTGATTATAGTAATTCGCACCTTGACAATCATAGGAAGTTATCATAAGAACACTTGAACTAAAATGATAATGAAGTTTGCATCCATCCCACATTGCCCTCATGAACCAAATGGCAAGAGAAAACCAACTATAAAGTGGGACTCCAAAGTATGAAAGAATCATTTTTGTGTGTGGTTTTTTTGGTCATTAATTCCTTTTCATGTTTGTAGAGGGGTTCTAAAATCTAGTTTAATTTTTTTTTTTTTTGAAAATGGGTTTTGGGAAAGATTTGGCGTAATTTATAGAAGTATTTACATAAGCTTTTTCTTCAATCTCATTTACAAAACTATTAAAAAAGACTTACAATGTCAGTAAAAGTTTTTTTTTGATTTGATTATTTTTTTGCAACTTATTTAGTAATGGCTAAGTTTCAATTTTAATTATCTAATCACGTATCTTTCAAGATTACAATGTTTGCCTTTGGCTGGCTCTATATATGATGGTGTTTGTGTGCATAAAACAATATTAATTCACTAAAAAGTTATTGCCAAATGAATTATTAAAAAACTGTGTTATCACACTAACATTCTAAAACTTTAAAATAGCAAGGCTTAGGAGTCCATATGCATTAATGTATACTTGAGATGACTTTTGACCGGTTTACATTTCTAGCAAAACTTTTGTTTTTAACACTAATGAAACAAAAATGGCTCAAATTAGCCATTTTGAGTGAATGGGTTAAGAAGTCCAAGAGCTTCTTACAAGCTACAAATCATTTTTAACAAAATTAGATATGCAAGAATGTTTGGTTTAGACAAAGATTAACACACCAACGTTTTTTTAATTATTAATTTATACTTCAACAATCTATCCAAAACCGATTATTGTTGTAAAATACAGTGTTTTTGGTGCTTTTTTTAAAATTCATTGCTTGCTATATATCTTTCTAAGAATTGGCATTGAACTTGCGAGAATCTTGCAAGAATTGTTAATAATGGTATAATCAATTTTTTAAAAGGAGGTGTTATGCACATAATAATAAATGATGTGCACACCACAAATATGCATATGTGGTTTTATATTATGTGCATTACTAATGTTAATTTGTGATGTACACATCAATATACCACCTCTCATTTTTTAAAAAATTTCACTTGACGACAACTCTCTTGACATGCCTTAAATCATGAACTATTTCAAGAAGTTTAATAATATGTCCATGGACATACGAGAAGAAATAGGGTACTCGATGATGTGACTTATGCTTTGTTTTCATGCCATAATCATGTCCTGTTTTTATGAAGATTGACATACAATGTTTTAGTTTTCTAGTATTAGTGAAATCGATTATTGCTAAAGATTCAACCTATTTTCTCTTTATAATCCTTTTTTCATAAAAAAAAGGTTATTGCTTATATCTTAAATATATGTTCATTCTACTATTTATGGCTTGTATATTCAAAATATGTTTAATTTACACTAAACGTACTTCATGTAGTGTTTGTGTTGGAAACAAATGATTGTGTGTATAAATTGTGATAGTAGGTTTCCCTTTTGGTTTGAGACAAATATGAAAAACCAGTTACATCATGTATCAAGTTTTATGTGGAAAAATAGAATGGGGATTGAATAGTTTTACCGTTTATAATTTTTTTTCTTTGAAAGTTTTATGTGAAATCGTTAATAACAAAATGCAACAGTAAGTAAAATGCAAGTAAGGAAATAAACAATCAAACCGCAACATGAGGATTTATATTGGTTCGGTCTACAAGGACTCTATTTCCTTGTCCAACTCCACTCCCCGAGTATCCAACTTGAGAGTATCCTTTCACTAGTCAACAAGCTCCTTTATCCGGAGGAGAAAACCTTACACGTCGCTTACTCAATATTTCCGACACAAAGCTACATGTCGAGTTCTTTTACAAGGGCAAAACCACTCTCGTCACACTACGTATTTTGAAGACTAAAATACTAACCGATCACTACAGAAAGTTAATGATGGTTTGGTACAAACAATGATGTATGAACAATTACAATATACACTTGTGATGAACAAACAAGACTTGCAACACTTTGTTGCAGCTTATAAGTCTTCAATGATGCTTTGATCTTCTTCTGCTAATTGAAGCTCACAAAGATGAATATGAATGAGTTAGATATAGGGAATGATAAGTAAGAGAGAATATAAAAAGTTTATATGTGTAAGTGTGTATAAACAGCTAAGTTTGGCATGCTATTTATAGCCAAAATGCCACAGCGAGCCACGGACCCGACGGAACCAAAAAATTGGTTCCGTCTGTGTAAACTTTTGGTTCCGTCTGTCCCTGACATGGGATCTTCAAAGATCATGAAAATATAGTTCATATTTTTCCAAAATATTCTCTATGATCCTAATAGATTTGATATCTCAGATTTTCTTAGAGTAGGATGATCCAAGCAATGATGTAAAAATGCATTTTCATTTTGATTAAAAAGTTTAACAAAGTAAACTTGTAAAATGTAAATAGTAGCTAACTCATAACATCAAATAGTCCTGATATTCTAAGCGTTAATTTCCCCCTTTATCATCACATTATGAGTAAAATGCGAGAGAAAACATCTTTAGTCCTTATTATTTCATTTCAGGACCTATTTTATGCAAGGAAGCGGTGAGCGGACATTTCCAAGGCAAAGGATGACTTTTCTCTCCTACGACGCAACCAAGTGATGGGTTACGGCGTATAATGATTATGAAGATTGCAGTAATAATGGAATATAATTACACCGTAACAAGACTCTTGAACATGAAAACTGACTTACTTGTGAGATGCGGCGTAACCCTCATTCGGTTCTGGTATGTAATTATGGATAAACATCAATTTTACAAAGGATCGAGCGTAACCATATTTCAGGTTACAAGTAGCGGAAGAAAAACATATGATTTACAAAGACTACGGTAACCCCAGAATTTCGAGTGCATGCAGAACCATGGATAAGCACAAGAATTTTTTAAGAGTTATGACGTAACTAATTAATAAATGTTACGCCGTAACTAGTATCGAAACCTATAAATAGTCGAAGATTTCATCAGTTTTAATCATCTCTCCTTTCTCAAACCTTCTAGGGTTTGGGGAGATCAAAACACGTAAAGAAGAATCATGGTGTAGGAGCATGAATAACGAAGTTCTCGTCTACGATTTCCGTTGTATTCGAGTTTGAATTCCTTTTATAATTTTCTAGGGTTTATACTATGAATTCATGTTATCGATTTAAGTTTGCATTTATGTTATTGATATTCTCTTTATTTCTTTATAGACATTTACTTGTCTTGTCATAGATCGCTAGTCTTGGTAATATTATAAGCTTGTTAGTATCTAAAGGGCTGGGAGATATGACCAACTAACCTCAGTCTAATAAGTTGCGAAGTATGGAAGGAATTGGCCATAGTACAACCACTCTTCGTGTGCTTGACCCGACCAAATGATCACCTATCAAGTGGAGGTATTTAAGAGGTTAGGAAATCTAAGTTTCTAACCTTGCTTTCCATAGACTAGATCTAGTAGATTTAGCCCCTAATGGTAGCTATTAGGTTGCGAATGATCCCGAGTGATTTCATCTTGGTGAGGAATCTAAGAACCATAGGCCATGACGAATTGACCAAAGGAGTGCGGTGATAATTAACCACTATATTGAACCTTCATATCGAGAATCAATTTGTATTTACATTCTTTATTAAGCTTTGTTTTTCTATTTCTGTATCCTTAATTCGTGTATCTCTGTGAACGAAATAATTATAGCATATCGATGATTTATCACGATCTTATCATACGAATATATTATCAATATTATTTCTAATGATCTTAGTTCTTTCATGGTCACAGTTCTCTTGGGACGATACTCGGATTTACCTAAGGCTTTACTACATCTGATCAGGTTCTCTTTGCCCGTTAGTATGTGTTTATCCTAAGTTGTCTAAGTTTTATAAATATTAAAAACATGATGAAATAGCACATCACTTTTTTTTGGCGCCCTGCCAGGGAGCAGTTAATGGAAGATCTAAGGTATATCATATTTACCTAAATAAGAGATCTGAGCACTTCCAAACCAAGGTACGTTTCTCAATCTCTCCTATTACAATATTCCACAAAAGCTATTAGTTACGGTGTTACCTCTATTAAGAGTTACGACGTAAACTTCAAATTATAATAAAATTTAAAAAAATTTAAATTAAATAAATATTTATAAATGTTTTTTACAAAAACTAGTTACGACGTAACCTCTATTAAGAGTTACGACATAACCATTTAATAATAATAATAATTTTAAAAATTTAGTTACGGCGTAACTCTTTCTCTAATTACGCCGTAACATCCTGGCGGTATAAAACCCTTGTTCGGATGAAAAATTAGGTTTTTACATAAACACGTATCTTTTCACCGCCTACCATGACAATAAAATTTTTCCCAAAATTTTTCGTCGTGATTTCTTCATTCCTTCGTTCAAGCAATGGCTGGTAAGATCTATTACTAATCTTTTTGATTCGTTTCTACTGATTATTCAAATAGGGTTTATATTTTAATATTTTGGGGATCTTGCTTGTTTCATTATTTTATTGCTATTGGTTTGATTAATTAAATATTATGATGAATTTCCCATGTTATTTTGATCCGTGTCATATCATTATGGGTTGTTTGGGATGTCTTGACTTAGTTTAAATGGGTTTTGGGTCAAACACAAACCTAATGGTTTAGGCGCGGTCCCTCAGCACTTATAGGTTAAAAAATTAATGATTCTTTTTACCACTTGGATAAAATTGATGGTTACAGCGTAATCTATTGCTAATCGTAACCATATGCTATCTTTGAGTTTCTGGGGAAGGTTACGGTGTAACCTATGGGTTATGTGCGCCCGTAACCAATGTGTGATTTGATTACGGCGTGACACCCAATGTTGGATTACGGCCGTAACTAACATCATTAGGGTTGATTCCTAACTTTTATCTTTTTTCTTTGCAGACAAAAACCCCGTTCTTAACCTCGCTGAATGGGTAAGGTTTCTGGCATTTGAAGATGAAGGGATTAGGCAACTATGCCGTGATGATTACTTGATGTTGACAAGGAAGGATATTAGTCAGCCCGAAGCTCTGGACTTCGAGGCGTTTGATGGGATTGACAATGGGTCCGCTGGTAGGAAGCTCAACAAATTCTGTAAATTCAAGTTCATGTGCTCGCAAGGATCATTCACTTGAAATGCTTGGATAAGGCTCTTTTGGATCACTGAGCCAATTATTCCGGAATATGTTCGGGAGTTTCTTGCTTCACTTGATTTCAGGAGTTAAATCGAGGATGATAATCTGGTTTCATTGCATTTTCAGCTGGGGTGTGAGAAGGCGGTTAACTTTGAAGGATTTTACCGAAAGAATGGGTTTGTACACACGGGATGAGATGGATTACAGTCTTCCAGGTGTTTTACAATACTTGTTCGAGGAAGAGGCCCGAAGACTATGATCCCACCACCTACTTCAATCGCATTTCTGTTGTGCAAGGGTACAATTCAAGACACCCACCTACTTACACTTTGGTTAGGAGCCCTATTCGCCGACTGGTGCGACTCCTTGATTGTTGTATTAGGGCAAGGCATTCGGCCAAAGAGAAAATGACCATGGACGATCTCTACCTCTTAAATGGAATGGACGTGGGAAATCACATTGATGTTCCCCATTATTTGGCGAAGTTCATGGGTAGTGGAGCTAAGGGTTTTATTGTAAAGAGTCCGATTCAAGGGGCTCACTTTATTGGTAGGTTGGCTAGGAGTTATGGGTTGATGTCTGAGGAGGATTTGGCTTGGGTAACCCGTGGGAAGGAAACTAGTTTGCTTGGATTGAATAAGCTAGTGGAGTTTGGGATTTGTACCCAGGATGTGTTTGGTGTGATTGAGTTAGCGAGTCGACCTCGAGGAGAAGTCGGTGAAAGTAGCGGTCTTGGACAGTGAGGTCCAAGAGGAGGCTGAGGAGCGTGTGCCTAGAAGTCGGCATCGTAGAGCACCGCGTTAATGTTGAGGATAGGTTACAAATGATCGATGAAAGGATTGAAGGAATGGCAACCAACTTCCAGCGAGGGTGTCCTCGGGTGGTCTATATGGTTTGAGTAACGGTTTGAGGGTTTTGAGTACACTTGATCAGTCGCGGCAAGCGCAGAGACTTTTCAAGCCGGAGTGCGGACCATACAGAGCGGATGCTTGAGAAATGCACTTGACCATCCATGATGGCGAGGACCGACTTATGTGTACCAACCCGACATCCAGATATCGGCATCCAACAAGGATTGGCATTTATGCATCTTGAGCCTACTCACAGGACCTGAGCACCCCATTTGACCGACTTCACTCCTCATGGATCAGATCTCTCACGAGGGGCGATTGATTCCCCTGTTTGTTGAACAATTTCTAAACAATTTCAAACTTATGTCTGTAATAACTTAATAACTAGGATATTTGTGTGGTGGATAATCTATTGTGCCGATAGGTACAAAATTTTCCTATGTGTTTCGTGCGAGGTTTTTTTGATTACGTGATGCAGTGCGGTAACCATTTGGGTCAGTTACGTCGTAACCTGTGAGCATCAGGAGATTTTTGACAACATTATAGTTAAGGCATAGTCACCGGATAAGATACGCATTAGCAACCTCCTGACCCACCTTCAACCTTTAGTGAGACATCTTGGGCAAGCATTTGAGAGGGAGTTTATTTCTTTTCTCGGTTATTTTTCATTTCTATTTTCTTTTTCCTTTTTTAGGTACAAATGGGACTTTGTACACTTCAAGTGGGGGGGGATAGGAATAGATATGAAGTGTATGATTACAGCCTACTTGCTACTAGTTTTCTAGTTGGTTTTAAAATTTTAAGCTCTTTGAAAAAATTTGTCATATTTTATCAATCTAGAATTACATATAGCCGAGTACACTATAACCCTTATTGTCCTTGGTGAGATTTAGCCTTTCCGTTTCCCCTATTTTACCCAAATCTACCAAATATTGAGTGTCTTGATAATATTGTAAACTTTAGAACTTGGATTTTACATCACTTGAGACCATAAGCAGTAGTGTATCAAGTTAGCGGTGCATTTGGAAAGACAATTTGAAAAAGGAAAAATATTTAGGATTAAACCAAATAGCCATATGTGTTTACTTGTGTGTGTTTATCGATTAGTCGCATTGACTTTTCGACCTCCGTGTTAACACTTTTTGTTGCAATCTCCTTTATTACAAGATACCCCTAGTTACACCTATTTGAGCCTACCTTTCATTTTCTAACCCTTATTTTCGTTACACATTTACACCGTAGCCTACCCTGTAGTCTTATCTTTTGATCTTGAATTCATTGTTCGCCCTAGTTCAAGGTTTGAGTGTAAGATTCAGAAAACATGCCAAATCAACGACATCCTATTGAAGATCAGTGAAGATCCCCTAATATTTTCCTTATGCTGATCTCAAGTGGGGGATAAAAAAAATTAAAAAGAATAATAAAAAAAAATAAAAAATTGAAGCATAATAGCTCTTGTTGATAAAAGTGCAAAAAAAATTATAAGAACTTTGTGATTTAAAGAACTAGCATCGAGAATAATACCTCGCTCACATCGGTGGAAGATAGTCAAGGCACCATCAATTCAAGAAGGAAAAATATTTAAATGGTGTGTTCCCGTGACGTATTATGATCCTATTTCCGTACCATGAAGATGAACCTTGAATGAACGGGTGGGGCGATGCGACTTGGTTTTAAGCTAATACTATTTGTTTTCTTTTCACCCATTAAAATATCCCATGTCTTACCATGCCTTTTTTGTCGTGAAGCGTGTCTAGGTGATGCAGCGAGCAATTCTTGATGTCCTGGACATGGATTTGGTCATGTATAATTGATTTTGTCCACTTCATGCATTGACACGTTAGTAATGACACTACCCATAGCCTTTGAATCAATATCTGACAGCATTGCTTTCTAAAGCTGTCTTAACCTTAGCTCTAGTGGTGGAGATGTGTGTAATTGCCAAGCTTATGATAGAATACTAGCTATGCCCGTGTAATTGGTGATCTTGAAATTAACATAGATTAGGATGAGCGTGAGGAGTGTTTTCGTTCCCATTTAGTGAGGTGTTCGGCTCTTATAAATATTCTAGTATGGAAATATTAACTGCACATTCCTTGGGGATGTATCTTTTGCAGTCTAAAATGGTCTACTTGAGGCAAGTAGGGATTCAATGGGGATATTTGATAACATCAAATAGTCATGATATTCTAAGCGTTAATTTCCCCCTTTATCATCACATTATGAGTAAAATGCTAGTAAAAACATCCTTATTCCTTATTATTTCATTTCACGACCTATTTTATGCAAGGAAGCGGTGAATGGACATTTCCAAGCCCAAAGGATGACTTTTCTCTCAACTATGTGGTAACGGAGTTACGGTAATAATGATTATGAAGATTGCAGTAACAATGGAATATAATTAGCCGTAACAAGACTCTTGAACATGAAGCGACTTACTTGATAGGAGATACGGCAACCTCACTTGAGGTTCTGCAGGTAATAGCAGAGATGACACCAATTTTACAAAGGATACTGCGTAACCATCATTCGGGTTACTGTAGTAGCGAAGAAAATCATATGATTTACAAAGACTATGGCGTAATCGCCATTCAGTTGCTTGCGTAACCATGGAAAGCACAAGATTTTGAAGGGATTCGATGTAACTAATTAATAAATGTTAGCGTAACGTATCAGAGCCAAAAATATGTCGAATATTTCATCGGTTTTAATCATCTCTCGCTCCCCAAGCCTTCAGGGTTTGGGGAGATCAAAACACAGAAGAAGAATCATGGTGTAGGAGCATGAATAACGAAGTTCTCGTCTACGATTTCCGTTGTATTCGAGTTTGAATTCCTTTTGTAATTTTCTAGGGTTTATAATATGAATTCATGTTGTTGATTTAAGTTGGCATTTATGTTATTGATATTCTCTTTATTTCTTTATAGACATTTACTAGTCTTGTCATAGATCGCTGGTCTTGGTAATATTATAATCTTGTTAGTATCTAAAGCGTGAGGAGATATGACCAACTAACTCAATCTAATAGGTTGCAGTATGGAAGGAATTGGCCATAGTACAACCACTATTAAATGTCTTGGCCCACGACCAAATGATCACCTATCAAGTGGAGGTATTTAAGAGTTTAGGGGAAATCTAAGTTCCTAATGACCGGGTTTCCATAGAATAGATCTAGTAGATTTGGCCCTTAATGGCTATGGGTTGTCGAATGATCGAGTGACCTAAACATCTTTGTGAGAATCTAAGAACCATAGTATGGCGAATTGACCAAGGTCAGGTGATAATTAACCACTATATTGAACCTTCATATCGAGAATCAATTCGTATTTGCATTCTTTATTAAGCTTTGTTTTTCTATCTCTTTATCCTTAATTCTTATATCTGTGTGATCGGAATAATTATAGCATATTGATGATTTATCACGATCTTATCATACCAATTTATTATCAAAATCATTTCTAATGATCTTAGTTCTTTCAAGGTCACATCTCTCTTGGGACGATACTCGGATTTACCTAAGGCTTTACTACACCTGATCGGGTTCTCTGCCCGTTAGTATGTGTTTATCCTAAGTTATCTAAGTTTTATAAATACTAAAAGCAGGATGAAATAGCACATCACTAACTAAGTGATGTTAATTAACAAGTAACTAGTTAGTTTGCAAGTTACAAAAAATGTTTGGTTACTTATGTTGTCATAAGACCCATTAGTTAAACATGCTTATTTTACTTTGACACCTAATGTGACATTTTGTTTAGTATGACTTGAAAACTACTTATGTAAACACCATTTGTAACTTATATTAAAATCTATTTTAAATATAAAACTTTGTAGCTATATATATAAGACTTGACAAAATTTATACTTTGCTAAAATAAAGTTTATTATTGTCGTTAACAAAATATAGCAAAGATCGTTTATATAAATAATGTTTTTAGATGATATTTGTATTAACATTTTAGTTTACACAATATGAGATACTGCAGTACAGATGATGATCGTATTAAAGGAGCTATGGTTGTGGCAACCATAATATAGTTAATTGATAATGTGTTTATGCTTATAGTGTTTTGGCTTGGATTGTAAGAGTGGAAGATGATGATGTTCGTGGTTTCATTAGCTTGGGATCAATGTAAGTAAACCGGTTATAAGATGATGTTATATTGATTTCATCATATTATGTGTTATGTATTATGTGTTAAGGTTATGAATGTATGTGCTTATGTGAAAGTGTGTTAGAGACTAGTTTGGCATAACTAGTCACGAAGAGTTTAGGTAAAGGTGAAATAGGTTTAAGGTATGTTGATGCTTTGACCTATAAGGTATGCATAATAATGTTATTACACTTAGATTCACAGATGTAGTTTTTAAAAAGAATTAATTTTACAATAAAAGAAAGGCTAGCGACGCAACTTATTGCACATTTGCCTTCCACCTCCTCTATGTAAATCCAAAAGTTAATTCAATAAAACTCAAAATTCAAAAATTCAAAAAAAAAAAAAAAAAAAAAAAAAAGGGATTATACTATTATTGTTGTTGTTATAGTTATTACTATTATTTTCATTTTCATTATTAGATCGATTTATACCCAAACTCTATATATACATGAGATTACAATTATCAACATTAAAAGTACGGGTTATTATGGTATGAAAATAATACATGAGGCTCTTGTAAAAAAATTTAGTAAGTTTTCAATTAAAAGTTATCATAAATGCTTATAACATATCTACAAGAACAACTTTTGTACGAAGTAATGCAACGATATATGTCTTTCTCTTTTTAAAGTGATAACGATACTTAAAAGTATATTTTTACAACTTGCATTTACAATTAAAAATTATCATCAATGTTTTGAAACTTTGGTCGACCCGACCAGGTTAACCGGTTGAAATTGTTACAAGATTAGTGTCTATATTAGAATGTCATTAAGTCTAGGGGTTAAAGAGTTAAGTTTCTAATTCTTAGGCAAGTAGAAAGTCCAAACCGACTATTGTTGTTTCCTTTTTCTTTTACAGCCGACTATGTAGGAGTCGTTTTCCTCCCCCTCATCTCTATACTGTGTTCTTGAGTTTTTTTTTTAAAGGAATGGAAGAGGATGGGATGGGAAATCAAAAAAATTAGTGTTCTTGAGTTTTTTTTAAGATGGAAAGGTAGGGGATGGGAAGGTGGGAGGGAGGGAAGTTACAGGGTTTTGTGTGTTGATTGTTTCCTCCCATTTTTGGGGGGATTAGGAAGGGAAATGGGTCACTAACATAATGGGCTTGTGTAAAATTACAATTCTATCCTCACTTTTCATGCACGGTTTACATCTTTTAACCTAGTTATCACATATCAAACAGCTACAAACGGCCACAAAACGCTTTGCTGTCAATCAAGAAACCGGTTATCACTTTTCATGTAAGTTTACTCTTTGAATTCTACTTTTGTAATTGAATAGATCGTATGTTTACATGTGTTTACTCTTTGATTTGCTGTCAAACAGCTCCAAACGGCATCTCTATTATCACTTTTCATGCATTGTTTACATGTGTTTTTCTCAAGATATAATAAGTCTAATGGTTGTTTGAATAAAGTTAATAAAGTTAAACTTGGAATATATACTGGTTGTTTAAATAAAGTTAATAAGTCTACTGGTTGTCTACAAAGGTTAATAAGTCTACTGGTTGTTCAAGATATCATATATGTTATATAGATATTTAATAAAGCTAAACTTGGAATGTTAAAAGGAGTACAATGATAGGTTATGCAATTTACTAATTTATTTTATACTTTGTATCCAAAAGATTATACGCTTAAAGTAAACAATAAAAGTATGGCTCTTTCACCTACACAAAGTATGAAAAGTTCCACCAATCATGAACTAGGCACATGATTGTATTTGAATTAGTATAAATACAAAATGCACTCTTGTGTGTCATTAGAAGTTGATTACAGTCTTGCACAATGTTGGGACTAGAAGTACGAAACTGTTGCAAAAAAAAGAATGCTGAGAGTTTAAATTATAATTTTATGTATTGATGGCTGTCTTTTTACAGTGTCTTGAAGACAACAAAAATTAGATTTTGGCTATACTGGGTTGGAATAGAGGGGGTATGTTAGTAATTTTATTAGCTTTCTTGTTCTTTCCTCTCTACTTAAAAATACAAACTCAAGAACACAAATTGAAATAACCACTTTCTTCACAATGCCATCCCTACTTTGCCCTTCCCATCCCATCCTCTTCCATTCCTTTAAAAAAAAAGTCGAGAACAGAGTGGTCTTGTGCATTCTTATTTACTTTCCTGTCGACATAACAAGCTGCTGTGGTGTGTGTGTCTTTGTTCGATCGCGATATATTCCGCACTAGTATCCAGGTTTGTTGTAGCGATTTAGCTGGAATATAAAAGAACTTCAGTCTCGTTTCTTAACAAAATTTACTGATCCCAAAAGCTATTTCATAGTTTGTGTTTCGTACCGAAACATCTTGAAAACATAGTAGTAGTATATAGGTCAATTACGGTATTGAATATTAATTATCATATAGTAGGCTGTTAAATATTTGCAGGTTATATTTCATGATGATAGATATGAATCCTTTTAAAAGTTCATATATATAACCTGAGGAAATAAAGGAAGAAGAAAGAAGATGATGATAAACTATTATAGCCTTTATGCTTGATGTGAAAAGGTCATATATGAGATAATGTAGGCTACATAACTTTAATAGTATTAATTAGCCATGCTTAGAGTAACTATTATGTTCAATCCAGAAGATGCAAGTATTGTCTGAATAATGATCGTTTTGATTATCGTCGTTGTTGTATCCATACGGTAGCCAACTGTGGTTTATTACGGTAGCAGATCTTTAATCTAGCTATTAATTTGGGATGTAAACTGACGAACTATTTTGACCAGGTTCTCGTGGACTGGTAGTTTTAGTGGAAATGGCAGCAGATAGAGTTGCATATAAAATCGATGACAGTACATTGGCGAGGCGACTACAGTCACTGTATTCTCATTGGCGAAAACACAGAGGCGGAAGTTATGAATCTTGCAATGCCTTTGCAGTAGCTACTCCACCTGACTCTGATGATATTCGTTATTTGAAGTCTTCTGCTCTTCACATGTGGTTGTTTGGTTTTGAATTCCCGGAAACAGTAATGGTTTTCTCAGATAAGCAGATTCATTTTTTATGCAGTCAAAAGAAAGCTTCACTGCTTGATGTTGTCAAAAATCGCTAAAGATGGTGTAGGGGTAGATGTTGTGATGCATGTGAAGGCGAAAAATGATGATGGAGCTACCCTAATGGATTCCATATTTTACGCCATTCAATCACACAGAAATGGTGGTAATTCTATTGTTTTCGGGCATGTAGCTTAAAGAGACTCAGGCCCTGAGGGGAGCTTTATTAGAAATGGGTCGAGAAGCTAAAGTCTTCACGCTTACAGCTTAATGATTTAACTAATGGACTGGGCGCATCTTTTGTCATGAAGGAGGCTAATGAGCTAACAAATGTGAAAAAAGCTGCATATCTTGTGGCTTCTGTGATGGAAAAGCATGTCATTCAAAAGCTTCGTGATGTAATTCAGAAGGAAAAAGTAGTATCTCATTCCTCGTTGATGGATGCTACTGAGAAGGTTATTTTGAATCAATAAAGTTGATGTGAAACTGATAGCTGCTAATTGTGATATATGTTATCCCCCGATATTTCAAAGTGGTGGCAAGTTTGATCTTAGACCTAAAGCTTCAAGCAATGATGACCATCTGTACTATGAATCCGCTAGTGTGATCATTTGTGCACGGGTCATGATATAATAGCTATTGTGCGAATGTGGCTAGAACTATTCTTATTGAATCCAATGCTACACAGACGAAATCTTATCAGGTTCTTCCATAAGGCTCATGAGGCTGCTATTGGTGCAATTAAGCCTGGTAATATGGCTAGTGATGTTTATAAGGCTGCTTTTTCAGTGGTTGAAAAAACAAGGCTGATTGACTGAATTTGACAAAATCTGCTGGGACAGGAATCGGTCTTGAGTTCCGTGAGTTGGTGTTGAATCTTAATGAGAAGAATGATAGAATCTTGAGAGCGGGTATGGTTTTAAATGTTGCTCTTGGTTTTCAAAACATGCAGACAAAGAGTAGTAAAACAAAGAGCCTAAATTACGCATTATTTCTTGCTGATACTGTTATTGTAACTGCTACTGGTCGTGAAGTGGCAACTTCAAAAAGCTCTAAAGACCATTCATACCCTTTTAACGACAGTAAGGAAAAAAAAGACGTAAAGCCAGAAGTGAAATTCGAGCCTAAACATACAGAAGCTATATTCTCAAAAGCAACACGTAGATCAAACAACCATGAAATGTCTAAAGAAGAGAGTAGGAGGCAACATCAAGCTGAACTTGCTCGTAAGGTAAACGAAGAAACCGCTCGACGGCTTTCAGGTGGCTATAGTGAAACAGTGGATGGCAGATCTTCTTCAAGAACTTCAAATGATTTTACTGCCTATAAAAATTTGGATGATGTTCTTCTGCCGAGAGAAACGATGATTATTGTAGACAAGAAGAATGAGGCTATACTTATTCCAATAAATAAACAGATGGTACCTTTCCATGTGGCTACTGTGAAGACTGTAACGACGACTGTAACCACTCAAGCTTATAAAACCCATAAATCCAAAATTCACATTACCTTCAATCCACCTGGAACACACTTCTCTTCTCATGATCCAAACTTGTTCATGATTATGTCGCAATCTCACGTGAAGGAGGTAACCTTTTGTTCAAAGGACCCAGAGCACCATCGTGAACTAGAACAGCAGATAAAACCACTAAAAAAAAATTTTGTTTCCCGTGAGTCTGAAAGAGCTGAGAGGGCATCATTGGTTACCCAGGAGAAACTCGTGCTTGCAGGTAAAACGCATTATATTTTTGCTATATTAATTATATAGTACATTAAATGCTAGACATATACGCTTGTAATAAAAACTGTTTTACTAGATAAACCTAACCGACAAATAAAAAAAATGCATCGAGTATGACCCATTTCTGATCGATAATTGGTTCTACTTGCAGGTTATAAGTTCAAGCCGTTAAAATTGATAGACCTTTGGATCCGTCCCCCATTTCCAGGCCGTGGAAGGAAGCTTCCAGGTACTCTAGAGTCTCATGAAAATGGCTTCAGATATTCTACATCAAGGTCAAATGAACGTGTAGATATCTTATTTGGTAACATTAAACACGCCTTCTTCCAACCAGCAGAAAAAGAATTGATAACATTAAACTGCTACACTTTCATCTCCATAACCATATCATGGTTGGAAACAAAAAGACAAAAGATGTTCAATTCTATGTCGAGGTGATGGATGTTGTTCAAATTTTAGGAGGTTCAAGGAGATGCGCCTATGACCCAGATGAGATCGAGGAAGAACATAGAGAACAAGCTCGTAAAAACAAAATCAGTATGGACTTTCAGAGCTTTGCTAGTCGTGTTAACGAACTTTGGAGACAGCCCAAGTTCAGAGGGTTAGACCTTGAGTTTGACCAGCCTTTAAGAGAACTCGGGTTTCATGGAGTACCTCACAAAGCTTCCACTTTCATAGTTCCGACTGCAAGCTGCTTAGTAGAGCTGATAGAAACTCCGTTTCTTGTGGTTACATTGAGCGAGATTGAGATTGTGAACCTTGAACGGGTTGGGCTTGGACAGAAGAATTTCGACATGGCAATTGTGTTCAAGGACTTTAAACGTGACGTCCTTCGGATCGATTCAATTCCTTCTACATCACTTGAGGGCATCAAAGAATGGCTAGACACAGCTGACATAAAATATTATGAAAGCAGGTTGAACATGAGCTGGCGGACTCTTTTAAAAACAATCATGGACGACCCACAAGAATTCATTACTAAAAACGGATGGGAGTTATTGAATTTGGAAGCTAGTGATTCTGATTCGTATAGTGCAGATGAATCAGATCAGCTTTACACACCATCTGATGTGGAGCTGACTGGGTCTGAGTCGGATGATGACGAGTCCGACAGTGCATCTTTGGTGGAGTCTGAGGATAGCGAGGGGCGAAGGCAGGAAATGGAAGAGTTGGAGGAAGAAAGAGGCAAGACATGGGAAGAGTTGGAGAGTGAAGCTACCAATGCAGATAGGAGAAAGGGGATAGGTCTGACAGTGAGGATGAGCGGAAAAGAAGGAAGATGAAGGCTTTTGGAAAGTCCCGTGCTGGTCCTAGTACCAGTGCTCCTAAGCGTCCAAAGTTTAGAAGGTAGAATTCTTTTTTTGATTGCAGAATTATGGAATTTGAGTAAGATTAGGAAATGTTTTGGGATCTTTGTAGTTGGAAATTTCTTGTGAATGATAGGCTCCGTTTTGAATAGTTTAAGTTATAGTGATGGATTGTTACCACTCTTATGAAGATGATAGCAGTACCTTTAAGTTTCGACTGTCTCTTCATACTGCTTTGCAATAATTATGTCGGTCAAATACAACTCTTTTATATATTCATCAAGAACACGCCATAAGATGCACACACCATGTAGTTCGGTACACATATAATGTTATGGGTTTCATTATATATATCTGCTGTGGAAAAATAGGCGCAATAAAGTGTTACAAGCGAAGCAAGAGAGTTCCTCCAAGCTGGTCTCTGAACCATGTAAGTGTTCAAACAATAAAGTTTGAAACTTACATGAGGGTTGTTTGTATTTTCTTTGTAGTGTTGCTTCTTTATTTAATAACTAGCAGGGTACCCGTGCGTTGCGGTGGCGGGTACCCTGTAACTAAAAGTTTGAGCGATATATAAAATAGCAAGGTGTATGCGCAATGTTACAGAAATATAAAGTCGATACTCGTTAATATTATGATGGTAGAAAATCAAAGTGATAGTGACTTTGTGGTCGAACGTAAATAGGAGACATCATGAAATTTTTAGTGACAATTTATATGGAATAAAAATACACATTTGCACCCTTTAATAACTAAATATTTGCACCATATTGGATTTTGAAAACTTGCATTATTAACAGCTTATGTGTTTTTCTAGTTTGAGCTATTCATTTTGGATTCTTATAATACAAACTTGATATATTTAGAAAACTATTCGCTTTAAAGTTCTTGACATGCTATATTTGTACCTATTTTGCAGCCACCTAAAAAAGTGAGATTTTTAAATGAATATCAATTTTAGCTAGTTTTCATGTGCTAGACTTTTAACTTTTTGATGCATTTTTCAAGATTCTAACACGATCAAAAATACAATACTATCAACGACGCCATTTTCTCAATTTTACTTTTCAAAAGTAGATCTACCTCTAACATTATTGCAAATCAACACATTCCAAAATTCACATTCAAAACTAAAATCACCTAAAATCAAAATCAGTTCAAACCATAATCAGATAATATAGAAACACCAAAACCATAATTGTGGAAAAAAAAAACAATTTTCAAGATATATGATACATGCCAACATTGATAATCAACCAAACTTGCGTACATAAGTTACTTCCGATTTATATGATAAAATTTTAGCGAGAAATTAAAAAGAAAAGAAAAAAACAAAATTACATAACATTATAACAAAATTTACACAAGCTTTATAACAAACTATATACTAACTTACAAATAAATTATAATAAACTTTACAAAATCTAACACTAAATAGGGTGTTTGTTCTTATACATAAACAAGTGTAATTTAACCAACTGACTTAGCTCAGTTGGTCACCTGAGTTTCTTTTGGAGCTTGGGGTGGGGTTTTACAGGGTTGAGAATGCCATGAAGTGACAAAGAAAATCAATTTTCTCTTAGTGTGAAGCGAGTGAGTTTTAGGGTTATTCCTTTGGGGTCTCTCTAGTTGTTCGGGTTCGGGCTACTTACTGTTTGAATGGTTTAACTTGGTTGGATTTGAAGTGAATTAGTTATAAAGAAAAAGGTAATTTGCTATTCGAGAAGTTAAAAATATAACCCGAGCAAGTTAATCTTAAAAATGACGTACAACTTCTCTTGAACTAAATACTACTAAATGAAAATGGCTAGCATAAAATATTTGAAGAAAACAAACTTCACTGGAGGCTAAAAACTTAAATAACAAACTTAACTGGAGGCTAAAAATTTAATTAACAAACTTCAGTACTGGAGATTAAAACTTAATTTACTTTGAGCCGAGTAAATATATATCATAAATTGTAGAGGCTAAAATGTATTTCGTAACATATCACTGGAGGCTAAAATTTAATTTACCTTTTCAGAAGCAATATATCAAAATAGATATAATCCAAAAAGTTTATTCTATTACAGCTAGTTGCCTGTAATAAAAAAAACTTATTCCTTTGACATATTCACATGAGTAACATACTTAATGATAGTAATATTGGCTATCACTCCACAGTTTTCAATACCAATCTTATCGCTTCGTCTTCAACATCCCATCTCATTACATTCATTTTATTTATTTATTTATTTATTTATTTATTTTTAAGCAAAGATTCATTCAAGTTAAGCATTCAATTGTTTAGTGGAGGGCACTCAACATTATATGGTGAGGGTACTCACATTTCATCAAATTTACCAATTTTTCTCACTAATTTAGCCCTTCTACTAATGCTTTATTGGGGGCCTTTCCCCTTACTGTATATCACATGGCTCCGCCCCTGGTGGTGGTGGATGATATGTGAGTCTTGAAGGTAGTGTTCTCGGTTGCAGGGTTTTCAGTGGGATGGGTTATCTTTGGCAGTGAGCTTCGAAGGTAATGGGGCTTTAATGGTTGTCGTTTTTGTAGTGGCCGGTTGTTGTTATAGTAATGGTGTAGGAGGAGGATGAGATGAAACCACCAAAAGAAGAGGTTCCAACAAACTGTGGCGACGGAGGATTAGGTGGTGGCGGATGAGGAGTTGATGGTGTACTTTAGAAGATGAAAATGTAGAGTCTGAGTCTGTGTGTTTTTCTCTTTTCTTTGAGAGAGAGGTGTGTGTATGGGGCTTTTAAAGGACATAGGCTGTTACTAAGAAGATAAATGGGCTGTCAATGGGCTTTAATGTTAAAGGCTGTTACAAGTCTAAATAATTGAATACATTTAATTTTATTTATTGTAAGTTCTATAATGTGTATGTATTGATTTTATTGCAAATGTAACATAAATTTTTCTATTATAAGTATTGTGTTGAATCTTAAAAATTAAGCCTTCTATTAATAGCATGTCCCAAATGCTTTTATATAGTAGTATAGATAGTTTGGCTGCTTTACAAAAATAATCAAAAGATAATGAAGTTTGCATCCATCCCACATTGCCCTCATGAACCAAATGGCAAGAGAAAACCAGCTATAAAGTGGGACTCCAAAGTATGAAAGAATCATTTTTGTATGTGGCTTTTTTGTTAATTAATTCCTTTTCATGTTTATAAAGGGGTTCTAAAATCTAGTTTAATATTTTATGAAAATGGGTTTTGGGAAAGATTTAGCGTAATTTATAGAAGTATTTATGCAAGCTCTTTCTTCAAGCTTATTTACAAAACTATTAAAAAAACTTATAATGTCAGTTAAACTTTTTCTTGATTTAATTATTTTTTTGCAAATTTTTTAGATGGCTAAGTTTTAATTTTAAATATTTAATGACGTATCTTTGAAGATTAAGGAATGCCGTAGCGTTGTGGTGATGCGTGTAACAAAGTTTATGGCTAACAATCTTTTTTGATTATACATTTCTCGTGACAACAAATTTACGGATGGTGAGAGTTTTTTTCAGTTTAGTGAATCTTAATAATGGTTTATCCGGAACTCGTCAATAAAATATAAGCCTATAAATTATTTACTTTGTCATTACAGAGCTTAGATATAACCATTATCCAATAATAAAATATAGCCAAATTTAACATTAGCTAAATAATTCATCTCAAGCATATCATACCCATTAACTAAATTTACGCCCCCACAAATTAAGTCATAGCAAGACATTTTTATAGAAAGTTTTGGATAGGGTAAAACATATCCAAATAATGCATACCTATTTTTATGAGTAAAGCCACTTATATCAATTTAAACCCTATAAGCATTCTCAACAAAAAATCGCCTCAAACTTTTCATTCTTTCTCTTGCTGTAACCGTACCTCACAAACACAAATCATTTATTCTTCTACCACATCACATCCAAAAAACTCAGTCCTTTTGAAGCACATGGCAATCTTATTTTTTTTTTTTTTCTCAAAGCAAGATCCCACAAACCGAACAATATGCACTCTCACAAACCACTTTGACCTCCTACCTTCATGATATTACTAACCAAACCCTTTATACTTGAGTTCGTTTTATGAAACCCACGAAGAAATTTTAAAATTTTGGCTTCAAATCGTGTTAACAAGATCTTGGTAGGTGTGTGTTATTTGTTTTTATGGTTTGACATAAGAACTATGATTGAATTTAGTTTTTGACTTATAAAATCTTCAAAGATTTATAAATAAGTTGAAAACAAATTTGAGATCCCTTTTTATTTTTATTTTTATTTTCGAATTGTTTGGAACTATGGTGGAAGCAAAGTTTTCTCCAAATTTTTGGGCTCTTTGTCAAATCTTTGTGGAAGCAAAAGTATTAATTGTATTTGTACATTGTGTTTAGGTAGTTGTATATTTTGGTGATGGGGCAAATTAAATTGTGTATTAATTGTATGTGTTGAATATTGTTTTTTTAGTTTTAGTCGTGCTTTAAATACTTGTAAATAATGTTTCTCTACTTTTATTTACTTAAAAATCTTTTAGGAAGTCTTAAAAAATTAATAGGAGGGAAGTGTCTTCGTCTATTATAAGTAGTATAGATATAGATTACAATGTTTGCCTTTGGCTGGCTCTGTATATGATGGTGTTTGTGTGCAGAAAATAATATTAATTCACTAAAACATTATGGCCAAAAAACTGTGTTATTACACTAATAGTCTAAAACTTTAAAATATCTTAATGCATTAACGTATACTTGAGACGACTTTTGACCGGTTTACATTTCTATCTAAACTTTTGTTTGACACACTAGTGAAATAAAAATGGCTCAAATTGACCATTTTTGAGGTTGAAATGTCCAAGTGTCCCTTTCAAGCTACAAAGCCATTTTAACAAAATTAGAATTTACAAGAATGTGTGGTATAGACAAAGATTAACACACCAACGTTTTTTTTAAAATTATTTATTTATACTTCAACAATCTATCCAAAATCGATTATTGTTATGAAATACAATGTTTTTGGCGATTTTTTCAAAATTCATTCCGTGCGACTGTCTAAGAATTGGCTTTGAACTTGTGAGAATCTTGCAAGAATTGATGACAATGTTGTAATCAATTTTGTAGGGATTTTCACATGAGGACAACTCTTTTGACATACGTTAAATCATGAACAATACGAGAAGAAATGGGTGGGGGCATTTTTGCACCCAACAAGCACAAAGTCAAGGGTTCAATCTTTGACACCCTCAAAGTCATAACTGCTGAGTGAGTCATGTATGCCCTCCACATTATGGAAAGGCAACGGCTGATTTTGTCCTATTTTTATGAAAATTGACGTACATTGTTTTAGTTTTCTAGTATCAGTGAAACCGATTATTGCTAAAGGTTCAACTTATTTTCTCTTTATAATCCTTTTTTCATGAAAAAAAGGTTATTGCTTAAATCTTGAATGTATGTTCATTCTACTAGTTATGGCTTGAATATTCAAAATACGTTTAATTTATGCTAAACATCTTTTAGGTAGTGTTTGTGTTGGAATCAAATGATTATGCGTATAAATTATGATACTAGGTTGCCCTTTTGGTTTGAGACAAATATGAATATCACTTTTGAAACATTTCCCATCTATCAACCAAGCATCCAAAAAAAAACATATATACCAATTCCTTGGTCCCCTTGCCTCTGGAGACAGAGGTCAAGGGTTTGATCCTCACCCTTTGCAAGGTCGGAGGTCTTTTTATATCTTTGGTAAAGCCAAGCGGCTCTCTTTCGGTAGGGTATGGTTGTCTGCGGTAACCTCCCCATGGCGACACCGTGAAAGGCGATATTGAGACCGTAGCCATGGGAAGACGGTATTGGGAGTTATTTTATTTTACTTTTTTTTTTCCTTGGTCCCCTTACCTCTCAACAATACACCATTTTAGCTCATACTGAATTACCATTTACATCATGTATCAAGTTTTAGTTTATACACTATGAGATACTTTAGTATAGATGATGATCATTTTATCCACACTCGTGACTTATCCCAATGTGTAAGATGTTTAGTTGTTACGAATATTTGTTTAATAACAAGTAAAAATGTATGACAAAGAAACAATATTCAACATTTAAGTCGATCAAGCACTTTGATGCTGAAACAACTCGATCAATGTATCTTGTAATACGTTTTTGTAAAGAGAGAATGTCGTTATTGACATGAAATCGAGTGACTTTGTATGCAAGGCTTTTCTACAGACAATATTACCATAAACTACACTAACTTATACCCAAAATCACGTGAATTACTTCTATAATTAAACATTAAAGTAGCATGCAAGTTATAAACAGTCTCTAACTTTTGACAATATCACTGGTAATGCCAAAAGATTAAAACATTATAGGGATGATCTTCGAGTGCGTTAGCCTTTAATTTTAGCTGTCTCCATCTCTAACATCAATTTTTGTTGTTTTCTTTTCATTTTTAAACAGCGATGTAGTATTACATTAAAAGAAGACATTGGCTTAATTAAACATCTATTAATGAATTCGAACTTCACTGGTAAAAGTGAAATCTATCCATGGAGACATTCGTGGATTTCTTGGGCAGCTTCACTCATGACAATCATCTTCCTTGGACCGACTCAAGCATTGTTGATGTAACTATGTTTTTATTTACATCATTTATGTTAGTCAATAGCTAGGTTTCATGACTCTTTAGTTTTGATACTAAAAATTTCGCACCTTGGCATGCATTGTGCAATTCATAGGAAATTATCAAGCAAACGTGTTTTTTCGATTTGTTGTGTTATTACTCAATCAACACAAACCTAAGAATCTAAACTCAGAAACATAATTAATTGTGATCTACGAAAGTCTTAACAAGATTGTTTTTGTTTTTCTTTTGTTTTAGCTAAATGGCCAAGGGGAAGAGGGCACACCCCACATCGCCTTCATGAACCAAAATGTGAAGTAGAAGACCATTACAAAGTGGGACTTCAAAACTATGAAAGATGAGTATATATATATATTTATTTAAGGAAACTTTTATTAAAATAGACCATGGGACAAACCCCACCACTCACGCCACAAAACAAAAATCCCTTACTTAGAGGGGATGGATGCATATCACAACATACCATTTACATATTGTGACAGTGTAGTTACCTGCACAATGACTAATATTTCTCTTTTAAAATTTTATTAGACATTACAAAGGTAAAAGAGCGATCAAGTTTAGTTTCGAATCTAGATGATCACGATAGTTATTGAATATTGTGTGTTTGCTTAGGTAATATGAAACCTAGTTATTGAATATTGATTGGTTGTCTCTTATCTTAATTTTGATTGACCTAGTATTGCGATAGGTTATTCTTTGTGTTATTAATGCTTGATTAATCTTTTTTGAACCTTAGTTTATAATCACCTAGAGTTATTGTAGGCTAAACATCCAAAGAATACCTTAGTGTTAAGTTTATAAATCATAGAGATTTTGTAGTCATTAACCTTTGGTAGCTTCAAAGAGTTAGGGATAAACGCATACCCTACGACCTTAGAAACACAAGGCGTTAAGAATAAGGATGTGACAATTCAACCATCAATAGGAGATAACTAGGGAGTAATAAAATCTAAGTAAACACATTTTTTACTATCATGCGAACACACAGCAATAGACATAGACTACCCGCAGCTTAATTAATTAGAATAGATAAGTAGAATGTCGGTAGAAATACCAACCTCCAAATCCAAACCACGAGATTCGTACCTTTCCATTTCCTAAAAAATATAAAAAAGATAAAAAATAATCTTCCTCAACCCCAACCTTAGCGTAATAACCTTTACTAGCATTCTATTCCCCAGAAACGATATCAATGCAGGTGGCTTACCACCCTAATACTACCTACCTGCGATTAGGTTCATTGTCTAGGGTGTTGAAAAACTTGCTCGACGAAAAGGAAGTTCCTTTGACCCCGAACGCGCTGCGTAAGCGTATCAGTAGAGGATCTAGCAACAATAGCTTGTTTTTTACTTTTCCAGGAAACCAAGTTATTTCCTAGAAAAACACTATAACCAGTTATAGATCTTCTGGTCACTTTACATTTTGCCCAATCAGAATCAACAAACACAGTTACAGATCTTCTGGTCACTTTACATTTTGCCCAATCAGAATCAACAAACACTTTTATACTCTTATTATCACCCTCTTTAAAAGTGATACCAAGACCAGTCTCCTTTTTCAAATATCTCAAAACTCTAAATGCAAGCCTCAAATGAGACTTCATAGGCTTATGCATTACTTGACTTAGACAATGCACAGCATAAGAGATGTTTGGCCTTGTCAAAGTCTAGTAAACTAACTTGCCAACAAGTTTTTCATAGTTTGTTATGATAGACAAAGGTTCATCATCCCCAAACTTAGAAACAGGCTTTTTATTATCTGGATTTGTCTCAACAGGAGAGCTGCATGGTTTACAACCAAGCATACCAAACTCATTAGGCTCCGATGCAATATTTCCTTTGAGTAAGACAAATACCATCATCAATATCAAGAACCTCTATCCCCAGAAAATATTTGAGTTTACCCAGTCTTTAATCAAAAACTTTGAACTTAAAAATTTCTTAAACTTGTTAATTTCATCAAAATTGTTTCCAGTGATGATAATAAAATCAACATATACCAATAAAATCAACAGAATATCATTATCATTTTTAATGAACAAAGAAAAATCATTTGGACTTTCTACAAACTCATTTTCTTTAAGCACAAATACCAATTTCTCATTCCACTTTCTAGGAGCTTGTTTTAATCCATATAAAGACTTAACCAGTTGACAAACTCTTTTATCATTCTTATCAGAAAACCCTTATGGTAAGGTCATATACACATCTTCCTCTAATTCACCATATAAGAATGCATTATTTATATCAATTTGGAACAAAGGCCACTTGTTATTAACATCTATACTCAAAACATATCTTATAGTAACAATTTTAACAACAGGAGAAAAATTCTCCTCATAATCAATTCCTTCTCTCTGATTAAACCCTTTAGCAACTAGTCTAGCTTTAAACCTCTCAACTTCTCCATTAGCTTTATATTTAACTTTGAAAACCCACTTATAGCCTGGCTTTCTACGATAGGGCAATTCTCACAATAACCCAAGTTGATGCCATTTCTATTTAAAGCCTCAATTTCTTGGTTCATTGCATCAACCCACCTGTTGTCTTTAACAACTTCCTCATAAGTAGTGGGTTCATAAATTTTATTAAGACTAGATGTGAACACAAAGTTATCAAAGCTTAAGTTGGAGTATTTATCAACTTTATCTATACCATACTTATGATTCTTATTAAGCACATAATCTTTATATTTAGATGGTAAAGCTGTCATTCTACTAGTTCTCCTAACAGTTTGTGCCCCAGCTAGTTCTGGTGACTCAAAATTTTTACCAAACATATCTAATTCCTCACCCTCAGATATATATCCATCATCAACATGACTAGTACCTTGTATACCATCAGAAACAATAGTTTCTGTTGCATACTCACTATCTGTGTCCTTCCTGCTAGAAGTGTCACTAGTGTTGTCTACATTAATTGTGTCTACAGTCTCTATTGTATCAATTGGAAAGTTAATATCTACATCAGCTATATCAGTAGTATCTATAGTTTCAGTATGCAGATGCTCATCAACACTAGCATCTTCTTCTACGGTGATGACACTAGGCTTATGGGTACTAGAGTCAGGTACAGACTTGCTGTTACCATCTATTCTACTTATCTTATCATCATAGGGTTCATTGGTTCTAAAATTATTTTGACTGCTATCAATTTCTTGATTAAAGAAATTTAAATCATTAATTCCATTGTCCTTAAACACAAAGTCTTTCGTGAAAGAAGTATTCTTAAAAGGAAACATTGTTTCATAAAACTTTACATCTCTTGAAAAAACAAATTTCTTTTGATCAATATCATAAAGTTTGTATCCTTTTTTTATCAAAAGCATATCCAACAAACACACATTTATCGATCCGATGCAAACTTATCGATTCATTTAAAATAGTTGAAAACATAGCACCAAAACATTTTAGATTCAAGATTAGGTTCAAGATATACACCATTTTAAAAGGACTTTACCGGATAACACGCTAGCTGGCAACCTGTTAATAAGGTAAGTAGCAGTTAGAATAGATTCAGCCCACATGTTCAAAGGCAACCCCCCTGAAACGTGAGGGCTCGTGCCTATGTTTTCTCTCTGCTACACCATTCTGTTAGGGTGTATAAGGACAAGAAGCTTGATGTAAAATGCCATTATTGGAAAGAAAAGTTTCAAACCTCTTATTTACAAACTCTGTCCCATTATCACTTCCAAAAACTTTAATAGTTTTTTCAAATTGATTTTTAATGAGATTATAAAAACTATTAACATGATCAAAAACCTCAGTTTTGTTTTTCATCAGAAATACCCAAACAGCTCTAGTGTAATCATCTACTACAGTAAGAAAGTACTTAAAACCCTCTCTACTAGTCACCTTATATGGTCCCCACACATCTAATTGAACAAGATCACCCATATTTTTAGTTTTATGAACACTTAATGAAAATGATTCTCTTGTCTGTTTAGCTTTATGACATATTTCACAGGGTTCAGAACTAGTATTCTTTAGGTCTTTTAGTTTATGTTTAAGCACAATTAAGATTTGGTCAGAGGGGTGTCCAAGTCTATTATGCCAAATACAATGTGACATAACACAAATTTTAATATTACTATTGTAACCCTCTTACATTCATCAAGAAAATAAATACCACCTTTCTCAATACCAGTCCCCATCAGGAACCTTTGAGTTAAATCCTGAATTTTACAAGTCTTATCATTAAAACTGACAACCACACGATTATCTTTAGACAACTTAAGAACAGATAACAAATTCACATGATACCCAGGAACTACCAACACATCTTTTAAAATCAGATTATTACCAAATTTAAAACTTCCAATTTGTTTAATCCAGGTAATGATCCCATTTATATGCAATGATAAGGTTTAAATGAGAAACATCCATTATATCATAAAGATGAGTGGCATAAAAAGTAATTTGTTGACTAGCTCCTGAGTCAATGATCCAACGAATATAAGTACTACAGGTACTTATATTAGAGTTGAATTTAAAAAACCTACAAGTAAAGAAACTTATCACACAATTTGAAGCATATAAGACTGCAATACTAGCATGAGCCTTGCTAGCATCACCTAAACCACTAAGTAATGACATTAATCTGTTACGATCATGCAAGAGATGAGAGATACTTACTAGTATCATCTTGTTATCATCACATTATTAGGATTATTAGCATTGCCTTTTTTAACAAAACCAGGTGGATATCCAACCAATTCAAAACACCTATCAATAGTATGACCATTCATATTACAATGCTTGACAAGATTTGACACCCTGCCAAATATTCTATTATTATTATTATTATTATTATTATTATTATTATTATTATTATTATTATTATTATTATTATTATTATTATTATTATTATTATTATTATTATTGTTGTTTCTATTAGAAGCCCAGTTATTGTTTTGAGAAGTATTAGTATTAGACCTTGCAGCAAAGGCTGCAACCCCATTCTTAACAGATTTATCAGTCACATGACTATTTCTGTGAGACTCATCTTTAGATAGAGTAGCAAATGCAGACTTAACATCAGGTAAAGGATTAGTAGTGAGAATAAGACTTCTCACAGAACTGAAACTATCATCAAGACCCATAAGAAATTGCATCAGCCTCAAAAGATCTGAATGCTTTTTTAAAGTGGGAGCAGTTTCACAAATGCATGTATGCAGATCAACAAGAGAGTCAAACTGCTTCCATAATGCATTAAACTCATGATAATATTAAGAAAGACTCATTCCAGATTGAGTTAAAGTATGTATTTTATGATGCAAATTATAGATCAATGAACCATCTTCTTTATTATATGTTTCACTTAATTCATTCCAAAAAGACTTAGCATTCACAGAAAACACTTGACCTTTATAAAGATCTTGTGACATACAACCAAGAATCCAAGATAACACCACAGAATTACACCTATCCCATTGTGTCTGATAGAGAACATCATTGGGACCTCTAACACATTTCCCATTAATAAAACCAAGTTTGTTTCTAGTGTGTAAAGCCAACTGCACAGCAGCAAACCAGACTTTATAGTTCTTAGTACCTTTAAGTTTGAAGGTAATCAACTGAGCACCAATGTCTTGAGGGTGTAAGTACAATGGGTCATATATATCCAATTTTAATTCACTACTTCCCCCTTGAGGACCCTTACCCTTATCTTCTGGACCATCAACCATGATGATCACCAAATAAAACCAGAAACAAGAACACAATCAAGAAACAGAAATAGAAAGAACAACAACAACACCTTGTAACTCCTCAGTCACAAATAACCACCAACAAACACAACCAAATCCAACAAACAATTCCCTTAATCTACTCAACCTTCAAACAACCTAATCAATAAAAGACCTAATAAAAAACCTAAAAGAAGGTGTGCGAGGTATTACAACCACGCAATCTTCCAATATTCCAAGAATCAGGGTCAAGAAGATCCAACCAAACCGACAGCACAGCGAAAAGAACAACTGAAAATAAAAAACGATATTAGACAATAACAATATGAAAGAACAAATCTGACCCAGACAAACCCTAAAAATTATTTAAGGGTTTTTTATTTTTGTTTCAAGAAACTTGAAATTAGAATAAAAAATAGTCAGATTACAATTGAAACTCAAGAAAACAACCTGAATTAGAGCTTGATACAGTAAACCCTAATTTTAACAAATTTGATAAAAAAAAAAACAAATTGACACACTCCGAGAACTAATTAACTCACAAGATTACTAAATCAAGAAGTAATTAGTCAAGAAACCACCAGGATCACAAAACCCCCAAAAATTAAGAAACCCTAATTTTTGAGAAAAACCAATGAACCTTCAGATCTTGAAGATCTGTTATTAAGAGTACAAGATCTACTCTCAGAAAAACAAGATCTACACAAATAGATCAAAACCCCCAAAATATGAGAAACCCTAGTTTACGAAAACTTTACGATATTTTAAAAAACGCTTTAGTATAGAGCAACCTGGCTCTGATACCATGTAGAAACTTATAAACCAAAGCAAGATTATTACAAAAACAGTTTTAAGAGTGAACCCAACCAACCTCCCCTTGCCTCACTTTTATTATATCAATAATGGCTATAGAATAACAGTCTTACAATAAAGAAAAGAATAGTCAAACAATATACACAAACTAGGGTTTCTCTCAATCTCAGGGAAAATCAAGAGAGAAGAAAGAGATGATATCACACAGTAAAAACAAAACGTAAATGAGAAAATATGCTAAGTCTTGGTTTATATAGCTCCAAGAATGAGAACTCTACATTTACTCCTTAAGGTTTCATAAATGCACTTCTTTGACCCTTCAACTTTATAGACTTGTGCTTTTAAGGAACTGAAGCTTATATCTTTTAACAAACTTATACCCAGAGTCACGTGAATTAGTACTATAATTAAACATTACAATATCATTCAAATTATAAATATAAGAGTAAAATACACCGTTCATCCCTAAACTTGTACCTGCGCATCACGTTGAACTAAAAGTGGGGATTTTCATCGCCCGGAGTCCTTTTTCCAAGTTTTATACTTTAAACTGGTCCTTTGACCATTTTTCCGTTAGTCAACGACGTCAGCTTCCGTTTGCTCTATCTTGAGTCCAAGGGCACAATTGTCATTTTACCACTGTCCATTAATTAATATTACCGTGTCAGGTCCACTTGTTTACCGTCAGGCTATAGTAAAACCTTGCTAATAAAAGGGAAAGTTTATCACCACTCATCCTTTATCTTTCCTATCCCCTAAAATATTATCTTCTTCACCGACCGTAAAATCTAAAAATGGTGCTTTGTTCATAAATGTAAGGCGCCTTCAACATGCCGGAACCACAGGGAACCCGGAAGGAGGTTCTATGTGTCCTGCAGTGTTGGGACACTTACTTTTATTTCATTTTAAAGTTGGCTTGTAGTGGTTTACCTTAAATGTGTTGATTATAGTAATATCTATTTTATTATAATTGTGATTTTATACAAGTGGGTTTAGTTGGTGTTTATGCTGCAAACAGATGCTAACATTTTGATTATCAATTTTAGCCTACGACATGTCCGTTCAATGGGTGGTACGACCCACCCATGCAAAGGAGGGCAAGGGATGTGATCATCTACTTGTAGAGATCAATCTACAGGAATGAGGCGGCATTACAAGAATGCCAAGCCTCCCTCATTTCTAAGACTATGGAGGTGGTCAACGCTGGTGACCGGGCAAACGTGCTAGAGGCTGCTCGCCAAGCAGCCTTGGTTGATCTCCTTCTTGAGAAGGAGAAGGTTTGCCGTCTGAGGAACTTTTGTGTCTTGTCTTGGATGGTCATCTTCTTGGTTTTTCTATAGGGTTTAGAAAGTTACTGGTTTTTGTGTTTTGGGTCGGTGGTAGATGGTCGAAGTCAAAGTTGTGTTTATGAAGTTTTAGTGTAGGTTGACTAAGAATAGTCTCTTGGTTGATAATGTTTGGTCCTTGTACAGTTCTAATATTACATTTCTTTTATGCTTTGGTCCTTATACTGTGATGCCTTTACTAATAGGTCCTTTGCCCAAAAAATTCATATATCCGCCTCACTTGCCACACAAATACTAGTAAAATGATCAAACTTATAACACAGATACAACTATCAAAGATGGATGAATGATCAGAGATGGATGAACAAACACCACTTTTGAGTATCAACATAAACTTGATATGGTGTTGTTCAATTATTTTTGATTCTTCATTGCTGTTTGTGAATAACAGTATCCGACTCAAAACATAAATCCAAGAAAAACATATCCAAGTATCAAAGACGTATGAAGTTTCAAAGATGGGTGAACATTAATTGACTTTGTAAAAGTCAACAGTTAATATCCGTATGAACTTGTAACAATATGTAGAAATACACGGTAAAGTGGCAAGTCAATACAATAAAAACATAATTTTACCCATAGACTAACATGACATGATTTCATACATAATGCAAATGGATATATTTCCAAATGCATAAAATTTTGTAGTCTACAAAGTTCAGAAACATAGATTGTTTAAAGACAACAAATAATGTTTAGGGGAATACATATTCGATGGAAAACATTGGCTTTCATATGCTTAACCAATATTTTTTTGTGGTGAAGACAGCTTTGTTGCTATAATCTTGGTCTTAGTCCATAATTGTTTTGGAGACCCACCAAGCGAGATCAACTTGACTTCCGATTGAGATCGACCACACTTGGTTGAAAATCACCTTGAGATTGAGCATCGGTTTGACACGAGGTTTTTCATTTCCTTCAAAGTTGTGACAGTAACCTTTGCCTTCTTTCTTTGTAGAACTTTTACGGGATGAACCTATTTTTGAGATGTTGTGTATTGCCTTGACTTCTTGTTACACCTCCTTGCCCAAGACATGTTTTCTTGTTGTGTCCAACATTGCCACATATAACACAAACCATACTCTTACTAGACTGTGACAAGTTACTGGTTTTGTCACTATTATCATTTTCAGTAAAAGCCCTAGTTCTTTTCTTTCGTAGCCTACCTAATGGTTTATGATGTTTAGGTGGAAGAATGGTTGTAGGCACTTGTGACTTATTCCAATGTTGATAACCATTTATTGGCTGGATGTAGTGTTTATAAGTTTCTTCCCAAGTCTTAAGCAAGTAACATGGATGAACCCATGATTCAACAGATGCTACTTGCATTCCATTGAACCTCATATACCAATGGGTAGCAACAACATGTTTACATGGCATACCTGTAAGCTCACATCTTCTACATGTACAAGCCCTAGCTTCAACATTCACAAAACACTTATCTCCCCATCCAATGACCTGATACTTATCTCCTTCAACCCGTAAAACGGTGTACTTATAAGCCTCTTTCTTTATCAAGTCTAACATGAGTGTTGCCTTTGGTGTTAATGGTCCCACACACTTGTCAATCACATTCACAACATTCATTATTCTTTTCATACAGCATTCTCTAATGTATTCCAAAGCAGTAATGATGGGTTGGTGCCTACCTCCTAATAGTTTCCCATTGAACACCTCACACATGTTATTAAGTAACACATCAGAAAGAGCCCTCCCTACACATTTATACAACATGTGTGATTTATACAAACAACTGTGTTGAACAATGTCGTAGAACAAAATATGTACACCTAGACATAGATTTGGTTAGTACCTGAAAAATGTGACCTTAACCAATGGGTTGGTGGTATCTTACTTAACCAAACATGGGCAGGTTCGCTAAACCTCTTGAATGCCAAAGATGGTCGCCTCAAATTGTTGGATCGGTTGTTGCCGCGCATTCTCCACAAATGTTCTTTGTATGCTTTAGCATTCCATTGCAATTTCATATTATCATGGATGTGCTTCAAACAATATATGTGTTCAGCACTAGGGAATATTGCTGCTAATGCTGGAATGATACCCTAAAAAAATAAACATCAATTCATTACTAATAAAACTAGAATTTATCGAAAATAGAAGTGAATCTAATCAACTAAAAGGTAACATCACCTTTTTCCTGTCGCTGATAAAAGTGTAGTTTGAGTTTGGTTGCAAGTTAATATCATCTCTTAGACATTCAAGAAACCAAATCCATGAGTTTGCTTCAAGAACCCAAGATAGGCTAAAGGGTATATTCCATTGTAGCTGTGTATACCGATTGATGTAAGAAGCTGGCCAAGAAAAGGACCCCTCATAAAAGCACCATCTAACACTAACAACTCTCTTTGACAAGCTTTATATCCTTCCTTCAAAGCACCTAAGCATACATACATTCTCTTTAAAACTCTGGTTGGACTTGTTGCATCTGTTGCAGTTTGTACACTTATCCTAACTGTTGTATTTGGGTTTGTTTTTTGCAACTCTTTAACATAGTCTCTTAAAAGGGTGTATAACTGCTTATGATCACCCCTAATCTCATTTGCTGCCTTGTTTTTTTTCCCTTAATGCCTTTTGCATAAACACTTGAACTTCAAACTTTTTTCGAAATGATCTTGAATGACCATTGGAATATCTAGATTGACTTGAACTTGGTCAACTATTTGCTTTGAAAGAAACTTGTAGTCACAAGCTTTAATCTCTCTTGATTGCAAACATTTGTATTCATCCCTGAAAGTTCGAACAATCCATACATCTTTAGCTGTATTTTTGGCTACATACAACAACCATGGGCAATCTATTGCTTTCTCCTTGAGTGATCGCAAATATACATCCCTTCCAAGGCCTCTAGTTATTGGACCAGTTTTCCTCTTTGGGGCTGTTCCCAGCCCAATACCTTCGGTTATTCCACAAACATGTATTTTTCCAACACACCTAACCCTAATTCTCTATTTGTCATTCTTAATGAGTTGCAATTTCCTCCTAGTCTTTATTGAAAGCAGGTAGATCTTATCTTTCACTTCTTTTGCAGTTAGAAAAGTTTGACCACATAAAAAATATATTTCGTTCTCTACTTGTGCTTCCTCACTTAACTTTTGTTTTATGCCCTCATTTTTTTCTTCCTAATAACATACTCATCCTCATTCTCAGAACCACTTGCAAAATCATTACCATCTAACAGATCCAACTCACTTTTCTTAAAAATCATCCGTATCCGGGCGGAGGTACCTATATATGGTAACTCTGTAGTCTCAATCACTTTGAACAGATTAACATCAAAATCAGGCTCTTAAAAGTATTAGCCTCATCGACAACTGTGTTTCCATCATGATTTTTCTCAATATCATCATCATCACTCACATAACTATCTCTTTCACTCACATTGTCATCACTTAAAGCTTCATTAATTTCACATACCTCTACAGATTTACCTTTTTGGATATGCTCAACAGGATTACATATTTCCTCCTCTTGATGACCTAACTCTTGATCATTTTGACATACCTCTTCAGGACTATCTATTTGGATATGCTCAACATGTTTATCTATATGCAGGTTGACATCACCTACAACATCTTCGTCTACGTGATTCCTCTACAGATGAATTCAAGGGTTCTATTTCTGGCATCTAACTAGATTGTACCAAAGTATTGACTTCCAAAGGTTGATGTGTAACCTGACATATATCCTCTACGACAAATTTATTAACAATGTTTTCTAAGAACAATTTCTTTGAATAATATAAAACAATAGCAAGAGCTGCATTTTTCTTTGTTGCATCCACATCAGCAATAATTGTCCTAATTGACTTTGGTGACATTTCTTCAACATCCAATGTTGTCTTACCATTTTCAACATAAACTTCTATCATCTTATGGTCATCAACAAGATCTTTCAATATTTAAATTTGCACTCTCACATAAGCTATACAAACCATCATCTAAATTACTACCAGGCTTAACAAAGTAATAGTAATTTTTTGAACCAAGCTCATAACCCAATTCATACATAACAACATCCAACTCTTCGACTGACATACTATCAACATCAACCAAATCAACTAAATTTTCCATACCTCCAACGATTCTACGTGGCCAAGATTTAAAGAAATCGTTGTGATGAACCCTCATGCTAAACATATTAGATCTACCACCTGAAAAATGTCAATATATGTTTAGGATATTCTCAAAAGTTAATTGCCAAATGCGAAATACCCCAATTAGAAATTCCAATGTTTATAATCAAAATAAAAACAGACTGCATTTTTCTTCTTAGCAGAGTCAGACAGACGGTATCATCAACCCGATAACTGGATGTCTTCTTACTTTCCCTAGAGTAAAGTACATGTTTCGGTTTTTCGATTAATAAACACGGGTTTGTGACATGCAATTAGGGTTTGTGAATTGTGATAATTCTTGTAAAGAAAGTTCTGTGACGAAAAATAATACAGTCTATGTGTTTATGGGGCGGGAAGAGGGTTACATTACATGTGACAATAATACAGAAATTATTAATTGAAATAAGGAAATAACAATTGTGCCCTTGGATTAAAGACAAAGCAAACGGCAACTGACGTCGTTGACTAATGGAAAAATGGTCAAAGGATCAGTTTAGAGTATGAAACTTGGATAAAGGACTCCGGGCGATGAAAATCCCCACTTTTGGTTCAACGTGATGCGCAGGTACAAGTTTAGGGACGAACGGTGTATTTTACTCTAAATATAATCTCTAACTTTTAACAATATAATACCAAAAGATTAAAAACATAATATGGATGATCTTTGAGTTCGTTAGCCTTCAATTTTATTCACTTTCTCTATCTCTAACATCAAATTTTGTTGTTTTCTTTTCCTTTTTTAAACAGCGATAGAGTACTACATTAAAAGAATTAAAGAAGATGTTGGCTTAAACATTGTATCTTAAAAAAGTTATGAAATAATTTGGGTAACCTTATTTCACAAGGCATATAATTGCTATTTAGGCATAAAACATATGCCTAAATACATATCTAATACATAAATCACTTATACAAATACATTATTTACTTTCTATCTTCAAATTCTTACTAATCATTTTTTCAAATCAACCAATCAAATCACTTGTTACATTAATAATCATGATTATTAGGCACAACAATCATTTTTCTAGTTTTTACTCCTATATCAACATCTATTATTGAATTGAAACTTCACTCCTAAAAGTGAAATCTATCCATAGAGACATTCGTCGATTTTTTTGGCAACTTCACTCGCGACGATCATCTTCCCTGGACCGACTCAACCACTATTAATGTAACTATGTTTTTCTTTACATATGTTAGACAAAATATGCATATATGATGTGGTGTTGGATTATGTGCATTACTAATGTGATTTTGTGATGTGCACATCAATATATCACCTCTCATTTTGTAAGAAAATTCTTTTAGCGACAACTCTCTTGACATGCCTTAAATCATGAACAAGAAGTTTAGTAATACGTCCATGGAACAATACGAGAAGAAATATGGTACTCGAGGATGTGAATTACGCTTTGTTTTCATGTCATAATCAAGTCCTGTTTTTATGAAGATTGACGTACATTGTTTTAGTTTTCTGGTATTAGTGAAACCGATTAATGCTAAAGGTTCAACATATCTTCTCTTTATAATCCTTTTTATTTTCATAAAAAAGGTTATTGCTTAAATCTTGAAAATGAATTCATTCTAGTAGTTATGGCACGACTTTTAGGCAGTGTTTGTGTTGGAATCAAATGATTATGCGTATAAATTGTGATAGCAGGTTGCCTTTTTGGTTTGAGACAAATCTGAATATCACTTTTGAAATATTTTTTCAATAACAAGTAAAAATGTATGACAAAGAAACAATATTCAATATTTAAGTTGATCAAGCACTTTTGATGCTAAAACAACTCGAAGAATGTATTTTGTAATACGTGTTTATAATGAGAGAATGTCGTTATCGACACACTACAAGAATAAGTAGAACGGGCTTCGATCATATTGCCGACGACACATTGTCGTCGGCAATATACACTAAACGACAAAAAAGTCGCTTAATCAAGCCTCCGGTGCGTTGAATTTTCATGCCAAAATAATGCCGACGCTCTGTCGTCGGCATGATAATGATCAAATTTGACTTTGCGAATAGTTGGGCGGGAGTAAACCCCGCCAATTGGTACCGACTCGGCCGTCGGTATCATATTAAACAATTTATGCCAAATTTTATTGTGATTTGCTTTTGATTAACGTAATAATTGTGATTAGTCTTTCATCCCGACGACATTGCATGCCGGAACAATTTATGCCAAATTTTGTGTCCTCCGCGTGTAAATAATAGAGAATTATTGGGCGGGATTTTTCCGGCTAATTTGTTACCGACGACGTGTCGTCGGTATTGTTTCCCGCCTTATTACAACTTTTTCCCGCCAATTGTTTACTTATAAATAACCAATCATCTTCAATACAACAAAACGCGCACACATAACCTAATCGTCAATTCTTACAAAACACAAAATGCACACATAACAATGGATGGTTACACACCGGAAGAGGAGTGGTTAAAGGTTTTGTCGAACCTATCACTATTTGATGAAGTTCTTCATACATATGGCGATGAAATTATCGAGAAATATGGTTCTTAAAAAAAAAACCCTTCATCTCTCTCTTTAGAGCACATACCTTTAGGACACGACTTTACTACGTCTCACTCTTCTTTTCTTATGTTGATATAGTACTTCCTCATCATGAACTCTGTTGTACTTTCTATTCTCGATTTCCATATTGTCAACTGATTTGTTATCATTTTATAAAATTGTTTTGCCATAATCTTATAAACCATTTTGATAAAATCTTATGAACTATTTTGACTACTATTTTATAAACATTGTGGTTTAATTTATTTAACACTGAGAATCATAAAACTATTTGGCTAAACCGAACACTACATTATCAGTCCTCAATTATACATAGTCTAATCACTTTTAATTGATCAGTAAGGTATAGCTTAGTTGATTCACGAGAGAGGAATTTATCACCATGTATTGTGTTGGTTTTATGGATATAAATTAGTAGATGTGAGTTAGGATCGAACTCGAGACTATGGGATTGCACACTTTACGTATGAGAATTTAAAGTTAATAATTAAATATAAATGTTGTATTTATTTATTTATTAAACAAAATAACTAACGAACGTTATGTAATTAATGTAATAACTAACGTCGTTAAATGTTTTGAAAAGGACTAAATTGCAAAGTTGGGAAGGTTCGAATCCCTTTGGGGACTCCTATACCGATCGCCAAGGGACAAAAACAAGAAAAGAAAACCCAACTTGTTCACCAAGTTTGCTTGTGTGTATATACAAGGCTAGGGGTTTTATTTTTCCATCTCTTGTGCTCATTAGCTAAACCCTAAAAAAATTGTGTGTGTGTTTTGTCCAAACCGATCGCCAAACACCATGGGTGTCGATCATCTTTTTTCCACAAACAAAGTTATTTGTTTTATAGAAACTAACATTACTTTAATTCGTTTAGTATCGTGTGTACAAGAACATAGTAATAACATACTTTTGTTATTATCTTGGATTGAATTACAAACGGTAAGGGGTAATTCACATAATCCTAACTAAATCAAATTAGGGTTCATCCGTTAGTTTGTGGATTTGATTCTTGTTCGGCTAGAATCAAGAAAAGGTAGGCATATTCTTTTATGTTAATTAATTGTTCATTAATAAATCCTATACGCTTCCGCTTGATTACTTTGATGTTTTGTGATTATTTATTTGAATGTCTTGATATATAATTCCAACAAAGGGCATCACGAGTCATTAGTTTTAATGAGTAATTAATTACATAAACGCGTAATAAAACAAATACTTGTATGTTGTTTGCTATGTTTATCTAGGGTTTATGTTTAATTTATGTTTGGTCGATTTTTATATTGGGCGTTCCTAATTTTTTAGTTCGACACATGTTTAAATTTTAGGGTTTTGAAAATTGTTTGCTAACCTTATTAAAACCTAGAATTAATATTGATTACGTGATTAATTCGTGAATAATTTGTTATGTGTCATGGAATTTTTTATATGCGATCTTGTGACTTATGTGTATAATTGTTATGATATCCATGATTATACATGCATGTTAGTCATGGATAAGTTGCTTTGATAAAATTGTTTAATTGTTGAGACATATTTAATTACGATAAATCTTGAATTGAGGAAGACTCCAATTATGTATAATTAGTGAATCAATTATGTGCAATTTGGTATATTATTAATTATGGTTTACGCAATCGATTCGTCGATGTATGTGGCTCACTTTCTATCGCTGGAGTGAAAGCCCTAATTAATATATACATTAATTTAACCTAGATATTGATTATTAATAGGGTTTTATCGAATAAGTTGCATGTGGCTACTTGTTTACACGTATAAATTGTTTATTATGTTTTTTTGTAGTTTATTTTTATTAGTATTACTTGTTTGTTTATTATAAAGCAGCTTTAAGCAAAGGGTAATTTTGAATAGAAAATAATTCGACTAAACAATGGCGAAATTTGATTTGTTTTGGAAGAGCTAAGTTTTCAATAGTTTAATTGATTGGTGACTTTGGTACAAATGGTCTGAACGGCTCACCCATTAGAATGAACTATAGGGGTTAATAAAGAAGTGCACAAATATACTGAAGGATGTCTTAGGTTATGCTTCGGCTACCTGGTCCTCTCCTCTGTAAGTTCGAATGGAGCTACTTAGTAAGCCATAAAATGTGCAAGCTCATCTTAAGGGCGAATTAGTTTTAATTCCATGCCACTTCGTGGTAATTATCCAAAACACTAAGTGTTTACACTTATGCAAAAGTACGGTATAATGGATGATAATTAATACTAAATTCCTTGATTGGTGAACCCAATACCTCAATCAAAACTTTGATAATTTGATCTTTATGAATTGGTAATAAAAGTTTTTTATTAAAATTATGCTACAAGATGAATGCATGACATCTTTGTACATATTTGATTTGACCACATAAAATCAAAACTAGTACCCTTGTAAATTAGGTTTTATGCCAACTAATTAAAGGGACACTTGAAGTTGTAATTTACGTCATGACAAGATTGGAGAGATTGTAATGGAGAGGTAAATCTCTATGTGTCGCCTTACATGGACATACTTGCAGTTCTTTAAGTTAGACACTTAAATTGAGTAGTAAGTGAGATCTGGAGTCAAGGCATAAGATGGGATGAAACATTTTTATATTTGCAATAGCTTTGGAAAATATAAATCCCATAATGATCTAGGAGTTGGAAATTGTTTGCCAATTAATGTTCGACAGATTACCTTATTATATATGCTAAGTTAGCGAGATCAATGATGTGATGAACCTATGATAATTTGGATCCTAGTTTTCGAGAAAATTATATGGTTATATGTTTATATTACCGTTGGGTATATTTTATTTTCTTGAAAAGTTGTATTATCGAAAATACTAATACTTGAACTTTTCTCGAGAAATGGCTCAAAATAACGATAACACTAACACCGCACTAAGTTCTCGCGCTCAAAAGCTTTTTTGATTGAGAAAAGTTGATGACTCTAAGAATTTCAATGATTGGCACCTTTTGAGAATTGTCTCAGAGTTTAACCATTGAAATATCTTTATGAACCTTGCCTGAACAACCAATGGCCCGATACTACTCAAGCTCATATTGATGCTTGGCAACTTGAGTATAAGCGTCATAATGATGTGGCTTGTCTTATGTTGGGAACAATGGAATCGCTCTTCAAAAGCGCTTTGAACATTATTTCCCATTTAATATGCTCAATGAACTTGACTATGTTTGAGAAACCAAATTGCCGAGATTTATGACTTGACCGACGCATTACACAATTGTAGGCAAGGTGAGGGAAACCCGTAGTGCTCATGTATCGGAAATGAAAGGTTACATGGACCAGCTAAAAGCACTTGGAAAACTTATGATGATGACATGGTCTGGAAACTGATTAATCGATCCCTTAACAAGGATTTTAATGGTTTTGTCAAAAATTTCAATATGCATTGCCGTGGGAAGACAGATTACTGACCTACACGCATTGCTACGCATTGACTATGATAAAGGGTTGCCTCAAAAGGTTCCTACCGCCCGGGTACTTGCTATTTAGGGTGGAAGGATTAATAAGCCAAAACCGCAGCGTGCGAACAACAAGAAGGGGGAAGGGTAAGGGAAAGGTTGACAAAGGCAAACAGCTGATGGCCTATCAACCTCAACCCAAGAAGAACCCTACTCCTAGGAAGGAAAATCCTAAAAGGGATCAAGCATGCCACCACTGTAAGAGCGTTGGGCATTGGAAGAGAAACTGTGCTCTCTATCTTGATGAATTCGGGCAAATAAGACGAAAGAAGGGTCCTTGGGCCGGTTCTTCGGTAATTTATTTGTCATAGAATTATTTACTCTAAATCATAATAATTCCTGGGTATATGATACGGGCTGTGGTATTCACATTTGTAATACACTGCAGGAATTTAGAGTGGAAAGGAAGCTTGCCTATGGGGAGCAATATCTGCACGTGGGAAATGGCGCACATGCAGGTGTTGAAGCCATAGGAACGTTTAGTTTAGTATTGCCTTCAGGCTTAGTACTGTTATTGAACAATTGTCATTACGCACCTTCTATAATTAGAGGTGTTGTTTCTTTTTCAGTTTTGTTGGATGATGGTTTTACTCATACTATTTCAAGTAATGGAATTGATGTTTCTTTAAATGGTGTATTTTATTTTAAAGCAATTACTGTGAATGGTGTGTTTGAAATTGATGTGATTGGAAATGAGTCTAACAATAATAATAATTCAATGTTTAGCATTAACAAGAAGATAAAGTTAGACTTGAATTCTTCTTATCTTTGGCATTGTAGACTTGCTCATATAGGCAAGGCTCGCATGCATAAGCTGCAACAAGAAGGGCTTTTGCAAAATATCAATGATGAATCATTTGATAAATGTGAGTCATGCATATCGGGGAAGATGACTAAGAAACCTTTTCATAGCAATATGGAGAGGGCTTCTGATCTACTTGGTCTTAATCATACTGATGTGTGTGGACCACTTAGACATGTGTGAAAGAGAGGTGCTAGCTACTTCTTAACCTTTACTGATGATTTCAGCCGTTATGGTTATGTTTATTTACTTAAGCATAAACATGAGGTGTTTGAAACATTTAAGGTTTTCAAAGTGAAGTAGAACGCAATTGGGAAAGAATATTAAAGCTCTTCGATCCGATAGAGGAGGCGAGTATCTAAGCCAAGAGTTTAAAGATTACTTAGCTGAGAATGGAATTGTCCAGAATCTCACTTCTCCATATACTCCACAACAAAATGGTGTATCTGAGAAGAAATCATACATTATTGGACATGATACGATCTATGTTTAATCTTACCACTCTACCTTTATCCTTTTGGGATTATGCTTTGGAATCAACTGTTCGCATTCTAAATATGGTTCCCACAAAGAAGGTTGACAAGACACCATATGAAATATGGCATGGTAAAGCTCCTAACCTGTCTTATTTAAAGGTCTGGGGTTGCGAGGCGTATGTTAGACGTGACTCGGCAGATAAACTCCAACAAAGATCTGTAAGTGTATCTTCATAGGATACCCTAAGGAAACTATGGGTTACTACTTTTACTATCCAACTGATAATAAAGTAATTGTTACTAGGTATGGAGATTTTCTTGAAAGAGATCTCGTATCTCAAGAATTCAATGGGAGAGTTTATGATCTGGAAGATGATCAAGAAGATGCATTACCTTCTGAAAACACTAACGTACTGCCGGTAGAACCTGATAGTCTGGGTCTTCCACCAGAAGTTGAAGTGATTCCCGTTCGTAGATCCGTAAGGAATACGCGTGCACTTGAACGTCTATGTCTTAACGTAGAGGTTGAGGAAACTATGTTAGGAGATCTTGGAGAGCCTACTAGTTATAAAGCTGCCATGGCAAGTCCTGACAAGGCAAAATGGCAGGTTGCAATGAATGGGGAAATGCAATCCATGAGAGAAAATGAAGTCTGGGTAGAGGTTGACTTACCTCCAAACGCCACGGTGGTTGGAAGTAAGTGGCTCAATAAGATTAAGACTGACATGGATGGCAATGTACACGTCTATAAAGCTCGTCTAGTTACGCAAGGTTTTACTCAAACTTATGGCATTGATTACGAGGAGACCTTTTTCTCCTGTAGCGGACATTAGAGCTATTAGAATTCTCATAGCTATAGCTGCATACTATGACTATGAGATATGGCAAATGGATGTCAAAACCGCCTTCTTAAATGGTCGCTTAGATGAAGACATCTATATGAAGCAACCTGAGGGGTTCGTGAATCCACAATTTCCAAACCGTGTATGCAAACTTCAAAGGTCCATTTATGGATTGAAGCACGCATCAAGGCAATGGAATAAAAGATTTGATGAAGAAATCAAAAGGTATGGATTTATTCAAAATCTTGATGAGCCATGTGTATATCACAAAGTTAGTGGGAGTAATGTAATTTTCCTAATTCTTTATGTCGATGACATATTAATTATGGGAAAAGACTGTTAATACAAATAAGCCGTAAAAACGTTTATTTATATTTTTCGATCTTCTAATGTTTTGTCGATAACAAACGTAAAATCATTTTAACGAAACAAATAGAGTACGTAAATAGTTTGAGTTAATAGTTTTCTAACACAATTAAGTTGTCACATAAAACACTAAAACAAGTATAAGTGATTTTATGATTTAGATACATATGTACAACAACTAGTGTTTACATATTGGGTTAAACATATACTTAAACTAAGTATACTAAAATGGGTAAAAACTAAGTGTATGCTAAAATGGGTAAATACAAGTATATACTAAATGGGTAAAATACTAGCAAATGGTTTTGACCCACAACCAATGGTTTTATATATACCACTTAACCAAGTTCATTGTATCTAGAAAGAAAACCATGGATCAACCCATAACCCATGACCCATTACCCATAACCAAAAATACCCATGGGTAAAGGGGAGCGTTCCACGGATCCCTGGCTTTGTGCTAGCCGGATTCCTTGTGGGAGGGATCCGTGGGATCCGGGGAACAGTAGAGAATTTTCTCTATAAATAGTGAGCCATTTCTTTCCTTTTAGCTCACCACTTTCACACATACTTCCCCAAAGTATTCTAACCCTCTAATCTCAGATCTAAGTGATCTATGTAGTTTGTATTTTGTTTTTGTGTGATCTACTAGGTTCCTTTTAAAGGAGAGATCATCACCTCTTGAAGACGTGCAAGCTCAAAGTCCATGAGTTGCCATGCTTCGTCATCATCAAGACTACTAAGGTTCTCTTGTTGATGGTTCTTACTTTCTCCATAGATGTTGGGTTGAAGGCATTAGTGAATAATGCAGAAAGTGTCAAGATGAAAGCATTAGTGAAAGGTGCTCATTATTCGTGTCAAAGCATTAGTGAAGGATGCTAAAGGTGTCAAGACGAAGGCATTAGTGAAAGGTGCCAAACGTTGTGTCAAAAGCATTAGTGAAGGATGCTAAAGGTGTCAAGACGAAGGCATTAGTGAAGGGTGCCAAGCGTTGTGTCAAAGGCATTAGTGAAGGATGCCAAAGGATCAAATCAAGTTGCATTTGGGGAGAATGCTTAGGTCGTATAATCGATGAGGTGCATCGTTATACATATATGTATTTGTTTATCTACAAGGATGGTGATATCCTTGATGGTATTGTAACAAGGAGTAGATCTCCTTGAGATTAGGTGTTGTGTTGTAATGGGTAGTAGTTCCTCCATGGTAATGAAACTAGGTGCTTAGCCTAGTACCGTATAAAGGGTAGGCGACGTTGTGATAGGATTAGTTCTCCTTGGTGTGAAAGAACTCGGTGGTTAGCCTAGCACCGTATAAAGGGTAGGCGACGTTGTGTTAGGTGTGGTTCGCCTTGGTGTGAAAGAACTCGGTATTTAGCTTTGTACCGGAAAAAGGTTAAGCGACGTTGTGAAGGCTTCTCCGCCATAAGGAGATTGGTGTAGTGCTTACGAACTCTCGAGTAGGTGACTCGGGGAGTGGAGTAGGGCAAGGAAGGTGTCCTTGTAGCCGAACCACTATAAATAACTTGTGTCGTGGTGATATGCTTCTTACTCTTTATCTTTCATTACACGTTTATATATCTATCTATCAACGTCCAACATGAACAACCAAATAGATTGACATAAGTCGATCTAAATATTTAAAAGGAAGTTTTAAATTAGTTAAACTATTCAACCCCCCCTTCTAGTTTTCCACAATTGGTATCAGAGCTTCGTTACCAAGTTTTTTTTGTGTATTGTACTTTGAAAACTTGATACGATCCGTGTATGTTTAAAAACTACAAAGAAGGGAATTTCTTAAAACAAAAAGTCGTGTTTTTAGAAATCATCATATGTTGGATAGTGATAGATCATTCTAACATTTTCCTTTGAGAAGTCTTCATACTAGGATTTGGGTATCTTAGAAGATCATGAAGTATTTCGCGTCTATGGTTTCTAAAACCATGAAAAGGGAATATAGCAAAGGATTGGGGTATCTTAGAAGATCATGAAGTATTTCATGTCTATGGTTTCTAAAACCATAAAAATGGGATATAGCAAAGGTATGTTTTCTTAGTTACATTTTTTTTAAAAAACGTGCTAAATTGCTTGTGGACAAAATGGTGATATATGCTTCTATCTTATAATAAGCATAATATGAAAAGTGTTTTAGTGATTTTTTTTTGAAGTTTTGTTGTTAGATATCTTGTTAATCAAGCTTGAATAAAGGTAAAATGGGTAATATAACTTCACTAAAAAGTCTACAAAGACTAAACCTTTTCGTCGGGTCAAAATGTACATTTTTGTAATTTTGTGTCAGATCCGCGGATCCCTCAGGTTACACTGGATGGATCCCTCAAGCAAGGGATCCGTGGGATCCGTGGTACAGAAGACAGTTTTTGTCCTAATTTCAAAACTTCATAACTTTTTAACCGTAAGTCGTTAGAAGTCGTGCCACCTATCGTTTTAAAGGTATTTGAGTCTACTTTCATTTAAAAATGATTTCATAAACTGATTCAAAACAATAATTTACAGAATCATTAATTTATAATAGAAATTCATTTTTCGGTCATAACTTTTGCACAAACTTTTGATCTAATTGGAGACGGATGTTTTCGCTTTTGAATAACAATGTGTCCTCTATTTAAATTAAGGTTTTGATCATAGTTATAAATATAAAAGAAACTAATCAAGCTTGGTATACATGTTTATATTTAACATAAAGCGACGAAAAGAACTTTCGTATGCTATGCTAATTGATAAATTGTCTTCGTTGCATTACTTGATTATTTGCTTATCTCAAATAGCTTTTGTGCCTGTTTGATTGAATAGCATATGTGGTTTCCTTACCTTGCTATTTATTCTCTTGTTTGTCGATTTAGTAATATTCTACTAATCAATGTGCTATTTGAATGAGTGTTTGGGATAACATCTAGTTGTGTCGAAAATGTTAGTTTAGATATTTAGATAAGTCATATAGGTTGAAAAATGTTTAAAACATATAACACACTAAATGGATTTTTGATTGAGTTTGTCATATGTGCTTATATGATTTCCTTTGTTCTTGTATCATTCTCTAAAAACAACAAGAATGTACATCGGATCATAACCTACACTTGTGTTGATGATGTACTCTCCCATTTTCCTTTTCATGATCGCTCTCCAAGCTTCATAGTAGGATTGACAACTTGATTATTTCATCCGATATACTCAAGTAAATTATTTTGCAACACAAATATAATTGTTCATATCCGAAAGTCCAAACTCAAAGCTTTCCAACAACATATGTTGAACTAGCTCATCCAACCATTTTTTTACCATATGGACAACTTTTAAACTTATTTTTAACATGACGCCTTCGTCACCTTATTTGTCTCAAGTATAATATTAAACGAAGCAAAGTATCATCATTGTTACTCTTCGATAGGCCATTGTAGGAATATAAATTTTCCTAACTTGAGAATGAATACTGGAGAACTTATTGCACTAGAAACTCAATTTGACCTAACGGTTAAATTGCTTCCTTGATAGAAGTTGGGTATGTGGAATCACCCGTAAAAATGGTCGTGTTTAGCCGTAATTGAGCACCGCTAGTAACAGTCTCATATTCATTCTCTCACTTGGGAATTTATACTCCTATGTTTTCCTAAAGTAAGTTTACAATGGAAATACTTTGCATTGTCTTAGGATTACTAATCAAACAAGTTGTAAAATAAAATTTTCTTTTAGTTAATCACAACCACTTGCCTCATCAAGCGATTATCTTGCTTTGATCGAGAAGAGCTACATGACTTCATGGACGAAGTTCATTGTATGTTAATCACCATCCGTAATGACTATACATAGTTCATAGCTTTCGTTGGCCAAAACAACCCTGTTGTCTTGAACACCATCATCTACTCTGCACGCCATTGTTAATACAAATGATTTAATAATCTAGATCGTAAATAGGTTTTTTGAGTTTCTTGAATAGTGCTTGTTAAGTTTGATAAACCTCTTTGTTATTTGTGAGCTCGATCTCATTTGATATATTAGTGTTAGAACCTCTTAAACTTGAAATATGATGCATTGTCAAAGTCATTGCATACCTTTTGTAAAGGTTCTGCTTAGCAGATAGACGGATCCCAAAATTTTTGCTTGACGGATCCCTACTCTTAGGGAACCGTGGGATCCGGTAAACAGAAAATGCAATTGCAATCATTGTATTTCAATCATGTCCTTAGAACACCTCACACTAAGCTAAACATAGTGCCTTAAGGCAAATTAAGTCCTTATCAAGTTAAGTAGATCCTTTCCTACTCAACTCACCTAGATCACACTCTAAGACGCTTGTAGATCTATCATTTTCACTTTAATCCATTACTCTTTAGCCTCTATGATCACTCATCATTCTCACATGATCCCTCACATCTAGCTTTAGAAATCTTCCGATTATGGCAAAATTGATCATAAATCATCCTTACCTCAAAATTGATCAAAGTTGATCAAATTCTAGCTTTCCCATCTCAAAGCCTCTAGGATATTTTCCAAAACACTATCCTAAGACACAACCTGATCTCTAGGATCATTTAGCTTCAATTGACACTCTAAATCTTTAGTGTCATCCTTGCTCATCCATTGGTACTCTTGAAAGTTCCAAATCCTTCCATAAACAACAATCATTAGCTACATCACTCATTACCTTCAAGTACTCAAGCACCTCTTCATTTAAAACACTTAGGAGGACTGAAACACTCAAGATGATATAGGTCTTAGATCTTAAAAACATCATTTCCACTCTTTCATAACTGCTGAAAGTCGGATCCCTAGGATTAGCCTAGACGGATCCCTCTGAGGAAGGAACCATGGGATCCGAATGACAGTTTATGTCTAACATTGCTAAAACAATCATTTCAACTCATCTTCCTAACTAAAACACTCCATCTCATCTTAAATGAGTTCCTAGATCAGGGAAACTCTGAACTTCAACCTTGTGCATACTAATCATCACATTCCAAAGGATATTAGAGACTTAAGTCTTGAATGCACTTGCTAAATCCTTCCCTTTATAAGTCATCTTCCTAGAATCCCTTAGTCATCAAACACAACATAATTATCAGCATTTAGAAACCTTTTCCTTAGTCATTTCATCATGAGGAAAGCTCCTAGTGCTAACTCATCCAACCAAGAACCACCCAAGAAACTTGCTCGTGTTGTACACGAAATTTCCTCAACCGAATCATTTCCGGTTAAACCCACAAATGGTAGGACTTCCCATCCACCAAATCATCATCCGTAAGAGATAATAGTGCTAGAATCTCACCTGAAAAAGTCCAATCAACAATTGCCAAGAGAACCGCAATAATTAGCATTAAACCTCTTAGGTCAGAAAAGGGATCATCGAGCTCTAAACCAAACGTACCTAGTTCTAGCAGAACGTCTAAACCTTCATTCCTAGAGCATGGACTACACTCCTTTACCGAGCCTCTCTCTATTCATTAGAGCATTCACCACCGAGAACTTCTCATTCACCAACCTTCTCGTTAAAATAGGAACCACCTACATCACCAACTAGTCCATCGTTGGAAACAAGGAACCACCAAGGACTTGATCATATGGAGGAATTTCCATTACCACCACTCTCATTCCTAGTAGAACCTCATCCTGAATTACTCAATGTACCTCCACCATCATTTTATAGAACCTCCTCAAAACATCCTGTTCCTAATCAAGACAATAATTGCTCTAATTGTCTAATCACCCAAGGACTTGTTCAAGAAGTACGAAATGAGTTGCATTTCATGTTTAATTATCTTCTTGAAAGATTGGACCAAATCAACAAGTCTACTCATCCCTAGACTCAAGCACTCTGTTGCTTCTTAAACTTTGGTCACTTATTAGTATTAGTAGAATATGGCTAAATCATTCTCTTAGTTTTTAGAGATTTGTTGATCATCCCTTATGTTTTATTGAATGATAGTTTACTTGCCATATTGCATTGAGTATATGTTTGTTGGTTGAATACATATCTCATTTTGATGTTAACATTACTTGTTACATCACCATTGCTGAATTTAATCATCAGCTATACGGATCCCTCAAAATTGCCTAAACGGATCCCTACTAGGAGGGAACCGTGGGATCCTTGAGACAGAAAACTATTTTTCTACTAACTTGGATCACATATCCAGGAAATTGTGCATTATACTTGTTTTCTAACCTTTGTTTTGTAGTTATTCAATCTACACTTGAAGCCTTTTGACACCCTAAAGCTAAGGGGAGCTTTGTGTCAAAACAATACATTGCAAATTACTTGCAATATTAGGATTACATGCCTTTGAAAAATTGCAATCATCAAGGGGGAGCACATTCGTCACTTAGACGAAATCTTTTGCAAACTTAGTTGCAAACAAACTAGATTAGTATTACTTTCTTGACGCCCTTACCTAGGGATGGACTCGTCAAGGGGGAGTAAAGACGAGATCCTTTCCCGTTACTTGCTCTCTACCTCTTTTTATCTCTTTCACATGTTTTTCTTAAAAACACAATGTGTTCCTTTCTTTCAAGGCTCTTTTTGTTTCGACAAAAAGGGGGAGAAGAAAGTAAAAACTACAAATTCAAACTTTTACGAATTTTAGCTTTTCCTTTAAATAATTTTATGTTTTGTCATCAACAAAAAGGGGGAGATTGTTAATACAAATAAGCCGTAAAAACGTTTATTTATATTTTACGATCTTCTAATGTTTTGTCGATAACAAACGTAAAATCATTTTAACGAAACAAATAGAGTACGTAAATAGTTTAAGTTAATAGTTTTCTAACACAATTAAGTTGTCACATAAAACACTAAAACAAGTATAAGTGATTTTATGATTTAGATACATATGTACAACAACTAGTGTTTACATATTGGGTTAAACATATACTTAAACTAAGTATACTAAAATGGGTAAAAACTAAGTGTATGCTAAAATGGGTAAATACAAGTATATACTAAATGGGTAAAATACTAGAAAATGGTTTTGACCCACAGCCCATGGTTTTATATATACCACTTAACCAAGTTCATTGTATCTAGAAAGAAAACCATGGATCAACCCATAACCCATGACCCATGACCCATAACCAAAAATACCCATGGGTAAAGGGGATCATTCCACGGATCCCTGGCTTTGTGCTAGCCGGATCCCTTGTGGGAGGGATCCGTGGGATCCGGGGAACAGTAGAGAATTTTCTTTATAAATAGTGAGCCATTTCTTTCCTTTTAGCTCACCACTTTCACACATACTTCCCCAAAGTATTCTAACCCTCTAACCTCAGATCTAAGTGATCTATGTAGTTTGTATTTTGTTTTTGTGTGATCTACTAGGTTCCTTTTAAAGGAGAGATCATCACCTCTTGAAGACGTGCAAGCTCAAAGTCCATGAGTTGCCATGCTTCGTCATCATCAAGACTACTAAGGTTCTCTTGTTGATGGTTCTTACTTTCTCCATAGATGTTGGGTTGAAGGCATTAGTGAATAATGCAGAAAGTGTCAAGATGAAAGCATTAGTGAAAGGTGCTCATTATTCGTGTCAAAGCATTAGTGAAGGATGCTAAAGGTGTCAAGACGAAGGCATTAGTGAAAGGTGCCAAACGTTGTGTCAAAAGCATTAGTGAAGGATGCTAAAGGTGTCAAGACGAAGGCATTAGTGAAGGGTGCCAAGCGTTGTGTCAAAGGCATTAGTGAAGGATGCCAAAGGATCAAATCAAGTAGCATTTGGGGAGAATGCTCAGGTCGTATAATCGATGAGGTGCATCATTATACATATGTGTATTTGTTTATCTACAAGGATGGTGATATCCTTGATGGTATTGTAACAAGGAGTAGATCTCCTTGAGATTAGGTGTTGTGTTGTAATGGGTAGTAGTTCCTCCATGGTAATGGAACTAGGTACTTAGCCTAGTACCGTATAAAGGGTAGGCGACATTGTGATAGGATTAGTTCTCCTTGGTGTGAAAGAACTCGGTGGTTAGCCTAGCACCGTATAAAGGGTAGGCGACGTTGTGTTAGGTGTGGTTCGCCTTGGTGTGAAAGAACTCGGTATTTAGCTTTGTACCGGAAAAAGGTTAAGCGACGTTGTGAAGGCTTCTCCGCCATAAAGAGATTGGTGTAGTGCTTACGAACTCTCGAGTAGGTGACTCGGGGAGTGGAGTAGGGCAAGGAAGGTGTCCTTGTAGCCGAACAACTATAAATAACTTGTGTCGTGGTGATATGCTTCTTACTCTTTATCTTTCATTACACGTTTATATATCTATCTATCAACGTCCAACATAAACAACCAAATAGATTGACATAAGTCGATCTAAATATTTTAAAGGAAGTTTTAAATTGGTAAAACTATTCAACCCCCCCTTCTAGTTTTCCACAAAGACATTCCGAGTTTGCAAAATGTTAAGGCATATCTTGGGAAGTGTTTTTCCATGAAGGATTTAGGAGAAGCTGCATATATTCTGGGAATCAAGATCTACCGAGATAGGTCAAAGCGGTTAATTGGTTTAAGTCAAAGCGCTTACATTGATAAAATATTGAAGAGATTCAATATGCAAAATTCCAAGAAAGGATATTTGCCGATGGAAGTAAAGCATGGCTTATGTAGCGATATGTGTGCTTCAACACCTGCTAAGGTGGCACGCATGCAGAAAGTTCCTTATGATTCGGCTGTAGGATCTATTATGTATGTTGTGAGATGCACAAGGCCAGATGTGGCGTTCGCTCAAAACATGACCTGTCGATATCAACAGAATCCGGGTGAACTTCACTGGATTGATGTTAAACATATTCTAAAGTATCTTAGGAATATGAAAGATATGTTTTTTGTGTATGGAGGAAATCCAGACACAGAACTTGTGTTACTGGGTTACGTGATGCGTCTGGCAGGTGTGATAAAGATGATACGAAGTCTGAGACGGGTTATGTCTTTGTCATCAATGGAGGAGCAGTTGACTGGAAGAGCAAGAAGCAAAGTACGATGCGATGTCTCGATGAAGCGAATACATAGCTGCTTCGGCAGCTGCAATGGAGGCTGTTTGGATTAGGAAATTCATTTCAGGGCTTGGTTTTATGCCTTCAATTGAATCGCCTATTGATATGTATTGTGACAATTCTGCTGCAATCATATTTGCCAATGAACCTGGAGTCATGAAGGGCACCAGACATTTTCTACGGAAGTATCACTATGTTCGGGAACAAGTCCAGGAAGGTGAAATAAATCTATTGAAAGTTCACACAGATGATAACTTAGCTGATCCATTCACTAAGGCTTTAGCTAAAGACAAGCTTGTAGGACTTGCCAATGGAATTGGACTTCGTTTAGCTAAAAGTTTCATGCATAACTGTGATTAGTATTTGGATAAAGGATATTGTAAAACATTTATTATTTTAATGAAATAAAGTTTGGATTATGTTTATTTTCATTTATAATATTGTTGTCCTATATTTGCATGTTTAATCCGTGAATAACTAAGTTATTCTAAATGTCCATTGTCGATTAATGATATGGGAGTATCATTAAATTAAGACAAATCTGAGAGATGTGGTAGAATATACTTGAAAGTATATTGATGAGAATGCATACCAATTTCAGATGATATTCAATGAATTGAATATAGGACTTATCCCAACTACATAATTTAATTTGTGGATATTGTTATAAGTAAATTATGAATAGTTATCCTCAGACTTGAGATACCAGATAAGTGTCATGAATGTAGTGCATTTATGTAAAGCAACTTAACGCTATACGTAACTGGTAGTCATAAGGGTTGTTTTCAGAAATGTTACAAAGTTTGTGGGTTATTCTTGTAGTCAAGATAGAATTTGTTCCTTCAAATTTATTTGGAGTTTAATATCCCCCTGTAGGGTTGACAAGATATTTGTGCGGCCGCACCCAAATCTCCCCTAAATATGTTTAGATGATTCGGCAATCTTGGTCAATCACTTACAAACGAGAAACATAATAGTTTTATAAAGAATGACTTAATTCCATATCTTTATTTAACATGGTATTAGAAACAAAAGGATAATAATAATGAGAAATCATTAAAAGGTTTTCCAGGAGCCTTGCTCGAGTTGTACTAGAGGCATCGAAGTGTTGCTAGACGCTAACCGAATGTGATCACTCTATTAAGATATATCCAAGTGGGAGCTGTTGGTTTTATGGATATAAATTAGTAGATGTGAGTTAGGATCGAACTCGAGACTATGGGATTGCACACTTTACGTATGAGAATTTAAAGTTAATAATTAAATATAAATGTTGTATTTATTTATTTATTAAACAAAATAACTAACGAACGTTATGTAATTAATGTAATGGACTAACGGTCGTTAAATGTTTTTGGAAAAGGACTAAATTGCAAAAGTTGGGAAGGTTCCGGAATCCCTTTGGGGACTCCTATACCGATCGGCCAAGGGACAAAAACAAGGAAAGAAAAACCCAACTTGTTCACCAAGTTTGCTTGTGTATATATACAAGGCTAGGGGTTTTATTTTTCCATCTCTTGTGCTCATTAGCTAAACCCTAAAAACGTTTTGTGTGTGTTTTCTTTGTCCAAACCGATCGGCCAAACACCATAGGGTGTCGATCATCTTTTTTCCACAAACAAAGTTATTTGTTTTATAAAAACTAGCATTACTTTAATTCGGTTTAGTAAGTGTGTACAAGAACATAGTAATAACACACTATTGTTATTATCTTGGATTGAATTACAAAACGGTAAGGGGTAATTCACATAATCCTAACTAAATCAAATTAAGGTTCATCCGTTGCTAGTTTGTGGATTTGATTCTTGTTCGGCTAGAATCAAGAAAAGGTACGCATATTCTTTTATATTAATTAATTGTTCATTAATAAATCCTATACGCTTCCGCATGATTACTTTGATGTTTTGTGATTATTTATTTGAATGTCTTGATATATAATTCCAACATATTGTACGTTTCACTTCAACTTTGTTAAAGGTTTATTCACGTCATCTTTCATTGACAAAAAGAAAGAAAAGAAAAAAACAATGCTTCACTTTTATGATAAGAATATGCAAATTCCTAAGTCCCAACTACACAAAAAATGAATTCCACGTATTAAATTCCCAACGTCACTCTATAGAAATAACTTTAAACATATAAAGTTATACGGAGTAAAGAATATGATCAATACCTCCACCAACCTCACTCTATAGAAATAACTTGCATTTAAAGAAAATATCTACCCGCTGCTCTCCTATATAATCTTTCCCTTTGCCAACCATCTAAAGTCTAAACACCAATCAAACACTATAACACCTTGTCATTTCTATTTCTCTCTAAATATCACCAACACCAAATCTTACATTTCTGTGAGTGTACTGTATGAAGCAAAAGTTTTTGCTATTTGTTTCCATTGGCCATGAATAGTGTCCTACTTGAACATATTGTTAGTCGATGTTACTGACTTGTATTGGGTTATTATTTGTATTGGGCTATAGATCTTCCGCTGCTGGCATTGAGTCATGTTGATCAAATTTGGAACCATTCGTTTTGTTGTCCATCTAGTGAATGCTTTCTTGAAGATGATTTTAAATGTTTCTCGGCCGAAGTTTCCCTGTTTAAATGAGTTGTTGTGGTTTCTTCTCCTAACTGAAGGTATAACCTCATAATACCTTTTTCTTAAGTCGTAGATTATCATTAAATTTCACTTGGTATTTTATTCTTGGTGCTATCGCTACATATCAGACTCAATCTTTGTTTTTAAAACAAATTTGCTAAACAAAGAACTATAAATTTTTGCAGCACTAAACTGTGAACCAACATAAAAGCCAAAAATTTTAACACCTACCAGTAGATACTAAAATTGTGGTTCTGTTATCCACATTTTCCTTGTTTATTCCGCACTAGTATCCAGGTTTGTTGTAGCGATTACAACAATCGAGTTTCTTATATATAATTTATGAATGAAACTGCATATCCTAAAGATAGCTGGAAAAATGAAAGCTCAAAGCATGAAGATGCTTTGTTATACTACATTGCGTTTAATGTATCAGCTTTAATCCAAACAATCCCTTCATAACGAGGAAACGTTATACAAAACCTGATCTCAACAACTTTAAACTTTTGCTGTGATAGATGCTACTGCAAAAAAAGGAACTTCAGTCTCGTTTCTTAACAAAATTTACTGATCCCAAAAGCTATTTCATAGTTTGTGTTTCGTACCATAACATCTTGAAAACATAGTAGTAGTATAAAGGTCAGTTACGGTGTTGAATATTATCATATAGTAGGCTGTTAAATTTATGTAGGTTATATTTCATGATGATATGAATTAGTATCAATGAATTCAAATCCTTTTAAACGTTCATATATATAACCTGAGGAAATAAAGGAAGAAGAAAGAAGATCTATGATGATAAACTATTATAGCCTTTATGCTTGATGTGAAAAGGTCATACATGAAATAGTGTATTAATGCTTGGCTACATAACTTTAATAGTATTAATTAGCCATGCTTAGAGTAACTATTATGTTCAATCCAGAAGATGCAAGTATTGTCTGAGTAATGGACGTTTTGATTATCGTCGTTGTTGTATCCATACGGTAGCCAACTGTGGTTTATTAGGGTAGCAGATCTTTAATCTAGCTATTAATTTGGAATGTAAACTGACGAACTATTTTGACCAGGTTCTCGTGGACTGGTACTTTTGGTGGAAATGGCAGCAGATAGAGTTGCATATAAAATCGATGAAAGTACATTGGCGAGGCGACTACAGTCAGTGTATTCTCATTGGCGAAAACACAGAGACGAGTTATGGGAATCTTGCAATGCCTTTGCAGTAGCTACCCCACCTGATTCTGATGATATTAGTTATTTGAAGTCTTCTGCTCTTCACACATGGTTGTTTGGTTTTGAATTCCCGGAAACAATAATGGTCTTCTCAGATAAGAAGATTCATTTTTTATGCAGTCAAAAGAAAGCATCACTGCTTGATGTTGTCAAAAAGTGCGCTAAAGATGTTGTAGGTGTAGATGTCGTGATGCACGTGAAGGCGAAAAATGATGATGGAGCTACCCTAATGGATTCCATATTTCACGCCATTCAATCACATGGAAATGGCGGTAATTCTATTGTTTTTGGGCATGTAGCAAAAGAGACTCAGGCCCCTGAGGGGAAGCTTGTCGGGAAATGGGTCGAGAAGCTAAAGTCTTCACGCTTGCAGCTTAATGATTTAACTAATGGACTGGCGCATCTTTTTGTCGTGAAGGAGGCTAATGAGCTTACAAATGTGAAAAAAGCTGCATATCTTGTGGCTTCTGTGATGGAAAAGCATGTCGTTCAAAATCTTCGTGATGTAATTCATAAGGAAAAAGTAGTATCTCATTCCTCGTTGATGGATGCTACTGAGAATGTTATTTTGAATCCAGCTAAAGTTGATGTGAAACTGATAGCTGCTAATTGTGATATATGTTATCCCCCGATATTTCAAAGTGGTGGCAAGTTTGATCTTAGACCTAAAGCTTCAAGCAATGATGACAATCTGTACTATGAATCCGCTAGTGTGATCATTTGTGCACTTGGGTCACGATATAATAGCTATTGCGCAAATGTGGCTAGAACTATTCTTATTGAATCCGATGCTACACAGACGAAATCTTATCAGGTTCTTCGCAAGGCCCATGAGGCTGCTATTGGTGCAATTAAGCCCGGTAATAAGGCTAGTGATGTTTATAAGGCTGCTCTTTCAGTGGTTGAAAAAGAAGCTCCTGAGTTGACCGCTAATTTGACTAAATCTGCTGGGACAGGCATCGGTCTTGAGTTCCGTGAGTTGGTGTTGAATCTTAATGAGAAGAACGGCAGAATCTTGAGAACGAGTATGGTTTTGAACGTTGCTCTGGGTTTTCAAAACATGCAGACAAAGAGTAGCAAAACAAAGAGCCAAAATTACGCATTATTTCTTGCTGATACTGTTATAGTAACTGCTACTGGTCGCGAAGTGGTAACTTCAAACAGCTCTAAAAAACCATTCATACTCTCTTGACGATAGTAAAGGAAAAGAAGATGTAAAGCCAAAAGTTAAATTCGAGCCTAAACATACAGAAGCTATATTCTAAAAAGCAACACGTAGATCAAACAACAATGAAATCTCTAAAGAAGATAGTAGAAGGAAGCAACATCAAGCTGAACTTGCTCGTAAGGTAAACGAAGAAACAGCTCGACGGCTTTCAGGTGGCTATAGTGAAATTGTTGATGGCAGATCTTCTTCAAGAACTTCAAATGATTTTACTGCTTATAAAAATTTGAATGATGTTCTTCAGCCAAAAGAAAGGATGATTATTGTTGTAGACAAGAACAATGAGGCTATACTTATTCCATTAGAAAATGAGATGATACCTTTCCATGTGGCTACTGTGAAGACTGTAACGACGACTGTAACCACTCAAGAAGATAAAACCCATAAATCCTATATGCGTATTACCTTCAATCCACCTGGAACATACTTCTCTTCTCATGATCCAAACTTGTTCACGATTATGTCGCAATCTCACATGAAGGAGGTAGCCTTTTGTTCTAAGGACCCAGAGCACCATCGTGAACTAGAACAGCAGATAAAAACACTAAAAAAAGATTTTGTTTCCCGTGAGTCTGAAAGAGCTGAGCGGGCATCATTGTGATATGTACTTAACAGATATGACTCATCCAGGATTACAAAGAATCGAAGATAGCCTGGTTCAATCAACAGGAGTTCAAGCCAATAAAGAATAGAAACTCGAATTGAAGAACAATGATTGTTATTAGGAATGCTAAGTTGTACAGATAGAAGAAGTAGTTTTTACCATTTGATTAGCCCTACAAATGAACACTAATTATGTATTTATACAAAGAATGGGTAAAGTGGGTTGTTTGACTTTTCTTGTTGACTTCTGTTGACTTCCTTATTTTGACCCATAACAATCCATCCCGCTTGAAATGATGCTTGTCCTCAAGCATCTAAGCATTCTAATCAACTGAGGGAACCTTTCTTAACCCCTTTAATCATCTTCCCCTTTAAGCCAAACACTCACCGAGCATATGAATCCCTGAACTAACTCACTGACTCCTTCAGGCTTACTTTCTACTACTAATCCAACAAGCTGAGCTTCTGTATGTCTCATTCCCCTCTGAATGAATAACCCACTGAATGAACCACCCCCTGAATTAATGTAATGAACTAACAACCCTTTGCCTCCTTGAGTATCCACATTTGCAAATTCAGTGTCTTCATCAGTTTCTAATAGTCCAGGTTCTAGTTCATATAATCCAATCTCTTCTTCAATGTTTCCTTCAGTACCCACTGAATCAGGTAGTGGTTCCATTACTAGTCGAGGTAATACTTTAGGTAGCATTGGATCAGATATTGAATGACCAAGATCAAGTACTTCAGTGTCCACTTTAGTTCTTCCTTTTTCCACCACACTTTGAAATAAATTTGGATGATTAAACTCTGATAAATCCATGACACTCTTCTCAACAATACAATTAACACCTCTCTTCATTGTCCAACTGTCACCCCTTACACACAAACCTTGTTCCTCAAAGCTTCTACACCTTTTGTATGTACCCACTTCAGGTGTCTCGTATCTTCCACATTTGTAAACAAGCTGATTACACACAACTAAATCATCTCCCAAACATTGTTTCCACACCTGATTGAATTCTTCTAAACCAAGATAACCATGATTAAATGATTCAAGTGTCGCTCTTTTTCTGCACCTCTGGATCATCTTATTAAACCACCCAATATGTAGCTCTGAATACTTCATTGCATTTGTACCAGGAACAATATGGCCACCCTTCAACCTGTTCCAATTCGACTCACCCTCAATAACCACTACACAACGCCAATCACAATAGCAGCTCTCAATTGATCTCCTCACACTTCCAAAAATTTCTTCGCCCATATTTCTTACTGACATCAACTCAATAACAGATTTCTCATCAGCTCCAATTGATTTATTCACCAAAACAATTCTTCCATCATAACCCCATATTTCATAATCTTCTATACCCCCTGGATCAAACACTTGCTTAATTGCTAAGATGAACTCCCCCTTTGTGTTAGCCATATACATATATACACTTTCATACCAGGGTGCTTTGAACTGAATGTTCTTCGTAAATTCCATAACAGGTTCCATATATTCAGTGTCTATCATTGCTTCAACTTTAACCACAATTAATTCCTCATGATGCTTGACAAACACCTTACTATCAACCAACCCTCCTTTAGATTATCCCTTTTCCATCTCCACCAATCCTTTAACAGTTTCAACCACAACTTCATTTTTCCACAATTCACCAACACCAACTTGCCCTTTCACGTTATTGACACCATTTCTAATCAACTTTTCTAGCCCACTTTTAGTTATTTCAAAACCCCTTGATCTCAACACATCACTACTCTTTATATCAGCACTCATCTTTTCATCATTTGTTACTACATTTTCATCAAGACCCACAAAACAACCTTCTTCAACTTTACTCGACTCTTTTAACTCAAATTCTTGCACTTCAACAGCACATTCTTTAGTAAGTTCATCAAGAACCATATTGCCAATGTTATTTTCGACCATATCACTCGCTTCTTTAACACCTTCTTTAGAAATTTTCTTTGTTGCCATTTCATCAAACATATTATGTGCACTATAATCCTTTTCATCTTTCACTTGATAATAACCATCATATACCACACAATCTTCCAAATCATCATCAAGATTCAAACTAAAACTTGAATTCCTAACACTATTACAAGAAAATTGTGTTTTTTGAACATTACCAAATCTTTGCAAAATTGACTTTCTATAAGTCATCCAAGCCACATCTTTTCCCAAAAAATATGAACTTGTAACAACCTTATGCCACTCTAAAGCAATGCCAGTGAGATGCTCAGAGAGTAAAGGCACCTTCCTCTCATCAGGTACTCCATTAACTCTGAAAATTTGCTCACATTTAAACAACCAGCCATTTACATCATCTCCTCCAAATCTTGGAAATTCTACCTTTGTTACCTTGTTACATTTCCTCACTTCATCCTTTAACTTCTCCAATTCCTCCCTCATTAACAAAGCTATTGTACCCCTTAAACTCTCCTCATCAACACTTACACCGAATCTTGTTTGACTAAGCATTTTCATCAAAATTAATCAAGAACCAGAGTATTGTTCAAAACTATAACAAACTATAACTAACTTCTAAGAACTATAACGACTTAACCAAGACAACAACTAACTAATCAAGAACTAAAAAAAGACTCAATTATTAAACTCAACAACACATTTTTTCGATTGGGAAATTGAAAAGAAGAGTGATTTTGGTACCTATTTCAGATTGTGGCGCGAAAATGAAAGTATGAACGAATGATTGATGATGAATCTTTAACAAAATTTGGAATCTATCTAGCCGGGAAAGTGGCTCTTGATACCAATTGATATGTACTTGACAGATATGACTCATCCAGGATTACAAAGAATCGAAGATATCCTGGTTCAATCAACAGGAGTTCAAGCCAATAAAGAATAGAAACTCGAATTGAAGAACAATGATTGTTATTAGGAATGCTAAGTTGTAAAGATAGAAGAAGTAGTTTTTACCATTTGATTAGCCCTACAAATGAACACTGATTATGTATTTATACAAAGAATGGGTAAAGTGGGTTGTTTGACTTTTCTTGTTGACTTCCGCTGACTTCCTTATTTTGACCTATAACAATATTGATACGAACCTATCCCATACTAGGCTCGTATCGATGTTCATAAGTCGAAGTGTAGAACTCACTCAAAAAGCTAGCTTGATGAGGTGGGGACACTTAGACATTATAAACCACCACCCAATCCCATACTTGGGCAATGTTGGATCGTAACAATACCCTACCCTTTGAAGAACCAACGTCCTCGTTGGTCACGGCTATGTTGGTCACGGTTGGCACCCCTCTTTGGGTCCAAGCCACCACTCCATAGGCCACCACTCCGAGCTCGTTGGTCACGGCTATGTTGGTCACGGCTGTGTTGGTCACGGTTGGCACCCTTCTTTCGGGTCCAAGCCACCACTCCACAGGCCACCACTCCATAGACCACCACTCAGAGTGTTGGAACCTCGAAAGGTTGGGCTGGCTCTGATACCAATTGATACAAACCTATCCCATACTAGGCTCGTATTGATGTTCATAAGTCCAAGTGTAGAACTCACTCCAAAAGCTAGCTTGATGAGGAGGGGATACTTAGACATTATAAACCACCACCCAATCCAATACTTGGGCGATGTGGGATCGTAACACCAATTGATACGAACCTATCCCATACTAGGCTCGTATCGATGTTCATAAGTCCAAATGTTGAACTCACTCAAAAAGCTAGCTTGATGAGGAGGGGACACTTAGACATTATAAACCACCACCCAATCCCATACTTGGGCGATGTGGGATCGTAACACATTGGTTACCCAGGAGAAACTCGTGCTTGCAGGTAAAACGCATTATATTTTTGCTATATTAATTATATAGTACATAAATTTCTAGACATATAAGCTTGTAAAAAAATATTTTACTAGAAGAACCTAACCGACAAAAAAAAGAAAAAAAAAACACCGAGTATGTCCTATTTTTGATCATTACTTAGTTCTACTTGCAGGTTATAAGTTCAAACCGTTAAAATTGATCGACCTTTGGATCCGTCCCCCGTTTCCAGGCCGTGGAAGGAAGCTTCGAGGTGTTGAGTTTAAGATATATGAAAACAATAAAATCATATAGACACCATAGAGTACACAACGGAAGACTTAGAATCATGACAATAATTAATTAACTTAAAGAATGCGTAACGTACCTCTTTCAAATGGTTAGATCTCTTCAATGAATGTAATGAAGTGGTTTAAAGAGTTTTCCCTTACCGTTTTACAACTCAAACCAATTGGTGTAAGAATAGTGTCTTACTACCACAGTTTTGTATACACGAATTAACCGCGAATCAAAGTGATTGCTAGATCTAACACAAGCCTTTGTTTAATGAAAAACAAAACCAAAACACCCATTAGGAGGGGGGTTTCGACCGAATGTAAGCAAGAGAGGAGAGGGAAAGATCTAGGGTTAATTCAATGCACAAAGTTATGAAAAACCTTAACCCTAGCCTTTGTATATATAGTGAACTAATATCTTGGAGGAAAAGTTAGGGTTTTGGGCTAGGAAGAGCCCCCTTGACCGGCCGCCATGGAGGAGAAAAGAGGGAACCCGAATGTTTTCCAAACTTAAGATATTCACCATATATTCTCTCATTTTACATTTAACGGTCGTTAGTCATTTCCGTTAAATACTTAACGATCGTTAGACGGAATTTATGTGTAATAATTAATCGTAATCATTACCATTAATTATTAACTTTAATTCTCATTCGCTAATGTGTGCAATCCCGTAGTCACGAGTTCGAATCCGGACATTCACGTATTTATAAATATATACATTTCCAACAGCTCCCACTTAGATATGTTTACAAAACGTGTAATGACATTGGTTAGCGTCTAGCAACACGCCAATGCCCCCGGTACAACTCGTGTATGGTTTTCTGGAGAAAAACCAATTTTTGATGATTCATCATCATTGATGAGTGTCTAAATACTCATCATTTTTGTACAATCTAAACTGCAAAATCATCTGAAAACACTCAAAAATACATCAAAATGATGAAAATATCACAAATCAGTGTTTTATGTGTTTTAAATACAAAAAGATCAAAATCAGATGAAAAATGTATCAAGTTTGCAAAATTGGCGTTTTAGTCCCCAATTTTTAAAAGTTGTCAAATCTAGTCCCCTGAATTCAAAATGTAAATTTTTGTCATTCAAGGTCCCTGAAATATTCTAAGTTGTTAAAAATGGTCCTTGAATGATTCTTTGGTCAAATGGCGTAAAAGGTCCCGAGCTTTGAAAAATTGCAAAAATAGTCCCTGGATATTTTAAAATAGAATTTTATGCAAAAGTTATCCTTGTACTATCAAAGTTTGTCAAGATTGGTCCTTTTGATAATTTGGAAAAAGTTCAGTTTTGGTCCCTCAAGTTTAGAATTACAAAATGGTCCTTATGCTTTATTAATACCAATTGGATCCCTTTTGTATTTAGAACCCCATCCAAAACCAAAAGAACCCGCCATATACCACTTGACCCCCTGTCATTACCCATTGTGAACCCCCTTGTATTATTAAAACCACGGGTCAACAAAGTCAAACCCACCCTTACGTGCTTCTCCTCTCCTTCAAGGCCTAAACCGAAACCATGGTGGTTTCCATGATTTTCTCCATCCACCCTCCTTACCTTGTCCCCTCCACCTCCACTAACACCAAAATCTTTAATGACTCAAACCAACCCCATTAATATCAAAACCTTTCAAGAAGAATTGGCGCCAAATATCCACTTGGACGGATATGAGGAATTAGAGATCCAATGGTCGGAAATTGGTGGGAAACAATCAGAGATGTCATCAGAGTTCAAAAAGTCTATAAAGGAGTGGGGTGATGCATTGTATCAAAATCATCTAGCGTAATTTTAGTTTTTCATTGTCGTTTTTATTATTTTCAAATCTTCAGTGTAATTTAAGTTTTCCTAGCACTTTGTTTATGTTATTTAAAGTATTTGTGAACTATTTTCAGTCTCAATTTCAAGTATTAAGTTTTAATATCAGTTTATGCAATTTCAAATTTCAAAAATCTCATGTGAATCAAATGTTGTTATAAGGTGTTATCTTGGACTAAATAAGACACATAAGCTCCTATAAAGCTTATTCAAGCTTTTAGAAATACTTAAAACCAGTTTAGAAGTTAAAACATAAAAATACCAAAAATACCAAATAATTAGTGAAAAAATCAAAAATCATTGGAAATGGTGTACACAACGCTGAGCAGGGTGAATTATGGATGGCCTTGGGTTAGTGGCTCAGTGGTAAGCCTTTAGGATTGGTCTTGATCGTTGGTTCTGTGATTGCAGTTGGATACCCATTTGTAAGCTTTTTGATCATTTTAGCATTTCACTGTTGTAGTTGTTTATTAGCTTAAATTTTTGTTTCTTGTGTTAATTAGTCTTAGTTAAGTGTATTTAATCATTAATACCAGTCAGTTGTTCTTTTAAATTTATAGTTTACAAAAATCTCATCTTGACAGTTAAAAGTGCATCATGGTCATTTCTGAGTTTAATGTTGTTATGGTTGTTGTTTTAGGCTTCATTAGTCCTAATAAGTGATATTATAAGGTCTCGCAATCGCTTTTTATGGTTTAAATTTGTTAGTTGCTTTGAAAAGTTCCAAAACTGTCACTTAAAGGGTGTTTGGATTTGCCTGTTTAAACTATAGAAGGTCTTGTTTGTGTTTATTGTTTGTACTTGCTTTGTGTCACATACACACCTAATAACTCATCTCAGTCATAAAAAACAGTGGTCATTCATCAAAAGTCAAAATCTCATTTGATTACATCTCTCTTGTTAACTGTTGGAATTTTAAGTTCTTTGATCATGATTTTGTGTTAGTAAGTTGTTAGTGTTGATCTAATTAGTCTTAGTTTACCTTAATACAACATATTCAGTGAGTAGTAGTGATTTAAATTTCATTTTAGTCAACTTAACTAGTTTTTATAAAAGTCAAAATTTTCATTTGGGTCGTTTTTTTATTAAAATAGATAATTTCACTGTGTGTTTAATATTGAGTTTTATCTTAAAAGCTCTCGGGATACAAAAGTTTAGTAGCTAATCTAAATTAGAAAAATACTAGTTCTCTTTGAATCGACTTTTAAGTGCTTATTTTCCAGCTTCTTTAGAGTACCTTTTCGAAATGGTTCCCTGTGCACAGTGAGTGGTACCATCTTGATAAGCTTGCACAGAGCTTATTAGTTAGTCATATTTTGTGATTATTGGTTCTTTGGATAGCTGACCTATCCATCTTGAGGTCTCAAGTTTACTTTTTCAATTTCTAGCTTGTTTACTAGGGCTGCATCTAGCTTTTGTTTCTGTCCAATACTCAGTTGATACTGACTCAGCTTAAGCTGAGCAGTGATTTGGTACCATCTTCATAAGCTCACCACAAGCTCTACAGTGGCCCCCACAGTGTGAGCTTGGGCTTTTTGATACCCAACCTACCTAGCTAGCTTGTGACTCAAGGCTTTTCAGCTTGTGAGCTTATTTACTTAGCTTATTTTAGCCTTTAAAAAGTTCACAGGCCTGTTTGTTTAGTAGAATAGCTAAAGTGCTTATTGTCTTTTTTCTAGCTTATCAGTGTGCTTATCTTTGTCTTTTTGTTTTATTTAAGTAGCATTAGCTTATTTGTAGCTTATTTAACTTTTGTTTTCAGTTAACAAGCTTGTTTGAGCTTATTTCACCAAGAAAAGCTCATAAGCAAATCTGTTGTGATCATAAGCCCACAAACTGCTTATTTCTGATTTGTAAAATTTTTGTCTTTGTAAAAGTTTCATATTTTAAGTAGTTAAGTAGTTTTCAAAAAGAAAAACCAGAAAAACTTCATTTTTAAAACAGTGATAGTGTTTATTTAATAGTTTTTAGCTTTTTGATTTTTCTTTTCATCTTATTAATAAGCAAATCTTGTTTTTATATTTTTCTTAGTTTTCTTTCACCTTAAGTTATTTTTAGAAAAAGTTTCATATTTTTCTCTATATTTTTAGCATTTATTAGAATTTTTAATAGTTAAAAGTATTAAATAATTAGTAATAAATAATTAAAAAGCATAAAAAATATCTTTTCAGTTTTAAAATTAGTTTTATCATATTTTAGATTTTTCCAAGTTAAAATTTTATTTTTCCAGGTTTATTTTATATTTTCTAGCATTTAAGTGTATTTTAAATAATAATTAATTAGTAATAAATATATAAAAAGTGTAAAAAATATATTTTTATTTTAAAATAAGTTTTATAATATTTTAGATTTTTCTGAATCATAATTTTATTTTTCTAACCTTATTTCATATTTTCTTCTATTTTAAAGTATTTATTAAATAGTTAAAATAGTTTTTAATTAATAATAATTAATTAAATAGTTATAAAAATAATTTTCTTTTTCTAATAATTTTCTTTTATTTTTAGGATTTCAAAAATGTTATTTTCATATTTTTAGGTCTTTTATTTCTTAGATATCACTTTTTATTTTGTACGTAATAGTTTTTTAAACGTGCGTTTTATGTTTCTTTTATCTGATTGTTGTACTTTCCAATTCTGTTTCCAATATCATTCCAATCAATCAGTAGTGTAATAATCAATCCAAACCTTTATTGATCAATATCCTTAGTGATCATTCTATCATCTGATCAAGTGTTTACACACCATTGAGTCTCCGTGGGACTTAACGACCCGGGAATTCATTATATTCTCCAGATCTTCATTGTATTTGTGTTTTAAGCAGTTTTAAGCTTCTTACGGTTAGCCATTCTCAAGTGGCTAGCTTGTGTGAGGTAGCTTGACGGTTTAGCATAGATCAATCATATTCATCCTTTTGTTTCTAATACCTTGTTAATAAGAATATGCTTCTCACTCATTTCTTAATTAACTATTCTGTTTCTCGCTTTATATGATTGATCAAGATTACCAATTCTTCTGAACATATTCCAGAAGACCTTGGGCATGGCCATGCAAACATCTCGACAACCCTACGAGGGGCCAGCGTGATTATACTTCAAAATAAATTTGAAGAAAACAAATCCCGTTTTGACTACAAGCAGAATTCATAAATTTCGCAACACTTCTGAAAACAACCCTTATAACTACCAGTTACGTATAGCGTTAGATTACTTCACATAAATGCACTACATTCATGATATATCTCTGGTATCTCAAGTCAGAGGATAAATATTCATGATGTACTTAATGACTAAGATCCATAAAGTATCATCATGTGGGTGGGATAAGTCCTATACTCAATTCATTGAATATCATCTGAAATTAGTCATGCTACGCATCAATATACTTTCAAGTATATTATAACTAATACTCAGATTTGTCTTAATTCAATATCATTCCCATGTTATTGATTGACAACGGACTATTTAGAATAACTTAAGTTATTCAAGGATTTAAACATGCAAATATAGGATAACATCATAATAAATGAATAATAAACATAACAAAAATACTTTATTTCATTTCAGTAATAATGTTTACTATATCCTTTTATCTAAAATACTTAGTCACAGATGGGCATGAAACTACTAGCTAAACGAAGTCCAAACTTATCAGACAAATGATTAAGTTTTTCACCAGGTAAGGCCTTCGTTAAAGGATCGCTAGGTTATCATCGTATGAACTTTGAGCAACTCAATTTCACCTATCTTGACTTGCTCTCGAACATAGTGATATTGTCTAGGATAGTGTCTGGTGCCCTTCATGACTCCAGGTTCATAGGCAAAAGTAATTGCAGCAGAATTGTCATAATATACTTTAATAGGATGTTCAATCGACGGCATAACACCAAGCCCCGAAACAAATTTCCTTATCCAAACAGCTTCCATGGCAGCCTCAGACGCCGCTATGTACTCACTTTCTGTAGCAGACATCGCAAGAGTGGTATGTTTCTTGCTCTTCCAATCCACAACACCTCCATTGATGACAAAAATGTAACCCGTCTGAGGCTTCGTATCATCTTTGTCACACTTCCAGGATGCATCGCAATAACCTGTAACAGACAGTTTTGCTTCTAGATTCCCCCCATACACTATTAACATATCTCTTGTAGCCCTAAGGTACTTGAGAATATGTTTAACAGCAGTCCAGTGAATTTCACCCGGATTCTGTTGATATCGACTGGTCAAGTTTTGATCAAACGCCACATCAGGCCTAGTGCATCGCACCGCATACATGATAGATCATATAGCCAAAGCATAAGGAACTTTCTTCATGCGTGCCACCTCTACAGGTGTTGAAGCACAACCTTCGCTGCTCAACCCATGATTTACTTGCATCGACAAAAGTCCCTTCTTGTAATTTTGCATATTGAATCTCTTCAATATTTTGTCAATGTAAGCACTTTGGCTTAAACCAATTAGCCGCCTTGATCTATCCCTGTAGATCTTGATTCCAAGTATATATGCTGTTCCCCTAAGTCCTTCATCGAGAAACATTTACCAAGATAGGCTTTCACCTCATTTAGACTTGGTATATGATTTCCCATGATTAATATGTCATCCACATACAGAACAAGGAAAGTAACATGACTCCCACTAGCTTTGTGATATACACATGGCTCATCAAGATTCTGAGTAAATCCAAAACTTTTGATTTCTCCATCGAACCTTTTATTCCATTGCCTTGATGCTTGCTTTAGTCCATAAATGGACCTTTTAAGCTTGCATACACGGTTAGGAAATAGTGGATTCACAAACCCCTCAGGCTGTGCCATATAGATGTCTTCATCTAAACGACCATTCAGAAAGGCGGTTTTGACATCCATTTGCTAAATCTCATAGTCATAGTGTGCATCTATAGCTATGAGAATCCTAATAGCTCTTATGTCCGCTACAGGAGAAAATGTCTCCTCGTAATCAATGCCATAGGTTTGAGTAAAACCTTTAGCAACCAGACGAGCCTTGTAGGTGTGTACATTGCCATCCTTGTCAGTTTTCTTCTTGAAGATCCACTTACTTCCAATGACTTTAGCGTTAGGAGGAAGGTCAACTTCAATCCAGACATCATTATCTTTCATGGATTGCATTTCCTCATTCATAGCAATCTGCCATTTATCCTTTTCAGGATTAGCCATGGTAGCCTTATAGTTGGCAGGTTCATTAAGATCCCCAACTATATTTTCCTCCACCTCTACGTTAAGACATAGACGGTCAGGTGCACGAATAGTCCTTTCAGACCTACGAATGGGAACAACTTCAGGAGGAGCGGCTAAGCTTTCAGGCTCTTCTTGAAGTTGGCTAGTATTTTCAGATGGTGTTGTATCTTCTTGATCATATTCCAGATCATATACTCTCCCACTGAGTTCTTGAGATATGATATTCCTTTCAAGGAAATCTCCATACCTAGCCACTATGAATTTGTTCTCAGCTGGGTAGTAGAAGTAGTAACCCATAGTTTCCTTAGGGTATCCTACAAAGATACACTTAACAGATCTGGGTTGGAGCTTATTTGGTGAGTCACGTTTAACAAACGCCTCACATCCCCAGACTTTTATGTAAGAAAGGTTGGGAGCTTTTCCTGTCCATATTTCATATGGAGTCTTAACAACCTTCTTCGTTGGAACCATATTCAAAATGCGAATAGCAGTTTCAAGGGCATAATCCCAAAAAGTAAAAGGAAGAGTCGTAAGTTCTGTCACACCCCGCCGGAGGAGGAATCGCGAGGTGTAACATAATCAATATACATCGCAAAAGAGATATAGTACAATACCATATTTAAATTTAAGGAAATAATAAATTGTTACAATATTTTTTCAAGCCAACTTTGGCAACAAAATCTTAAAGCTTGGTTTACAAAAGACATCTTCTTATGCTTAATGAACAAAGACGACACGTGAAGACTCCTTTATGCAAAAGACTTCATAAATCATGCTTATTAACGATCACCTGAAATGCATGAGAAAATGGGTCAACTATGAAAATAGTTGGTGAGTACACAGATTTTATGTATTACAAAAAGCCATTTTTATAAAAGTCCTTTTACATATTATAAAATCCAATTTTAAGAAAGTCTTTAAATAGTATGAAAGCATTTTTGAGTATGTATGTCTTGCAAATGTCCTGTCAACTCACCATGTTACAAGTCCCGCCCATACAAGACTTGTAACATATAAGTTGACATACATTTCCAGATTTTAAGTCAAGTGAATAATGCACATATGGTCACAATAACGCCTCATATATAATAAAGTTATGCGGCAAAGCCCAACAAATAAATAATATGCGTTCCGTAGACAGGGGAACGAGAGGTTGGCCGACCTCTAATAGCGCTATCCATACTACCTACTGCTCCGCACAAGGGAGCCGTACCAACGGTACGTATAATTGGAGTGCGAACGGCAAACCAATCGGGGACTAACAATGCGAATGTACGAATAGTACATCATAACAACTATTATATACTATGAATTAAGACTGCTCCGAACATGGGAGACTCGGCATTGCTCCGAACAAGGGAGACTTTGCGTTGCTCCGAATAGGGGAGACTTTAGGTCAGGGACGTACAGTCCATTAGGTCCAAACAAGTCATAAGCTCATAATTAAGTCCAAGAGTCTAAGGGTTCAAAATATATTAAATAGTGTAAATCAAGTCAAAATAGAGTTCAATATAGGTCAACGGTCTTAAATATATTAAAGAGTTCAAATTAAGTTAAAGAGGGTTCAATATAAGTCAAAGGGTTCCAATATATTAAAAGGTTCAATTTAAGTCAAAGAGGGTTCAATATAAAACAAGGGTTCAAATATATTAAAGGTTCAATTTCAGATAAAAACAATTTAAGTTTATGTTCATGCATTTCACCCCAAATACGTAAAGCAGTAAAAAGGGGGCTGTGAATACTCACCTTAGCAATTAGCAGTCTAAAGCAGTAGTCAAATAGAATTATTGGATGGCACCGACACGCGACCTAGATTAGTATGGCAAATTTAGTCTTTATTTCATGATTATGACTCGACAAGGTTTAATAAAGGTCTTGTTGTTGCTTGTGTGGCAATGATTAATGTTTAATATAATTTTGTAGATTTTGGCTCTTGGAAGTGCATAAGTACATAATAAGAAAATATTAATGACGAAAGAATCTTCGGTTCGATGGAAATCGAAAGACGATGTACAAAAAAAATTACAATAAATATTAGACGTCGTCGGAATAATATAGAAATATTATTAGTTTACGACATGTATATTTGTATAAGTAGAATGTATAAATTTTGCATAGTGTTAATTAGCAAAAATAAAATAGTTTATGGAATAATAGATAGATGTATAGAAAAAAAAATCATTTTTGTCTATTAGTCGGGTTTTGTATATGACTCACTAAATATAGATTTTTAACGAAAATTGGGCATCACCCGCTTGTTTCCCCCAAAACCTCAAGTATTAAAATTTACAATCGGTATTTTCCAAACCATTTGTTATCTCCTTAAGTCTCAATGTAAGTTTAAGACTTACATATATTGGTACATAGTTGAATTTTGAATTAGTAGGTTTTAAATGAGTAAAACTTATATTTTTAGTTTAGTTTAGTTTTAATATATAAAAATTTAGTAGTTTTTCCTCGCAAGAGTGTTTAGTAAGTCAAATACGCGTTGAGACGAATTTAAGTTGTAAGTCGCAAAATAACAAGTCGAATGAGACGAAATATAATAAATAATTTCGAGCTCTAGTTAGGCTCAGTGTTTGCTCGGCCCAACCCAAACATAAATTTACCCATGTCTACATTAACATTTAACCCATTCCACTATATTTTAACTTACAACAATAATATTACTAGTTGTTTTGGTATCTTGCCATTTGATTTGTAATTAAACAAAAGTGAAATATGTTAGTGACTTTAAGTTCTCATCCATTGTACATGCAATACGTATTTCATAAAATAGTTAATGTTAACTTTTCCATTACTTCAGTGGGTTTAACGTTTTAAGAACATGTTTTAAAAAAAATGCTCAATAAGTGTGTCTAATGTAGTACTTCTTTCTGTAGTGTTTGCGTCTAATGTATAGTGTTCATTAAACATGCCGAAAGTCGGTTCGAGGTCATGACAGAAATTGGGTGAAAAGGGATTGACCGAAGATGTACCCACTGTTGGAATAGTGGGTCGACACACAAGAAAAACGCAACCAAGTGCAAACACAAATTAACCATATTATTCCAATCACTACCCATACTTTAATTCTTTTAGTAGCTTAATATTTCCTTATGCTTATTGATGTTTTGAAAGTTCCTTAGCGCCACTCAAGGTCAACAAAACAAAACCAATCATCCATACCTATTTACCATTTCTGGTTCGATTATACCAATAATTCGAACAAAATGAAACTTGCAAAGATCCATGTATTTATATACCAACATAACTAGTTTATTAATAACAAATAAAACACAAGATGTAGAGAATCAAAACCCTTACAAAAACGAATCAATGGGTCGAGTGGGTTGAACACCGAATATCAATTGCTCCAGTTGGGGAAGACTCGGGACGAGTTGGAACGATTGAACACTTGAAATAGCTTCCTCTTTCACCCAAGAACAAAACCCCTAAACAAATTTTTAAAAGCCCTTTGATTCAAGGAAACCCTAATTTTTTTTATTATGAGGGATATGTTGAATCTGTGATACCAGGAGCATAAGTAGGAGGATAAGGGGATGGAATTGACTCCTCTTTCTTGGTCTTCAAATGGAAGAGATCTTTTCTTGGCTTTCCTTGATTCCTCCTTCTCTTTCCAGCCGCTGCTCGTGACCTAGCCTAGGGTAGGCTGAGATTGATAAGACAAGTCATGGTTCAAGCAAACATTGATCGTACCATGTCAAGTAAAGTACGATTTATCCTTTCAGATACACCATTTTGTTGTGGAGTATAAAAAGATGTGAGCTGCTGGATAATTCCACACTCAGCTAAGTAATCTTTGAACTCTTGACTTATATACTCACCACCTCTATCGGATCGAAGAGCTTTAATCTTCTTACCGAGTTGTAATTCTACTTCACTTTTGAAAACCTTAAATGTTTCAAAGACTTCATGTTTATGTTTAAGTAAATAAACATAACCATAACGACTGAAATCATCCGTAAAGGTTAAGAAGTAGGTAGCACCTCGTTTTGACACATGTCTAAGTGGACCACACACATCAGTGTGTATCAATCCAAGTAGATCAAAAGCCCTTTCCACTTGTGGTGAAAAAGGTTTCTTTGTCATCTTCCCAGCTATGCAAGATTTGTATTTGTCAAATGATTCATGATCGACCTTTTGTAAAAGCCCTTCGTGTTGCAGCTAAATCCTTCTTAGGATTCTCCTTTTTCTTTGGATTCTCCTTTTTCTTTGCAGGGTTCTTCTTAGGAGCTGGCGGGATGACAACTTGTTTCCCCTTTCCTTTTCCTTTCCCTTTCTTATATGATTGCGGCTTTGGCTTATTCACCCTACCACCTTGTATTGCTAGTACAACAGGTGTAGGAGCCTTCTTTGGCAATCTCTTCTCGAAGTCTACAAGCATTGCATGTAACTCATTCACCGTCTTCCCCGTGCAATGCATGTTATACTGTCGCACAAAATCACCAAATCTTTCCTGATTAAGGGAGTGATTGATGAGGCCGACACACACATCTTGGGAGTATCCACAGTCGAGCTTCTCCAATTGGTCCAAGTGATGTTTCATCTCGAGGACGTGGTCGGAGACAGATTTACCAACCTCCTGCTTGCAGCTATGAACCTTTTCAATTAGTTCATACAGTTCAGCTGCTGGTGGCTTCTCAAACATACGTTTGAGTTCAGCTAGCATGCTCATAGGCGGATAGTGCTCAAATTGTTTTTGAAATTGAGCAGACATCCCTGAAAGCATAAGACACGCCACATCATCGTGCTTCTCATATTCAACACAATACGCCTCTTGTTCAAGAGCAGTAGCCGTGTCGAGAGGAGCAGCATGCAGAGGTGTAGTCAAAATATCAAGTCTTTTGGCAACACGAAGGATGATCCTAAGTGCACGATGCCAATCATTGAAATTTGGACCAGTCAGCTTGTCTCTTCCAATCATATCTTTGAAAGCAGAACTCGTTAAGCTCATAGTGTTTTCAGGTTGATGAGCCATCTACAGAAAAAGTTCAAAAAACCATAATTAGTATTTTTATAATTTTCCTTTTCAATAAACAATTAAATACCCAAGGTTCATATTCATATAACCAATTAATTATTATTGAAAACTAGGATCCAAATTGTCATAATCTCATCACGTCAGTTGATCTGCTAGTAATGAACTTTATGCAAAATGGTAGAGCTTTTGCTCAATTGCCAATTTCAATTGCAATTCCTAGATTTATAGGATTTACATATAGCCAATTTCAATTGCCATGTAAACATGTTTTATCCCATCTTATGCCTTGAGTTACCAGTTCTCACTGCCTAACTCAATTAAGTTGTCCAACTTAATAAACTGCAAAATCATCCATGCCCGTTCTCACGACACGTGGATATTTTACCCTTTGATTACGATCTAAATCACGTTCTCACGCAAATAAAAGGTATTCTTAGGTGTTTCCGTTTCGTTGGATGGCATACAACTTAAATTAAAGGGTAATAATTTTGATGTTAAATCAAATATGTACAAAGATGTCATGCATTCATCTTCGTAGCATAGGTTTTATTAAAACATTTATATTCTTGTTTTAATGTTTAAGCTTTTCATCATCAAACTTTAATCGAGGTATTGGATAACCAATTAAAGAATCACCTTAATTCCTACTATATCCTACTACTGCATGAGTCATAAGACCCAAGTTATTCGGAAAATTACCACAAAAGTGGCGCGTAGAATTTAGGTCAATTCACCCTTAAGATTTTATGCACATTCATAGGAATACTTGGTAGCTCCATTAAGACGCACAAAGTTTGTCAATAATGGGTGAGCCGTTCTAGCTATTTTGTGCATAAAAATCAATCAATTAAACGATTACGATTACTATGCTTAAAAATACATGTTTCACCATTGTTTAGGTCAGTTTATTTTCTTGAAAAAATACCCTTGTTACACATAACAAACAAGCAAGTATTTAAAAAATAAACATATAAACAATGAATACATAACATAATAATAAGTCATGTATATCAAATAGCCACATGCAAACCTTTTGATAAATCCTTTTAATAATACATTCTAGATCTGTCAATATGTATATGTTTAATTAAGACTTTCATCCGTTTGACATAATGTACAAGGTGAGCCACATGCATCGATTCATCGATTGTCTAAGCCAGAATTAAAACATATACCACATAACACATAATTGATTTAATAATAATGATTGAAGTCTTCCCCAATTTTAGATCTATCAAAATATTTAGTGTATATCACTTAACCAAGTAAAACATACAATAAAAGTAGATCCATGATAAAACATGCATGTAATTATCATGGATATAAATCACACTTAACAATTAATGCAATTAAACAGAGTTACACAATTTAATACAAATAAAATTGCATGCAACCTAGGGTTTCTAATCCAATTAAAACTGAAATTTACAAAACCCTAATTAGGGCACCAAAAAAAATGCGCCCCTAAAAAATTAGGGTTTAGGTTTTGCAAACCATAGATCTACACATACAATTAATAACACAAGCAGTTACTTGTTATACAAGGCTCTGAAACCACTGTTGAGTTTAAGATATATGAAAACAATAAAATCATATAGACACCCCAGAGTAAACAACGGAAGACTTAAAATCATAACAATAATTAATTAACTGAAAGAATGCGTAACGTACCTCTTGCAAATGGTTAGATCTCTTCAATGAATGTAATGAAGTGGTTTAAAGAGTTGTCCCTTACCGTTTTACAACTCAAACCAATTGGTGTAAGAATAGTGTCTTACTACCACAGTTTTGTACATACGAATTAACCGCGAATCAAAGCGATTGCTAGATCTAACACAAGCCTTTGTTTAATGAAAAACAAAACCAAAACACCCTATAGGAGGGGGGTTCGGCCGAATGTAAGCAAGAGAGGAGAGGGAAAGATCTAGGGTTAATTCAATGCACAAAGTTATGAAAAACCTTAACCCTAGCCTTTGTATATATAGTGAACTAATATCTTGGAGGAAAAGTTAGGGTTTTGGGCTAGGAAAAGCCCCCCTTGGCCGGCCATCATGGAGGAGAAAAGAAGGAACCCGAATCTTTTCCAAACATAAGATATTCACCATATATTCTCTCATTTTACATTTAACGTTCGTTAGTCATTTCCATTAAAATACTTAACGATCTAGTAGACGGAATTTATGTGTAATAATTAATCGTAATCATTAACATTAATTATTAACTTTAATTCTCATTCGCTAATGTGTGCAATCCCGTGGTCACGAGTTCGAATCCGGACATTCACGTATTTATAAATATATACGTTTCCAACACCAGGTACTCTAGAATCTCATGAAAATGGCTTCAGATATTCAACATCAAGGTCAAATGAACGTGTGGATATTTTATTCGGTAACATTAAACACGCCTTCTTCCAACCAGCAGAAAAGATTTGATAACACTGCTACACTTTCATCTCCATAACCATATCATGGTTGGGAAGAAAAAGACAAAAGATGTTCAATTCTATGTCGAGGTGATGGATGGTGTTCAAAATTTAGGAGGTTCAAGGAGATCCGCCTATGACCCAGATGAGATCAAGGAAGAACACAGAGAACGAGCTCGTAAAAACAAAATCTGTATGGACTTTCAGAGCTTTGCTAGTCGTGTTAACGACCTTTGGAGACAGCCCAAGTTCAAAGGGTTCGGAGGAAGAAATCGGCAAGACATGGGAAGAGTTGGAGCGTGAAGCTACCAATGCAGATAGGGAGAAAGGGGACGAGTCTGACAGTGAGGATGAGCGGAAAAGAAGGAAAATGAAGGCTTTTCGAAAGTCCCGTGCTGGTCCTAGTACCAGTGCTCCTAAAAGTCCAAAGTTTAGAAGGTAAAATTATTTTTTTTCTTTTTTTTTTTTTATTGTAGAATTATGGAGTTTGAGTAAGATTATGAAATGTTTTGGGAACTTGGTAGTTGGATATTTCTTGTAAATTATTGGCTCCATTTTGAATAGTTTAAGCTATCGTGATGAATCGTTACCACTGTTATGAAGATGCTAGCAGTACATTTAAGTTTTGACTGTCTCTTCGTATTGTTGTGCACTAATTCCGTTGGTCACATATAACATGAACACACCATGTAGTTCAGTTTTAGCTCGAAACACATATAATGTTATAGGTTTCTGTTTGTGGAAAAATCGGCACAATAGAGTGTTTCAAGCAAACTAAAAGTGTTCGTTTGGGCTGGTTTTTAACCATGTAAGTGTTTCAAACGATACAAATTTTATTAGACATTACAAAGGTAAAAGAGCGATCGAGTTTAGTTTCTAATCTACATGATCACGACAGATTCTTATTAAGTTTGACTGCATGTTTTGTTTTGTAACGCGCGTGATCAACAATATGAAACTTGTATTTTCAAATCCAAGTGAAAATGAAAGTTCGGCTTTGCCCGTAGTAATTCGCACCTTGACAAGCATAAAATTACGCACATCATAGGAAGTTATAGACAAACTTGCTTTTCGGTTTCTTGTGATACTACTTAATAATGAAGTTCGCATAATAATGAAGTTGCATCCCACGTTGCCCTCATGAATCAAATGGCAAAAGAAAACTATAAAGCTTTTTTAGTGAGTAAATTACAAAGATGGTCGTCCCTGTGCTTTGCGTTGACTCACACTCTTGGACCTTTGACTTTTTTTTTTTTTTCACAAACAGTCACTAAGAGCACACGGTGTGAGGGTCTTCATGACTGCGCCACATGGCAACTTCGTCTTTGCTCCCCGCTTTAGCTCGCCCTTGATTACCTCGCTGTCCGCACGTATGCAGGTATTTTTCTGACATTTGATACGTTAGGAGGGCCATGGTGTTGATAAACGGATATATTACCCTTTTTTTCAAACGGTTATTTTTTATTTTTTATTTTTATTTTTTTATAAAATAAACTTAACACACCCTATAAATACCAAACCATTACCTACATTTTTCTCACTACAATTCAACCAACAAATAACATTACTCTCTATATCTTAACTCCAAAAAAAAACTATGTATCAAAACCCGAATGAAGGAGGCTATTTCACGAACGTCCTCAATTCAAACCCACCACAATACGGGAGTTCGTCAAACCCGTCTAACCCCTCGTCGCAAAATTCTAACTCGTCGTCGCCATATGGTACGCAACAATTCAATCCCCAAGAAATTTATCTTAATCAACAACATGCGTTTCAACAACGATTCGCAAATCAACCCTACGATTTTCGGCACCACAATTATTTTAACCCGTCACAACCTTCAACGTTTCCTCAATTTCTACCGCAACCCCAAATTGAATCACAACCGTCCGGTTCTCAATTCAAAGTACCACAAGCACGTGAACCGTCTAAAGGTAGAGGAAAAAAACAATGACAAAAAAAAAAAAAAAGCCGTGGATTTAGACGCGGACGATGACGATGACGTGGAAGCAGTAGCCCAGAATATGAAAAGGAAATGGAGCAAGGCCGAAGAAAAGTTACTTGCGGAAAGAAATGGGAAATGACCGTTCCGAAGATTACTTTTGGAACGAAATTATGGAGATGTTCAACGTTTAGACTGCCGGTGACCCTCGTACCAAAAATATGATCACGGGTAAATGGACGAGGATAAATGGTGATTGTCAAAAATTCAACGCTGTTTATAAACATTTGCAGCGTAGAAGTGGTGAAAATGAGCACGATCATCTCGAAAATGCGAAGAAGAACTTTAAAGAAAGCTTTGGTTCGAAGGAGTTTGTGTATGTTCACGTTTGAGAGGTCTTGAAAAATTACCCGAAATGAGATGTCGAGGATCCGATAGACATTACATGTCTCGAGGATATATTCGGCCCAGACAAACGACCTCGTCCCGAAAGAGACGACGGCAGAAAGAGTCGAGCTACAAAGAAACAAAAGTCGACTTCAACGTCGAGCACGACGAGCTCTGGTGGGAGTCCAACGAGTACTTTTTTGGGACAATTATCCGAAAAATAGCCGGCGTTCAAATGGCTTGTAACGAGGCGAGGCGGGAGAAGGAAGTAAAGGTGTTAGAGATGAAGGAGATGAAGTTTCTCCTGCTAGATCCTGACACGACTACTGACCCGGTAAAAGCCGATATCATCCGAAAGAGACAAGCAAAAATAATGAAGAAATACCGAGATGCCGATGACGAATAAAATGTTTAAGTTTCCTATTATTAATATGTGTTGTATTTTTTTCCCCGTATCATTTTTTTTCGTATCGTATTTTTTTTCGTATAGCTTATTTTAAGTTATGTAACATTAGTATGTTGTAATGTATTTTAATTTTTAATGAAATGAATTTAGTTTATTTGGTAATTTGAATAAAAAATAAAGTTATAAGTGGTGGGCCCCAAATGAGTAAGTTGAGGTTAATTGTGAGTGGGGGGGGGGGGTTAGTTGTGGAGGTTTGTTATAGTGAGATGGCACCCCGAGAGCCCCAAATGAGTAACCTTGGCTCTTCATGACACCTAATGGTCTAACTCTGAAACCCTTAACATAAGGGCGCGTTTGGTTCGCAGAATGTTTTTGACGGAATTGGAATCTGTTTAAGGAATTGGAATGTGAAGGAATAGAATGTTAGAAATTGAAATCCTTAGGATTTAAAATCTGACGGAATTGAAATCTGCAAATACTAGCATATTTGGTTGGAAGAATGAAATGAGAAAAAACAACTATATTAAAATATTTAAAATTTAAAGATTAATAAACTAAATATTATTTAATAAATAAATTACTTATCAAATTATAATAATAATTTTTTAAATATTATTATATTAACTAATATATTAAATAAATAATTTTTTTTATATAAAATACAATTGTATTTTTAAAGTATAAATTAAAAAAGTAAGCTATAAATAAATTATATTTAATTTTAAAAAAATAATAATTTTTAAATATAATAATAATAAATTTTTTAAATAAATAATAATTTATATTTAATTTTAAATAAATAATAATTTTTAAATCTTAATAACATAGTTGTTTATAAAAAATAATAATAACAACAATAATAATTAAATGATCGTTTATAATAATAATAATAATAATAATAATAATAATAATAATAATAATAAAATAAAAAATAATAAATAAAAATAAAAAATAAATAAAAACAAAAAATAAAAAATTAAAAAATATAATAATAAAAAATAAAAAATCAAAAATAAAATAAAATAAATAATAATAATAATAATAATAATAATAATAATAAAAATAATAATAATAATAGCAACGACAATAATAAAGATAATATGAATTTCATGGAATTATAAACAATCCTTCTCATATTGCCATGAAATGTTGAATTCCATATATATGGGATTTTGAAGGAATTTCATTCCATTCCGTTTGCCAAGCAAACACAGTAAGAAATGGAATTCAGATTCCAAATTCTTAAATTTTTTCAACCAAACACGTTATGAAATGGAATTGAATTCCAATTCCACCAGAATCCTTAGGATTCCGCCGAACCAAACGGGCCTTAAAGATTTTGTTTTATTATATAAAAGATAAGGGTATTTGAGTTTAGTATGAACTTTTAATCATAGCTTGAAAAGAATAAAACAATATGAAAAATGAAGATTATATTTCTTGTGTTCAGCCTTTATAGTTTATAGTGTTTCTGACAATATGAAACAAAGTAAATGTATTTATTACAACTTTACTCAACCAAGATATAATTTTTAACATTCAAATTTCGACTCCTTTATAATCTATAGCCAATATCCTCTCAAACGTCTCACTATTCTTTAATCGTCACTCATGATAAACCTATTATTGCTTATAATTGACATTGGTATAAGTGAGCTAACGCTCATCGAAATAATACGATAAAATTTTTAACTTCGGGATAAACTGTCGTGGCACTAGATGACTTTTTCTGAGCTTGATATCAAATTTCTAATAGCTTTAAAAGATAAAAAAAAAAAAAAAAAAAAAGACTAATCGGTATAAAAAAGAGCACAAACGATATAAATTTAGATTTTTGCACAACTTTTTGCTTCATTTCTTTTTCTAAAGAACTAGCTTTGCACTCTCACGTTTGTTAAAGATTGAATTTTTGTTTAGTCCCAGATGGTAACCTCCTGAAAAGGGAGGACTTTACCTGGTTTGAGTCTGTGTCACACCCCAAATTAGCTGTTTTGCGTGAATGAAATTCCTGGGGATGATTGTCATAGCATCACAATCACAGTTATATTGAACGACCTAAAGTGTCGTTTAAAAATACATCGTTTGTTATTTATGTAAATCTTTCAGAGTTACAAAGATAGGTCCCAAAAGTAGATAAAGTTTGCGGAAATATGTTTATTACAAGCCAAACGATGTTTTAAAAGTGCCATAATTTACAACTGAGACGCGTCGTCATAGCGACTCTATGAAGGTTCCTTATGCGTGCCATGAAGTATGTGCCTTAGATACCTGAAAATACATTGCTAAAAGTGTCAACACAATGGTTGAGTGAGTTCACAGTGTTTATGAAAATATTTTATACGACTACCACAAGTATAGGCCATGTATGACAAATATGTCACATAAAAATGATACAATTGCTATAAGCACATGACACCGAAGCTAGACTGATCATGATGTTCGCCCCAACATAGTGTTTTGCCAAACAACTCAAATAATGATATTAAATAAAATACATCCGTTTGACCAGTTTGGACCACCAACCCGGATGGAGGAGTCACCTTCAATAGATCTATTCACTCACCCTCGCTTCTTCCGGAATTAACGGTTCATGATTATGAAATGGGGACATTCAATTGGCAATGAAGTAACTTAAGCAATGTAAATGAATTTGATATACTTGGCATCGTAATAAAAATGATGTGCAATGTATTCTCCCCCACAGGTTTGAAATAGTGTATAAACTTGTAAAATGGGGACTCACTTGGTACAATGATGTGATGGCAAAAGTGAGTACACTGAAATGAGATGCAAATCTCTAACTGCGGCCTATTATGAATGATATGATCTATTATAAGTTATGATGTAATGTTATGCATGGAAACTCACATGATATCTAGTTTTTTGTCGCAAAACGATATAATTTGACAATTCATGAAAGTGACTAAATAGCCTCGAAAAGCTAGTCGTAAAATAGTGAATATCGAGTGTTAGAAAACAAACTCAACGGTTTTGGAAAGCTTGTAACATTAACTCAAAGTCTTAGCTTTTAAATTTTTATCATAGAGGTTTCGATCATGGAGAAAAACATAGGTAAAATAGGGTACTTGTACCAAAAATATTGTTTAAGGGTAGTTTTCGGCAAGTTTGAGTGACAGATTTTATTCGTTACAACTCGCTTGACTAACGGTTGAACATTTTGGAAAATAGGCTAGGTGAACTTACTTTTACTAGAAGACATCGCTTTCTAAAAGTATTCTATCGATGTGAAAAACGACTCTCAACATGGTCACTCGCGACAATAATTTTTGACTAATAGGAAATATATATATAAGTGTTCTACTTGTGAAAATAGTTACGTCAACCTTATTTAAACGCGTGTAATTTAGTCGTTATAAGTCCGTTTTCTACGTTTTATATGTCCTTAGCTTCGTGTTAAAGTATACGAATATATTTTTGATAAATCGACTCATTTAGATAATTCTTAAGACTCATTTTTTACCCTTAAAAATTTAACATGCTGTTTTTCCGGAAAATATAGTTTTCGTCGTTAAACTTGATGAAAATAGCATAACTTCTTCGTTATAAATCCGTTTTAACCCGTTCAAGCGACAACGCTGCTTTAAAGTATATTTTCTGAATATCTAGCCCAAAATATTTTATAACATGTCGAAATTTCCAGATTTCACAAATATGATCAGACCTCAATATAAATTAAGTTGTCGAAAATGATTTTTCTTGCGTAATACTTGTTTCAATCACTTCATATCAACACCAAATCTATTCTAAACCTACCATACACCTTCTTAGGGTGTCATGGGTTCCTAAACATTATCAAAAATGATATGTTTCAAGGGATTAATTATAGGATAATATATACTAATTATAAGTACTAAAAACATTAAAAGTGGTATAGATACTCATATAACTTGCATGTTTTCTTCAAGCATGATAAAAATAACCAAAGTATGAATATGGAAGAATAAAAATGATCATGAAATGCTTACTAGTATGATGATGAGGTTTATGGAACAAAGTTTTTCCTAAATACCATAGGTTTTTATTGCAAAACCCTTAAAAGAAAGTATACTAGAGTTGTAAAATAGTTTGATCTTGAAATTTTTTTCCTTCCTTCTTGTTTTTCCTTCCTTGGCCGGTTCTTCAAGTGAAATGGGGAGAGAGTTTTTAATTTTTACACCTTAGTATTATTAGTATGTATGTGTTTGTTAGTATATTAATTAAAGAAAATACATGTGTAAGTCTAGGAAGTGTATATGTAAGTCTAGGACTTAAGATATTTGTGTCAAAATTTGTTGTGTCATGTATTTTGGTCGACAAGGGGTAAAAGAAAGAAAAGGTGGTGCATTTTTGTATGACAAAATATTAAAGTGTAAGTATATTTGGTAATTTGTATGTTTAAATAAGTATTTAGGGTAGCGTTAGCTAGAAATAAATTTAACGGAACAAAATAAAATATTTCGAAGTCATAAAAATTATAAAAATACATTTTTACAAGAATTGAGTGAAATAATAATTATCGAGTAGTATTTACGAAAACCGTCGTAATTATATATACATAACAATTTAGATACAAAATAAATTTAAAACATCAGGTAAACTAATAATATAATTTTTATAGTATTAAAATAAGTATAAAAATATATCAGGATAATTTTTGGAAGTGTCGGATCAAATATCTAAAATAAATGATTACGCGATAGCGTTTATTTAATAGGAAATTATACGTTTAATGAAATATGCAAATCATGCAAGAACTAGTTCTAGTCTATATGAATTGTCCTCAATGATATTTCATGAATTCGCAGCTAAACCCTTACGGTTATGCGAATTTGATACTCGTAAACCTAGTTTACGGTAAATGATGAATAGTGAAGCATGAATAGTGATTTTCTCCGGGAATTAGTAGTGTTTCGTGAATAGTAATTTTTTGGAATACGTTCTCAGAATATCAAATCGACATGAAAAACGATAAATAGTAAAATGATGAATAGTAACCGATGAATAGTAAATTCCGGTGATGAATAGTAAAAATTTCCAAAGTTTGTAAAATGACCTGAAATTACGAGTTGTCACAGTCTGTGTGGCGGTGGGTTCAAACCCCGTGGATTAGTCGGCTAAAAAGTCTGAAATCATGGTTAAAAAAAATTGCGTATACGTTTTATATGTGTTAGATACTGGTATTATGTTGTTGGTTTCTAGTGTTGGACACTGTTTAAGAAGCAAAATAGTCCCCATCGCTAGTAATTAACAAATTAGTATAAATTTCTAACTTTTTTTAATCATGGTGTCAATCTTTTTTATTTTGTTAGGTTCTCAAATTCTCATTAATGGATACTGTTTAAAGAAAAAACAATATTTAAATCAATTACAAATTCGTATAAATTCCTAACTTTTTTTTTATCTTTGATATTAATATAAGTATCACCCAAAGACTTTGGTAGGGTGGTAAGTGATTAGCTTATCAATCAAAAGTCTTTGGGGTCAAATCTCGTGTTTGGATGGAGTCATTTATGAAACATTATGTGTATAGATGATATAAACGTGTAAATAATTGGCGTCAAGAATGAGAGATCAAGGAGTTTTTCTTTTACGTAATTGTACCTCATTTGATGAATAATTTCCTATTAGTAACTGACGTGGTGAATATGGGAAACATTGCATAGCAATGACTTCAATACATACGACGTCATGTAGTTCATTTCAGTTTTATCTTTCTATCACCTTGGAGTTCAATTCCAACGGCATTACACCATACTCCCATCATGTAGTTCATTTCAGTTTTATCTTTCTATCACCTTGGAGTTCAATTCCAACGGCATTACACCATACTCCCATCATGTAGTTCATTTCAGTTTTATCTTTCTATCACCTTGGAGTTCAATTCCAACGGCATTACACCATACTCCCATCTTCTCCCGATAGACAGAAATATTAATTCTCTAGCAACTAAAAGCAACAACTAAATCAACAATATATGCAAATTAACTACCTTATAGAGCATGTAATGCTCAATATATACACTTAAAAACCCATGTCCAAACATTCATGATCAAGTTAACATATAAAATCCTTAATGTAACAATAGCCGTTCAAAAAAATATATCTCATCTCCATAAGATGAGGCTTAAAAACCCTCATCTTGTCTCTTTGTAATTGCTAGCTTCTTGCTAGTTTTTTTTTCAATAAAATAGCCGTTCAAAAAAATATATATATATGTTAACAAACAATGAATTTTAAATAATAAATAAATGACGTTTAGGTTTTTTAATTTAAAGTTATAAGTAAGACCGAAGCTAAAGTAATTTTTATCTTATAACGATGGCTATCAATACAAGAGTAACATGTTTGATTTAATTTGAAAATATTATTGTGTTTTATTAGTACTAGCAGGGTATCCGTGCGATTCGGCGGTGGTACCTGAAATAAAATTTTTCAATGAATCATGCTTATAATATGAAACGTTTTATGTGACGATAAATTTGTGAATACCAAAAGTCTCATGTCGCATATTTTAACTCTTTAGAATATTATAGTAGGGTACCCGTGCATTGCGCTATGTATCAGGTAATAAAATTTTCGGAAAAAGATGTTTTCAATTTTATGTTTTCTCTTACAATAACTTTAACAATAGCGAACATAATGAGTTTGAGTAACTTTTACAAAAGTGATGGATAATATCAAACTAATTCATATAAAAACAATTGAAAGTGGCGTGATTTTGCGTCGCGGTACTCAATAATGTTATGGGGTTATAGTCAAATTAGTTGATAGTGGTCCTAGAGTCACAAGTAAGTAGAAATATTTTTTAGAAAATATATATATATATATATATATATATATATATATATATATATATATATATATATATATATATATATATATATATATATATATATATAATAATCAACACCTCGTAATAAGTAAATAAAATTTATTTTGGAACATGTTTTTATCATTAATATTGTTTATTACACTTGTCTCATATAGATAAAAGATATAAATAAAAGAGTGCTTATAATGTGTACATCTTGTAAAGTATATATTTATGAAAATGTTTGTATCATTAATATTGTTCATAACACTTGTCCCACATAAATAAAAGAAATAAATAAAAGAATGTTTATAATGTAAAGAAAACTTACATATTTAAGCAAATTAGAGTTATCTATGAAAAGTAGAATAATTAATATATTATATATTAATCATTGAATTAGCACTTAGCACTTTGCATCATTTGTCTTCAAAAAATTCACATGGTTTTACAGAAAACCGTTTTTTACTTTTGTGGTTAATTTTATTTAAAATAACTCAAAATTATTTAGATTGGTTCTCAAAATACTCTTACGATATAATAAGAGTTTGCATGCATTTTAAAATCATATTTATTTGTATGTGCATTTTTGCATTAAAACTATACTAATTCAAAAATAAATAATAAATTAAGCATTAAAATGTTGTGGAAGATAAATTAGTAAAAACTATGTATTGTGTACATTATGCATTAAAATCGTAATGCTTAAAAAACACATTAATGACATTTTTAAAAAAAAAAGAAGAGAGGATGCTAAATAATTTGTATGAAGTTTTTATTCTCACATTGGTCAAGGAAATAAAATTTTGTTTATTTATATATTGCGGTAGAACTCATCCATACAAGTTGATACAAGTATTATGTAGTCATAGTATGACAATGCTTTGGCATTTACAAAGCTGTGACGATGCGTGGTTATATTATGGTTAATTGATACAAAATTGTTAACCGATATGTCTTTTCAATGTAATTAATATTTAGATTCTTGTGACTTTGATATTTTTTATGTAATAAACACATTATATTACTTGGCGAAATGAATAGTTTATTTTCAACATGACGCATATGATTATATGAACATAGATGTAACGTTTTTTATTAGTGTTTTCGGTCGATAGAAGTTTTATACTCCCAACATGTTAATGAAAACGGTCCCAGTCGCCAATAGTATGATGCCATATATACTATGCATGTTTATAATATGCTTGTTTACTGGTTTGGGCCTAAAACTGACATGTATTTTTAAATGGGCCGGACCTAGTGAGTAATGAACCAAGAATTCAGACTTTGGGCTTAACTGGGCCCGTATGTGCACTTGCAAGTTCTAATCAAGAGTTGTAATGTAACGTTAGTTAGTGTAATAAGTTTAGTAAATACAAATTAATGCTAAGGTTGCAATGTTTTTAATTATGGTTAGGACAATGAGAAATCTATGCCATGAAATAAGGAGTGAGCAATGGCTGTAAAAACATATGTTAGTCAAATGATCTTTCTCTTTTCTTTCTTTTTCAACATGTTTTCCGACATTGCCAAAACTTTTTCTTCATGGGATTATCCGAAATTAGGCCAATAAAACATGTCTGTCAATATATAGGTTTGATAGGGAAAAAAATACAGAAAAAAGAAGCATATGGATATGCATTTGCATTTGCAGCCATGATGTCCCCTAGTCCGTCACGTAGAACCTCAAGCGGACATTATGTGAGCGACGATGAACCAGACCGCCAAATAGCGTTATTGTCACCAAATAATAAATCAATGCTAGTGAAAAACCAATCTACAGACTTTGATCACCAACGTTGGTTGTTTGAGAGCAAAGGTAGATATGGTATTGGAAACGCTTGTTGGCAAGATGACGATAAGATTGATCCTAAAAGTGGAGCAAAATTTGCGGACTTCATGGACAAGCTTTGGAAGCCTCTCACGCGCAAGACTCAAGTTCCGGTTAGCGTCCTTAGCCCATACAGGTGCAGTTCTCAATGTACGTGTCTCTTATTTAGGATAGATTGGTCGGTTTTGGCTATATTTTGTGATTTAAATTGATAAAATTCCGAAAATGCTTATTTTGTGGACAGGGTACTTGATGGTATTAGATTAGTAACGCAGTTCTTCTTTCTATCATGGCGATTACAGAACCCGAATTATGATGCAATGTGGTTATGGAGCATATCAATTGCATGTGAGATTTGGTTTGCAATTTCATGGTTACTAGATCAGCTACCAAAGCTAAATCCTATAAACCGAGCAACGGATTTGGTGGCTCTTAAAGATTGGTTTGAGAGTAAGTCTTGGTCAAATCCAACTGGAAGATCTGATCTCCCGGGAGTAGATGTGTTTATATCTACGGCTGACCCTGATAAAGAACCCCCTTTAGTTACTGCTAACACCATTTTGTCTATCCTTGCGGTTGAATATCCTATTGAGAAGGTGGCTCTCTATATTTCTGATGATGGTGGCGCCATCTTGACATTCGAGGCTATGGCTGAGGCAGTAAAATTTTCTCATGTAAGTGATGTAAGATCGGTTAACAGTTTATAGGAAGCATGTTTTGTCTGACGAGTACTAAAAATGCAGCTTTGGGTGCCCTTTTGTCGCAAACACAACATTGAGCCCAGGAACCCCGATAGCTATTTCACTCAGAAAACAGACCCAACCAAGAACAAGAAAAAGCATGATTTCATGAAGGACCATCGTTGGATCAAGAGAGAGTATGACGAATTTAAAGTCAGGATCAATGGTCTTCCGGATGTGATAAAGAAACGTAGTGAAAAGTACAACAAGAGGGAAGAAATCATGAAGGAGAAGAAGAAGAGTGATAGTTCGTTCAGCTTCTTCGGAGTCTGGTCAGGTCCCTAAGGCGACTTGGATGGCAGATGGCACACATTGGCCCGGTACATGGTTGGACCCAACAGCCGATCACAAAAAGGGTGATCATGCCGGAATTATACAGGTAGACCGGTTTTGATTTAAGGATAGGGGAAATACCAAAAACGAGTAACTAGTTTTGCTCAAATCCTTAATTCTTCGAAAATCATGTAAAAAAACGCCATTTAGCACACCTTTAAAAAAACGACATGTTTTTCCAACCTAAAAGAAGTCATTTAACTAAAACTATACCATTAGCCTGTCCTAATATTAATAGAAATGCCGATTATAGTAACTCTTTGAAAGAAAGTTCTTGAATTTGAATCTCTTTACGCAGATAATGAGCAAGGTGCCAGAAAATGATCCAGTAATGGGATTGGAAGAGACGAAGGAAAACTAGATTTCACGGATGTGGATATTAGAATTCCAATGTTTGTGTATGTATCGCGTGAGAAACGTCCTGGTTATGACCATGATGAGAAGAAGGCTGGAGCCATGAACGCTTTGGTTAGAGCATCGGCTATACTCTCCAACGGACCCTTCATCCTTAACTTAGATTGTGATCATTATATAAATTACACCATGGCCATAAGGGAAGGTATGTGTTTCATGATGGACCGTGGCGGTGATCGTGTTTGCTACATACAGTTTCCACAAAGATTTGAAGGCATCGATCCGTCTGATAGATATGCCAATCATAACACAGTCTTTTTCGATGGGGTGTTATTTTTCCCTTTTAGTGATTATCTCCGATAAATTTTGAATGTTCTCTTTTTTTTGTTAGCTTATAAAGCATGTTTCTAACATGATCAGGGAATATGAGAGCCTTGGATGGTCTACAAGGTCCTGTGTATGTAGGAACGGGTTGCATGTTCAGACGATATGCACTCTATGGATTTAGCCCACCTCGAGCGTTTGAGTATAAGTAGGTTCATCAAGGTGATCAAATAACAAGACCAAAGATAATCATCGCCGTCATGTGATCATCACGCAAGATAAACAGGTTCATCAAGGGAAGATCAATGGTATAAGCAGCGAGTCCAGGATAAAGATGAACGGAAATGATCAGACATGAATACCAATAAAGAGTAATCTCAAGAAAACATTACTACATGAAGAGGCTAATCATACTAGTACAGGAATAAGAAAAGTTACTTGGCTGGATGATCATGGCAAGGATTTGAGCCCAGGTAAGCCTTAAAACAACTATATCTTCATGTTTTCGTTTCCTATCTTTGGCGTTCATCATGATTCGTACTAAAGTTTTTGATCTTTGATTAATTGATAGTGTATCAGATGATGGGGAGCTAACGGGTGTACGGAATTCGTATGTATGTGCAATTCTTTAACTAGGGCTGTTGACTTTTTCAAGTCAAAGCAGATTCTGCTCTAAACTCTTAATATGTAATGACGATATATGTTCTTATCTGACTAGTGTATAACGATTTAGATTAAATTAGTCTAAAATAGTGGAAGCGCAAGCATTGACCACAAAGTCAAACAATCGAATTCAGGAATCACAATTTCAACTTTTTATACCCCCCACAATGATTTACTGGAGTCTCAATCCTCGCTAAGTGGCTCCAAATTTCGTTCTTAAACTAGGAAAATTAGTAATGATTTCAATAAAACAATTTTACCGACTTGTTTGCGGGTTCAAATTCAATCATTGACAACTCGTGTTTACTTTGACTTCTTCCTTTCTTTGATTTGTTCGTCTCTTGCATCTTCTTCTTCTTTGCTTCGGCACTGATCCAAGTGTAGTCAGCAGGAATTGCAAACGGGTCTAGAGTAGTTTCTATCCTACTGCTTGAAGCACCGGTTGAGTTGGTACGGTGATATGGTGTTTTAATCCACTGAAACCAAGATGATGATGTGGATGGGTTATTTGTCATTGACGGGCTATCATAATCACCGCCTGTGGGACTTGAAGGCGGGGTTGTGAATTCATCCACCGGTTGTAGCTCTTCAAACTTTGTAAAAGTAACCAACACCCGTATGGTGGGAACCACTGGAATAGCAACCTGAGACCATATTATTACCAAACAATGAATTAGTACACACAAATGCTTTTACATTCGAATTCTGTAAAAGTGTGCAACCTTTTCTTTTGTGAGTTAGTAAACAATGTTTATCGGCACCAATTATATGCAAATAGAGCAATATCCTGACATACCAACATTTACATAAAAATTAGGCAGAGACTATATTTTTAAAGTCGTATTGCATTCAGTTGCACAGAGGTCCTCTTTTTCACCCACTTTCATATCGGCACCTTAATGTCGCATTTTCAATATAAATGTAGGTAAAATCAGTTCATTCGCCACAAGTTGAACACTAGACATGGTTCAAGAGTGTTATGACATCTATTTCTATTTTCTCGATTTCACATAATAAGTGTAAAGCAAAGAGAATCCAGTGCTATGAAGTACGAACCCAAAGAAAGAACTGAAAAAGTTGATACTTTTTCAAACCAAAGAAACAAAGCCATAGATGTGCCGACAATTTTAGAAAAAAGTAATAGACTTACGCCATGTCCTATGTATATATGATAATTTCTTTTAGAAATGGATAAAATATATTTAGAAAACATACAACTACAAAAACGAATGCACGATAGTGTTGCTTGCTTCCTTCGAATTGTACAGGTTTGGGACATAAGCTGATGTTGTTTAGGCCTTCGAACAAGGCTGTTTCTTTGATGGTGCGTCTGGAACAAAGAATAATTGCAGAAACTAGGATGTTTGTGCAGTAACTTGCAACAGAAAAGTAAAAGAATAAGTGCAGAAATTCTATGAATTGTATTGATATATTGGAAAGAATTGTTTACAGAAATCTAACCTATATATAGTGTTAGAAGCGGCACCAATGATACCGTTTCAGTAAAAGTAATCGACATCTAAGTTTCTAAACGTTACAATCCTGTAACCGGTTTTATCATACCCGGTTTTATCATAACCCAGCCCATATATATGTTACAGAACTTTACATAATAAATAAAATTACACTAAACTACCCTAATCTTTTCTTCTATAACATTAAAGTCCAACATTCACCCCCTAATGTTATAGAAGGCAATCGAGTCTTCTTTATTTGCCTTTACAGCAATGTTGGTTCATTGTCAGCCATAAATGAGATGTGCTTGATCCTTCTTGTCTTTCCATTTTTGCATTCTTTTTAAGGTGTCCATGCTCACCACATTCATAACACCTGAGCTTGCGTTTGTCTATGCTTCCACGACTAGTACCTTCTCCATAGCTATCTTTGTTTTTGGTGAAGTTTCTTCCACGTCCTCTACCACTTCCTTGATTATTTGAATTTGCCAATAGAAGTTTTTTTTTATAATTGTCTTCTGGTTCGTCGTGGCTTTTATGTCGTTCTTCAAAAGCTGTTATTCTTCCTACGGTTTCTTCAAATTGCATTGTATCAATCTCTTGATATTGTTCGATAGACGCCACGATTGGTAAAAACTTCTTTGGGACTGAATTAAGTAGTTTCCTCACGAGTATTTTATCTTTCAGAGTACCCCCAAGGCTTTTAAATTTGGCTTGTGCTTAACTTCCCTCGCAAACTCACTTGCACTTTCATTCGGTTTCATCTTTAATGTTTCCAACTCACTTCTTAAAGTTTGCAAACGTGCTTTGTGAACTAAATCGGCTCCCAAATACTTGACTTTGATCGAGTCCCATACTTCCTTTGTCGAAAGTATTGTGCAACTTGGATTAAAACATCTTGTGGCAATGTTTGAAAGATCATTGCCATTGATGTGTTTTCCTTCTTCTCATTTGTTGCTTCTCCTTCTTTTGCAACTATCGTTCCCCAAATACCATATGCCTTTAATATTGTCTCCATCATAATTGCCCATGTTGTGTAGTTTGTTTCGGTTAGTTTCGGATATTGAAGTGCTATGTTTTGGTCACGAGTTGGTGTAGATGATTCTCCTTTTGTCATCCTTTCTTGTTGTACTTGCTTGCTTGTTGTTGGGAATTACGTGAAACTGCTGAATCTGCTGAAGTTGCTACTAACGGATTCTGCTGAAACAGAGTGGATTCTGCTGAAGTAATGGTTCTGCTGAAGTAGTGTAGCAGACTCTGCGATTCTGCTGATAGTGTGAATCCATGTAGGATTTGCATGCGCTGTATTATTTCTATATGCTAACCCATCTTTATTCTTAACTGCCCAAGGTTAGCATGGGTATTATTGTACTGCTCAATATTGTTTAGTGTTTACCCATAATATGTATGGGTTGAAACAAATGTTTAGATGCATGCTTGCATGCTTAGTCGACTTTCTAGAAATAGTGTAGAGTTCCTTGTCTATAAAAGGAACGTTATTGTTTTGTAATAGATAAGCTTTAGAGAATCTGAAACACATAGTTTTCAGTTAATGAAAAGATCCATAGAGGATCTAAGTGTTCTTAGTTATTACAACTTGTATTTATATTCCGCTAAAGAATATGAGTTATAGAGGTTTTCTATTAGTTTGTTTGTGATTACATAAACAACACTAACGATCTACGAGTGCTCAAGATCTATCAAGGTCTTTGTTTCTAACAAGTGGTATAAGAGCCTCGGGAGAATCTCTTCGATACTAAGAACCATAATTACCTTACCCCCATACAACCAAAACTACATTCACCATGCCTAGAACTGATGATGAAGCCGAAGTCACCAACAACAAAAACACCACCTCCATGCAACAACTCGTCTTTCCAAAAGTAATGCTAAGTTTCCTTATCTCAAAAAGGAAGAGTACGACGTGGACGATGAAGATGCGAATGGATCTCCAACATTGATTGGAATCTTGGGAGATCGCGGAAGAATGGAAACAGCCAAGAGGATCATTACAGCATTCCGAGGATGGTAAATTACCATTGCTCTAAATCGCTAAAGAGGATGATATAACCCATCAGGGAATGAGGAGTCCGTAAGAATAAGGAAGTCCATGCCAAAACAATGTTTCAAGAATTTCAAATTTCGAACAAGAAGGTATTCACAAGGGATACACAAGTTCCACAAGATTTTAAGTCAGTTGAATCAGCTGAATGCAAAACCGATAATGAGGATCTGTAATTCAAAGTTCTTACGATCTTTACCTCCATCATGGTTGCATGTAAGCATAGCTCTGGCTAAAGGTGGGTGGACATGCTTACTTTTGATGAATTATACAACAGACTTAAAACTCGTTGCCTGATGTTAGAAGTCCCTTCCATGCCCACTCCTAGTCACTCTCCTTTGTTGGAGCCTCTCCCTCCAATATGATTATACATGCTCCTAGTCCTCTTACTTACCAACATCATCTTCTTACACTCCCACTCCATCAAACTCTCAAGCTAAAGTTAGTAAGATGTTGGAAGATGTTCTTCATTCATTTGTTGTTGACTATGATAATCAAAAAGATCTTGTCTATGAAGATTTTGAACAACCGGACCCGCTCGATATGGAGGAGATGAAACTGGTGGCAGGCCATGCTCTCGGATATCAAGAGGTTTGAGCAGAATCAGAGGAAGTTTGGCTTTCGGAAAGAGATCCACCACTTTGACGAAAGAAAAGTCAAGTGTTTCACTTGTCACCATATGGGTCACTTCTCGAGGGAATGCAAGGATAGGAAGGTTGGAGATGGAGCTAGATATACTTCCTATCAGCAGAAACAAAAGGAAACTAGAACTTCAGCAGCTCTTGTCACCATGGATGATCAAGTCAACTGGGCAATGCATGAACCAGTGAATGAGGAAGCTATTATTGCTGAGAATGTTGGATTGGTAGCCGGGCGCATTCAGAGGATAGGCATGATCAAGTTGCCTTGATGGGCCTTTCTCAGGTACACAACTGTATCTTTGGTTGTAGTGAATGATACAATGAACTTAAGGAAGCCTATGATATTTTGAAACCTAAATATAATGCATGCTATGTTGACAACGAAGCTTATAAACTTACTTTGAAAACATTAGAAAGACAAAAGGTGTGGTTTCAAAAGAATCAGATAGCTTATGAAGAAAAAATAAGGGGGTTACGTATTGATCTAGATTTTGCAAATATTGACTTAAAACGCACTGAGAAAGAAAAAGCTGATGCTATTGCTGAAAACCTAGTGCTGAAAGAAAAACTAGATGAGGAAATAGCTAGACATAAACAATGGTTAATATCAGGTGACAATCTAGCTAGAGAGATCTATAGTAGTCAACCAGTGACCTCTGGAATAGGTTTAGGTTTTCAAAAGTATGTAGGATTGGAAGCTAGGAATGATTACGAATCTACACCAACAGGCTTAGCTAATTTTGTAAAAGAAGGTGAATTACATGTTGTCCCCTGACCTATTAGAGGAGAACACATGCCCGTTGACCTGTCCATTAATGTTGACTTTGATGGATCACACCATCTCAGTATGGCAAAAGTCAAAAGACTTGCTGCACCTCGATCTGCATCTAATGACTTTGTCTCTTGCTCGACAAAGGACAAATCTTCTGATGAAGGGTCCACCTCTTATGACAGTTGTGATTCAAGTGATAAGTCAAACCTTCCCAAGACCTCACCCGAGCCTCGCACCCAAGACTCCTACAAGCCTTTTAGAGTTTCTCTGAGGAATCATCTTCGAAGCTTCTTTCCTCTGAAGACTTGTCTTTTGAGTCTTTGCATAATAATAATGTTAAAAACAATTCCTGTAATGTTTCCGATTTGAATGCTTCTACATGTACTAGAACTTCTTTCAATTTGAATAAATCTTCTAAAAAGAAGACATGTTTTGTTTGTGGAAGCAAATTTCATTTGATTAAGGATTGTGATTTTTATGAGCAAAGAATGGGTGTATGTGCTAATCAACAGAAATCTAGACCAATGTGGACTAATGTTAATACTATACCACCTTATGTGCCACAAGCAACTTATGCTTCTCAATGACTAAAGATGAAACATCTCCAGTTCTGAAAGATTTCATTACCCTTGTTGAAAACCAGTTGAACAAAAAGGTTAAAGGAATTCGGTGTGATAATGGGACAGAGTTCAAGAATGCTATTCTTATAGAACTCTGTAGGTCTAAAGGTATAAAAAGGGACTATAGTACTCCAAGAACCCCACAACAAAATGGGGTAGCTGAAAGAAAGAATAGGACCTTGATAGAGGCTGCAAGATCAATGCTTGCAGACTCTAAATTACCCACTATGTTGGATGAAGCTGGCAAGTACTTGCTATGTGCTAAACAGGGTCTCCATTGCTAAACCTCACCTCAAAACACCATATGAACTTCTCTTTGGGAGAGTTCCAGCTATTCATTACCTCAAACCTTTTGGTTGTCAAGTGACCATTCTGAATATAAGTGATCATTTGGGGAAATTTGATGAGAGCTGATGATGGTTATATTGTGGGCTATTCAGCTCATAGTAAGGCTTACAGAGTGTACAATTTATCTGCCAAGAAGATAGAGGAGACTTTGAACCTGAGATTCCTAGAAGATAAGCCTAATGTTCAAGGGCAGTCATGTGGTCTTTTGACTTTGACTACTTAACTGATTATTTGGGTTATTCTAGACATATGGCCAACCAAAATGCAGGTTCTCAAGAGTCTCCCATTAACAATGCAGGTACCTTGGATGATGTCTCTGAAAGTGAGTTTGAAGATGATGAACAACCTATTCTTGTGCCATCTTTCTCCCCTAACCGTTTTGCAGGTAACACTTCTAGAGATGCTTCTGATGAGAGTGAAGATGAATCACATTATGCAGAGGACCTTGCTAGACTATAGACTCAGGAGTTTGCAGCTAAGATTGAAGCTGAGAAGCTGAATGGGGAGGTTGCAAGTGAAGCAGTCAATGGAAACCATGTTTCTGCTCACATTAATCCTATTTCTCCCATCATCAACAAATCTTGGCTGCTCATTGTTTCTACTCTGTTTCCACCAAAGTGTCTACAGATTTTGGAGAGCCATATACACGCTTTCCAAGGCCCTCAGATCTTGGAAATCATCAACCCAAATCTGGCATTTTCACCTCACCTTCCTATGATACTGACTTTTGAACCAACTGTGTCTACTCTTGAACCATCCATTGAAGTCAACCCCACTACCACTAAAAGAATCAACATTACTCACCCCCAATCCAATATTATTGGTGATCTTCTGGCACCTGTTAGAACTCGAAGGGCTATAACTAGTCCTAAATTTGGACAGGTGGCTTTTCTCTTTATGTCTCACCAACAAAAGAGACAATCACAAGCATTCAGCATTGTCTGTTTGCTTGTTTTCTTTCTCAAGTTGAACCAACAAGTGTTACTCAAGATCTTGAAGACTCAAGTTGGATTGAAGAAATGCAAGAAGAGATGCAACAGTTTCACAATCAACAAGTTTGGATCTTGGTACCATTACCTGATGGCAAGTATGCAATTGGGACTAAATGGATTCTGAAGAACAAGAGAGATGCAAGGGGTGTTGTTATTAAAAACAAAGCAAGATTAGTGGGTCAGGGGTATAGACAAGAGGAGGGAATTGATTATGATGAAGTGTTTGCACCTGTTGATAGAGTTGAGGCCATTCGAATTTTCTTGGCTTATGCATCTTATATGGGCTTCAAGGTATATCAAATGGATGTTAAAGGTGCTTTTCTATATGGTGAAATAGAAGAGGAGGTTTATGTCTCTCAACCCAAAGGATTTGAAGACCCAGATCATCCTAATCATGTTTACAAGGTGGTTAAAGCTCTCTATGGTCTACATCAGGCACCAAGAGCATGGTATGCTAGGCTTTCATCATTTTCCAAGCATGGCTATAGAAGAGGTGCCATTGATAAGACTCTTTTCCTGAAAAAGAACTAAACATACATCATTCTTGTGCAAGTGTATGTGGATGACATCATTTTTGGATCCACTAAAGAAGCTTGGTGCAGGGAGTTTGAGGAGCTGATGAAGGGAGAGTTTCAGATGAGTGCTATGGGGGAGTTTACTTTCTTTTTGGGTCTACAAGTTCAGCAGAAACCTGATGGTATTTTTATCAGTCAGGACAAATATGTGAGGGACATTTTGAAGGAATTTGGAATGGAAGGTGTCAGAACTGCCACAACACCTTATGAAGCTCCAAAGCCTAAGACCAACAATGAACCAGATCTCCCTGTGAATGTTCATTTATACAGGTCTATGATTGGTTCATTGATGTATCTAACAACTTCAAGACCTGATATTACATTTGCTGTGAGTGTTTGCTCTCGACATCAAGTCACTCCACTTGCTTCCCATCTCAATGCAGTCAAGAAGATCTTTAAGTACCTCAAAGGTCAACCTCATTTAGGCCTTTGGTACCCAAAAGAGTCTCCTTTTAAGTTGGAAGCATATAGTGATAGTGATTATGCTGGTGCAAATCTGGATAGGAGATCCACAACTGGAGGTTACCAATTCCTTGGAAAGAGATTGATTTCTTGGCAGTGCAAGAAACAAACTATTGTGGCTACCTCAACTACTGAAGCAGAGTATGTTGCTGCTGCAAATTGCTGTGGACAGGTCCTTTGGATTCAAAATCAATTGTTGGATTATGGGTATAACTTCATGAACACAACAATTTTTATTGATAATCAAAGTACCATATGCATTGTCAAAAATCCAGTTTTTCACAGCAGAATAAAACATATTGAAATCAGGCACCACTTTATAAGAGATGCATATGAAAAACATTTGATAAAAGTGGCTAAAATTCATACTAATGATAATGTGGCAGATCTGTTAACAAAAGCTTTTGATGGAACAAGGTTTCAACACCTTGTGGTCCATATTGGGATGCTAAACCCTTAACTACAAAGTTTAAGGGGAGGCATAGGCCTCAGGGGAGGCATAGGCCTCAAGGGAGGATTTGTGCAAACTTTGTAGAATTTTGTACATAATTCTGGTTGCTAACACTAACTAGCTAATGTTCATTTAGTTTGTCTATTTTTGTTTGGTGTGTGTGTTTCTTTGTGTTTGTTTTGCAGTATGCCCTGTTCAGTTCAAGTTCACCAAGTGTGGTTCCTTGGTAAATGGTTAAGTAAGCTTAAAGCTTGTTTCCACTGAAAGCTAAGTACTAAAGTGAGCAATTTGTTTCCACTGAAGATAAAGTACTGAAAAGAAGTATTGAAATCAAATTGTTCATTCATTCATTCAAGAAACAGTTTACAGCTTACAGATTACAAATTACAATCAACTTCAAATGCAACTACAACTTCATAACTATACATGATCTACTAAACCTACTCTAGCTTATATCATCTATTCCAACAGCTGTTGGATATGCATGATCACTCATTTCTTCCATTCCAACTGCTGGATATGCATTTGTGATGTCTTGCATAACCACCCATTCCTTTTATCCTGATGGCTGGATATGCATGACCAGTACGATGAAGAAGCTAAGGATCAAAATGGGAAGGATGGATTGATGAAAACGATGATGATGAAGATGACCACACATGTCCTTTGTGCTTCATCTGCTGATTTCACCAAAAAGCAATCCATCCACCTTCCTTATGCCCTTCCCTTATACGTTATGAGATGATGCACCAAACCATGGCGCAGGAAGAGCTAACACCACCTGTCTAGAAGGAGGTGCTGGAGGTTGGGAGTAAGAAGTTATCTCGGTAGTGAGTTCCTCTGAGTCATCAGAAGACTCACTTGGATCCACTACACTATCATCTTCAGATGAAGGGAGAAATGGGGATCTCAAAGGACGAGGGTCAGGTGGACATGACCAAAACTGAAGGAAATCACTAGATGATGATGATGATGGAGAAGAGGTTGGATTAACAACCTCTGGTTTAGTATTCATGGCTTACTATGGTTGATTGTGGTTCATGGTGAAATTAGGGTTTTGTGGTGAAAATTGGGGTAAAAGATAAGGAGTAAGTGTGCATTGGGATTGTTATATAGACGGATGCAAGGGTTAATGTAAATTAATGCGAGTTAGTTGGCACAGTAACTCTAGATACTTACCGAAGATATCCTTATCTTGGGTGGTTTCTGCTGAAGTGTATAACTTCAGCAGATTGACTATTTATTTTTGCTGAAGGGTTACATTATCTGTGGTCAGAGTAGATATACACGTAAGCAATAGTCAACCAAAAGTGCCAATACTTTTGACTATTCTTGGACAAACCTCTACCAAACCATCACTCTTATATTTCCACTTCAAAATAAACCATTCCCCCTTCTCGAGCATCCAAAACACTCACAGTTACGAGAAACATAACCCTAAAATTTCAATTCATCAAATGGCGCTTCAATTTAAGAAGGATCACAACAAAGTTGCTTTTCTGGGAAAAGCTAAGGGTGATGAGTTGTATGAACCTATGGTGGAATTCTTGAAAAGGTCCAAGATTCATTATGCTCTAACGCATTCTCCAAATGCAATATATGAATCGTTGGTTACTCAGTTTTGGGCATCTGCTTCAAAACAAAGTGAAACAGAGATTGTTGCTACGATTGACGGAACAGAGCATGTGGTGACAGAGGAGCTGATAAGGAGGAAGCTTCGCTTGGATGATGAGAATGGGGTTTATCACTCTAATCAGGTGGATATTCTTGCTGGACTAAGAGCTGTTGGATATCAAAGCACAAGGACAGATATTTGGTAGAAGAATCAGTTTTGTCCAATGTGGAAGTTCTTGGTTCACACATTGCTTTAGTGTGTAAGAAACAAATCAGGAGCGTGGGATCAATTCTCTACCCAATTGGGATGTGGTATTGTGTGTCTTTCTCAAGGGTTAACTTATAATTTTTCTAAGTATATTTTTGATAACATGGTTGAGAATATTCAAAGGGAAAGGCATAAGTTTTTAATGTACCATAGGTTTTTGCAAATGATTTTAGACACTAATACCCAAGCCCAATCCTTTTATCCCATAGGTGCTTTATCTGCTAAATTGTTTGCATCAATGAGAACTCATTATGAGGGGGCACATCATCCCTTGCCTGCAGCCATGTTGCCTCAAGGCAATGAGGCTGCTGAACAGGAGAATGTTGCGAATATCCCACCCTCTTCAAATGTTGCAGCTGATGACAATCCATCAGTTAATATTGATGAGGGCCCCTCCACTGCTGCTGAAGCATCTCATTTTGCTCCTGACCAACCTCCACCTTCACCTTCACCTAGACCAAGTCCCAGTCCTCCCCCCTCACAGGCCACTCATGATGATGAGTTTAAGACTGACCTGAACAGAATGACCACACCTAGTCCTCAAAGGGAACCTTTTGATGAACTACCTCCTCATTTTGAGCATGTTAATGTTTCCCTTGAAAGGTCCAATGAAGCTCCCATTACCACAGAGCAATCTGCTGGTGGAGCTGAGGACCCTATTACTCTTACATCTGTCTATGCTCTTGTGAACATGTATGCAGCTGAGGTGACTAGTCTCAAAAAGGAGCTTGCAGAGACCAAGTCTACTCTTGGTGATAAGATTGAGGAACTGTAGAATAAAGTTAAGGACCTAGAGGACCGACTTGAAAAGAGTAGCAAAAGGAAGTTAGTTATTTCTTCTGATGAGGAGCAAGAGGACTCTCGGCTTGGTTCTCTAAACATCTTAGCTGATGTGGCTCAGGAGATAGTTGTTCCTTCCTCGGTTGATGCTGAATCATCAAAAGATAAGGCACCAATTCAGTTCACTAGGAAGAGGAGAAGATCTTATTTGAATAAGGGATCTGCTGAAGTCTCCAAGAAACCAAGTGTTGACAATACTGCATCTGCTGAGATTCAAATGGAGGACGTTGCATCTGAACTTTATCACCATACATCAGTTCAAGAACAATCATGTCCCACCCCTTCAGCAGGTGATCAAGTAGTGTTTCTTGCTGAAAGAATTTTTGATTTGGATCCTGCAGCTGATGTCCTTACCACACCTATTGAAGATCTCTCTCAAAATGTTTCTTCTGAAGTTCCAATTGGTGATACTCCTCCTGTTGATGTTGTTCATGAGTCAGCTGATAAAGAGAAAGGTGTAATGATTGAAGATGAGCTTGGTCCAGATCTAGTATCTGAACAAGAAAGGCAAGAACAAGAAAGCAGGTTTGTTGAGTTTGCAAAGATGAGGAAAAATGAAGAAGTCGCTAAAACACTTAAAGAACAATCTTCGTCTACTTTGCCTCCTGAGAGACTAAGGGAACTGGATGAAATGCGTGCTCAGATCCCTGATGCACATTGGGATGCTTACACTCAGCAAGCTATTTCAAATCCTTCACTTGCTCAGAGCATATTAGGTGGTGACTTCGATAGTGAGACATTTGTAGCTCAAATGGTGGCTCGAGGACAACAATTAAAACATGAAGCATCTGCAAAAAGGAAAGCCCTTAGTGCTGAAAAGAATACGGCAAAGAGAGAGAGACCTCTAACTAAAGCTCAGAAGAAAAGAGAGATGAGGATTGTGGTAAAAAATCAGAGTTCTTCTCTGTTTAACCGTGGTTTGACAATGAAGCAAGTCTTGGCCTTACCTGATTCAAAATTGTTTCACATGTACAATCTGATTATGAAGACTTCTTCTTCTGCTTTAACACCTTCTTCCAGCTTGAAAAGGATTGCTGGGATTGAAGTTGCACCAAAGGCCAAAAGACCCAAGTTCGTTGAGATTGTGGAAAATTTTGATGATATTCCACCTAAGATGATCTCTCAAATGGTTTCTTCCGGCAAACCACTGGCTACCCTTCATCCGACAAGGTCCCTTCGCGAACCATCGGTTGTTTCCCCGATGCACTAGTTATGCCCTCCTCTAACCCAACCGTGGCATCGATGATGCAAAAGAAGATACTTTGGTTAGGGAAGATGACCGGGTTACTTCGCGAACCTTCTGTTGTATCTGCTGGCTACTACGTTACTAGCTCAATGACAAGGTCTCATCTGCTGAACCGACTGCCATTTCTTCTAAAGCACCTAATATGCCAGCTTTTACTCCATCTGTGGCATCTGTTGACACAAAAAGATGTGGTTTGGCTAAAGAAGCTGAAACAACAACTGTCAAATCTAAAAGGACAAGAAAGGTGCTTGACAGAATGAATGCCCTTCGTGATGGTGTCTCACCTAAATCCTCTTCTACTTCTTCCAGTCCTACTACAGATGTTAATGAAGAAACTGAAGATGTTCCATCTTCGGAAATCTATTTACCTGGTAGGAGGATGAAGAGGATGGCCAAAAGAAGACACACATCTCTAAGGAAATCTGTGAGAAAAGCAAGGGCTCATGCATCTAAGAATACGTTGAACCTAGAGGATGCTGAGTCAACCTTCCTTAAAGAGGGGTCTGCTGCTGATTTTCCTGAGGGATATCAAAATGAGCTGATAAATTGGACTTTGAAAGATGATGAGCTTAATTTCATTCATCGACTGGATAAATCTTCAATGCAGTTCAACTTTTTGAAGGAAATATTCCATTTGGTAGACAGGGCAGATTTATTTACTCTGTACATACTTGTCACTAAGCATTACCACAATCATGCACCAAAGGGTCATGGGCTATTCTTATTGGGAGATCTTCATGTTCTGTTTGATTCTCAAACTCCAGAAGGAAAAGGATATTTTATCTGGAAGAACTTTCATCTGTGGCAGGTCGAATCTTGGAGATTCTATCCTCTGCCTCGTGTGCATGTGGTGGAAACTAAAGGAGGAATTACTGCCTGTATGTTTGCTGAGAAGATTTATCCATTATCCAAGAGGCTTTTGGAAAGAATGCTTCGACAGAAGTTGGAAATTCCTCCAGATCCAGTGGGGAATGAAAGAGTATATGCTGAACAATTGGTTGGACTGATAAAGACTCAACTTCTGATACCACAAGCTTCATCTTCATCAAAATGATGGTAATCTACATGATCTTCTGTTTTATTTGCAGTATGTGTTCTTCTGATTTCTTGTGTTATATGTTCTTAGTTAAAAAAAAAAAAAAAAAACTAACTAGGTATATTCTTGTTTTTATCTAACCTTTCTTGCAGGTTTGTTGTATATAGCTGATGGTCATTAACACACCAGATATACCTTGTGTATATCAAAGAGTTAGCTAGTCCAAAGGGTACAGCTTTGGTAAAGACACATCAAATCTGTTGATAGCTGTAATGATTTGCTCAAAATCATAGGGTCTGCAACCACCCATGCTTAATTACTGAGGGTTGTATGGTCATCAATTCACCATGGTATATTCCTTTTTGGAATCAAAGAATTGGCTAGCCCACAAGTATATGGCTTGTGGTAAAGGCAACTGAATCCATATTTGGTTATCAATTCACCAACTCTAAGAATTGACTAGTCCTGAGCAAACGGCTACATTTAAAGACATATCAAATCCGTTTATAAGGTTCTTTGGTTTGCCAATAAATCAGATGGTTATCAGTGTACCATAGTTTACGAACTTAAACATATGGCTACTCCAGAAGTGATGGCTATTGGTAAAGAGACATCAAATCCATTATTTTCAATGATTCACCTCTCACAGGAGTTTACACACCTGGATGTGATGAGAATAGTATGAAACTAATATGTTTTGATGTACATGTTGTCATTTGTTGCTGCAAAGATCTGATGTTTCAAAGCTTTGTCATCTTAGAGATGTTCTTCTTCTGATTCTTTGCTGATGTTCGAGTACAATCCTCTAATTCTGAAGTATTAGTGCTCATAGGAAACTGGAACTTCACCAAGTCAATCCTCTGGTTCTGAAGTGTTAAAGATTGTTGGGGAGGATGTTGTTGGGAAATTTTGTCATTTGTTGGTACAATCCTCTAGTTCTGAAGTATTAAAGACATATGATTGAGTGAAACTGGAAAAGCATTAAAGATCTATCAAGGAAACTGGAACTTAACCAAGTCAAATTCCAGGGGAGGATTGTTGGGAATTACGTGAAAGCTGCGAATCATTGTTGCTACTAACGGATTCTCTGAAAGCAGTGGATTCTGCTGAAGTAATGGTTCTGCTGAAGTAGTGTAGCACACTCTGTGATTCTGCTGATAGTGTTAATCCATGTAGGATTTGCATGCGCTGTATTATTTTTATATGCTAACCCATCTTTATTCTTGAACTGCCCAAGGTTAGCATGGGTATTATTGTACTGCTCAATATTGTTTAGTGTTTACCCATAATATGTATGGGTTGAAACAAATGTTTAGATGCATGCTTGCATGCTTAGTCGACTTTCTAGAAATAGTGTAGAGTTCCTTGTCTATAAAAAGAACGTTATTGTTTTGTAATAGATAAGCTTTAGAGAATCTGAAACACATAGTTTTCAATTAATGAAAAGATCCATAGAGGATCTAAGTGTTCTTAGTTATTACAACTTGTATTTATATTCCGCTAAAATATATGAGTTATAGAGGTTTTCTATTAGTTTGTTTGTGATTACATAAGCAACACTAACGATCTATGAGTGCTCAAGATCTATCAAGGTCTTTGTTTCTAACACTTGTGCACCTTGCTTATATAGAAACTATGAAGTTTCTCTTCCTTGCTTGCTTAGAATCAAAAATAATTCTGATTGCTTGCTCTATCATAAAAAATCCTTGCTGTTTGGGCTACTTGCTACCCAATTTGAACTTGCTATCTAGGCTACTTGCTACCTAGTTTCTTGCTATTTGAACCTAAAAAGGCTCGAAACTTGCTATTTGAATCTTAAGGCTCGGAACTTGCTATGAACCTAAGGATTCGGTTTTGACTTGCTATGCATCACTTGGATTCGGTTTAACTTGCTATGAACCACAAAGGGTTCGGTTTAACTTTCTATTTGGTGAAACGAATTTTTTGAAGAATTCGTTTGTCTTGCTATGAATCTAAAAAGAAATCGGTCTTTGCTACTCTAATCAATCGGGGGTTTTTTTGCCCGGGAATTTCTATCTTACTAACAAACAATAAAAACTTTTCCGAATTTATACGGAGTAGTAAAAAAAGTAAAAAAGGTTGAAAGAATTAGAAAAAAAAAAAAAAAAAAAAAACGGTCGATTAGGGGAAACAGGAAGACGTGCGGTCCTTTCACAGATTCGATATGCTTTTCCTGATTCGTGATTCCAGTATCCTTCCTTCTGATAAATTTCTGTATTGTTCCTTTTTGGTTCGGTCAATAGATTTCCAAATATAAATCGTTTTTCTTCTATCTTGCTTTTGATTTATTCCCAGAATCGTTCTTGCTCTAAATACCAATTGTTGCTTGCTTCCTTCGAATTGTACAGGTTTGGGACAGAAGCTGATGTTGTTTAGGCCTTCGAACAAGGCTGTTTCTTTGATGGTGCGTCTGGAACAGAGAATAATTGCAGAAACAAGGATGTTTGTGCAGTAACTTGCAACAGAAAAGTAAAAGAATAAGTGCAGAAATTCTATGAATTGTATTGAATTGTATTGATATATTGGAAAGAATTGTTTACAGAAATCTAACCTATATATAGTGTTAGAAGCGGCACCAATGATACCGTTTCAGTAAAAGTAATCGACATCTAAGTTTCTAAACGTTACAATCCTGTAACCGGTTTTATCATACCCGGTTTTATCATAACCCAGCCCATATATATGTTACAGAACTTTACATAATAAATAAAATTACACTAAACTACCCTAATCTTTTCTTCTATAACATTAAAGTCCAACAGATAGTACATATTCAAGACTCCTCAAGATGAATATGTCAACTAGAATCTCAAATAAACAGCTTACATAACGAAATAGTAGTGAAAAATGAAAGAGTACCTTAACAGGAAACGTCCCCATTGGAACTTTTGTCGTAAGCAAATCCCTCAATCTTCGTATGGCCTTCACTTTATTTTCCAAAATGTCAAGCAACCGCAAGAGTTCCTCGGTACGCAATGGAAAATTAGGTGCAAGCCAAAGAATAGGCCTTAAACCTTTCTTATATTCATTCTCACGGCTCCCATCTTTTCGCCTATATTTGCAGTTTAATCTTTCACTCTCCTGTTCTCGGTTTCTTTCACAGTGATCTCCATAGGACGCCTTCCTGGTTGAATCTGACTTTGACTCGTAGATGGTGAGTCCCCGAGTAAATCACTAACCTTTTCATCTATACATAATGAACCTCGAGGTGGGACCGGAGGGACCGGTGCACCCGCACCCTTTCTGGATCTTTCATGCTTATTATCTCGTTTCCTCCATCCTTCAAACAAACCTTTCTTGTCTTTATCATGCTTGATCTCACCGTTTCGATCATTTCGGAAAATGGGCACATCCTCAATCGGGATGTCTCTTTGTTCATAGCAACTATGTCGATGTCCAATAATCGCATCACCATTTTAAATAATTGCTTTTTATTGTGCATGTATTTCTCAAATCAAATTTTATCATCTTTCGCCCACCCAAAATTAATTCTATCTCCAATCACAAAGCTGCCACCTCCCACTAAATCCAGAAAATCTGATATGAATTTTCTCACAACCCCATAATTGAGTGGCAACACTGTGTGTACAAAAACCCCAAAATCACTATCAAATCTCGAGTTTGGAGTAACAAAGGAGAGAGTTTACATTACATTGAAGAATACAGAAAATTATGGTCAAAAGATACATAATAACAACTCACTGACTCAATGAGTGACTGCACGCTAAATACCCTTTCAAACTCTCCTACATCGAGTCATCAAAAAGTTGTCAGTGTCATCAAAATTAAGTTATCATTATGAGGGACAACCAAAAGATCATCAACCATGGAAGGAGAACCAATAACTCCTGGTTGTTCCTTATCACGATCATCTTCCTCTTCTTTATTCTCTTCATCAAAATACGTTAGTGTACAAACCGTTAATCTTTATCAACCAAACTTTTATACGTAGTGAAGTTCGACTAGTTACTTATTGTTAAGCACGATGGTTTGTTGTAAATGATACGAATATGATTCTATTAGATTAGTGAAATAGATACTATTTTTTTTTCCCTAAAACCGATTTGAATCTTTTGTCCCACATAGAAAAAATGAGAGAATGACTTCTAAGCATATATACCATGGTAAATATGGATTGTATGTCTTGAAGTTAATACAATGCTTTCAACGTCAAGTCTAAGGCCCATTAAATATAGCAAATGGTTGTTGGACATGAGGTTGGAAAAATTGTATGCGCTAAAAGTTTTTGTAAAACAGGATAAAGCTTTACTTACAAAAAAAAAAAAAAAAAAAAAAAAAAATGGAATATCAATCAACAATAAAGCCGGGTCCTCACTTATAAGTGGAAAGCATATATTTTGTCAAAATAAGAGGTTGCGTTTGATATGTTTTACCCTAGCACAAAATTTCTAGTTTACTCAACTTGTTTACATGATATGGTGATAAGTATGGTTAGGACAATGAGAAATCTATGCCATGAAATAAGGATAGTCAAATGATCTTTCTCTTTTCTTTCTTTTTCGACATGTTTTCCGACATTGCCAAAACTTTTTCTTCATAGGATTATCCTAAATTAGGCCAATAAAACATGTCTGTCAATATATAGGTTTGATAGGAAAAAAAACACAGAAAAAAGAATGCATTTGCATTTGCAGCCATGGTGTCCCCTAGTCCGTCACGTAGAACCTCAAGCGGACATTATGTGAGCGACGATGAACCAGACCGCTAAATAGCGTTATTGTCAGCAAATAATAAATCAATGCTAGTGAAAAACCAATCTACAGACTTTGATCACCAACGTTGGTTGTTTGAGAGCAAAGGTAGATATGGTATTGGAAACGTTTGTTGGCAAGATGACGATAAGATTGATCCTAAAAGTGGAGAAAAATTTGCGGACTTCATGGACAAGCCTTGGAAGCCTCTTAAAGGACCAGAGTTGTTTTTTTTGGTTGTGTAGAACTGAAGGGATCATTTACCAAATTTTCAAAAGAAATTAAACTAAAAAATCACTAATTACTTTTAACGAGATGTTTAACATATACTAATTGGAAGTTAATACATGAACCTTGCATTTTTATATGGACGTGAATCACAATAATAGCATACAAACAACTCGTAGAACTATTGAATTATATGTCAGTACTAAAAGCATGGAATATATCAGACATCATCTTCGAGTGCTATATCATCTTTAGTAAATTTTATTAAGTTGTATTCGGCTTTACAACAGCGGTTTAAATAATATAACTTGCATGGCTTTTTGATTAACAAAAGAAAGAAGGGTAATGATATGTACACATTGAATTTTACTTTGCACACATACAATTAATGAATAAAACAAATAATACCCCATGTAATTTTATGTGTGCAAAGTAAAATCCTATGTGTACATATCAATTCCCAAGAAAGAATTACTTCTTATCCCACATAGGTAACTGAAAGATAAATTTGTTACTTTATATAGTGAGATATGTATTGCTTTTCCAAGTTAGGTCTTGTGTATTAAGTTACAGGTGTATCAAAAAGAATTTCAAAACATTTATTGGAATTCTCTTCTCTTGTAATATAATATAGATGTATTTAACTTTTTTAACATTTTACTTTTTGCTCTAAAAGATTTATGGCATTAGTAGCTGAGATTCTTTTAATTTAGTTTTACGTGGCAAAAGTAATTTAAGTACTTCTTTTAATGGATTTATCAAAACAAAATCAAACGACGTCTAAATTCTTTGACCAAACTTTAAGGAATACACTTTCGGTCCAAGTTTCCAACCCGAAGTTAATCTACTCCTATTTGCACCCTATCTCATTTATTTGCAACCTTATTACTAGTTTTTTCCTATGCTAATTAAGTTTTTAAGTCGTAGACTACATAAGATTACAAGTTTCTTAAGTATCCCCAATTTATATCAGAGAAACTACAAAGTATTATCAAAGATTATAAATATAAAGATTATGGAACAACTCTTATTCACAAGCATATCCAAATCAACTTGTATGATTGTAGGTACTTATTCCACTTAATAATAATCATAAATGGTAAAGTCTTCTTTTTAATGTTTGATTCAAGTTTCAATAAGACATATATGGTTTAATAAGAATATGACCATTAACACCTTTTAGGGCTAAAAAAAGTCGTTTAACCATTCATAATTTGTGAGCAAAACGGTGCAAATTATTGGAAAAATACTCGTTAATGATAGCATATTTTATACTACTTTTAGATATTTGTGCACGCACGAGGTTTTGGGTTAAAATTTTGTTAGACTTATCAAACGAAACTCAAAATTTATTACCTTGTATCAAACTCATGTTTTACTGAAAATTGTCACTTTTGACTCATTTAACCAATGTTTGTTAAAATACATGGAAATTACAGACATCTTAATCAACCGTCTCAACCTTTGAGCTATCGAATTAATATTTTTGGTTGTATTCGCCTCAAACAAAGGTCAAGTCAATAAGTTAATACATATGTCTTTTTTATACTTTAGTAAAAGGAATTACGGAGTAGTTTTGATCCCACACATGCCATTAAAAAGAAACTCTGCAAGCAGGTTATATATTCAGATGTATATTGGTTACAAAGTTATGATAAATAGTACATTGTTCTTCAATTCCATGAGGACGTACAATTTGGTTGTACAAATGAAAGGATAATTCATATGCTCTGTTAACTATTTTTGTTTTGTATTTCAGCCTTTATTTATTTTTATTTTTTCTTTCTTTTTGTAATCTTTTATATAATAAAACAAAACCCTTATTGGGAATTTTTCATTACATAAAAATTAATTCATGCCTTATTTGGTAATAATTAAATTAATTAAAATTTTTAAAGATGACTTATTTTGAAAATAAACCTTAAATATTTCCTTATATGACCCAAAATATCAAAAATTCGTTTTTCCCCATATGTAGGAAAAAAAAAGTCAAAAATACACATGGGGTTGAGATTTAATGCTTCATAGTTTGGTTGCAAAAGTGAAAAAAAAAAAACGCGATTATCAAATTTTTCCCAATTCACTTAACAACAAAAACAAAAAAAAACCTAGCAAACACAAATTCACTCAACCTAAAAACACCACATCAATGGATTCAATCAAACACAAATTTAAATGATTAAATTAATCACAATCATCAATTTTATATAATTCCGTCTGTTTATGAACCCTAATTTTATCAGTTTTGTTAATCTAATGGCTTCTCTTATTTTCACTGATGTAACCTTTTCTACCAAGTACCAATGGTCTCAAGTAACTCCAATTTAATTTTGAAGCATTGGTTGCGAGGCTTATAAGGTATTGTTTACTTTTTCTTTTTTTTTTTATTGTTTGCGTGGTTAGTGATTTGGGATCATGGGTGTTTTGGGTAAGCTTATTAGCGGAGATTAAAGGTGTTAATATGGAGTCAAAAAGGTTCATGTTTATGGGCTGTTTACTTATAATTCTTTTTTTGAGATCCAAGCACCACATTTTTTAAATGCCATGTTAGGGGTTAGAAAGCATGACTACAAGAGATTGAGAGGTGAAAACATAGGCAGGTTAGACAACATGTCAAACTGGGACACCCTTTGAACCGGTTTGACACTGAAATCTTTTTGTCCAGAAATTTAAAATTTAATTGTAAAACGTATATCATCTCAATATGAGCTTGAAACTTGGCGTTAACAAACAACTACTAAATACAAGTGATCCTTCATAGTGATGAGTAATTCTACATGCATTTGTGTTTTATATATTATCTTATTAATTTTTTTGCACTTTTCAAAGTGTTCGAAACATTTGAAAGGAGTTGATAAGCACACCCTATCTCAAAAGAATGGCATAGGATAGTTGTTATGCAGTTTTGCACTTCAGTATATTACTGTAAGTGGTGAGTTTGCTCAATATTTTTGAAAAATTCATGACATGTGAGGTGATATACGGTATTCTTCAAGGTTTTACAATTTAAAATGGTGAGTTTGCTCAATATTCTTGAAAAGTTATATTTTCTATTGAGGCGTTAACTTCGTTCACATATATTTTTTTGGTTTTTTGTGTTTTTAGGCTTGAAATCACTGATTTTGTTTAAGTATTGGAGCAGCTTTTTGATTCATGGTATACGTGGGTGAAAGATGAAGATAAAAGAACACAAAGGTTAATCCCGTAAATGATTATATGCCTTAATTCCTCAATTTTTGTGAATGGATAGTTAATTAATCAAGAATGATCAATATACTTTGGGTGATATAATACATTCTTATGTAATTTTGACCATTGAAGTTTGATGTGCATTATATAGTGGTTGACATTTTACTCATAACTAGACCACATTGCACAAATGGAATTTTATGAGTTTTCATGTTGGCTTTCTTTTTCATGTGATTTACACTTTTGGATTGACCTCTATGAAACATTATAACATGTCAATCATTTGAAGTTATAAGTTAAATGAGGGTTAAACGCTGACAGAGTGAGCAATAACATTTTAGGTTTAGGAAACAATTGTTATACCATATCTTCATTTTTTTTTTATGTATCATGCACTCTGTTTCATATGGTCTTGGATTAACTCTATTAAATTATTTGCTTCATTAACGACTAGACGTACGGTGTGTTGAGCTTTGTGCACAATGAGACTATAAAGGCAGTGGTTTGTGAGGGCTGGAGGTTCAAGCTGCACAAGTATGTCACACTAGATTGAAACAATTTTATCACTCGATCGATACTAGGCAATTCTATCATTTAAATGAAACGTGTCAAGAATAAATTTGAATATGTTAACACTATGTTATAACTTGAATGTTAGTAAAGCATATTGAGATTGTACATTTTCCTAGATTTCATTACTTATATATCATGTCAAATGTATGATTGCTTATCATTTTTTTAGTCAAAAAACAGTATCTCAGTTTAGTATCATTAGACCATTTAGTATGTAACACCATACAGTATTAGTTTATATGCTATTTTGGAGTAGTCCATAAACATACTAAGTATTGATGAGTTCTGGAAATGCGGTAAGTTGTTTACCTTGATGTAGATGATACCGGGCTTGGGAAAAATTCATATTATTATGGGCAGTCTACTCTTCTTTCTTCTCACCCATGGAATTTGACTTCTTTAGGGGATTGCCAGATAACCTGTATTTTTTAGACATTTTTAGCCAAATGGCTTTCTTCATCGACATTTTCCTTCAATTCTTTATTGTGTATAGCGACAGTCAGACCTATAAGATGGTCTTTAGTCGAGAACCCATTGTCATTCAGTTAGTTTTTTGTTTTCGTTATATAGAATGGAACCCATTGTTATTTGATATTTCATAGGAAAAAAGCTATAAATTCATAACGGTTATGTATTATGACAATAAGTGAAGTAGATAGAGCATAATGAGTTTTTTTTGTAAAGTACGTTATGAATTTATAGCTTTTTTCCATATTTCATACTATAACTTTCTTTTTGCCCGAGACCACTCTTCATAGTTTTCTCCTTTAAGTTAAACATGGGTAATTAAGTTTCCAGGATTATCGTTTGATGACAAAAAGTACGAAGATGTTGTTTTTGTTCCACTAGCATCACCGTTATTTTTGCCACCATTATCATCTCCTCCACCGGTCTTTTTTTTATTAGGATCAGAGAATCAAAGCTCTGGTACCATAATAAATATGAGGATGTGAATGTTCATCTTATTCTCTGGCCAAAAGGCAACTTAAATAATACAATGTACACGACCATATATGGGTAAAACAAGTAAGAAATCGTGTACTAAATAAAACCTACCTAAAATAAGTTTCCAGACATATTTACATAGTATATCATTAAACACAATGATTCTAGTATCCTTTCCTAATACATAGTATCGAGTCTATCGGATAAGTCTAGATCTCCTCTTCTTTTTTATCACTCAGATAACATGTAACTATTAGCTAAAGTTCGTCGCTCATCACCGTAAAAGTCATTTAAAATAATAACAATAACATAAAATTAATTAATGATCAAAGGCAAATAATGTAACTAACATAGTATGTGGCTAGATTTAAGGCATTAACTTTTCTTTTATGTTGCATGTATGTGGCTATTAGGAACATGAATTACAAAATGCGTAGATAATACGTGTACTTAATCTTTATTTTTTTCATACGTGTACTTTAATTGTCAAATAGTATTTAGTCTCAGACACCACTTGACTCTCAGCCTTATCAACTTTCACAAACTTTAAACCACCATTAGACCTAACTTTTTAATTATGTTCTTCGATGCAAAACGTCCTAGTTCTTGCACTTCATTATTGTTTTTCACGTTCTTTATCTTAGTATGACCACCCAGTATCACATTTGCTAGGAAAAGATTGCACATCAAAGTTGTGATGTTTAAGATCACTGTTTTGGCCATTGGTAAGTTAAGGCTTTGATTTAAAGGGAATGAGTAGGTTTTTGTGTTATTTGAAAAGATGTATGTTTAATTTGTTGGGTTTGTGGTTCTTGGATAGGTGGACATTAGATTTGGTGGCCGGGTTAAGATGAATGTGGTTTCTATACTTAGATAAGTGTATGTTTTGTTAAATTATTGGTAACCGTTAGCAACTAGTTGATGTAATTATTAAGTATCTTTGTGAATAAGAAAGAAATGAGTTTCCATTTTGAGATTTTGTCCCACATAGGTGAAAGAAAAAACTTGAAAGAGATTTATAAACAATAATACAAAACATTTACAAAATAATTAAGCTATAAACACATTAAATTTATTTCCTATAAACTCTTCAATGTGTGTGTAGCGAATTCATTTTTTTTTCCTTTTTTCTTTTCTTTTAATATCTTTGTTACAAATAAATGCTTGAAATACACAAAGATTGAATGTTTGTTATAAATTTTTAATGTGCGCTTCCCTATTCAAATTTCTTTGATCTTTGTCAAAATAAACCTAACACCTAATAGCCATATCAATCTATCACTAAAATTTATATCATTTATATCCATTGTCATCGCCAATTAGCTATATGTCGATCTATGTAGGATAGATACTAGCATTTAATCATCATGTCATATCGACTGTATAGATTTTATATCTCTCTATTATTCACTCAAATAAAGTGCAACCATAAGCTATTAAACACCAACTTGTACATCAAATGACTTTGTCATAAACTCTTCTATGTGCACATAGCTAATTATCATTTTGTTGATCTTTGTCAAACAAAGCCTAATGCTTAATCTCATATTGAATCTATAATTCAAGTTTGTATCCCTATTTTCAACGTGGGCATAGCCAATTATCCTTTTGTCGATCTTGATCAGATGGAACCTACCATTAATCATCACATAATATAAAGAGTTAATTACATAAATCGTCCTTGTGGTTTGCTGAAAATTACGGATCCTGTCCCTGTGCTTTTTTTCTTACGGATCCTGTCCAAGTGGTTTATGATTTTACGGTCCGGTCCAAATTTCGACAGACTCTCTAACGTCGTTAAAAGGATTTAACATGACATAAATTCTAACATGAGGGCTAACATTGTATTTGGGTTTTAACGATCGTTATACAAACCACATGGACGATTTATGTAATTTACTCTTTTAAAAAAATAAAGTTTTTTCTTTTTAATTTTAACATTCGAAATTTTTTTAATTTTATTACGATTAAATTTTTTAATAAAAAAACTTTTATTTTTTAAATTTAATTTTAATTTTATTATAATAAATTAAAAAAATAAATTTTAATTTTATTATAATAAATTAAAAAATCAAACGTTTATAATAAAACTAAAAAAAAGTAATTTTAATTTTATTATAATATTTTTTTTTAAATTGTATTTTTTCTTTTGAAAAAATTAATTTTATTAAAAAATTAAAATAAAATTGAAAAAAACAAAAATAAACTTTTTTTAATTTTATTATAAAACGGATGAAAGCGTATAAAAAATATTTTTATACGGCCATCCGTTTTATACGTTTCATTCGTTTTTATACGGTTTCGTTCGTTTTTGTATGAAAATGTATGAAAACAACATACAAAAATATATGAAAAAAACGTATAAAAATGTATGAAAACGTTCAACAATGTTCATAGCAAAACAACGCTTGTTGTACGTTTTCCTCCGATTTATAATGGGTTTCGTTCGCTTTTTGTAATGCTCATTCTTTTTGAATGAAAATGTATAAACAACGATAAAATGTATGAAAACGTATGAACGTTGTTGTACGTTTTCATACATTTTTGTATGTTGTTTGTACGTTTTTATAAATCACAGGGACATGATCCGTAAGAAAAAAAGCACAGGGACAGGATCCGTAATTTTAAGCAAACCACAAGGACGATTTATGTAATTAACTCTAATATAAAATATGGACATTTAAACATAATAAAAAAAGTTGAACACTTATTAGCAAAACTTTCAAATTGCTCACCGTCAAACACAAAAGAGTGTGGCCAAGTATTTTTGTGAGTAAGAAATAATTAGTGTCGGATTTGTGACTTTGTCCCACATAAGTGAAGGAACAAACATGGAAGACATTTATATACAAGAGTATGTTGTCATTGAACAAACAGTTTAGAATACGTACATTAATTGTCTTAGTTATAATCTCTTCAATGCGCGTGGTGCTTGACTTGTTTTTTGTTAATCTTTTTCAAATAAAACCCGACACCTAATCGTCTTATCAATCTATCACTAAAATTTATATTCTGTAGCACTCTATTTCGAATTATCTTTTCATAAATCTTTGTAGGATAGGACCAAGCATATAATCATCACATGGTACCGAATCTATCGCACAATAAAATTTGGTCTTGTTTTCTATCAGTCACAAAAATGTTACTACAAACTGAAGTGGTTACTCATCAATAAAAGAACCATTTAAAATAATGACATTAATAGAAAAAAGAAACCGATATTCTAGTGACCACGCCAACTAGTCTCATAATTAATATTAGAAGCAAATCATGTAACTAACAGTGATGATTTTGTGGAGACGATATTTAGAGTCATATGTCGTTTACAATATTTTTTATAGAGCAGTCAACAATGATGATTTGCTGAAACGATAAAATTTAACCAGTTCAAACTTGCTAACTATTTACAGTCTCCGAAAAACTAAATGTAGTTTGGTTGTGTCAAACAACCTTAATTTTTGAATGAAATGATAATATTTTAACTGAATGTTGTATTTATCTTAGCTCAAAGTTAGAGTTTAGTTTGCAGTCTAATTTGGGTTTAAATTTGTTTTCAAAATAAAACCGATGCTCTTTGATTTTTGGTTCTAATATTGTTAAAACTCTAGTTTTAGCTTGGTCGTAATTTGATTTTGTGTTGTTGCATATATACATATCATTACATTATAAACTATACACGTTTGCTACTAAGTATTGTTGGAATTATATAACATGACTAATCATAAATATAAACAATAAACATCAAAGTAAGTGCGGAAGCGTATAGGAACATATAATGAATAATTAATTAACTAAAGAATAAAGTATGCGTACCTTTCTTGATTCTAGCCGAACAAGAATCAAATCCACAAACTAGCAATTGGATGAACCCTAATTAGGGTTTATAGGATTATGTGAATTACCCCTTACCGTTTTGTAATTTAATCCAATATACAATCAATAGTGTGATTGTACCACGTTCTTGTACACACGTATCATACCAAGTAAAAGATTATGCTAGTAATAATAACACAAAACAATTCTTTGACACTCAAAAATTCGATCACAATTAAGAAGTAAAAAAATAACCACTGCATGTAATTGGTCATGCATACATAATACATGCACATGCATGATATATTGTAGTATCATGCAAAAGCATTATCCCATGGAGCAATGTATAAAGCCAAACGTACATCAAGAGCACATATTGTGAATTTTAGCTTTGTTTTCTGTGGGTCGACATTTTTCTTATCCGCATTTCATCGACCAAAAGACCAAAAGAATGTGTATGTATATAGCATTAAACCTTGTCTAACAAGTCATTGCTAACCTCTTTAAGTTTCAAAACTCGACGTTTAACCCCTTTCTTTTTCTTAGTTCGACCATATAAATATTTTGTGTATATAATAATTAAATATAACATTTTATAAATAATTATTAATCATTTACTCTTCATACGCAAAGTGTAATCCCCGCGGATCTCGAAGTTCATCCTAACACACGCCTATTAATTTATTGTCCATTAAACCATCAGCTCCCACTGACATATCTTTTAATAGAGTGATCAAATTCGGTTAGCGTCTAGCAACACTTCGATGCCTCTAGTACAACTCGAGCAAGGCTCCTCGAAAACCTTTTAATGATTTCTCATTATTATTATCCTTTTGTTTCTAATACCATGTTAAATAAAGATATGGGTCTAAGTCATTCTTTATTCAACTATTCTGCTCGCTATTAGTAATTGAGCAAGATTACCAAATCTTCTAAACATATTTAGGGGAGATTTTGGGTGTGGCCACACAAACATCTTGTCAACCCTATGAGGCCCAAATAAGATTAAACTCCCAAATAAATTTGAAGGAACAAATTTATCTTGACTACGAGACTAACCCACAAACTTTGTAACATTTCCCGAAAACAACTCTTATGACTACCGCTTACGTGATAGCGCTAAGTTGTTCCACAGAAGTGCACTACATTCATGACACTTATCCGTATCTCAAGTCCGAAAGGATAACTATTCATAATTTACTTATAACAATATCCACAAAGTAAATTATGTAGTTGAAAAGTCCTATATTCAATTTTATTGAATATCATCTGAAATTTGTATGCTTTCTCATCAATATACTTTCAAGATATTCTACCATATCTCATGATTTGTCTTAGTTTAATCATACTCCCATATCATTAATCGACAACGGATGATTTAGAATCAACAAATTTACTCACGGATTAAACATGCAAATATATGATACAATATAATTATAAAATCAATCATAC
>OU343218.1:224462585-224627084 GCA_910596185.1 Chrysanthemum makinoi
TTCTTCTTTGGAAGGCCTTGATGATGATAACCGCTTCGCGACTTGTTTGGGGTGAAGGCGGGTTGTTAATGGGTCAAGGATCTTTCATCGCCACCACCCGTATACTCAAAGTAATCACCGCTTTATGAGTCGTGGGTGGTAACTCGGAATCGCCCCGAGGTTTATTATTATAGAAGATCGAGGTGGAGGAGACTTTGTTGAGAAGAAGTTCGTGGTGGAGAGTGGCATAGAGGTAGATTTACCGCATCGCTTTCGACGCTTAGGTGCGTAATCCTTATCCTTATCATCGCCATATCTTGGTCGCTTGGGTTGATCGGTTGACTCCTTGCATGATGATCTCGAAGTTGAAAATCAAGTAGTTTCAAAAATTTAGCTTCATCCAAGTAAACGCTCCATATCGCTTGACATTTGTATCACAAGTTTAGCGATTAACTCAGATTCGAGAGACGTACTTTGGCCATTGTATTTTTAACCAATGCCACGATGTTAGGGTGAGTTGTCCGAAAATATTTCTTAGTCACACCTGGGACAAGTCAGAAGAAACTTGTGAGTATGATCTCTGTCGTCTTTTCCAGCCTTTAGGACTTTAGGAACGATATCCTCAAGGTACTTGTTAGTGTAACCTTCATCATTTCGCTCAGCCTCTTTACGATGACTCTTCATGAACTTCTGAACAAATTCCCTTTCTTTCTCCATCTTGTCATGCTCGCCATACATATGTCGGATGTGATCAAAGAAAGAAATTTAGCTTTTGTAGAGCACGCTTTTCCCCGACTTGTTTGATGCTTTGTGAATTCGCTTATGAGCTTGAGAAATCCAAGATTGGTGGTTTCTTCTCCAGATTTGGATGATGATTTTGTTGATCTTTTGATGGTGGTGGTGATGAGGAGATGAAGAATCATGAGGAGGGGACATGAGGAGATGGGGTCCTTTGGAGGTGCAGAAGATCCTCCTTGGAACGAGTGGACCGCGAGAAGAAAGTCATCATAATCTTCTTCGCCATCATGTCCGTTTAGCCTTTTCTTCCGCTCGTCTTCTTAGCTTCTTCATCAGATTCTCTTTCTCAGCCTTATTCATTTCTCGTTCCTCAATGTTAAGATTAGTAGACTCTTCACAAGCGCTTGTTGTTGCACAAGAGTGGTGGCACCGCATCCCTTATCGGGTTGATTAACCGCATCAGACTCGGTGAAGAAAGTGACAAAGACCACTCGATCCCCGGCCACCCATTTGATCTTTTGCAAATTCTTCAAATTTTGAATTTGTCTAACTAATTTAAACTTCTTCCCTCAGAGATTGATCCAGCTTGCTCTTCTTCTTCTTCGTGAGCTTTCATATCATGAGACTCAAGTACGTGAGTCTTTCCTTTCCATGTTCGCTATGGATTCTTGTATTCTTCCTTAGATGGAACAACTCTTTGAAGGAGGGTTCCTGGGGGAACTTCCTTTTGACTCACAGCATTTGCCGTGCATTTCCCGCACTTCTCTTTTGGTTCTCCTTAGTGTGTTCCGTAATATTTTCGCCGAGATGACCAACTTTGCCTTGTCTAACCGCCCGCATACCTTTTGTAATGCTTCAGCTTTCTCGACATCTTCGCTAGAAGGAAATCGTAGCACAACACCTTGTTTCTTTGTAGACGCTTTCCTTGATTCTCTAACAGATAGAATGGGTTCCGTCTACATGTCGTGATTGTCGGGGTCATTGAGCCTCTTGGGAATGTCAGGATGAAGTCCAAGTGCTCTCGGGATCAACAATTTAGTATATCCGATGTAGGGAATCTTTGAGCCAAGTTTGTTGAGAAATGACATCATGTCATCCCAAATCGAGCTTCGATAGCTTATGTGTTTCTTGTTGACCAATGCCTGCATATTTGCAGCTCCATGAGCTTAGGGTGCTCATAGGCAGTCACCGCACCGTAAAATGCATTTGGTGATGATCATGCGAGAGTTCTCCGTGGTTGAGGAATACTCTTAAGCTCTACGCGAGAATGCTTGGTGATTACCCCGTAGCCTCGCCATAACCGATATTGATTAAGAATTGAGAGTGAGCTCTTCAAACAGTGTGGCATATAGTTTGTTGGATCGACATCGAATTAGGAGAATGTTCTTAAGTCCATAGTGTAATGGTGACTTGTTTGTGATTCAGAGTCACCGCCACGCAGCTTTGTCCTTTGACCCTTCCATAGTGTTCCGTAACTGATGGATGTAGATCTCGTGAACAGCTGCAGAGTGTGAAAGCATGTTTCGACACGGATGAGTCCTCGAATATCAATAGCAATTAAACATGAAGATTCTGAGCAAGTGAGGTTGTCAAAGTCAACACGGAGATTATTCTTCCTATCTTCATGGATAGCCATGAGGATAGATATCAAGAATGGAGAGAACTTCGTGTGCATCCACATTCATTTGTTCAAACCATGTCGTGATCTGAAGTAACATTAGCCAAAAGAACCAACATATCGAGAGACATAATGTTAGTCAACATAAGGTCTTATTGTCTAGTTATTGAATGTACAGTGTCAATGATTGTTACGAGTCCTAAGTCACTTGTATTTTCAATAGTCCAATGACGTCGTGAAATGTTTCGCGAGTTAGTTAACTTTAAGTTTTAAAGTTTATTTTATCACTTATTGTTCACAATATATCAAACGATTTCAGTTTATTAGTGACATTTTAGGATTCGTGATGATATGATTAGTTTATTTACAAGTTTGTACACGAACAATTCATAACGGGTATGATCACGCTTATGCGCGTAGGATTGGCAGTTAGCGCGTGACAAAGAATGATATATGCGTAGGCGCAAACTTACGCCAGTAGGGTCTAACTTACGCTGTAGAAGTGTTACGTGAGGAAAAGAGACCTTATGCGTGAGCTTACGCGTGAGGCATATATTAACCTTACGCTGCAAGGCTATCGTAAGAGTTGACCTTATGCGTAGAGGTCACCGCTACGATATCCTTCACAGATACCAGAGTCCCATATGTAGAACCTTATGCGTAGCTTACGCGTAGCGACAAATCTTTACGATAACAAGCTACGCGCGTGATCCTTATGCGATTAACAACAACCTTGATTCTCAATATTTAAGTTGAAAGCTCAAATAAAGCATCATATCATCAATATAAACACATAACATTCATTTTATAAAATCAAAACACATTTGGACAGCTTTTAACAAGCATACAGAACTCAAGATAATGTAGTCTAAACCCTAAATCTACGCGTGCATGAGATCTAGCCATGGAATATGCACCAAAACTCGTGTAGTTTAAGAGGTTGAGGAAGTCATATACCAAGTTATAACACTCTAATTCATGAATCAAAAATACCCAAACTTATGAACATTAAACCCTAATTCCAAATTGTTATAATTTGTTTCGGGTGGTTATAAAGGTGGAAATCATCAATTCTTCATCATAAGAACATAACCCAACAATCTTTTTGACCAAAACACTTCACATTCGAAAACACCCACCATTATAAAACCCTAATTTTCAAAAGTCATTGATACGGTTTCGGGTGGTTTTGATGGATAAATGATATCATTGATGTATTTAAAACATTTTGACATAATCCATTTAACCACAAACACCACACAATGATTTGTGTTCATACTTATGTAGAACACATAATCACTGTAACATGAATTTAACCGCTGGATTTGAATGAAATTCAAAACCTTATCTTAAAAACATGTTTAGATAACAAAAACACTTACACAAATGATGATCCAAACACGGATATCTTGAAGTGATTTTAGGCTTATATGTGTTTGGTTTAAGTAGGTGAAATGTTGTTTAGGTGTTATAAAAATGAGTTTAACCTTTTGACAGTTGGTCCCTCCACTTTTTCCTTTTTCAAACAAAGCCATTTAACTTCCATTTTGGTTACCAAACAAAGATTTTAGGAAAGAAGTTGATTACACTCCCTCACTGAGAAAAATAATGAACGGTTATTAATTTAAGTCCGAGGAGTGTCTTTGAACCAGAAAATGTACCACCATTTGTAAAAAAATCAACCGAGATATGATAACATGCAAGTACACTGTGATGTTTTGAAACAAGTAAGTTTATTTTTCTCCCCTCAACACTTGATCGAAAAATATTGAATTTTGAAAGATTAAAGTGTTGACTAAGAAATGTACTTGCCATGTTGAAAGAAAAAAAAAATAGATTAGAAGAATATTTTTGTTGTTTTATCGTGTTTTATAATTTTGTATTTTGTTTTTGAAAAAAAAAGTATTTACAAAAGAGAATTTGGTGTTTGATGTGTTTTAAGATCTGCTTTAGGAGATCATCCACCTCAGTCAAACACCTCATACAATCCGGTGGACCAACTCATTAAACCTAGCGGGAGGCAAGGCTTTGGTGAGAAGATCGCCAATTGGTATTCTCGACTCCACAAAATATAATTCAACAAGCACTGCTCCACGGATCCTTGATGAAATGATATCGAAGATCGATGTGCTTTGATTTCGAAAGTGCCGAATCGAAGTTGCACGAGATTGCAATGGCACTCATTGTCGCAATACATCGGGATTCACAAATACGAACCATAGTCTTTGAGTTGTGTTCTCATCCAGATGACTTGAGCACAACATGAGGACATGGCTACATATTCTCGTTGATGACAAATATGTACAATCCTCGCTTCTTCGATTGCCATGACACCGCTTATCACCAAGAAATTGTAAAGCCCCGGGCTTTTCCGTGAGTCTAAGCATCCCGCGTGGTCGGGCTGGCTCAAAAGCTATTAGTTCAAAACTGTAATCCTTCGGATACCAGATCTCTAAGTTAATGGTTCCCTTTCATGTATCGGAGGATTCTTTTAGCCTCAGAGAGGTGGGTTTCAGCTTGGTCGCGATCGATAACGGAGCATAGATAAACGAAAGACAATATCAGTCCGCTAGTCTGTTAGATACATGAGAGACCCAATAATACTACGGTATTTTGTAGGGTCCACCATTTCCCATGTAAATCCGCCTAGCTTCTGGTATGAGCCATTGGTGTGGCATAGGTGTCGCTGTGTTTTCATTCCAAATTTGTTTAACAATTCAAGGGCATATTTGGACCGACTCAAGAAAATACCCACGTGATTGATGAACTTGTCGTCCTAGAAAGAACGTAAGTTCACCCATCATGGACATTTCAAAATTTTTCTTCATTAGTTTTGCAAAAGCTTATTGAAAACTTTTTATGTGTAAAAATGATGTCATCCACGTAAATTTGAACAATTAAGATATGTGCCCCGTGATATTGTATAAAAGAGTTGGGTCAACCGAACCTTTGGTGAAATTATTAGCAATGAGGAAAGATGATAGCTTATCGTATCATGCCCGAGGAGCTTGTTTGAGACCATACGAGCTTTGTTCAGCTTTGTAGACATGATTCGAAACTCGTGATCAACTAATCCATCCGTTGGTCGACATAAACCGCTTCTTTAAGTTGTCCATGAGAAACGCAGCTTTGACATCCATCCGATAGACCGCCATATTCATATGAGCGCTAACGAGAAATATCCAATTTCAAGACGAAAGCAACCGAGCAAAAGATTCTTCAAAGTCTATTCCTCTTCCCGACGATAACCCTTAGCCACGTGACGTGACTTATTTCGATAACATTTCCTTCAAAGATCCAATTTGTTTTTCCAAATCCATTTTAGACCAATGACGAGACCTCGTGGTCTTTCAACCAGCCCCATACTTCAAGACGATTAAATTGGTTGAGTTCTTCTTGCATGGATTCAATCCAGTTGTCTTTTGTCATTAGGCCTTTGATGTTTTAGGTTCGACAATTGGCATGTGCAAAGTGCATAAATGCAATGTTCACCGCTCTGGTGAAGACGCTGTCTCGTAACGACCGGGTTGATTCGGGTTGCCAATAATGTTTTCCTGAGGATGGTCTTTCGTCCATCTATGTGTGGAGGGTTGATGTTGGTATACATTGTGCATTCTCGAGGATTCAAATGGTTTGTTGAAGATTCCGCACATCCGTGCAAAGCAGCTCATTAGCAAACGGGTTGAAGAACGATTTGGATCAAAATCGCAGTGGGGGTATTTCATTCGTAATATCATCACCGGTTCATCATTGTTGGAAGCGTGTGTTCAACTCGCTGTGTGTTGAGTCAATCGTGTAGGTGCATCTTCAACAAGAGTTGTTGTAGCGTGTGTATCGTATAGGAATATTATCGTGTGAGCAAATGAAACAACGGATACACCGAGCACGCTCATCAATATCGCCACGTAACGAGGAGCAAATAACCTTTCCATTTGTTGACGAGTAAGCCGAGGGCTTTCTTCACGGGATGATGGGGTTGAGGGAAGTTTAAACGTTGTGACCGGTTCTAAGTCAGTTATACTCGTAAGCCATTTCAGAAGTTCATCGAAATGAGCATGAATCGCTTCCATCACCTGCTTTGTACGACGATTCCGCATTCGAAACCTTTGGAATTATCACAAGATCCCATAAAGACTCCAATGTCACTTTGGCTTTGAGCTTTAAAGTCATCAACGATCATTATTCGGATAGCAAAGAGATCCAAATACATGAAAGTGTTTTAGATTCGCTTTTCTGCATGGACAAGCTCGAAGGTGTTTTGTTGTATGCTTTGTAATCATAGAACGGTTTTGAGTATAGCATGCAAGAGATACGCCTTTCCATAAGTAACTGAAGTTTAGCATTGATTAACATTGTCTTGCAGCTTCCACTAACGCTCGGTTTCGCTCTTTCAACAACTCCGCTTTGTTCGTGTACGCGCAATAGATGTTTGATGTCAATTCCACTTTTCATAACACTCAAGGGTTTTGTTAACAAATTCAGCCTTTGTCTGCTCCGATGATTCCGACGGTGTTTCGAGTCAACTTGTATTTTGAGAAAGGTGATGATTCATTTGTGGAGCTTGGTCTTTTGCTATGAAGAAAGTAGACCCAAGTCCATGTCGTGAGTAGTCATCAACAATTACTAATATGCGTTTGCCATTGATCGTTTACCTGCGCGTCGGGCCACACAAATTCATGTGAAGAAGATGAAGCACATGTTGAGAGCCGTGTTCCACCTTTGAAGGAAAATGAGCACGAGTGCTTTTCCCTTGTTCACAAGTTGAGCAAAGGTGATCTTTTGAATACTGAGGAATGCGTGGGAGTCCTTCAATTAGTTTGTGTCAAGCAAGGTTGGTGATGGTTTGAAAGTTTAGATGTGAGAGCGGCGGTGCCATAGCGAGATTTTGTTGATGTTTCCTTTGAAAGTAAGCAAATGGGAGAAGAAGCAACCATGTCTTGCATAGAGATAGTGTAGAGACTAGAATTACTGAGCGGACATAAGGTCATTTCCTTGTAGATCACGAATGAAACAAGTTTTCTCCCCGAAAGCAACCTCCAAATCTCCATCACAAAATTGACCTCTTTGAAAGCAGTTGTGACGAGGCCTTCCACATAGTAAACCACCGCTAATTCGATGTTCCCATTGACATAGTCTCCGTAGCCCATGATAGGCTTGAAGTGATCATTCGAACACGGCGGTGCCAATGAACTTTGCAATAAAGTTTGATACAGATTTAAGATTACTGTCATGTGGGGAACATCCGTATCAACAATCGAGAATGATGCGTATCACCGCATTACACACGAGACGACCACGGATGGAATAGAAGTAGATGTGGAACCCGAAATGTTAGAGGGTTCCATAGCAGTTTGAGTAGATATACACACATCAATAGCTTTAGGTATCCACTTAAATCCTAGTGTGTTATATATCCATTTATGCCATCTATAACTACTCTTTGCTTTAGTCTTAGTGAATGCACTAGGTGGTACTACATTCCTAGGAGGTGGCGGAGCTCGAGGGCGGCAATCGTTTCTTAGAATCTAAAGATGGCGGTCTACCAAGCACGAACTTAGAAAGATTAGTGGGCCTAGAGGTATTCTGGTTCTTAGGATTCCTTAAGCGAGAGATGATAGCTTTAGCAACACATTTATCATGGCAATCAGAATTCATACTTTTACCACAAATAACACAAGGTGCATGGTGAATATCAAAAGTACCGGTTTAGCATTAGTTTACATCACTATTTCTATTACATTTGCGGGCCTTAATATCTATAGTGGATGCAACGTGAGTCTTATTCATAGTCCTAGGGTGTTCTTCTACTTTAGCATTCTTGATTGATCTTTTCTTAGGTCGCCTTCCTATTCTTGATTGAGTGCTCTTAGAAAGTGAAGTCTGGACGTTTGGAAAAGGCTCAACTATTCTGTTTAATTAGAAGGAAGCACGTTAGCTACTTGTGATTTGGCAGTAGTGATTCTAGGTGCATGAGTACTAAGTTGCGGGGGGGAATCTCTTAATGATTATTGGTGGAAGTTGTTCATACTTTCCTAACATTTCTCTTAACTTGATGATAGTGTGAATCGGATCTTGATTTTGGAGAACATTTCGGCAAAATGCATAACTTATTTAGTGTGTGCAAGATAATGATCAAGTTCATTTGATGCTTCATCACGAGTCTTTTTGAGTAAATCAAATATGACACCATATTCCTTTTTAACTTTTACAAGTTCTTGTTCATATTTTGAGATTTGACACTTAAAGACACGTTTTGATCATCGGTTGCTCAATTTTAGAATCGAGAAGGTTTTGCATGGCTGGGTTGATTTTGTTTTGAAAAGCAATTTGTTGATCATGAATATCTTTTTGACACCAATTAAGACGACGTATTGCATTTGAAAGTTAGTTTGACAATCGTTTGTTTTCAACGATTAAGGACTCGTCGAAGCACATTATCGGTGTTCTCAACATTTACCACGGAAACAACGGTATCGGCGAGAGATATTATCAAATGCATATGACAAAGAATTCAATAACACAACATTTTGAACATCGGCCGAGATGACATCTTCGAGTCGATCAACATCTTTTCTCAACATTTTCTTTTTACGTTTAGTGTTTGAAATAGATGTTTACGTTTTCTCAAAAGCGTTTTTCATGACCCCTAGTTCCTTATGAAAATCCTTTTCCCAGGCAATTGCACAACTTTTCAAGTTTTTAACATTAGGTAAAGATTTTTAGAAAATGTCTCTTTGTTCTCGCGCGAAGCATTGAAAATGTTCAATTTTGATTTGGTCGATATTCTATCTCATGTTGTAAAATTTTGAGGCCATGAAAATGTCAAAATATCGAAGAATTTTTCGATTTTTAGGTTGTGAGTTTACTTCACTAATGGAAGGTAAAGGACCATAAGTTTGTGCAAAGTCGGTTTTGGGATTAACAATAGAAGACTCGAGGTGTTACGATGATAACTCTTGGTGTGTTAGAAGAATCCGTTGGTGTGACGAAAGTGACGGTTTTGAATAATTAAAAGGTTTGTTGTAAACAACAGTTTTTAATTTTGATCGACTCTCGTCTTATGCATCTAATTCCTCTTGACGATGATATTCAACAACATTCATAACAGAATTATCAATTTTATATTACACCTTTGGAAACTTCGGATTTGGTTTGAATGTTTTGGTTGAAAGCTTAGGTTTGTAATCGCAAGATTGGTCCATATCCATTTGGATTTGGTTTTAAAGTAAACTTTTCAATGGTTGTGACCGATTCGCCATGTTTGTAAACAACAGTTTTAAACTCTTTAAGTTTGTTTTGCAAGCCGATGATTTCTTCAAGATGATCATCTATTCGTTTAGTTGAATGCTTTTTGTATGCAGAGAACTGTTTTTGACAAGTTAACAACTTCGGCCTTAGCTTTTGATTTTCCAAGGTGAGGCGTTAATTTGCTTTTTATGTTCATGTTTAGATTGTTCTATTTAGACAACAAAGCATTCTTTGAAGCGGCTAGATCACGCATCTGTCGTTCTAAATATTTTTCGTTTTGATAAGATTTGGCAAAGGCGCTTTGCAAAACCGTTTCACGTTTTTCTTGAGTTTTGAAAAAGTTGAGTTGCTTTTGTAAACATTCAAAATCCTTTGTTAACGGTGCATTTTTACTTTTCAAGTCCTGATTTAATGCAACACATGCAGCGATTTGGGATTGTTGGTCTTGAAGTATGAGAACAAGATCGGATGGGGCAAGGTTCATCTTGTTCAACGTGAGTCACAACATGATCATTATTTAGATCTCAAGTATGACCACGAGTCAATTTGATTATCAAGGAAACGGTTGGTCATCTTGATGCGTCAAATATAACTCTGAGGGTCTAGTTGAAAATCGTCGGAATGAGATGTGGATGACTCATTTTGAACATTCGAGCCTTGGGATCGAGATGTTGGCGGAGATATGAGATCGAGATAAATATGGTTTGTTAAATTTTGAGACAAGCCATCGATGTCATACTACGGGCACTGTGTCACTCATGTGTATGCTTGCATATTAGCCATCAACATAACAGTGCATTGGCACGCAAGTCCTCCATATCATCATGCGAGTCGGCATTTGCCATAAAGCTCTGTTCTTTGTCCGTGAGAGTTCCACCAGCTTCATTCTTAAGAGCCAAAAGAAGAGCCTCTTTGAAATAAGCACGCTGCCGCTTAGTCCTTGGCTTTGGGCATGCATTAGCAGTGTCCCTTCTCATTGCAATTGTAGCATCGAAGACCATTCAACCCATGCTGAGCATTTCCCTGTTCCACCACTTGAGCTCTGTTGTTATTCCTACCCGACAAGATTAAACCCTTGACCACCGCCCATCGGCGACCATAATCACGATTACGAACTTCAACTCGTCCATTGTTCACAACGGCTTGAGTCCGTGTGTTAGATGAGGAGCGAATACGATTGTTGGATTTGTTGGTATAACGGCTAAAGGCATTAGCAATCATAGCAAATCCTTGTTGCAATGCTTGAGCGGATCGGATTCCTCGGTCGCTTCAGCGACATATGCTTGAGCATTGTTGTTGTATGGAACCAATTGATTTTGTTGAGGTTGTTCTTGTGAAGGTGTGTTTGAAGCATTTGGTTGAGTTCTTTGGTTGAGGAGAATAACGGTTTTGAGCATATAAGGCAAGTTGTTGTTGATTTTCAGGATGTGTTGGTGGAGCAATTTGAGCACGGAGAATCCTTTCTCGATCAACTTCCTTTTCATGAGGTTTCAAGTAATCGTACAACAATCCGTAGGTAGAATGATGCATGTTCTTAGCTTGACGGAGAAAAATGACATACTTCTCCCATTGAGGACCAAGACTACTCAAGAACTTAGTATTCACCGCAATTCTTGGCATGATGATGTTGTGTTTATCCAAATCATTGATGATGTCCGAAAATCTATGATGATAGGACTCTAGTGTCTCTCGAGGTTCAATCATGAAGTGTTCATAAGCCAAGTAAATTTTGGATTCCAAATCCTCCGATTGAGTGAGATCCTTCCATAAGAAGACGAATATGATCCCACATCTTTTGTGCGGTCTTTTGAGCATCAACACTACGAAGAATTGGGTTTGGTAATCCTAAGAGGATGTATTCCATTGCAAGTTCATCGGCTTCATAATGTAGAAGTTCGTGGGATTTAAATGCAGATAGCAATGTTGGTTTGTTCATCTCTTGGTGGAATGGCATTTGGATCTCCAGGTACAATGATAGTAGGCATCTCAAATGGACCTTCTAAGATAACCTTCTTTAAGAACTTTCCATGTGGCTTCTTAGATCACAAAACCTAAAGAACCTTATCACCCATTGATCATAGTTTCTGGGAGTGAGCATTGGAGGTCTATCAAGTGATCCAGCCTCATGAATTGATTGTTGGTTGCTTAAAGCTTCACACATCTTTGCAAACCAAGTGGGTTCCTTCATAGTGTTCCTTGATGGATGTTGATTGAATTCATTTGTGTACGGTTGAACTTGAGGACTTGGTGGTGGTTGAACCATTTGAGGTTGTGGATTTGCAGCAAGTTGTGGAGTATGTTGTTGATTAAATTGTTGTTGATAAATTGCTTGTTGTTGATTCAAGAAGGCAAAGGCACTACTAGAATTATCTTCTACTACGGTGAATCATGAATACTTATATCCTGACTTTTCATTTCTTTTTAAAGAATATTTAGTGCATTCATATTGAATGTGGAACATCTATAGGAAACGAGTAGTTGCGATATGAAATTAACACATTTTGTCACATGATCTCGCATTCTCTTTCCCTATAAATAGTGTGGTTTACTACTCATCTCAATTCATCCCTTCTAATTACTATTTGTTTGAATGTATTGGCTTGTAAACCTTTTCCTTTAAGTGTCTATAAGTCAACTCGATCGCTGGTTGTGGTTGTTAGTCTAAACATTGTGTAATATGTTGGATAGATTTAAAACATATACATTTAACAAGTTGTGTAAAATCAATTGGTCGGGGTTTAGCCATCCCACATCGAGCTATGAAGAAAAGTAGCTACAAGGTGTTGAGCTTATACTATACTAATCTTACGGATGTAAATTCATATGATGATACCGTCTTAGAAAGAGGGATTTTTCTAATCTCAATCAGCTTACTAAGGATAATAACAAAAAAATGTATCTAATTTGTCCATTTTTGTTATTATGTGTAGTCTTCTTTATTTTTTTGCTACTAAAACACAAATCTTTGAATTTCGACCTTTGTGTGTATTTTGTTAATGTAAAATGACCATTTTACCCTTCACATTTTAAAAAACGTAAAGATAAAATGGTCACAAAATACATATAAATCAAAATTTGAAAGGTTTGTGTTTGGAATATTCTAAATACACCAAAATGATTATACTAATCATTGATTTATTTTTTATTTACTTGGTCTTTATATTTATTACTACACAAACTTTCATATAACATTGTACTCCAAAGAATTTTAATAAATTAATATAAAAACATTTTATTACTTTTCTTTCTGGCGTGTTAGCATATTATTACAACGTCACATTATATTTATTACTTTTCTTTCAATAAACTTGGACTTGATTGAAAATTTTGTTGATTAAATATAATTAGAACATCACCGCTATACACTTGGCCATTTGACGAATTTTTATATTAACTATTTTCAGTTTTCACTAATTAATTTTTCTCAATTTATAGATGTGTTAAATTGTATGTCTTTTTATTATTTATTTATTTATTTATTTATTTTTTCTTGAAAGCAATTTGAGTTTTGACCATTTAAGTATTTGATTAAGAGGAGAGTTATTTTATCGTTGAAGCCCGAGAGAGGAGAAATTGGGATTTTGGAAACTTAAGATTCATCAAGGATGAAGGAGGATGAACCATTGTTAACGAAGAAGATATTAGGAAAAGATGGACAGAATATTTTTCCTCTCTTTTCAACAAGAGGGGTACAGAAGAAAGCGGGGAGGGAGAGATCCCTAGCCAAGATTTGCTTCCTCAGTGCGACTAATTAGATATCAGCCAAGGGAAAGTGAAAGTTGCACTACAGAATATGGGAAGAAACAAAGCTGGAGGCCTAGACTAAATACCCATAGAAGCTTGGAGGAGCTTAGGTGGCGAGGGGTTAAGATGGTTGACTTCCCTCCTCAACAAGATCTTCTCTAGCACTAAGATGTCAAAGGAATGGAGGCTCAGTGAAGTCATCCCTATCTACAAGAACAAGGGCGAAATACAAGTGTGTAGTAATTATAGGGGGTATTAAGCTCCTTAGTCACAATATGAAGCTTTAGGAGAGGGTTATCAAGAGAAGGTTGAGAAGGGAGATGAAGGTGTCGTGAGAACTAGTTTTTATGCGGAAGGTCCTCGATCGAGGCTATTCACCTCCTCAGAAGCCTCATGGAAAAGTATCAAGAAAGTCAAAGAGACTTGCATATGGCTTTCCCAACCTATAAAAGGCCCGTGATAGTGTCCCACGTGAGTTGATTTGGAGAACTCTGATAGATAAAGGAACACCGAGGTATTTAAGGATAAGTATTTGTGTTTATATGAGATTATCTCATAAGTGTCTATTTAAGGATTGTCAATTAATGAAAGTGGTAAGTTTTCCGTCAATTAAAAATATCTCTTGTCTTCTTTTTTCGAGGCTAAGCATCACGTTTGGAGGGTGCTACTTGCTCGATTACGGTCTGACCCTAAACAAGTCGTGGTATCATTTTAACGTTAAATATGTGAATTAGATTAACATTTATACAAACATTAAAAATTACATAATCAATCATAATGTCAACAAATATTGTAAGAAAACCTAGAATTCTAGGCATTATTTTTGCTTATCTTCCTACTTCTCCTATGTCAAAAAGTGAGCCATGCTTTTTAATTTATTGATAAATGATATTTAAGTAGTAGGATAGGCTATATCATTTAGATAGGAGAAAGGAGGGGTGTGTGCGGGATAAAGGGTCGTGGGTTAATAACGTGTGGAGATGGGAATGGGAATGGGTTAGAAGTATTAGTGGTAGAGTAAATAGGGAGTTTGTGGAACTTTTAGAAGTTATGCAAAATACCATTGTTAATGTTACTTGTAGGGACAAATGGAGGTGGGAGCTTGATGAAGACGGTGAATTCATAGTTAAAGAGCTAGCAAGATTGGTGGAAGAGAAGAATTTACAAGTGGAGTGGGAAACCAAGAGCGATATGGAATAATTTGGCAGAAGAAAGTAAACATCTTCGTGCGGAGAGCGCTAAAAGGAAGACCTCTGGTTCTTGTGGAGTTAGATAGAAGAGGCATCGACTTAGACTCGGTTCTTTGTCCTTGTTGTAACAACATGCGTGGAAACTTATGCTCATTGCTTGGTCTCTTACCTAGCGATGAGTTAATGGGAAAAAAGTTTTCAAATGGTGGAAGGTTGGAATCGTTAATGCTTTCTCTATCGATGAGTTATTTTCATCTAATGGAGGTGTTAATGTTCCCAGCTACTCTATCTCGTGTTTGGCAAGTGGTAATTTGGACTTAGGGTACTTCATTTGGAAAGAAAGAAATCCACGTGTGTTCTCTAAAAAGGTTACAAGTACTAATAAGATTGTTCAAGATATCCAACTTAAAAGCTTCGAATGGATAGTGAGAAGATCAAAAAATATAAAAGCGTTAGATTGGCAACAATGGTTACGGAACCTCTCAGTTCGGGTACAATAGGGCTAACTGATTGCTTCATGTCTCTCAATTATATGAGTGAGGTGAGTTAGTATGGTACAATTAATTTTGTTCAATATGTTCAAGCTGGAATCTGCATTTTTGTTACGCACTTGAGTTTAGCTAGTGTTTGGTTTGTACAATATGTGAGCTAGTGGTTGCTTTTAGCCTTTTATGTCCTGCACTTAGTTTGAGTTTATATTCAAATGGTGGGTCATGGGTCAAAGTGCTTGGGAGTTTAGTTTTGTCAGTATGTTGTGTAGTGCTTGCTTAATTGTTTAGGGTTATTGTACTAGGTTTGTTAGTTCTTTTTGAGTCGAGTTCCACCTTTGCTTTTGTAGTGTGTTATTTTCTTTGGGTCCTTTCTCTTCAATGAACTTGTTGAGGAGGTGGGATGCCTTTTTGTTGGAAATGTATATATTTACAAACATGTGAATGTCCGGATTGAACTTCGTGACCACGGGATTGTACACATTAGCGAATGAGAATTAAAGTTAAATAATTAATGTTTATGTTTACGATTAATTATTGCACATTAAGTCCGTTAACGATCGTTAAGTATTTAACGGAAAAATGACTAACGAATCGTTAAATGAAAAGAGAAAGGACTAGAAATGGAAAACTTGGAAAAGTTATGGATTTCTTTTGGGCTTGTCTACATGGCCGGCCATATGGGCTTTCTAAGGCCTAATCCCAGCAACTTGTTCCCAAAGTTTCCCTACTAGTATATAAAGAGGGTTAGGTTCTAGGGTTTCATATACTTGTGCATTGAATTAACCCTAGATCTCTCCTCTCCTCTCTCTTGTCCTATAATCGGCTGAACACCCCAAAGTAAGGGAGTTTGGTTTCGTTTTTCTTAGCGAGGACTTGTGTTAGATCTAGCAATAAAACGATTAGTTTGGTTAATTCGTGTGTACAAGAACGTGGTTGTAAGACATTATTCTTACACCAATAAGTACTTCTTTGTTTTGCTTTTGCTTTCGGGGTTGTTTTGCTTTGCTTTCGAGGGATTTGACATTACTTAAAGCAGGTAATGCTACGCATACTTTCGGTTAATTAATTTATTTGTTATGATCTTTAAGTCTTCATTTTGCCTCATGTACTCTTGATGTCTTTATGTTTTATTGTATTTTATATATCATAAACTCAACGGTGGCATCACGAGCCTTGTATAACAAGTAATTAATTATCGGAACACATAATTAAAAATAAACATGAATGTGTTATTATTTGTATGCTTAGATCTAGGGTTTGCAAAACCTAAACCCTAATTTGAGGGGGGGCATTTGATTTTGGTGCCCTAATTAGGGTTTTGTAAACTATTGTTTTAATTGGATTAGAAACCCTAAGATGCATGCAACTTTATGTGTATATGCGTAACTTTGATTTAATTGCATTAATTGTTAAGTGTAATTTTATGTCCATGATAATTATCTGCATGTTTTATCATGGATCTGCTTTAATTGTATGTTTTTCTTGTTTAAGTGATATACACTAAATTTTGATAGATCTAAAATTGGGGAAGACCTCAATAATTATTAATTTAATCAATTATGTGCTATGTGGTATGTATTTAATTTTGACTTGCGCAATCGATGAATCGATGCATGTGGTTCACCTTGTACATAGATGAAAGCGGGTGAAAGTCTTAATTAAATATATGCATATTGGCAGATCTAGAATTGGTTATTAATAGGATTTATCAAAAGGTTTGCATGTGGCTATTTGATATGCATGACTTTTATTTGTTATGCATTCATTGTTTATTTGTTTATTTTATAAATACTTGCTTGTTTGTTATGTGTAACAAGGATATTTTTATAAGAAAAATAAACTGACCTAAACAATGGTGAAACATGTATTTTTAAGAATAGTAATCATAATCGTTTAATTGATTGATGACTTTGGTACAAATGGTCTGAAAGGCTCACCCATGAGAATGAACTAATAAAAGGGGTTCAAAGAAGTGCAAACGAGTCATGAAAGGATGTCTAAGGTTGTGCTTTAGCTAGCACGGTCCTCACTGTAAGTTCGAAGTGGAGCTACTTAGTAAGCCATTAAATGTGCAAGCTTATCTTAAGGGCGAATTAGTTTTAATTCCATGCGCCACCCGATTGGTAATTATCGAAACACTAAGTGTTTACACTTATGCAAAAGTAGGTATAATGGATGATAATTAACACTAAATTCCTTGATTGGTGAACCCAATACCTCAATTAAAGTTTGATGATGAAAAGCTTATACATTAAAACAAGATATAAATGTTTTAATAAAAACTATGCTACAAAGATGAATGCATGACATCTTTGTACATATTTGATTTAACATCAAAACTATTACCCTTTAATTTAAGTTATATGCCATCCAACGGAAACACCTAAGATTACTTTTTATTTGCATTGAGATCGTTGACTTAGATCGTAATCAAAGGGTAAAATGTCCACATGTCGTGAGAACTGGCATGGACGATTTTGCAGTTTCTTAAGTTGGACAACTTAATTGAGTTTTGTAGTGAGAAGTGGCAACTCAAGGCATAAGATGGGATAAAACATGTTTACATGGCAATTGAAATTGGCTATATGTAAATCCCATAAATCTAGGAATTGCAATTGAAATTGGCAATTGAGCAAAAGCTCTACCACTTTGTATAAGGTTCATTACTAGCAGATCAACTGACGTGATGAAATTATGACAATTTGGATCCTAGTTTTCAATAATAATTAATTGGTTATATGAATATGAACCTTGGGTATTTAATTGTTTATTGAAAAGGTTAATTATCGAAAATACTAAAATTGAATTTTGTAATTCTTTTGAATGTATAAATGCAACATTTAACCGTAAACGTGGTTTAGTCTTTGATTAGTATATTGATCCATTCTAGCATTCAAACAAATGTTTGATCGAAAATAATTTACTGATAAGACAAACGAAGTCTCTTTTCCATGAGAGAAGCATGAGACTCAATCCTATTCCTTTTCATGAATGAGAAAGGTATAATAGGAACATTTGAATTGTCTAAATTCTAATGTAACTCTTAGCAATGAATTGCACATCTTATTTTCCATAAAGATTTCATTACCCTCATTTGGTGAATGAATCCTTTGTAACAACATGAATGTTGGTTAACGGGAAAACATGTATATGAGTTACTAGATTAGAAGCTAGACTAATTACATTAAAATTGGTAAAAGGAAAACTAGCATATTTTTATCTAGTTGTTTTGCTTTAGCCTTTAAAGGTACTACATACCAGTATGGGGATGGTAGGCTTGTTGAGGAAGAAATTGCATACCCAATTTTTCGAGTTAATAACATCGATGGATAACCTATCATTCATATAGTAGAATACACCTTTTAGTACCTTAGTAATGATTACGCATGGTTCTTCAAAGGTGTAGGAAAGTAAAAAGCAAGCAAGTTGTTTTCACGGGTTATGCAACACTTACAATGTTGTCGATTTGGGAGCATTTGTGTTGCATTACTTGAATAAGAAGTTGTTTTATTGACTTCTAATTCAACAGATTGGGAGCTACAAGCCTTATTTCTGTAGTAACCTGTTATCTTCAAAGATAATTACTTTCAATTGTAGACACTTATGTTTTTAAGGATAGTCGGTAATATGCGTTTCCTTACTAAACAATATAGTTCTACATCTACTTATTATATCTATGACACAAATCATATTAATCAAATAAACTAACGTGTATCGTGTTGTTTATATGCTACATGATGTTGTTCCATGCACAAGTGGGAGAAATCTTATGTGTGCAAGGTACAACACATATTAATATGATTTAAAAGAATTCTCTTGACTCTAAAGTAAGAGAATAACGTTCTAATAGGAAGTATACATTTATATATGTATGATTGCCCTATTAAGAACATGTGTCAAAGATGATAACAAAGACTACTTTATTTTAAATATTTATGTCATTTAATATTTAAGAAACACTTGTAGTTACAATTTATGTTACGTGAGAACGTGAACTAGATTGTAGCCCAAGGTAAAATATCCACGTGCACGTGAGAGCGAGCATGGATGATTTTGCGATTTCTTACGTTGACCATTTCATGGAATGACATAATTAAATGAAGTAATCTAATACTACTTTGAATTTAAGTATTCGTTGAATGACTTAAATATATGTAGTAATTATTAACTTGAAATATTAATTGAAACCTGAGGTGGTGTTCATAATTACTTTAATTATAAATGTTTATGATTTTGTAAAGTCACAAACATAAAGTCTTTTAAAGACTTACAATATAAAGTAAGAAGTTAACTTGCTATGTTTTAAGACATATGCATGAAGTCAATGAGTTGATCAATGACTTATAACATATAGTGGGATGATAACTAATATGTCTTTTGACTTGGTCAAAAATATTTGTGTTATAATACATGCAATTGAGTTGGTAATTCTATTGTACCATTAAGTTTTACTTTGTTGGTAAATAGGTAAGCCAAAAGAGTAGATGGTTATCTAAAATATTGTTAGATTTTCTTACAATATTAATTCTAAGGAAATACCATAGTTTTATGGTATGTTCTGTTGGAAGAATCAAAATCTATTGGCATTATTTGATTCAAGATAACTATAGTTTCTTCCAAAAGTTATCAAGGTTAGTAGATTGAGTATAGATTGAATATACTCAATAAGACTCCAACCTAGAAGATTAATAAGACACCATTTGTTTATGGAATGTGATGAATCACATTAAGTCTTATAAATGAAGTTATGAATTTGTTAAACTACTTATAGAGTGAGTTGTAACAAACTAATGTTAGGAACTGTCAATGTTTTTGTAATATCCTCAAAGAGAACAATGTATTGTTGCTCTACTTGCTAAACTATTTAAAGGTAATCTTTAAATTTTTAAAGGCAAGTGGGAGTTTTGTTTAGATCTTGAAAGATTGAATTACAAAATACATAATCTTCTAAAATGTACTAGCAAATATCATGATGAGGCTAAACATGTATATGATAGACCTCAATATGATGGAATTGTCATTCATAGATCCGTAAGGATATCTCAGATATTTAATATCTTTGAGGATTATGAGTTACTGGGATCATGGTAAGCCGGTTAATCATGATGATGAATTTACCAAATGTTGAATTGTGGTAAATCAATCATACTATGAATGTTGAGATCTTTGTCCATAAATATAATCACTTTTAGATACTTGGTTTATCTAAATGAAGATGATTTTCTTCAAAGGATGGAAACCCTAGTGGTTTAAATCTTTGTGTAGAAATCATATGGACAATATTGTACATGTATTTAATGTATGTCTAGTGATAATAATATCAATCATACTTAAGCAATTAACTATGATTGAATATTCTTTCCTATATACATTAAATAGAAGTATAAAGATTATAATTGGCATACTTAGTTTCATTGATATGAAATTTTGACAATGAATGTCATAACTCTTTGTTGTGAAATTACTTTTGCGAGGACGATGAGTAATACAAAGAAGTTTTATGAATTCAAATAATCCTTGGATATGTACATTTGCAAGAATCCATGAATAGATATATGCAAGCATCTAGGAGATGTTTCTTATGTTTAATATTAAATCCATGTTTGATTTAATAATTAAAATAAGATTGCTCATAAGTATTCTTGAAAGCTAGTGGGAGTATTATTTATTTTTCTTAAATCTTATATGTTGTATGGGCAACTACATTCCACTTAAATTAAGTTTTAGTTGGGAATGAAACTTCGTTTGTAAGATTTGGAAATAATATATACAACTTTGGAATATATGTTTATTATTATAAACATATGGGGTAAATAAATGAGTCTAATAGAACATGATGAGTACATATCTTTGACAAGATAGTATATGAATGAGATCTTAAAGTTTAACTTGAAGATTCATCATGAACATCATGTTGTGTATAAAGTTGTTATGTCATGCTTGATTACAAGATGATTTGACAACATTGAAAGTTGTTAGTGTAATAAATATTTTAAAGGAATATGTTTGGATTTAGAATCACATTCCACAATCTGGAGATGCTCCTAGATTCTACGGATGATTATATGACAATTGTTTCATAATTATCATTGCCAACAAACTTGAGTTTTGGTAGGCACCAACATTACACTAGAACTGTTCAAAAGTTTACGGATATTTAAAGAGCATATTGTTGTACACAATGATGTTGGTATAATTGAGATGACATGTTGGGAATTAAGGTAATCCTTTGATTCGAAGATTACGCGAAGAGATTCTCAAAGAAGAATGGATTCTCACGAAGTTATACTTGAAATGCAGCGAATATTGTGTTGCTGCCGAAAGTGCGTACCACGTAGGAGATAAGCTAGAATAGAGTAAAAGTCAGTGCCGTATTAAAGATAGGTTGGCGCCGTATTATGTAGAGCTTAATCAGAATAAACAATATGATGAACAAAACAATATGATTAGTTGCATGCTTGTCTAGATGCATGCTTAGTCTATGTTAGTATTAGGAGCGTAAATTGTCAACGCTCATTTTAGGGTTTCTTGCCTATATAAGAAACCATTATAGTTTGTAATAGATAAGTTTTGAAAAAAGTCTTTCAAGTCTTGTATAACATGTCGAAACATAGAGTTTCAATTATCAAAAGATCCATAGAGGATCAAAGAGTTCTTAGTTATTATAACTTGTGTTTACTTTCGCTACAAAATACTAGTTGTAGAGATCTTCTATTAGTTTGCTTGTGATTACATAGGCAACACTAACGATCTCAAAGTGCTTAAAGATCTATCAAGGTCTTTGTGTTTTCAACAAGTGGTATCGAGCCTCGGAAGTCTCTACGATACTAAGAACATTCATTCACCATGCACGGATCCGATAATGGCCCGAAGCCACCAACACAAACAACACCAACACCACTTCCATGCAAATGACTCAGTCTCTCAAACAAGAATGGTAAACTTCCTGATTTGAAAAGGGAAGAATATGAACTTTGGGCTATGAAGATGGAAAACTGGATTTCCAATATTGATTGGAATCTGTGGGAGGTTGTAAAGAAAGGAAGATTTGAAGAAGATGATCCTGACCAGGGGTGGGAAATTTATCATAGCTCCACCAAAAACTGAAGAGGTACTAGCTATGCGGAGAGAACATAAAGTAAAGACCATTCTGCTTCAAGCCATTCCAGAAGATCATCTGTGTGATTTTCATCATATGGATGATGCAAAGGACATATGGATGGCTCAAAGCAAGGTTCGTGGAAATGAAGAATCAAAGAGAATGAGGAAGTCCATCTTTGAGACAACAATTTGTGGACTTCAATATCTCTGAAGAAGGCATTCACAAAGGATACGGTTCCATAGGATCTTGAGTCGTGAACCGAAAGTGCAAAGGGATAATGATGATACGCAACTCAAAGTTCCTTCGATCGTTACCTCCATCATGGCTACATGTAAGTATTGCTCTCAAGGCTAAAGGAGGGTTGGATATGCTTACCTTTGATGAGCTATATAACAGACTCAGAACCCTTGAACGATGTCGAACTCCCTACCGTACATCTTCATCCGCCATGCGCTTTTGTTGGGACATCCCACTCCAACATGATGGTGCAAGCTCCTAGTTCCAACTATTTTCCATCGTCTCCGAGCTCCAACTACTTTCCATCATCATCTTCATCCCCCCTCCACCACTTAACCCTCGTCCCACTCCACCATGTTCTCAAGCTAGGTCTAGTAGTGTGATGGAGGATGTTCTTCATTCATTTGTTGTTGACTATGATACTCAGCAGTATCTTGCATATGAAGACTTTGATCAGTTGGACCCACTTGAAATGGAGGAGATGAAACTGAAAATGCAGGTGGCATTACTGTCAGTGGACATCAAAAGGTTTGAAGAGAAGTCGGGAAGGAAGTTTGCTTTCAAGGGAAAGGAACCGCCGGCTTTGGACAGAGAAAAGTCAAGTGTTTTACTTGCCACCAGATGGGGCATTTCTCAAGGGAATGCAAAGACAGGAAAAGTGGAGATGGAGCTAATTACCTTTCCTATCAGTAAACTTGGCCGAAAGGAAACTGGAGCTTGGCTCTCCTCACCATGGATGAGCAGGTCAACTGGATCGCACATGAACTGTAAATGAAGAAGCTCATGATTCGATAAGCTTGGATTCTTGGCAAGGTGTACTTTGGATGAAAGGCATGATCATTTTGCCTTGATGGGACTATCTCAGGTACACAACTGTATATTTGGTTGTAGTCTAAGGTACAATGAACTTAAAGAAGAGTATGATGCTATGAAACCTAAGTTTGATGAATGCTATGTTGAAAATGAAGCTCATAAACTAGCATTAAAAAGCATGTAGAAAGACAAAAGGTGTGGTTTCAAAAGAATCAAATAGATTATGAAGAAAAGATAAAGGTGTTACAGTTTGATCTTGAAGTTGCTAATAATTATTTAAAACCTGTAGAAAGCTAAGGATGGTTGTATAAAACCTAGAGCTTAAAGAAAAGCTAGCTGAGGAAATAGCTAGACATAAACAATGGTTAATTGCAGGTGATAATCTAGCTAGAGAACTATATAACAGTCAATCAGTAACCTCGGCTTAGGATTAGGTTTTCAAAAGTATGTAAGATTGGAAGCTAGGAATGATGGTCGTAAATCCACACCTGCAGGGTTAGCTAACTTTGTTAAAGAGGGTGATATGCATGCTGTCCCTGGACCTATTAGAGGTGAATTTATGCCCACGGACACATCCATCACTGTTGACTTTGATGGATCACATCATCTATATGGCAAAAGTCAAAAGACTTGCTGCAGACCCGATACCTCATCTAATGACTTTGTCTCTTGCTCGGCAAAGGTGACAATTCATCGGATCAAGGGTCTACTTCCTATGAAAGCTGTGATTCAAGTGAGAAGTCGACCTTTCCAAGCTGACCACACCCCAGGTACTACTTACAAGCCTTCTAAGGAAGGCTGGCGAGGAATCATCTTCCAAGACAGTTTCTTCGAAGACTTGTCTTTTAAATCTTTGAATAATCACCATTAAAAACAATTCCTTGAATGTTTCTAATTTAAGTACTTCTTCATGTAATCAAACATCTCTCTATTTGAATAAATCTTCCAAGAAGAAGACATGTTTTGTATGTGGAAGTAAATTTCATTTGATTAAGGATTGTGATTTTTATGAGCAAAGATTGGGTGCATGTGCTACTCACCAGAAACCCAAATCTAAATGGACCAATGTTGCTAATATTCCACCTTATGTCCCACAAGCAGCTAATACTGACTCTCAATGGAGAAAATCAGTCACCGGACCTTATGTGCAACCAACTAGCCCATACTTTAAACATGGTTATTGGTCTACATATGTTGACTCTATGTATCTTTGGGATGGGATATGGGAACTATTTGTGAAGCCCTCGTGAGGTTGTTCTTGGACCAACAAGGGACCCAATTATCAATGGAGGACCAAGAACAATGGTGGATCCTCTAAATACTCTTGTCCTAAACCTGTGATCCACAAGGCGTGTTCAAGTCAGTAATGACTTGAACCTCCACCGTATATACTAACGATTTGTATATATTTTGTTGTTGTTTGTAGGATCATCACCTTAAGCATAAGAATATTGGTATTGTTGATAGTGGTTGTTCCAGCATATGTCCGGGAACAGGGATATGATGCATAATTTTGTCCCTATTGAAGGAGGAGGCAATGTAACTTTTGGAGGAAGTGATGGTAGTATCACAGGGAAAGGCACCATAAAGACACCTCATCTAGATTTTGAAAATGTGTACTATGTTAAGGAACTTCAACATTTCAACTTGTTCTCTGTTTCACAAATCTGTGACACTAAGAACAAAGTCCTCTTCACAGAAAATGAATGTCTTGTGCTGTCTAAAGACTTCAAACTCCCAGAAGAAACTTCAATTCTAGAAAGTCCTCGAACTCACAACCTATACACATTCAATCTTAATGAAGTTCAACCAGGTGGTGACCTCACTTGTTTGGTGGCTAAAGCATCACTTGATGAATCCACAAAATGGCATAGGAGGATGGCTCATGTGAATTTCAAGACCATTAACAAACTCTCTAAAATGAGTCTTGTTGAAGGTCTTCCCACCAAAGTTTTTACCAATGATCATAATTGTGTCGCTTGCAATAAAGGAAAACAACACAGAGCCTCTTACAAAGCTATCAATGCTATGAGCATCATTCAACCTCTTCGTTGCTTCACATGGATCTGTTTGGTCCAACTCAAGTCAAGCATTGATCATAAGTACTTACGTTTGGTGATCACTGAGGGCTATAGCAGATTTTGTTGGGTTTTCTTTCTCAGAACCAAAGATGAAACATCTCAAGTCTTGACCAATTCATCACTCTTGTTGAAAATTAGTTGAACAAAAAGGTCAAAGGTATTCGGTGTGATAATGGGACAGAGTTTAAAAATGCTTTGTTCTTATAGAACTCTGGGTCAAAAGGCATAAGAGGGACTATAGTAATCCAAGAACCCCACAACAAAATGGGGTTCGTGCCGAAAGAAAGAATAGGACCTTAATAGAGGCTGCAAGATCCATGCTTGCAGACTCTAGCCTACTGTATGTTCAGGATCAAGCATTGGCACCGCTTGCTATGTGCTAAACAGGGTGTCCATTACGAGACCACAACTCAAAACCCCATATGAACTTCTCTTTGGGAAGGTTCCTGTCATTCACTACCTAAAACCTTTTGGTTGTCAAGTGACCATTAGAACACAGTGATCCATTGGGAAAGTTTGATGAGAAGGCTGATGATGGTTATATTGTGGGCTATTCTACTCATAGTAAGGCATACAGGGTGTACAACTTGCAAGCCAAGAAAATAGAGGAGACTTTGAACACCGAGATTTTTGGAAGACAAGCATAATGTTCAAGGACAAGGTCATTCATGGTCCTTTGATCTTGACTACTTAATCGATTATACGGGTTACCACAGACATCAGCTAACCAAAATGCAGGTCCTCAAGTGTCTCCAACTAACAATGCAGTCCCCAGATGATGGCTCTGAAAAAGAGTTTGAAGATGATGAGCAACCCATACTTGTACCTTCTTTCTCCCTAAAATATTGCAGTACCACCTCCAAGGATATTCCGATTCGAAAGTGATGAAGATGACTCTCATTATCTGAGGACCTTGCTAGGCTCCAGACTCAAGAATTTGCGGCTAAGCTTGAAGCGAGAAACCGAATGGAGAGGTTAATAATAAAGGAGTCGGTAGAAACCATGTTTCTGCTGAAGTTGATTCTGTCACACCTACCTTCCCAAATCTGTGAAGGCTATCCGCTTCCTTCTCAAGTATCTTCGGACTTTGGTGAACCCTATACACGCTTTCCAAAACCTTCGGATCTTGGAAATCATCAACCCAAAGTCTGGCATCACTTTACCTCACCCTCTTATGATGCTGAATTTGAACCAACCATCACTAATCTTGATTCATCCATTGAAGTCAACCCCACTACTACTTAGAGGATCAACATAGCTCATCCTCAATCCAACATTATAGGTGATCTTCCGCACTGTTAGAACTAGAAGGGCTATCACCAGTCCTCAGTTTGGACATATTGCTTTTCTCTCTTATGTCTCCAACCAAAGCGAGACAATCACACGCACCTCAAGCATTGTCATTTGCTTGTTTTCTCTCTCAAGTGGAACCAACTAGTGTTTCTCAAGCTCTCAACGATCCAAGCTGGATCGAAGCAATGCAAGAAGAAATGCAACAATTTCACAATCGCCAGGTTTGGATTTTGGTTCCACTCACGATGGCAAATATGCCATTGGGACAAAATGGGTTTTGAAGAATAAGAGATGCTAGGGTGTTGTGATCAAAAACAAAGCAAGGTTGGTAGCTCAAGGCTTGCACAAGAGGAAGGGATTGATTATGATGAAGTGTTTGCACTGTTGCGAGTTGAAGCAATTCACATTTTCTTGGCATATGCTTCATACATGGGTTTCATGGTGTATCAAATGGATGTCAAGGGTGCTTTTCTGTATGATGAGATTGAAGAGGAGGTCTATGTCACTCAACCCAAGGGATTTGAAGACCATGATCACCCAAATCATGTCTACAAGGTGGTTAAAGCTCTTTATGGCTTACATCAGGCACCTAGAGCTTGGTATGCTCGGCTTTCATCGTTCTTGCTGAAGCATGGCTATAGAAGAGGTGCTATTGATAAAACTCTGTTCCTCAAGAAGAATTACTCGGACATCATTTTGGTGCAAGTGTATGTGGACGACATTATTTTTGGTTCCACAAACGAAGCTTGGTGCAGGGAATTCGAGGAACTTATGAAGGGTGAATTTCAAATGAGTGCTATGGGAGAGCTTACATTCTTTTGGGTCTCCGGTTGTGAGAAACAGGATGGCATCTTTATCACCAAGATAAATATGTGAGGGACATTTGAAGAAGTTTGGTATGGAAGGTGTTAGGTGCCACAACACCTTATGAAGCTCAAAGACTAAAGCAAATAATGAACCAGATCTACCGTGAATGTTCATCATGCAGTCCATGATTGGTTCATTGATGTATTTGATGACTTCAAGACCGATATTACATTTGCCGTGAGTGTTTGTTCTCGACATCAAGTCACTCCACTTGCTTCCCATCTCAATGTTGTCAAGAAGATCTTTAAGTACCTCAAAGGCCAACCTCTTTTAGGCCTTTGGTACCCAAAAGAATCTCCTTTCAAGTTGGAAGCATATAGTGACAGTGATTATCTTTGGTGCAAATCGGATAGAAGATCCACAACTGGGGTACGCCAATTTCTTGGTAAAAGGTTGATTTCTTGGCAATGCAAGAAACAAACCATCGTGGCCACCTCAACTACTTGAAGCGAGAGTACGTTGCTGCTGCAAATTGCTGTGGACAAGTCCTTTGGATTCAGAACCAATTACTGGACTATGGGTACAACTTTATGAACACTACAATTCATATAGATAATCAAAGTACCATCTGCATAGTCAAAAATCCAGCCACAAATGAACGAAACACATTGAGATCAGGCACCACTTTATAAGAGATGCTTATGAAAAACATTTGATAAAAGTGGCTAAAATCCATCTGATGATAATGTGGCGTAACTTGTTAACCAAAGCGTTTGATGGACCAAGGTTTCAACACCTCGTGGTCAATATTGGAATGTTAAACCCTTGACTGCATAGTTGAGGGAGGCATAGGCCTCAGGGGAGGCATATGCCTCAGGGGAGGTTTTTTTTGTGCAAACTCTGCATTATTTTTGTATATTAGTTTGAATTCTAACTATAATGGTTTGTGCAAACTCTGCATTATTTTTGTATATTAGTTTGAATTCTAACACTAACTTCTAATAATTCTCTAGTTTGTTTGTAGTTTGTTTGTTTTTGTTGTTGTTGTTTTGCTTGGTTCCATGCATCTTTGCATCTTGTCCGCATTCATTATCCGGATTGCAGTTTGTATTTTCCTGATCAAGTTCAAATTCATCAAGTGTGGTTCATGAGTATATGGTCTAAATAGCTAAAAGAATGTTGCTTGTTTCTTCGAAATCAATGATCTGAAGCATACAATTTGATTCCATCTGAAGTTATAATCAAGAAAAGAAATTGAAGTCAAATTGTTCATTCATTCATTCAAGAAATGTTTACAGACTTACTTACATAAAGTCAACCTACTACTATGCATCTACAAGATACGAGTTGTACACTTAAGCTAAGCCTAAACTAGTGTATATCCTCATTCAGAAATCTAAGTGAATGTTGGATATGCATTAGATGTGGCTTTGCTTTAGGAGTCTTGCGTAACCACCCATTCCGTTTAACCGGTCGGTTGGATATGCATGATCAACTCGACGAAGATGCTACGGACCAAAATGGGAGGATGGATTGATGCAAACGATTGATGATGACGATGACCACGCAGGGATGGCGTAGAGAACTAACGTGTCCTGTGTGCTTCATCTACTCATTTCAACCAAAATGCAATCGATCCACCCTCCTTAAGCCCTTCTACTATACGATGTGTGTTCATGCACCAAATGATGGCTAGTGAGACCAAGAACCACCTCTATCTTTGGGGAGTGGAGGATTCATACGAGGTCTTTGTGGAGACCAAGGTGCTGAGGTTGGGAGTAAGACGTTCCTCCTTATAGGAGTCATCAGAATCATCGCAGATTCACTTGGATTCACTACACCGTCATCTTCGAAGAAGGAGAAAGGCGATTTATTTGGTCGTAGATAGGGTTGAGGGAAGCAATGGTACCATGGGTTTGATTCACCACTTGATGATGATGATGAAGATGAGGAAGTGAGATCTATGATCTCAGGTTTGGTATTCATGGTGCAATTCGCATTAATTGGGTTTATTTTGCTTCTAGGGTTTGTGGTAATTATTTGGGGATCTTGATGAAGAGATGAGTTACATTGGGATCATTTTATAGGCGGTTCGAGGTTCAATGAGTTTAATGCAAGTGGGTGGCACAGTAATTCTAGAAACTTACAGAAGATACTCTAATCTTTGATGCATTCTCGCCGAAGGTATAATTTCAGATTGATCATATGTTTCTAGAAGTGTTATTTTGGGTTGGGACAAAGATGCAATACACGTCGACAAAGGTCAAACAAATGGTCCATTTTTCTTTGACTATAATTTGGGCAAAAACACTTCACCCACCATTACTCGCCGGAACAAACCAATTCTCTTTCATTCCACTTTCACAAACACTCACCATTTCAGAATCATAATCCTAAACACTCATTTTCCTCATGGCTCTTGAATTCAAACATGATCACAACAAAGTCGCATTTAAGGAAACGGCAAGGGCTATGAACTGCACGAACCTATGGTGGAATTCTTGAAAAGGTCAAAGATTTGCTATGCTCTATCTCATTCTCCAAATGAGATATATGAGTCCTTGATCACTCAATTTTGGGAAGCTGCGGAAGAGGAGCGAGAGGGCGAGAGATTAGGGCATGATTGATGAAATAGAGTACATTGTGACCGAGGAGCCGATCGGGAGGAAGCTTCACCTGGAAGATCTTGAAGGAGTATTTCACTCAAATCAGGAAGATGTGCTTAATGGGCTAAGGGCTATTGGGTATCGAGGAACAAGAACAGATATGTGGCTAAAGAAGGAACTCTGCCCAAAATGGAGGTTCTGGTTCACACACCTGCTCCAATGCATGAGCAACAAGGCTGGAGGATGGGACCAGCTTCTCCACTCGACCGGCTATGGTATTGTGTATCTTTCACAAGGGGTAACTTTCAATTTTTCTAAGTATATTTTTGAAAACTTGGTTGAAAATATTCAAAAGACAAAGGGAAAGTTTTTAATGTACCCAAGGTTTCTTCAAATGATATTAGACACAAATACCCAAGCCCAATCTTTCTATCCCATAAGTACTTTAAGCGCTAAATTGTTTGCTACAATGAGAACCCACTTTCGGGGGAACATCATCCCTTGCTAGCGCCATGTTTGCCCCAAGGTAATGAGGTCAGCGATGAGGAGAATGTGGCTCATAGTCCTCCTTCCTCACTGTACCGATGGTAATCCATTGTTTCACTTTGGTGAGGGCCCATCTTCAACTGTTGAAGCAACTCATGTTGCTCCGCACCAACCACCATGTCCTAGTCCTCCACCCACTCTAGCTACTCATGTTGAGTCAGATCTCAATAGACCACCCACACCAAGTCCCGTGAGGAATCCTCTCGATGAAGATCTTCCTCATATTGAGCATGACCAGTTACTTCGAAAGGTCCAATGAGGCTCCCACCACAGAGCAATCTGGGTGGAGCTGAGGACCCCATTACACTCTCATCTGTATGCTCTTGTCAACAGGTATGCCGCAGAGGTTAAGAGTCGAAAAGGAGCTTGCAGAGACCAAGTCTTCTCTTGGGGTTAAGATTGAAGAACTGGGAAATCAGGTCAAGGTCTTAGAGCACAAACTAAAAGGGGCCTCCAAAAGGAAACTTGTGGTTTCCTCTGATGAAGAACAAGAAGATCCCCATTTTGAGTCTCGGACATGTTGGCCGATGTTTCTCTCAATGATCCTTTATCATTAGCCGCCACTTCCTCAAAGAAGAAGGAGCCTATCCTTTACAAAAGAAGGAAGAGATCTTATTCTCATAAGGTTTCTTCTGAAGCTTCAAAGGAACCTGGGTTGATAAGGATGCATCTGGCGATGTACTTATGGAGGATGTATCTTCAGATCCTAATAAAATCGCATCGTCCCAAGATCCAACAGACCTTTCCCTTCGCCAGAATCTGTCTAACATTGCTACTATGACCACTCCAATTGATGATCAGCATCAACATGTTGACCTAGGTACTACTCTGAGAGGTACTGTCATTGATTTAACGAAGAAGAGTGTGCCAAGAAGCGATGATAAAGAAAAATGTCATCGAAGATGAGCTTGGTCCCGACACGGTGAGTGAGGTGGAAAGACTAGGTCAAGCAAGTAGATTGGCTGAGTTTGAGAAGTCAAAGGAAAGTGTAGCATTGGCTAAACAACTTGAAACAGAGAAATTCTCATCTTTAACTCCTGAGAGAAGAAAAGAACTCGATGAACTGAGGGTTGGATGCCTCTGAACACCGATATTCTAACTCAGCAAATCATTTCAAGACCTTCTCTAGCTCAAAGTATACTAGGTGGTGATTTTCTCAATAACAATTATGTAGAGCGAATGATGGCTCAGGGAAGACAAAGGAGGCAAGAAGCAATTGCACAAAAGAGGGCCATCCAAGCTCAGAAGGCCAAAGCCAAACCCCCTACTAAAGATGAAATGAGAAGGGTGGTGAAGAACCAATGCTCTGTACAACTCGGTTTAACAATGAAACAAGTCAAGGCTTTCCCCGATCATGTCCTCATCGAAAATATAACCAAATCATGAAGGAGATCATCATCCTCAGCCTTCTACCAACTTAAAAGGATTTCAGAGAATGAAGATGCTCCAAAAGCCAAAAGACTCAAGGTCGATGATGCTCCAACCAAGGAATCCTCTTCAGTCATATTCTATTGAAGCAACTTCAAGTTGCTTCCTCTACTTTCAAGGGTCAATCTGCTGAACCATCTTCCATTTCTCCTGAAGCACCTAAAGCTTCAACTCCCTCTCCCTCAGTGGCACCTGTTGTCACACTGGAAGATTCGAAGAAAGGAAGCCGATCTCACGAAACTAAAACAAAGAGAGCTATAAAGATATTCCACAGGATGAATGCACTTCGCGCTCCAACCAAGTCTCAATCTACCGGTTCAAGTCCTACCACAAATGCACAAGATGAAAATGCTCCCTCTAGGGAAATCTATCACCTGGAGAAGGAAGAAGAGAATGACCAAAAGATCTTCTTTGGATCTTGAAGCTGATGACTCAACTTTCATTATAGAAGGGTTGCTGCTGATTTTCCTGATGGACATTCAGATGAGGTGTTAGTGTGGACATTAAAGGATGATGAGATGAATGTTCTTCTTCGAAGAAACTCCACTTCAATAGGATTCACCTTTCTAAAGGAAATTCTACACCCGGTAGACCGGCGCACTTACTTTCTTTGTTCACCCAAGTTAACACCTATTATTGCAACAAGGAACCACAAGGTTCTGGGATGATCTTACCAGGAGATCTTCAAGTTCTGTTCAAATCCCACATTCCAAATAGCAAAGCATCTTCCATTTGGGAAAACTCACATCGGTGGAAGCTTACATCCTGGAGATTCTATCCTCTCCCTCGTGTGCATGTGCTTGAGACTAAGGGTGGAATCACTGTATGCATGTTTTCTGAAAGAAAGTATCACTTGCCCCAAAGACTTATGGAAAAGATGCTGAGTCAAAAATTGGAAATTCCTCCAGATCCTGTGGGAAATGAAAGACAGTCTGCTTTAACACTGGTGGGATTGATCAAAACTCAACTCCAACAACTGCAATAGGCTTATTCTTCATCCATATCAGGACCCTTGGTACTCTCTGCACTACTTTGCTTTGTTCATTTAGTTTGCTTTATTTATGTTATTTGTCTATTTTTGTCTAAATTTTTTTAAAAGACTTTCATAAAAGGAAAACTTACAAAAACATCATTTTAAAAATAGTGATAGCGTTTATTTAATAAAAATTAAGTTTTAATTTCCCTTTTCAACTTATTATCAATCTTTTTCAGTTTTATAAATTGATTTAAAAAAAAACAGTTTTGGTTGTTGTCCAATTCAGATGGTCTTTAAACTCACCGGATGTACCTTGTGTATGTCAAAGAGTTGGCTAGTCCAAAGGGTACAGCTTTGGTAAAGACACATCAAATCATTGATAGTGTAATGGTTTGCTCAAAATCATAGGGTATGCAACCACCCATGCTTAAGCTGGCGAGGGTTGTATGGTCCTCAATTCACCATGGTCTATTCCTTTTTGGAATCCAAGAATTGGCTAGCCCACATGTATATGGCATGTGGTAAAGGCAATCGACTCCATATTTGGTGCTCAATTCACCAATACTAAGAATTGACTAGTCTGAGCAAACGGCTCGGTAAAGACACATCAAATCCGTTTATATGGTTCTGGTTTGCCAATAAATCAGATGGTTATCAATGTACCATAGTTTACGAACCTAAACATGTGGCTACTCCAGTAGTAATGGCTATTGGTAAAGAGACATCAAACCCATTAATTTCAATGATTCACCTCTCACAGAGTTAACACACACGGAAGTGATGAGAATAATATGAAACTTATATGTTTTGATGTACATGGTGTCATATGTTGCTGCAAAGATCTGGCGTATCACAGCTTCGGTCATCATAGAGATGTTCCTCGTTTTCCTTTGTTGCTGATGTTTGAACACAATCCTCAAAATTTTTACAGATCTATCACGAGCTGAACTTAACCTTGTCAAATTCCAGGTTTAGGGAGGATTGTTGGGAATTAAGGTAATCTACTCGATTCGCGAAGATTACGCGAAGAGATTCTGCCAAGAAGAATGGATTCTCGAAGTTATACTTCAGAGAATGCTAAAGGAGATATTGTGTTGTCTTTGCTGAAAAGTGCGTATTCCACGTAGGAGAGATAAGCTCTAGAATAGAGTAAAAGTCAGTAGCCGTTATTAAAGATAGGTTTGCGCCGTATTATGTAGAGCTTAATCAGAATAAACAATATGATGAACAAAACAATATGATTAGTTGCATGCTTGTCTAGATGCATGCTTAGTCTATGTTAGTATTAGGAGCGTAAATTGTCAACGCTCATTAGGGTTTCTTGCCTATATAAGAAACCATTATAGTTTGTAATAGATAAGTTTCTGAAAAAGTCTTTCAAGTCTTGTATAACATCTGAAACATAGAGTTTCTATAATCAAAAGATCCATAGAGGATCAAAGAGTTCTTAGTTATTATAACTTGTGTTTACTTTCCGCTACAAAATACGAGTTGTAGAGATCTTCTATTAGTTTGCTTGTGATTACATAGGCAACACTAACGATCTCCGAGTGCTTAAAGATCTATCAAGGTCTTTGTGTTTTCAACATGACACTCAATTCTAGTCATGGTATCCTTGATAATGACCATGTTGACTAGTTATGCTCAACTAAGAGCATAGTTGCATTATACATTAAAGAATAAAGAATACTTTAAAACTTTAAAGTTTTGAAAGATAATTGTCATAAAAGGGTGGTTCAGATTATCACGCACCTTATGGAATGATATGACAATATCAAGATATGTGTAAACATATACAAGAAATTCACTTATTGAATTCTTGAAATAAGTATTCTCAAAATTCCTATAGATCAAAGTTAATTGAAATTATGCCTTGTCAACAAGTATGATTTTCATGACTTGTGGCAAAATTCATTAACTAGTATTATCATGCATTGATCTATTTAGTATTTGGATAAAGGATGTTAAACAATTATTATTTATAATGAATTAAAGTACGGTATACGTTTAATTTCATTTATAATATTGTGTCCAGTATTTGCATGTTTAAATCCTTGAATAACTTAAGTTATTCTAAATAGTTCGTTGTCAATCAATAACATGGGAATGATATTGAATTAAGACAAATCCGAGTATTAGTTAGAATATACTTGAAAGTATATTGATGCGTAGCATGACTAATTTCAGATGATATTCAATGAATTGAGTATAGGACTTATCCCACCCACATGATGATACTTTATGGATCTTAGTCATTAAGTATATCATGGATATTTATCCTCCGACTTTGAGATACAAGAGATATGTCATGGATGTAGTGCATTTTTTTTGTGAAGCAATCTAACGCTACACGTGGGTAGTTATAAGGGTTGTTTTAAGTGTGCAAATTTATGAATCCTGATTGTAGTCAAAATGGGATTTGTTTCCTTCAAATTTATTTTGAAGTATAATACTTCTTGGGCCTCGTAGGATTGTTAAGATGTTTGTATGGCCATACCCAAGGTCTTCTCGTCGTAAGAATTGGTAATCTTAATAAATCATATAAAGCGAGAAATGTAATAGTTAATTAAGAAATGAGTGAGATCCATATTCTTATTAACATGGTATTAGAAACAAAGGATGAATATGATGATGAATCATCAAATTTGGTTTTTCTCCAGAAAAACCATACACCGACTTTGTACCGGGGACATTGACGTGTTGCTAGGCGCTAACCAATGTCATTTCACGCTTTGTAAACATATCCAAGCGGGGTAAATTTGAAAATGTATATATTTACAAACATGTGAATGTCCGGATTCGAATCATGACCACGGGATTGCACACATTAGCGAATGAGAATTAAAGTTAATAATTAATGTTTATGTTTCACGACACTTATTGCACATTAAGTCCGATTAACGATCGTTAAGTATTTAACGGAAAAATGACTAACGACCGTTAAATGAAAGAGAAAGGACTAGAAATGGAAAACTTGGAAAAGTTATGGATTTCTTTTGGGCTTGTCTACATGGCCGGCCATATGGGCTTTCTAAGGCCTAATCCCTAACTCTGTTCTCAAAGTTTCACCTACTAAGTATATAAAGGGTTAGGTTCAGGGTTTCATATACTTGTGCATTGAATTAATCCTAGATCTCTCCTCTCCTCTCTCTTGTCCTATAATCGGCCGAACACCCCAAAGTAAGGGAGTTTGGTTTCGTTTTTCTTAAACGAGGACTTGTGTTAGATCTAAAGAATCGCTGATTCGTTTGGTTAATTCGTGTGTACAAGAACGTGGTTGTACGACATTATTCTTACACCAATAAGTACTTCTTTGTTTTGCTTTGCTCGAGGGATTTGACATTCTGCAAGAGGTACGCTTACGCATACTTTCAATTAATTAATTTATTTGTTATGATCTTTAAGTCTTCCGCTGTGTACTCTTGATATCTTTTTGTTTTATTGTATTTTATATATCATAAACTCAACACTTTTCTTATGTATTTTGTTTCTTTGGTTCAATTTATGTTGCCTTTCTAAAAAAAAAAAGATAAGTAGAATGATGGTCGGATTTAACATTTTTCTTTGTAAAGTTAGACATGGTACTGTTGTCTTCATTTTCTGAGTTTGCAAATACAACTTTGTGAACGGATCATGATAAGTAGATGATCATGACTATTGCTTTTCCATGCCATCGCTAAAAAGTAACACGAGACAACAAATAATTAGCGCATCGTGCTTTTGGCTTGTCATTTCGTTATCCTCTTTTACCAACAAAAGCTTATTACAACAACATGCATGTCGATCAATCAAAGAAAAGAGATCGCCTTTCGCATATAACACGGAACTCACACTTATATTTGATGCTCAATGATTATATATACGTAGTATTCTTTTTAATTACTCCATTGTAACGATCATATTTTTGTGTTTGTGATGAGAATATTAGCATGCACTTGATCAAACACTATTCATATATGATATTCCAGAGAATACACTGTTACATGCATTATGTAAATGTTAATTTTCTAGGTTTGGTATAAGCATGTTAATTTGCGTTCTAACATGTCTTATTTATATTTTTAAAAAAATAAAAAATTTTGCAAAAGGCTGGAAATTAGAACTACATGTCTCTTGTTTGAGATACCGAATTAAATTAAACTAGTTTGACGACTAAATGTTAGGTTACTTCAAATTAGTTGTGTGTTTTCAGAGAACCAATATAAAACAACCATGAAATTACATTACATAAACTTACATATTTAAAACTACTAGACGAGTACCCGCGCCTAGCGGCAGCGATGTCTAGTTTTCTGCAAAGTTCCGATGACCCATAAGTTTCTTTCAACAAACTGTATTTGTAGCATTAGAGAATCGTTTTGAATAACTACAATTACGATGCGTGGTTCATTGCAGATAGCAACATAAATATATAGTTTTTTACAAAATTATGTGGAGTCGATCTAAGTGTGTGAGTATATTTTCTAATATGATTGTTTTAAGTTATTAAGATTTTAGTAATAATATATGCAAGCATTACAAAAAGCAACGGTATTATGTAGTTGGCAATATTATATTGTAGTTTAGTATAGCAAGCATGTGTGACCGCTTTTTCCTTGTTTTGTCAGTAATTTAGGCGGTGATAACTATTTTTTTACATGCTAACGTTTATCATTTGATGTGTGGCTTTTAAAATTGTAACTTTACAAATTGGATATCACCATATAAGATTATTTTGTACTATCAATTTGTATAGATATTTATCATTGTTCAAAGTTTCTATTTGTTTGAGGTGACAAATAATTATCAAGCTAAAGATAACAATACTATTTGTTTTTTGTGATTTTAATAAACTTACATAACATTATTGATACACCTGAAAAGCTACTGCATAATATATATTAACTTTAAACGACGATTCATATATGCTTTAGGTCCCTTAAATGGTGCAAGAGCAACATTTTTTAATATAACATTATACAAATGACAAATTACACGTGTCAAAGCAAAATAAACCAAAACTACAATTACTCTGGTCTCATTTCAAAAAAATTGTCACAGGTTCCACAACTACTTCATTATTTCTCATATAATTTTGTCAAATTTGAAACCCGATTTCACCCGGGTGGTTCAACCGGTTGAACCGTTCCGATAAAAACAGGTCGATTTAAACCGAGTCAAACCGATAGGTTGGGTCGAAAAAATGTCAAATTAAACCGGAGTCACCACGGGTTTGAAGCGCCCCGGTCAACCCGTGATCGGTTTCAACAGGTCAACCCGGTATCGGTTTCAACGGGTCAACCCGATATCGGTTTCAATTGGTTGTTTTTAATTTGGTAGATGTGCTTTTAATTGGGTGTACAATGTGAATAAATTATTGTACTTTTAAGTAATGGGGTGTTTTAATAAGAGTATTAATTATATTATTTATTTCTCTCTCCATTGACCATGTTTTCAACATTCAACTTTCAACATTTTTCACTTTTTCCACTTTGACCATTTTTCCATTTTATATAGTATAGATTCCTTCCGTCTCAAATTTAAAAAATCTCTTTACTTGTTGTGTTGTCACAAATTAATTATCTACTAGTAGATAGAGAATTAAGTTCGAGTTTAAGATATTACCTTCATCTTAAGTTATTATTACTAGCAGGGTACCCGCGCATTGCGGCGGCGGGTACCTTGAAATAAAATTTTCTAGTGAATCATGTATTTTAGTTTATTATGTTCTTTTTGACAATAAATTTATGGATATCAAGAATTTCGTTTAGCTCGTGCTCATTCGGCTCGACCTTAGCTCAGGCCTATTTGGCCCATGCCCGCTCTGAACGAGCTTTGGCCCGCTTGTACGACTGCGGCTTAAGCCCATTTTGGGTTATTGTTCGGCTTGAATATCTGTATAATGTGCTTTATTATTAATAATTTAATATTAGTTACATTTAATCAGAGGGTTCCCAAGGCTGCGTTGTGCGGATACCTGAAATAAATTTTTTGGTGAATAATGTATTTTAGTTTATTATGTTCTTTTTGATAATAAATTTACGGATTTCAAGAATTTCGTTTAGCTCGTGTCTACGCCGGGCGGGCTCGAGCCCGCTTGGGCCCTGCCCAGCTTGGATCGACTGCTTCGGGATCGGGCCCATTTGAACCGTTGCTCATTGAATATTGTATAATGTTCTTTATTATTTGTATTAGTGACATTTTAATGCATGAATTATGTTTAAGTTGGTTGTACAATATGCTTGATAATTTGTATTTCTTGTGTAAGGGGTGTTTTAATAACTGCATTAATTGTATTTATTGACCTGTTAATTAATTAGCTATATTAAATATCTTGACCACATTAATAGTGCTTTGTATTTTGTACATTAAGCTTTATATTTTGTAAGTCTTAATTTTAAGATCATAAGAAGAGAGATTCATTCCTCTATTATAAGTAGTATAAATTATGAACTTTGAAAAAAAAACCATAAATTGATGAGTTAAGCATAAATTGTTACCGTGCAAAAAGTAAGAAAGATAAATATGTTTTTCTAACTGTATTCTTTTTATCGTTGGACAAGTATTTCAATATCCTTTGAGAATCAATATCCTTCAATATATCACAAACTTCATTTTGTTTGAACTAGGACATTCAGTCCAAAATGAGGCACGCAAAGAATCAATATCCTTTGAGATTTAAGGATTTTCAGTAGCTTATTGGAGGAAGAAAAAACTATTTTGTCATTTAGATGTTCGAGTATGAACAAAATAAAAGAAAATAAAGTGAAACAGAAAAAATTGTATTTTCGAATATCAATTAATGAATAACATAAAATTAGTGGTGTGATCAGTGATGTGTGACTACGTGACCCTCCATACACTACAAGAATCCAGTCAATTTCCCACGGTTCAAATTTGTGGCTAAAAGAACATATTTCGTGGGTAATTGGTTGCTACCCACCAACCACCCACAAAAACAAAAAAAATGGGTAAAACCTTCGAGGCTAATTTCTTACCCATGAGATTTTCAATATGTGGGTAAATATAACCACCAAATTTTATGTGGGTGATTGTGCTAAGTTCCAGGGTATAGTTTTTGTGGGATGCAATAAATTAACAGGAAAATACCCACAAATGTAGTCATGTGTAATTTATGGGTGATTTTTCCTACGACAAATTTGATGGGTAATAGTGTTAAGTCCGTGGGAATTTTTTTCGTAAGGTATTTCCAAAATCGCCATTTACCAATGTGGGAATCGCATTTCATGGGTCAATATTTTCTCATTTTTCATTCATGATTACAATCATAAAGAGCCCAAAACACGCATACTAAAATGTAACTGTATTCATTCATATAAAAACAGTATGTAAACTCATTCATCAATCATTCAATACATAATTAAAAACAAAAAAAATGCATAGTTGCCATTATGAAAGTTGAATATGTATTGTCTTATATGTTACATATGGTGCAGTGGTATAGTTTTTAGCCATTAGTGCACCAAAGCGATATCCTTTTGTCGAATGAGGTGCTCAAACACAATGTCGTTTCTTCATTATGTGCTTTTCATATGTGCTTTTCACATGTTGGTCTCCACTCGGAAACAATAATTCAAATACCCTACACAAGGAAGACAAACCATTAAAACAACATAAAAGCGCATAATCATGAGTAGTACTGATATTATAGGTGAGCAACTGGGTGCACCCGAGATCACAGCTAGTGCCAAAGTGTTAGGTTTTAAAAGTGCCTATCTATAGAAAGATAATTAAATGCTCGTCGTAATGATATATTTCGCTTGACGATTAACGGTTTGAAAGATATTTAAATTTGAAAAAAAGGGATGAAGTGGGTTTTTTTAATTATTGGGATTAATCTCATCCATTTGATCAAATAAAAATGAAGGGTGGAGATTGATCCTTTGGTATGTAAAGAATCTTTTGTCCTCAAATGATCTTAAAACTAAATATATTTTCGAGAAATGTTATACGAAAAAATGTGGCAAAATGAAATAGTCTAAAAGTAATACCACGTGATGACTGATAATTTTGTTATACAAACATATACTCCCTCCGTCCCAATTTAATTGTCCATGTTTCTTTTTTTGTATGTCCCAATTTAATTGTCCCATACTAAAAATAGATAGGGGAGTTTGGTCAAGTTTACTATATTACCCTTGGTTAAAATTAATATTACAAACTTTAAAGAAGTGATAATTAAATGGTTAAGGGTAAACCTGTCATTTAGCAAAAAAGTAAGAGAGAGAAAGAAGTATTAATTATGTTTTTCTTAAACCATGTGTTTTTTGTCGGGAGACAATAATTTTGGGACGAAGGGAATACTAATATAACGTTATGGGAATCTATCTAAACGCACATTGCAGAAAGAGCTTTACCCATTATAAACTCCATCAACAAGACGAGGAGAAAAGTACATCAAAAAATATTTAGCCAATATGTACCAACATTTAATAAGATCAAAATACCCTCAAGATAGAAAGCGTGAAAAATATAGGCTAAAAAATCTACCCATGAATTACCCACATTTGTTCCGCACAACAAAGTACTCATGAAAGTAGGACATGTGTGCATCAACGTTTAAAAAACCGTGTCAGTAATCGACCCGATCGAGTCAGCGGGTCACCAAATCACTGGATTACTGGTCCAACCAGTTCAACCATCGAGTCAACCAGGTTTTTCGTTAAAGAAAAAAGTAGTTGAGTTTACCAAATACCTATGAAATATGTAAACTTAACGCCAAACATACATAAAATATGAAAGTTTCAATATCAATAACACAATTAGTTTAAAAACCATATATTATAATACAAATACATACTCCCTCCGTCCCATAATAATTGTCCATTTTGATTTTTTTGATTCTTTTTTGTTCAACTTTGACCATTGATATGTTTATTTGTGTTATATAATACTTGATGAAAATTATACCAAATGAAAATACATTTAAAACATAATCTATTCATATGTTTTTTTATCAATTATTATATTACACAAATAAAAATATTTATGGTCAAAGTTGGATACAAAAGACTTAAAAAAATAAAAGTGGACAATTATTATGGGACGGAGGTAGTACAATTCAATGAGAATATAAGTTTTAAACTAAAATCACATTGCATTTAGAAACGGTTGAACCGGCCGGTTCAAATTGACCCGTTTTTTCTCCTCAAAACGATTCAACTGGTTGAACCGGCCGGATTGAACCGGATTTCAAAACATTGGTGTACATACATGAATATATGCTTACCCACATATTAACCACTCAAAATTACCCACACAAAAAGTTTATGCTTAGACTTGTGGGAAAAATTAATTTGCCCACAACATTACCCATACAGTTACCCATGATTACTAATTCCGTGAGAATTTTGTGGGAAATATTTTAGCGGGAATATTTTACCCACGTACCACACACAAATTATAACTATGTGGGTAATTTTGTGGGAAAGTCTGTAGGAAACCTGATGGTAAAATTGTTCCAAATCTTCTTCCTAAGATTGTGGTTAATACGTGGGTAATCTGTGGGTAAATACCCACAAAACGTCAGTCATGTGTAATTTTCGTGGCTAATCGACATAATTCTTGTAGTGATAAGACCATAACAATATAACAACATGCATGAGACTATTCCTGGATTTGGATGTAGTCTAGAATTCCATGAATATACTTTTTAACTTTCTTTCCGTCTTTGCTCTTTAATTATATCAGAGTGCTAGGTATCATAACAAGCATTTACTTCATCGTCGCGCCACCTCAGCGCCACATCAGCATCTCATTTTCCCACAACTAACCACAACAAACCCCCTCCTCACTCATAACAAACCTCAACCTCTTCATTTGGGCCCCACCACTACCACTTTATTTTTTTTATTCAATTTTCACTTCAAAATAAAAACTAAATAAATTCATTTCATTCAAATTAAAAATACAATACATAACACAATAATAAAAAAAGAACACGATACTGAAAAAAAAAAAAAACCGTTTACTGTTGGGCGGGGTAATTCAAATTCAAATTTTAAATTTTAAATTTTAAATTCAAATTCAAATTCAAACGGTTAAGTTTTCTATATATACTAGCATACCAGCATTAGTTTGACACACAAATAACACAATTCACACACAAAAAGAATGTCTGGCAAAGACTTTTCTCAGCAATTCCCCAGCCCAGAGAAGTTGCCGGAAACCAGCTTTCCGGCACCGATCACTTGCGGAAACCAACTTTCCAACTCGCCAGAGTTTGAAGTTTACTCAACACCACCGAAAAATGTCTTCCGGTGGGTTTGAAAACATCCCGCACCTCCCAATTGTTCCAAGTCCACCGTGAACAGTCACATGTGGATTTTCAAAACCACCCAAGTGGGTTAAGTGAGGCTTCCCTCCAGCAGTTTGAACAAGATGAAGAAAACGTCAGGGAGATACTGCAAGAGCAGGCACGTGAAGAGGCCGCTCGCTGGCAAGAAGCACGGGAGGCTCAATACCTCCAAGACAACTTTTTCGACATAATGGAGAGTCGATACATTAATGGGGAGTTTTATTCTCCGCCAACAAGTGATGATGGTTTGGACTCGGATGACTCGTTCTTTTAAGTGTTTAGTAGTTTTATTATGTATTTCATGTTTTTATGTTGTTTTTAGGGTTCCATCTGTAGTTTTAAATGTTTAAGGTTATTATGTATTTCATGTTTTCAGTTAATCTTTAAAGTTTCGTTTTTGCTTTAACCACGCAGAAGTTCTCAGACTCTACTTAAACTTTCGAAATCAACTTCACCTTCACCTTATTCCATAAAACTTAAACAAGTTTTTTAAAAAAAAAAAAAAAGAGAAAACGAAAAAAAAAAAAAATAAAAAGGAAAAACTCTTGTCAGAGTTAACCTTCGTCGTCCCCACGATTTCACCTTCGACGGCGAGCCACAACGAGTGGAGGCGAGCCACGGCGGCCGGCCACGTAGGCGACGGCGAGCCCACACCGTCCACTCTCATATTTTGTGACTATTTGACGGTGAAATAATATATATTAATGTAAACCTTTAAAGTGTTTTGCACGTTGAAATCCTGATTATACATCGAGTTCTAAGTTACATTTATCTTAGCTTTTATAATTTATGTACGTGCATACCGAATTTTAAGCAGAATTCTAATTTAGAATCTAATTTGCCTAAACTTTTTCATGGTATCAACAAAAGGTTATAAACAGTGGGAATTTGTTATGTCTAATCGTATAAAGTGAAGTAGCCTAAGATTTGTTCCATCAGTGAAGTATATAATGCTGTTCACGAATAAGATGATTGCGTGCATGATGTGTCAAAGTAATAGATTTCTTTAGCTATTGTAGAGCTAACTATATGAGAAGGAGAAGCGAAATCTCCTCCAACTTTGTGTTCTTACAATCCTACTCATTATCATACTCACAGGACATAATATGTGGCAGAATTTGCGGTTTAGTTGAAAAGATATGGGAGTTCATAAATCCACGGAGAATATTACTTCACACGCAGAAAATTTGTGCGAGTTTACTCTTATGCCCTTTGAGGCTTTTATAATTTTAATGCAGTTAGCCCGCTACCATTCATTTGACTTTTCCAAGGTTTGAACTATTCTAAGTTCTAACATCTCATCTCTGATCTCTTCCATTTCACACGGCTTTTACGAATAACTAAACATCTTCTTTCATATGGTTAGCCTCTCAGTTATTATGGTCATTTTGCCTACTACAATCTTCTCGACACATATAGCAGAACAATCAAATACTTAAAAATTAATGTTTGCTTTCACAGATTTAAATCATGATCTTGGTCTTCTAGTATGCTTTGGAAACACATGATTAATTTATTAAATATGTTTTATTTGATGTCTTTGATTTGTATCATTGGGTATGACTACTTTTAGTGATGTGAATTTTTTCAGTTTGACCACAAAATGTTGAATTTAATCACATTATATGACCATATCATCGGGTGTGTCACTTTCGTAAAACCATCAATTGTGGTTTCCTCATCATGAATTTCGCGTTCATGTTTGGGTTTCCAATTTGTTCCTCTTTTTCTCAAGTGTGTTAATTAATGATTACAATCACAATCTTTGAATAGGCTAGGAGATTGGAGATTGTGAGTGCAAGCACTCGTTTTCGAGTATGCAATTTGTTCATTAGTTTCCACTTTTTTACTGAGAGGATATACAATGGTGATGATGGTGGACACGGTGGAGGTACGAAGGATAGAAAAGAAGATGGACATGAAGATAAGAAAGGCTCGAATGCGGTCAAACGAGAGAAAATGCATTCATTGTTGTGAGGGTATAAAAGTCAGATGGCATAATTTTTCTGTGTGTGAAGTAAACTCTTCCGTGTATATATCACTTCCCAAAAGATATAATGAGTGAAAAAACTCATGTTATAATTTTTGCGTGAGTAACAAGATAAGTGAGAATGTAAAGTAAGAGCATATATAATAAAACTTAGAATACTACTTACTCCATCCGTTTTAGAATATAAGTCCATTTTGATTTTTTTTGTAAGTCTTTTTATTTCAACTTTGACATTAATTATTTTTTTTTCGTGTTATATAATACTTGATGCAAAATATATAAATGGACTTGTATTTTAAATGTATTTTAATTGGTATATTTTTATCAAGTATTTTATAACATAAAAAAAATATAACTAAGGTCAAAATGGGAAAGAAATTAAAAGACTTTGAAAAATAAAAAATGAACTTATATTTTGGGACGGAGGGAATATTTGTGTAAACATGAACGGAACCAAGACACAAGTTGATCAGGTGCATTTACGAAAAATTATACGATACGAGGAACATAATTGTTTAGACCAGGTGCATAAAAAAAATTAATGTTTTTTACAAAAATTACACTATGCCGCAAAATTACGTGGATGTCCGAAGACCTCCGGGACCCACCTTTGTTCAGTGTAAATGATGTGTTACTAAGAACTTTTACAAAATTAGATATAAAATTTATAGCTATTTAAATTGAGCCAATAAAGAAACATTTACTCAACAATAAACTGTTCCATTTATGAACTTGAATTTCATTTTTAGGAATGAACCATGTAAACTTCAACTCATAAAAATTGTAGTCATTTAATTACTTTTCTTAAATTAGAAAGGATAACTAGGAGTAGATGGGATTTAGGGATCCACCCGATATGAGATTTGTCAATTTATGACCAACAAAACAAAGCATGTGCATTGCCATACCTTCTTTAAATCCTTCCCACCATGTTCATCTTCCTTATATATATCCATACTTTATATTAAAGAAATGAATCATCCACAAATCTTTATTAAAATTGAATCATGAAAGTATTATTGTTAGTTCAAATAGCACTATCTTGAGTCTTGACTGTTAGAAACCCCATTTGATAGAATGTGTATTGCAAAAGGACTTAATTATGTCACTAAAAAAAGACTAAATTACGATCGCATATGTAAGAGTAACACGTACCTTATGAGAATTTACGACTTTATAATCATACTAATACTAAACCGTATGCTTAAAACATTGAAGCTTAACAAAACATGTTCTTGATATCCTTCAAGTGCACATTCCAACAAATGTAGCTACGAAAACCATGTGAGACGGTTTATACACCACCATTATTGTCGTTCATAAAAAAAAAAAAAAAAAAACATGATTATCACTTATTAACTATTTTAACGTTTACATTTGATTAGTTTTTTGTTGTAAAATATTGATGAAGTATGTTGCCAAAAATCTAACATGTTTCATTAGTTTGTTCTATGGTTAATATTTTTATGGTATGTGTGTAACATTGATGAGTTTTATTCAATAATTGATGCTAGTACTATTCAATGATATATTCTTCGCATGCTTGCATGCTTCATTCTAAGTAGGGATTAGCATGGTACCGGTCTTGTATCGATCACGTACCGAATTAGTGGTACCGATTTTTTCCCGAGCATAAATTAGTGGTACCGGTACCGTACCGAACGAGATTCGGATACCGGTACCGGTATAGGTACCGGTATCGGAAAATCGGGTTTTCCCCGCTTTTTTTCGGGAATTTCCCGATTTGGTACCGGTCCCGTACCGAATTAGTGGTCCTGATTTTTTTTCACCTTATTTTGTAGTCCCGGTACCGTACCGTATTTCAAAAATCGATACCGTTTCGATACGGTACGATACAGTTCCGGTTCAGTTTTGAGATTCGGTTCGAAATGCTCATCCCTACTTCTAAGTACAAATATTTGTGGTGGGGTTTTAAAAGCATGTCCAAATCTTATTGGGTTCTAACAGAATCTAATGCCCATAATCTATCATTAAATTAAGAATAACAAATATTAAAATAAACATACAAAAAGAAAAAAAGAAAGAAAGAAAAAAAAAAACTCTCTAGTCAACCAAGTATTTTTATAGGACAAACATGTTTTATAAACTAAAATTGGAGTATCTCTACTATTTATAAAGAGTGTATTTCTTTCATTTTATAATAATTGTCCAGTTTGATTTTTTTGAGTATTTTTTGTTCAACTTTGACGTTATATATTTTTATTTGTGTTATATAATATAAGATGAAAATTATATCAATAAATATACATTTAAATAACCCTCAAGTACCTTTTAAACTTGACAACTTAAATTATGTATTGTCTTGATCAATTTTAAACTTGACAACTTTTCGAAAATATACACTATATTAATTTTAAAAAGCATACGCATTATATTTTAAAAACACTCGTTTTACATCAAGGGTTGAACTAGAATCACGATTTACAAGTATAATTATATGTCGCTACACATCGTCGTTTTATGCGAGTATTTGTGTGGTGTGTATAAAAGTTTAGATGGTAATAGAAAGAAAACTAGCGATTGAACAGTAGATGATGCATGATGTATGAAAGGAATGTTGCATTGGATAAGATCATAAGCTAAATGGAAACACACTAGTAAGTCCAACAAACAAGAATCCGAAACGAGATGCCTAAATAAAGATAGTCCAACATAATCGATACAAGGCAAAGGACCACAAATCGGGGTCACCTTTCTATTCTCTCTTACGATATGTGTACCTGAAAAAGTTTCAACCTGAACGGACCTCATTTCATCCATCATAACTATAACAACAAATTACGAGTTAGTGCAATGAACCTCTTCAGTGGCTTCGGGTTAAACGTTTTAAAGGCGTGCATATTCATAATAATTCATGTTAAAAAGGTGCACTGATTCATTGTTTTTTCGCTCATTTAAACCTTTTGGAGATGATAAAAAACGTTAAAGGTCAGTTGAAGGTTTAAGGTATATAGACTATAGATACTCAAAACATCACTATACTACAATTAAGTACAAAGATAACTAGCTTAAACACAAAATACTCAAAACATAGTCACACACAAGAAAATTGGTTCGGTGGTCTACACCACAAAACAATGCAAAATTTCCGTTTCCGTGCATGAAGCAAAGGAGGTTGCAAGGCCTTGTTGTTAGAGGAGATATTCGGCCCAAGCCCGACTTGTGGGTTTGTGGTCCATTAGGGTTTCATTATGTATTTTCCTATATATATCGTATCAATAAAACGTATCTCCGTGTGGGAAATTATGTAATCAATATACGGTTAACATGGTATCAGAGGGTTCGATCCTCTAAAAACCCTAAACGCAAAACAATGATTCACAGCTTACACTCTACATTGCCGTCACTTTCGTTTCTTCTTAGTTACTTTCTATCAAGCCGTCATCAGATTATCTTCTTTTTCATTATGACGCATATTGCATGCATGTCAGCATGTGTTTATCTTTAGATCTCACCATGCTCTCTTTTTATGTTTTGTGTTTAAATACAAGTCAATAATAATATGTTTCCTTTATAATGTCAATGTTCTTCTTTATTTTTATTTTTTTTAGGTTTAGCATTAAAATAGCATAAATTGCATTAAAAAAAAAAAAAAAAACGACTAGTCTTTACCTAAAGTCGACTAAAGCTCGACTATTGGTATTACTCTTTTGATAGGCGTATGAGGTTACTTCTTCAAGAATGACTGTGCAACTCTTTTTGATGTCCTAATGCACATCATTGGTTAAGCTACATATTCTTCTACTAGTACCGCATACTTTGTTTGCTGCGTTACGAGACAATCTGCAATTTTTTCTTGATGTCCTAAAGCACATCAATGGTGAAGAATTGTTCTCGTTTGAAGATTTCAAAGACTCATATATCTGCTTGCTTGCTTTTCGGTCAACAACTTAGTTATAGCTTCATGTTTTCTGTTTTCTACTCCAGTCCGAGCTTTCGTGATTTCGCCGCTCGAACTGCGGGGGAATGTTAGAGGAGATATTCGGCCCAAGCCCGACTTGTGGGTTTGTGGTCCATTAGGGTTTCATTATGTATTTTCCTATATATATCGTATCAATAAAACGTATCTCCGTGTGGGAAATTATGTAATCAATATACGGTTAACACTTGTAACGTCTTGTCTTAATGGTGATACCCAAACTTGAACAAGCGTGAACCAAGGCCTTATCACGCCTAGTTTTGTGATTGATATTTTTATATATAAACCGGCTAAAAATATGTATAGAAAAGTCGTAAGTTTTTTTTTTTTTTTTTCCTGGCATAACGCATAGGACCTACCACACCCAAGTTGGAAGAAACATAAATAGAGGGGCAAGCATGGTTTTAAATTTTGACATAGATATATTTGTTGTGATTATTTGCACTACTTATGAATTTGAGTTTGGTTTGACCCATTGACTAGTCATTGCCATGAGCTGTCTCGTTTTACCCATTTTACACTTCCGTGAGTTGTACCTTGTCCCACAAGTCACAAAGATCGATCGATATGTTCATTTTCTATGGATTTTTTTTTCTTCTTCTTCTCATTGTATTAAGACGTCACAAGAAAAAAAAAATAAATAAAACTTCAAATAGTTCACGGAACTATTAATATGCTGAGATCGAATATATATAGAAACCTTATTAAATTTTGCTAGCTATAGCTTTTTCAATATACTTATAACAACACAATATATTTCAGAAAAGGTGTAGATTGGCGGGAACACCCTGACCCCGGATGCCTTTTGGCACCAGCCATTGTCCATTCCACAAGGAATAGCTCTGGCAACTCTCCTGGCCTAGTGGAACACCAACTGGAGTGAGCACGAGCCAAGACTCGGACCCCTGAGCTCTTGTTTCACAAAGTCTCTCCAGTGTGCCCATAGGTTTTGAGGAGGTGGGTACCTATATGAAGCAAATGCCAAGAATGAGACTTGAACTTGGGTCAATTGACTTAAGCACAGATAAACTTGGTAAAATATTGTGTATATTGTATTATGATTGATAGGGTACATAGGATATATATAGAACACATATTTACACTTTGATCCTTCTAATACTAAACTATATTATATTGTCTAATATTCCCCGCAAGCTAAGGCTAGGGTAACGACCTGCAGCTTGGACCGTAACTCAGCAAACCGTTGAGATGACAAAGGCTTCGTAAAGATGTCTGCAATCTGATCATGTGTTGAAATAAATTGTACAGAGAGTTTTCGTGCAGCAACTTTTTCTCTAACAAAATGAAAGTCAACTTCAACATGTTTCGTGCGAGCAGGAAAAATAGGATTTGCTGATAAATATGTTGCACCCAAGTTATCACACCACAAAACTGGAACAGACGTCATAGGAACTTTAAGTTCTCTAAGAAGAGCTTCTATCCATGTAAGTTCAGCTACAGTGTCAGCTAAAGCTTTGTACTCTGACTCTGTGATGACCGAGACAGTTCGTTGTTTTCTTGCAGACCAAGAGATTAGATTGTTTCCAAGATAGATGGCATATCCCCCTGTGGATCGACGGTCATCCCGACAACCAGCCCAGTCCGCATCCGAAAAAGCACTCAAAGAGGAATCTTGAGAATCAGTGTAAGCATGAAGAACAGACCCCGAATCATGTTTGATAAGAAGCCCATAATCAGATGTACCTCGAAGATAACGAAGAATTCTTTTGACAGCAGACCAGTGATTTGTAGTTGGAGAATGCATGAATTGGCAAACTTTGTTCACGGCATAAGTGATGTCTGTTCCAGTTTAGTATTAGAAGGATCAAAGTGTAAATATGTGTTCTATATATATCCTATGTACCCTATCAATCATAATACAATATACACAATATTTTACCAAGTTTATCTTGGTATCAGAGCCAGGTTGTGAAGCAAGCTGAGTAAGAGCTTGCATGGGATCCTGTTGTGAAGATCCTGTTTCAGAAGGTGTTCCAGAAGTGTTAGTGGTAAAAGCCTGTGGTGAAGGAACAACAGGGATAGATTGTTTTATCATGTAATCATGATCTGAGAGAAGCCCTTGTAACTCGTGGAAGGCTGTAGGAGCTTGTCTAGCAAGAAGGGTAGATTTCAAACCATTATAGTCTTCACGAAGACCTGCAATCACAAGCATGACAAGATCTTTTTCTTTAAAAGCTTCACCAATATTGGCCAAGGCATCAGCATACTCTTTTGCTCGATTGAGATATGCATCTGATGTTTCATCTCCCTTCATCTGGATCTTCAACAATTGGGTTTTAAGAGTATATTCCCTAGACGACGTGTGTGGGGCATATGCACGTTCTAAGGAAAGCCATACCTCGCGAGATGTAGTAGTACCTTGGACATGTGGAAAAGCAGCCTCTGAGATTGTAGAGATGATCAACATCCTAACATGAGCATCATTGGCGATCCAAATCGGATAGTTAGGGTTTGGCTGAGATGTGGAGGTTTCTTTGTCTGAGGTAGTTGCTTGTGCGATTGTTGTTGTTGGACATGGTATGGTACCATCAACATAACCAATGAGATTGTTTGTCACAAGAAAGGGATGGATCATTGTTTTCCAAAACCCATAGTTTGTTGGAGAAAGGGTAAAACCAAACTTGTGAGAGTTGTGGGAAGTTTTCTCAGCTGTGGTGAAGGCAGCGATTAAGGCCATTGTTTAGCCGGAAAAAAAAGAGGGTGGGTGGGGCTGGTTAGGGTTGGCGGCAATTAGGGTTTGAGGGGTAGGCCGAATTTGGCTCTGACACCAAGATAAACTTGGTAAAATATTGTGTATATTGTATTATGATTGATAGGGTACATAGGATATATATAGAACACATATTTACACTTTGATCCTTCTAATACTAAACTATATTATATTGTCTAATAAGCACAAGTGCTCAACCATTGGACTAATGCTCCATTGGTTATAACAACACAATATATAGAAACCTATAATATCTGAAAATAAACATCTACGAAGGAACCAAATTTATTTGACCAAAGTAATAAGGGTGGAATTGACCTCTCCAAGTAACTTGCCTTTCTCAAAGAACTCTTTTATAGCCCTGCATACATCAGCACCAATGACACACGTCTATTTATAGATTGTTTTTTGAAGTTGCTTTAGTACAAGTGGTCATAAATGATGCACACATCAACTATTCTGCTTAAACCCCACCGAGCACCGACCAAACTTTGCACATGATTAGAATAGACCCAACATGACGGGTGGCTAAATGTACATTCCAACTAGTCCAAATCGGGTAAAGCGTTTGTTCAAATTTACCATCACGTAAATGCAATACTTGCTATATGAATTGCCGGGGAAGGCAAAAATAGAGTTTAACATTCAGTTACACCTGCAGAAACAGCATGCTCAAGCACATGTTACCCGCCGTTGTTTAGTCATCTTCTCGAGATTCAATGAAACCAATTTGGTAAGATTTGGATCCTCATAAGCGAGCTCTGCACTAAACCTGCAGATCAGAACATGAGCAGATATTACAAACACCATCAAGCCAAAAATAAGGAAAAAAATGTTTTGCTGAAGTCGTGTCATATAAGTTCTCATCTCAGACAGACATATATGATCATGTCAAAAAAACAGTTGTAACCACGCCGTTCAACAAAACCAATCAAATTTGAGTTGTCAGCAAAATAGGGACACTAATTACACCTTGTCTTTTTGTTAGTCTTATGTAAGCTAGTCAAACGTAATGTCTCATAAGTCATAATCAAGATTTTAGTAGCTCCCAGCTTCTCCAAAATAATTAAATAAATTAGTGGTCGCTTTCATGATGAAAGAAAATTGAGATGGGATCCACTAATGAAAAGAAATATATAAAAATATCGAAAACAAAAGTTGATTACAGAGCTAAAGTATTGCACGGGTAAAAGCCATAAAATAACAACGTACTTTTCAAATTTTACCGACTTGAAACACATATTTTTTTATTACCTTAGTTCACCAACGAACTTTCAAAATTTGTTTCGAATTCATCCATATAACCAGTTTATATTAAAATAATAACTGAAATAAATATATTACCCTATTATTCTTTAAAATTTGTTTCGACTTCACCAACAAACTTTCAAATTTGTTCGACTTCACCCATATGCCGAGGGTAATATAGTCATTTCAGTTATTATTTTAATATAAACTGGTTATATGGGTGATTTTGAAACAAATTTTGAAAGTTCGTTGGTGAACTAAGGTAATAAAAAAGTAAGTGTTTCAAGTCGGCAAAATTTGAAAAGTACGTTGTTATTTTATGGCTTTTACCCAGTATTGCATAGAGCTTCTTGCATATACTTTCACCTTTAATATTATTCCGCTTTCTAAAAAGGTGATAAGGCCCATACGGCACTAATTAAACTGTGAAGCTAAAGCTCTCATTTCTGATTAGATAATAAGAAATTGTGCCGTTAAAGCACGAAAGACCACCAAAAGTGGTACCTTTAAAAAAGAAGCATGAACATAAATAAAGAGAATCTAACTGGCTTACTTTGGATCCAACACCAGTTTTTGAACTTCTTTAATAGCTGAACTCGCTGCATACAGAGAAATCTTGCCAGCCTAGAGTGAATCAAATAAGCGATAGTAAAGTATGTCAGTAAAAACTAGAGACAGCCCACAAACAAGAAGTGAAAGAGAACACTGAAAGCTCAAGCGTGTAATGAGGAAAAATTGTTTACCTCCAAGATTTGAAGCTTAGCATCATGGTCGTTCGGAAGTTCACGGATCTCTCCAGCTAATCTTACAGCCTCGGCTAGACTTTCAGGGAAAAGAAAATCGAGGCCTAACTGAACCGATGACTGCGAAAAAACACAAAAAATGACATGAAATGAATCAAAAATGAAGACACAGAAGTCAAAAAACTAATTCTGAAAATTTATACAACAGAAAAGACTAAAACTAACATTTTTTGACCATAGCCAATGATACATCTTAAACTTAAATATTCACTACGTGAAAAGATAATACACCCTGTATATAATAACTAGAAGGGTACCCGCGTAATGCGGCGGCGGGTACCCGATGACTATTTTGTAGCGAACAAATGTTTTGAGGTGGTGATGTGATGAGATGGTGGTGACAGCGGCGGCGATAAGTATAGTTATATGTGTTTGCTTACCCGTTTAGTGGATTCGTTTCACAACACTTCGAATATATATGTGTTAGTTGTAAGTGTTTGTTTGGGTTACCCGTAACTTTCACGCGACGCCATTATTCCGCATATAAAAATACCCTCGCAATCTCTTACGCGTCAAACACTCCCCAAAAGTATATGATTTTGACGAATCAAGATTATATTGATTGGAATAAATGAAATAAAGGTTAAAGTTGTAAAAATTTGAATTAAAATAAAATAAACCAATAAAAATATAAAAACTAAAAACTCATAAAAATATATTAAAATGGATGTTGAATTAAAGAGCATAAAATTTTAGAAAATATGGTGAAATTAGATTATAATATAAATAAGTAGATAAAAAGATATTTTAATTTGAAAATAAAGATGAATTTTTAGTTGAGAAGTGACACATGTCATTTTATAATTGGAGCTCTTTATCTTAAATTTTGGTGGTTAGGAGTCAGACTTGGAGTTTGTTAGAAGTTAGGTTTGGAGTTTGTTAAGAAGTGACACATGTCATCTCATGATTGGAGCTTTTTATTTTAATTTTACATGCATTATAATATAACTTTCTATAATAAGCAAGTAAAAAAGTCTGAATTTTTAAGCCTTCTAATTTTAGAAGGCCTAAATGCATTATAAAGTAGTATAGATAACCACTTCACAATTTTTGTTTTCCGAGAAAGTAATGTTTATTATTGCATTTGACTCACCTGAAGGTTCCTCACTTGGAAAGGACATCCAGTGGGGATGAACACAGCAACCCCTAAATGCTGCTCAATTGTCCAAGGCTCTACACCTGATCAAAATAAGAAATAAAGCTCCAGAATAAGTTACAATTGATAAGTTCGTGTTAGGATTTAGGAGGGATATTCATGGGGCAAGACCATACCAGCAACAATTCATATTCAGAACCGGTACAAGATAAGAATATGGGTCAAAAGCTGATATTTTATTTATGAAGTTAAAGTCAGATACAAAGTTCTATGTGCTATATGATATATAGAGAACAAAAGACCCACATACAAACTTAAGTATAAAGAAAGCTTACTACTTAAGATACTAACAAAATTACTAAAATGCCCTTAGGATACTAGCTAAGTTAAGTAGTACCAAAATTACCAAACTACCCTTAGGAGGTGAAGTCTCAATATCTAACAATCTCCACCTTGAGTTCAACTCCTAAGTAACACCATATCTCTAATTATCGATATTGAGCAAATTTAAAGAGTGACGAAACTTGCTCAAAGCAACTAATGGTTGTAGTGGTAGCTTTCCAACTTACAACCGAATTTCCAATGGTGAATACATAACCTGTAAAGGTTCTTCTAGCATCAAGATTCGCAGCATAATCCAAATCTTAATGGCCGGCAACCAAATATTCACGTTCACCACCGTAAATAAGGCCAACATCAGAGGTTCTGAGTTAAACTCCACCTGCTTCAAATCAAATTCAAAGTTCCAGAGGCTAGAGATACTAGCCAATTTCAAATCAAACGATCGATTCCCAAAAGCTATCCGAAACAAAATCGATCCAAAACAAATGCCGATAACTTCAAAACGAACAATCAAATGTTAGCCGACAAATTCAAAAAACGGCCAACCGAACAAACCAATCGGCTCAAACGATCTTCACCAGTGACAATCAAATTCGGGCAACAAACTTCAAAAGCCCGACAAACGAAGATCCAAATTTCCAAACTGACAAATTCCAAACGATCAAACAAAAAATTCAAACGACCTGATTATAACCAATTCTTTAAACACTAAATCGATCTTCAAATGCAAATACCAAATTCAAATTCTAACGCCACTTATATAATAAGGATTACGGTCAAAACATTCAAAGCACCTCACAATCTGAACCCGAGTCATCTTTAGCAACAACCGCTACCTGACCTTTTTTCTTAAGTTTAGGACAATTGTGTTTCCAATGGCCTTCCTCTTTGCAATAATTACAAACATCTCGAGTATTGGGCCCTCGAGAACTTGATAATGCTCCACCTTTATCTTTACCTTTTTCAAATCGATATCGACCCCTATCACGACTTGTGGTTGATAAGCCGACGGGTTGAGATTCCAAAGTTTCTGATGCTTGATGACGAAGCTCTCGAGAATGCAAACCGGATCGAACATCTTCTAATGTGATAGTGTCTTTTCCAACAACAAAGGAGTTCACAAAGTTTTCAAACGAGGGTGGTAACGATACTAGGAGAATTAGAGCAGCATCTTCATCATCAATCTTGACTTCAACATTTTTCAAGTCCATCAAGATCGAGTTCAATGCATCAAGATGATCTTTTAATGATGAACCTTCTCTCATTCGAAGCTTAAACAAACGCTTGCTTCAATAACAACTTACTCGTCAACGACTTTGTCATATAAAGCTTTTCTAACTTCTTCCACACACCGGAAGCCGTTTCTTCATCCGCAACCTCGCAAAGAACCTCATCCGATAAAGATAGCAAAATAGTGGAATGGGCCTTTTCATCTTGTGAGGCATATTTTGCATCCGTCATATCAGCCGGTTTGGGACCGGCTAGAGGTGCCCAAATGCCTTGTTGTTTCAATAAGGCTCGAATTTTAATTCGCCATAAACTAAAGTTACTTTTCCCGTTAAACTTCTCAATGCTAACTAATGATGATGATGTTTGAGCAGACATATTATTCAAACGGGTTTTACTACTAAATAACAAAACAATTGTTGTTGATGTTTATCAAAGAAACCCACAAAAGACAAAGCCCAGATTCAAATCCAATAACTAATCGATCCAAAAAAATAGAGATAAGATAATCTCTGCACCAACTGATCGATTCAACACAAAAAATTCTAACTATCCCTAATCCCAATCAATAAACACCTTCAACTTATCAAACAAGCACAAGCAAAATCGATTGCACAATAACAAAACAACCAAACCTGATGTTTCCAAGTTGAACGAATCAACAAACCACCAGCAGAAACAAATCCAAATGATATCAAGATATTGAATCTTGAAATCAATCAAAAAAGTTGATGTCGATTACAAAACCCAAAACAGTTGCAGCTTGCTTCAATCGATCGAGTGGCTCTGATACCAATTTGTTAGGATTTAGGAGGGATATTCATGGGGCAAGACCATACCAGCAACAATTCATATTCAGAACCGGTACAAGATAAGAATATGGGTCAAAAGTTGATATTTTATTTATGAAGTTAAAGTCAGATACAAAGTTCTATGTGCTATATGATATATAGAGAACAAAAGACCCACATACAAACTTAAGTATAAAGAAAGCTTACTACTTAAGATACTAACAAAATTACTAAAATGCCCTTAGGATACTAGCTAAGTTAAGTAGTACCAAAATTACCAAACTACCCTTAGGAGGTGAAGTCTCAATATCTAACAGTTCGAAACAACACTTGCCTTCTTCTAAGCCTACTTTTCAGGACACGTAAGTAATATATCTATATGTCATCGCCAAATATGGCAAGAAAGTAACCTAGACGAACATTTGTGTCAAACTGATAGCACATGATATGTTTACATCGTAGGATTTAAATCTGGAGAAAGATGTAAGTAAAGCATTGAGATCCCTAGAAACTGTAAACTAGGGCTCCCTTTAAGGTTAAACAGCAAAACTTACCAAATTCTTCCTTTAATTTCCTTTTATGATCACTGTTCAAGAATATTACACCTTCATGAAGAGGCCGTTGTACCTGGGATCCATCAAATTATACATAAATTAATGATCGTGTACAGGAAAACGTCACATTAAAACAAAGAAACAAGATTGGACTTACAGAATCATTTATGATGTTGTCACGGATGCCAAATTCATTCGAATGAAGTCTCATATACTCAATCAGCTTTGGAACATCTTCACGGCGGAAGATGTCCCAAATTGCTCCTGGGAGACTCTTATTAAAGTTCTCTTCACAGGTTTTGTTCAAATCTTCACATTTATGTACTTTCTCATCATCGGTAGTGGTGATAGGAGTATTCATGGTAGTACTGATCCCATGGCTTTCAGTTCTGTCATCTTTCATTAAATCTATATTTGTCTCTCCGTCAATTTCCATATTGTTAGTAGTGATAACGGAGTAGTCATACCGACCCCTTGGCTTTCAGTTCTATCATCTTTCATTAGATCCATGTTTGTCTCCCCATCGTTTTCCACCTTGTTAGTAGTTGTGATCGGAGTGGTAGTACCGATCCCTTGGCTTTCAGTTCTATCATCTTTCATTAGATCTAGGTTTATCTCTCCATCATTTTCTACATTGTTAGTAGTTGTGATCGGAGTGGTAGTACTGGTCCCTTGATTTTCAGTTCTATCATCTTCCATTAAATCTATGTTTGTCACCCCGTCATTTTCCACATTCTTAGTAGTTGTGATCGGAGTGGTAGTACTGATCCCATGGCTTTCTGTTCTATCATCTTCCATTGAATGTACACATGTCTCTCCATCATTTTCCGTTTTGTTGGTAGTGGCGATCGTAGTATTCATGGTAGTACCAATGCCTTGGCTTCCAGTTCTATCATCTTCAATCAAATCTACATTTGGAGTTGAAACCTACCTCAGACCGGTCGAAGCAATCTATAGCCTTCACAACTCTGTTATCATCTTTCATTCTTTCGTTAGTTGTCTCTCGAATTCCTTTCCACATGACCATTGGGTCCCAACCTAACATTGATGATTCATCACAAACCTTCTTTACTATAACAGGTACACCTTTCATCCACTGCTTCTCAATTCAGTGATCCCTTCACCTTTATATCATAACAGGACGGAGCATACAAGAAATTGTCATCACTATTCTCCGTCCCTGCATACTGGCAGAGCCTGCTGCTTAAACCGTCTATCTTTGGGAGGTCAATGTCATACATTTTACGTACCGCTAACCATCATCAGCATTTTTCACAAGCTTTGCAAACCAGTTCATCTTAAAAATACGCTTTAACATCAAGGCTGAGTTCCCACAGCCACCATATTCCTTCGGAGGACATGGAACACTACCATCGATGTTAGCTTTCCAATCACAAAGCTTATCGGATAATCTCAATGCTTGTGTCAAAGGTTTGTCTTGATTTTCAAGAGTATCTCAGATCTTCATTTCTTCCATCAGTCTGCATTTTGCTCACCTCTGCTCCACCCGGATCTTTTGAGGCTTTCCGTACATCTTGACAGCATCCGAGGCATATATCATACGAGCAATTCCCACAAAGTTGCGGTGATAATCAATTATAGGTATTCTGCAGAAGTCACTGCCACACGAAACATCCTAATAAGTTACCTTCCGTATGCACATGAAAGAAGCTCCTATGCTAAGCACATGATACTTTAAGGAGCTGGAATGTGATGAAAAAGTCATTGATAGTGACATTACCAGCACATATGTTCATCTGCATTAAGTTTCATCCTGGGAAGTTCTATTCTGTTTCCTGAAGCAAATGTAAATATAAAAAAAGAGTATTAGATAAAAGACATATGTGCCTTCAATCTTTAAAAGTATCGTACCTCGAAACTTTTTTTCCAGTTCTAACTCAGAGCACTGTTCAAAGTGGATCTGCTTAACCACAGGAAGCACCAAAAACAACAGACAGAAAAGATGTTCCAGCTTCTCTTGCGCAGGTATGTCCCGTATCTTTCCCTACAAGTTGAAAATAATTATGGTCATTCTGATGATGAAAACACAAAAATATTACGATGACAGAGTTGCTTGTTCTATTTTCTACAAAATGGTTGTGTTTTTTATCTTACTAGACCACTGAGAGTCGTTACCTTTATCATATTATCGCCTCGCAAACACATCTTGCAAGTACAACAACCTCGACATGCAGGACAAATTTTATGAACTTCTTCTGCTGGCATGTCAGGATAACTACAAAAGGGGGAAAAGTTGAGAAATTATAGCTTTAAGCAGTGACATTTTCCAAATACAGATAATCTTACCACGTGGAGATGCATTCATCACAGCATCTCCTCATCACATTTAAGGCACCATACAATATTATGCATGTCATCCCGTCGGCACTGATGACAAACTTGCCCACTTGTATCCTCAGCTGATTCTGAATTCCCATCAGAAGTTTCCTGAAAATGAGCCAAATAAAGAAGTACGTGAACACAATAAAAACTACTACCTAACAAACTTAAGTTCAAGTAAAATCAATATGGCAACGGGAAGTATTTGAAAACAATGAACGTTCAATCAAGCTACCGCCTCCCTATGGTTCCTCTTATTTTTATTTCGGTTCATGTTACATAGAATTTAAAGGGATGACGTAGATAATCTCATATATTCTATTAGTTTTGCAGCTCAATTCAGCTTGGCGTCTTTTTCTCCACATGGACCGTATAGATTTGAAAGTACAAGGCAGCATTATGAAACAACTAGAATTTTAGCACGACACTCAGATCATTTTTATACAAAGTGCTTGTATATAATGTCAGGATTAGATCCCTAACAACCCGGTTACTAGCAACGGATAACTCGATCTCGAAGACCTGGTCGACAGAAAAGAAAGAATATGCACAAGTAAGGATCCCTAATCGATTGTTTGATTAGTATTGAAAGAATGCGTTACAAGACCCCTCCCCCCTCACCTCCTTTTATAGAGATGAGGGGGAGATAAACCGACTCTAACAATGACATCTAAGTCGGTTCCTAAAAACAGAAAAAGGAAAACGTAAAGCTTGAGACTCAAGAAAATATGACACTTTAACCCCTAGACTTAATAACATGCTAATATAGAGACTAATCTTCCAACAATTTCCACCTTAGGCTTTATATTAGCCTATACCGACACTCAGCAACTCCAAGCAGTGTCGAAACTTAAGTCCAGGTACCACCTTCGTCAAGGCATCCGCAGCATTGTGTTCAGTACCCACCTTCAGAACTTCAATCGTCTTTGCTTCCAAGACCTCTCTGATAAAGTGATAACGCACATTGATATGCTTAGTCCTTTCATGAAAAACATGATTCCGCGATAAATGAATCGCGCCCTGATTATCACAATTAACTGCCACAGTGTTAAGCTCCACGCCCAACTCTTCCAAGAGTCCCCTTAGCCAAATAGCTTCCTTCACAGCCTCTGTAAGGGCCATATACTCCGCCTCTGTAGTTGAAAGAGCCACCACGTGTTGTAGCGTTGCCTTCCAGCTTACAACACATCCTTGTACTAAAAAAGCGTAACCAGTGATAGACCTACCTTTATCCGGATCCTTAGCGTAGTCTGAATCAACAAAACCTGTTACGTCCACATGGTTGTCACGATTTGTCCCATACACCAAACCCACGTTTGTAGTGCCCTGCAAATATTTCAAAATCCACTTCACTGCTTCCCAATGCTTTTTACCCGGATTCGCCAAATATCTGCTAACTACATTACCGATACGCTATGTCGGCCTCGTGCACACCATTAAGTACATTAAGCTCCCAACCGCATTTGCATACGGCACCTTACTCATCCTTTCAACATCACAATCCCTAACCGGGCAATCCTTCAACGACAGCTTGAATTGCCCACCCAATGGCATCTGAACCGATTTCCCATTGTCTATTCTATAATTATTTAAAATCTTAGAAACATACCCGGATTGTGACACCCTCGAATCTTGCGACTCCGATCCCTGATGATCTCCATACCAAGAATCTTCTTTGCTTCCCCGAGCTCTTTCATGTCGAACTCCTTTTAAGCAAAGACTTGATAGACCCAATCTCAGCCTTGCTTTTACAAGCAATCAAAATATCATCTACATATAACAATAGATAGATATACTCACCTGGTGCATAACTCCTGTAATATACACAGCTGTCGTAACTGCTACGCTTAAACCCGTTGCTCAGCATATACTCATCAAACCTCCTATGCCATTGCCTAGGTGACTGCTTCAATCCATAAAGGGATTTCTTTAACAAACATACCTTGTTACCTTGTTCATAACCCTGTGGTTGTCTCATGTAGATCACTTCTTCAAGATTACCATGTAAAAATGCCGTCTTTACATCAAGCTGCTCCAGCTCATAATCTCTACACGCAGTCAATGCAAGTATAACCCGAATAGATGTGTGTCGAACTACCGGCGAAAATACTTCATTATAGTCAATACCTGCCCTCTGTGTGAATCCACGAGCCACCAACCTCGCCTTGTACCTAGGCTTTTGAACACCTTCAATCCCTTCCTTTATCTTGAACAGCCATTTCACAGCACTCACCAACTTTTGCCCAGCTGGATGATCTACTAACTCATAGGTCTTATTCTTCCTCAGAGAATCCATCTCTTCATCCATAGCGGCTTTCCACTTAGAACTGTCTTCACAAGCAACTGCCTCCTGGTATGTTAATGGTTCATGAGTATCTTCTTCCTCTGCTGCAGACAAATGCGTAAGCGCCATATTACTTTCATCCCGAAACCTCAAAGGTTTCGTTCTTGTCCTTGGCTCTCTATCCCAAACCAACTGATAATCTGTGAGATCCGGTGTTTGATCATGATCCTGATCCCCTGCATCTTCATCATCGCCATCTTCCCGATCATCCACCGATCTTCCTCAAGCGAACGATTATTTAACCTCTGCAGTTCCACCTCAACCTGTAATTCCTCAACAGACTTATCAGTTACTTGCACAGAATCCTTCAACGTGTCTTTGTACATGACACTTTCATTGAAGACCACGTCCCCTTAGTGACTATCTTAGGTGATTCACACCTTCGTGATACCCCAAAGAACGCATTTTACTGCTTCGGCTCACTCGGCTTACCTTGTTTAACGTGTGAATATGCGACACGTACCAAAATCCTCAACATCTCATAATCACTTGGATGTCCCGACCACATCTCCATAGGAGTCTTTTTCTCAATCGCTGTCGATGGTGACCTATTTATAAGATATGCGGCCGTACATGTCGCTCCGCCAGAAGGTCTTGGGCAATCCATGAATTAATAAACAAATGCCTTATCCATGAGAGTTCTATTCATCCGTTCTGCTAATCCATTCGCTGCGGCATCCCGTAACTGTCAAATGTCTAGCAATCCCACTCTCAATGCACAACTGTTCAAACTCCCTGCTACGAACTCAAGACCATTATCTGTCCTAAGCTTCTTAACCGTCCTCCCGTCTTATTCTCTACTAACTGTTTCCACTCTTTGAACTTTCCAAATGCTTCGTGTTTGAACCTGAGAATATAAACCCATACCCTTCTGGAATAATCATCAACGATATATAAGAAATACCTCTTACCTCCTAATGATTCCACCTGAGACAGACTCCATAAATCTGAATGAACATAGTCTATCACTCCCTGAGTAGTGTGCCTTCCTACACCGAAACTGACTCGATGTGACTTTCCGCAACACTCTCACAAAAATCGAGCTTACCTAGACTCTTCTTGCCAAACAACTCCTGCTTCTCCAGCACCTGTAGTCCCCTCATCGATATGTCCTCGTTTGTGCCAAACTGGGCAAGATCTGTTTTTCTTCAACACTAGCATTAAGCTCACCCGCCACTGCATGGCCATCCAAAGAGTATACACAATTTTTCCTTCGGGTTCCGGATAAACAACCTGGAACCATTAATCACCTTGATTTTGTTCGACTGCAATTTTATGGTATATCCCTCTTTTTTAAGAGTTCCCAGCGATATCAAGTTTCTTTTCATTTGGAATATACCCGACATTGTCTAACACAAAACTTGACCCATCTTTCGTTGTACCTTACCTTGCCAATACCTCTGATCTTGCACTCCCTGTTGTCACCCAACGTACCCCGCCCCATCGCATTCCGAGAAAATCAAAAATAAATCTAACCTTGGTGTCATATGGTATGAACCTCTTGAATCCATGATCCAATCTAGCAAAGCCTCTGCACTCATAACCATCATCACCTCAGAACCGTCATAAATCGAACCACTAGAGCTTGGTTGATCATCTTTCTTGACGAAACCATTTGACTTCTTGCGATTATTCTTCGGACAGCTTCAAGTGCTCTGATTGGCAAATATAGCACTTGAGTCTTCCACCTCAAGACTTCGATCTTGACTTTCCCTAGACTGAGCGCATTCCTGCGATCGATCTTCCCTCACGTATAACCCTTCACCATCATCCCCTTTAGATCTTTTTTGATTTTGAATTCAGTGTGGCCATCACATCCTCCAAAGTCAAAGCTTCCCGTCCATAAAGCAAAGTATCACAAAGTGTTCAGATGATGTAAAGAAGTGAGTAATAATAAAGCAAGATCTTCATCCTCGAATTTTACCTCAATATTTGCTAAATCAACAACGATTTTGTTGAACTCATCTATATGCTCGAAATCGTCGTCCAGCCGGCATGTAGAATGTGTACAACTTCTTCTTCAGGTACAACTTGTTGGCCAAGGACTTTGTCATGTACAAAGTCTCGAGCTTGGTCCAAACCCCCGCTGCAGTCGTCTCCCCGGTAACCTCTCTCAGAACCTTGTTACCTAAACACAAAATCATGGCATGTGAGCTTCTTGTTTAGCTCAGATTTTGCTGTAGCATCCATAGTCGCGGGTAAAACCTCCAGAGCTGCTTCACATCCATGTTGGATTAATAAAGCACGCATCTTAACTCTCCATAACCCGAAATCACCGTTCCATCGAATTCTCGATCTCAAACTTGGCTCCGTCATTCTTAATCCCTTTATTAATTTGCTAAACCTTGTGAAAAACCTCACAATCACAAACCAACAAAGCCCCTTGTGCAATACCCTCTTAATTAAATATCCTTTTGTTTTCTAAATAATAAAACAAAAACTATGGTGTCCCACTAAAAAAACCATACACCGATCTTCTTTTAAATAAAAAACCATCCACTCATTACTTATCCTCTTGACTTTAAATAAAAGCCAACCACTGTCTTTCTTCTTCCTTTAACACGACAAAGAAACAACCACCTGTTGATCTTCAACAAACCAAAAACCAACTAACCCTTAAGCCTCCTATACCTTGTCACAAACCCGGACAATCGAAGACCCAAGAACCCTTCTCGATCGATCCTAGATAACCAGCGAACCTGTGAACCTGGCTCTCTGATACCACTTGTCAGGATTAGATCCCTAACAACCCGGTTACTAGCAACGGATAGCTCGATCTCGAAGACGTGGTCGACAGAAAAGAAAGAATATGCACAAGTAAGTATCCCTAATCGATTGTTTGATTAGTATTGAAAGAATGCGTTACAAGACCCCTCCCCCCTCACCTCCTTTTATAGAGATGAGGGGGGAGATAAACCGACTCTAACAATGACATATAAGTCGGTTCCTAAAAACAGAAAAAGGAAAAACGTAAAGCTTGGGACTCAAGCAAATATGACACTTTAACCCCTAGACATAATAACATGCTAATATAGAGACTAATCTTCCAACATATAAACATAGGAAATTTATCAAAGACAATACAGATTTGTAATTCTGCATACCGTCATAGCACTAGCACCATGCATCTTCTCTCGATCCGCTTTTGATGAATCCGCAATGGAAGAAGGTGTCATGTAAGCCCTTGGAGTCTCAGCAGATTCCGCCATATCTATATGCAGATCGTCATTTGATTTTGAAGATATGTGAACTGACGAGTTTTTGAAAGAAGGTTTTTCGGGTGAATAGCTAATATGTCGCTTTGCTAACATTTCCATGCTTCTACTCCCCGAGGCTGTCATTGGGTAATCCTCGAGTGGTGAATCCATATCATCACTCTTACTTTCTAAATAATCACACTTTCACTGTGGTAGTCGTCTTTGCTCTCTTGAGACTCGCCCTCATTGCATTCTGTTTCTTTGCTTGAATGTAGTGCTTTTCGCAAACTGTTTTGTCTGGCATAGACATGGCGTGGCATCTCCATCGTTTACCGTCCGATCTCTTACAACGTAAATCATCAGGAATTCCATTATTTTCCTCTGCAGGGCCAGAGACAGGGGTTGATACCGCAGATCCATTATACTTCGTATTATACAACAAAACTGACACAAAATATGTTACACTAAACCATCCGCCTAAGTCAACCTGCATTAAAGCAACGCATATATTTCATAAGTAACGGGATAGAGATAACTAAATGGACTTAAGCTAACATAAGCTAACATCAATAGTTACGTTATCATAAGCGATCAAATCATCAGAAATAGCCACGGCTGCACCATTTAAACAATCCAAAAGGTGTTGGGCACGCAACCCATCCCGCCCACAAAAAGTACCACGAGGGAAAGTCTTGATCATGTCAAGAACGGTAGAAGGGGATGCGGTAAGGTGATGATGATCAATAGGTATATCAGGCAAAGAAGGAGCAGACTGGAAAGGGTGCTTAGCTTTTAAGTCCTCAAGAGTAGAAGCATCATAAGGTGCAATACCAGAACACGAAAGAACTCTGACCGCAGCAGTATAATGACCATCACAAATCTTCCTCTTACATTGCTTGACATTGCGGTCACCCAAATCCAAGCTATCATCATCAATATCAGACCATAATGGAGAAGGTTCGGCTAAAACCTCACGCACAACCTGCAAACTGCCACCAGGGGTGCCCCATGCATGAATAGCATTAACAATATACTCTTCCTGGCGTTGACGCTTAGTGACCGAGCTACACTCTTGATTAATCCTCGGGCAAAAGGTTTTAAGGAGACAAAGAGGCATGACTAACAAACCAACCCAACAAGAAATGTCATCAGGCGTGCAGATCACCTTATCAAGATCTCTTTTCAAAACACGAGAGAACTCTAAACGACATTTGGGAGGGATGGATTTGACAGTCCGCAACCCCTTAGAGAATAAAGTATCAAGAAGAGGTAAATCGAAACCACCAAGCTCGTCCAAAACCAAATCCTCAACAAGGGCTACATGGGAGGGAACCTGTGGTTTGGTGAGATCATATAAAACGAATCGAACAACACCATCACTACAATCAGGGGGTGACACAAAATCAGAACCATTGCCATGCCGACACTTAGAGCGAAGAATATGTGTCTTAAAACAAACCCCACATAACCAGAGACCCATACGTTTAAGTGTAACTTCGGCCGCCTCGAAAACAACAAGACTAGTAGCCAGAGAATGTTTTGTGATAGCTAGCGCATTCCCATTAAAATGACGATCACGAAGATGAGTAATCAACGAGGTTTTGGTAAGCCCATTTCCACCACCATCATGACAACCACTAAGACCCACAAAAGGGCAATGAAACCGCACAATCGCCATAACAACAAAACATAAACAGTACCACAGTGCCGCAACAAACAAAACCAAATCACCTGTTATAATTACGTAAAAATCCAACAGCGGCAAATGAGGCCCTAAAACTGGTTTGAAGAAGCAAACGACAGATCCCCACGGCAACCAACAAATTGAAACGGGTCTCAAAATCGAAACCTTACAACTGTTCAAAGAAGAAAATATAAAAAATTCTTAAAAAGAATTAAGTTCAACCGAGTATGTTGAATTAATAGTGCATGGACTATATGAAATTAATGTTGCATAGACGAACGTGAAGGAAAAGGATATGGTTAAGCAAGATTAAGACGAAACGGAATTCGCCATATATCACTCATCGTTGGGGTGAAAAGAAATAATTATTAATGATGCAATAACAGATTCAATGAATGAACATATAAACAATTCAATAAAGAATTGAATAAATGAGCAAGGATGAAACCAACTGGGCCCCCATACCTCTAGCAATAGCAAAACCAATCCTATTAAAAATATGAACTGCAGCACGTGCCCCAATGTCTTGAGTCATGGAGAATCGTCGAATACGCTTTAGTAAGGTTACTGCATCCTTTTCAAGTTCTCCAAAAGAAGATAATGAAAAGGGGAGAAACCCATATCCAATATCCGCACATTTAGCATCGTATTTGACACGTTTACGTTGTGCAGCATCAAGAACCGCACGCCCTGGCATAAAATCAGTCATCCCAAATTATTATTATTATTATTATTATTATTATTATTATTATTATTATTTTAACATCACTTTATTAAAAACTCAAAGGATTTATAAGAAATTAGTGGGAAGCCGAGACACCAACTGGGCCCCCACTCCTCTATTATTATTATTATTATTATTATTATTATTATTATTATTATTATTATTATTATTATTATTTCTTTTATTTTATTTATTAAGACTAAAATGTACTCACATTCTCTTAAGCTTCGATCTCCAAAGTTAATTAGCTAGACCGCTTTGAACTTGCCTTTTCAATTGCTTTGAATGTGAATTGCCTTACATGACCAACCCTCGCCCCCTCATTCTTCACATCTATCAAAACCTGATTGTACCTTCCAAATAACTGAAAACAAAATCATTCAAGTCGATGTCATCACAAGAGACCGCGAAACTCTCTACAACGACACGTACTTCAATTTTAGTGTTAGCTTGACTAGTCGCTTTTCATGCTGATAAAAATAACCAACAAACTGAAAAATGAAACATCCAAGTGGATGTCATCACAAGAGATGGTGAAACTATCTTGATAAACTTATGACAATTTTGGTGTTACCCTTATTAGTCGCTTTTCATGCCTACTGCGTTCGAATGTTGAGTTGGTTTAACCATGTGATAACAACTTGAATCTAAGTACTTTTTGAAGTTAACAAACATGTTTAACTTGAATTTGTTGGACCCTGATTTTGACTAACATCGGATCTTCCGACAGAAAAGAATGACTTGTTTCGGTTGGTCCGGTCTCTTCATGGACTACACAAGGAGAATCCGCAACAAATATTTGATTATATATCTTACAAGGTGTAGATGTAATTGCTAAACTAATATAACTTGTAGTTTAACTATGTTTTTTTTACCTAATCCCAACAATATAGCTTGTCAAAAAGAAAAAAACGAGGTTATTAGATTTGTTCTATAGATATATACGACTTAAGTTGTGTTTAATTCATTAAAAACACCTACATATTGATTATTATGTTCACACATTGATATAATACTAAAGAGTAAAGAACGAATCAAATATTTGCCATTTTGCCATAAATTAAGAAGTTTAAAGTATGATGTTTAGTGTAATTTAAGTCCCACATCGAAGAAAGAAATAAACAAACGTCAATATATAAGGTTGGTAGTTATCGCAAGTGTTGGAGTGTTGCATGGTTGTGCTGTTAATATATGTGCTATATTCACAGTAGTATTATGCGACATTTTTTGTTCATCGATAAAAAACACACACTGTAAGAAAAATGCATTGATTACAGTTTCGATTTTTGTAAAATCTAAAAAAGATAATTTTACCATTTGTAATTAATTAATTGCTTTTAGTTTTGTGAATTATAATTTATTGACTAAAATACACCGTTCGTCCTTAAACTTGTACCTGCGCATAATGTTGAACCAAATTTGGGCGTTTTCATCGCTGGGAGTCCAAAACATGAGGTTTATATGCCAAACTCGTCCCTTGACATTTTTTGTTCATCGATAAAAAACACACACTGTAAGAAAAATGCATTGATTACAGTTTCGATTTTTGTAAAATCTAAAAAAGATAATTTTACCATTTGTAATTAATTAATTGCTTTTAGTTTTGTGAATTATAATTTATTGACTAAAATACACCGTTCGTCCTTAAACTTGTACCTGCGCATAATGTTGAACCAAATTTGGGCGTTTTCATCGCTGGGAGTCCAAAACGTGGGGTTTATATGCCAAACTCGTCCCTTGACCATTAACGCTGAGGTCAACGTCTAATTTATGTTAGATAGTCGAGGGTATTATAGTCCATACACATTTATACCACACCTTAGTTAATTCTAAGAAAAGCTTTCGTATACCATCTTGATCGTTTCCATCCCTCGTCACACAACCCTCACATACACTTCAACAATAGCAGACAAAGACCTTACTTTTACAGCAGTAACTGATGAGATGGTAAAATATGTGAAGGCAAAATATGAGGATAGTTGGTTACAAGAAGATGAAATGTGTGATCAAATGTTTGAAGATTTATGCAGATTTGCGAAAGAAGTTAAAGTGTTGAAAGGTTAGTTGGGTTTTTTGTATTTTTGTGATTGGAATTTTAAGGAATGAGCATAAATACCTCTATTTTATTTGACAGAAATCAGAGCAGTGTCAGAATTAGCCAAAAAATAAGGATTATAGCAAGCTAAAGGTATCTGACGATATGATAGAGTATGTCATGGCTACTTATGGGAATAAGTGGGATATAGGATATGACATTGCTGATGTGATATTTAAAGACTTGTGGGAAAAATATGGGAATAAGGAGTTTGAGAAAGGTTAGACTTAATGTTTGCAAGCTAAGAAAGTTGTAATGGGTGAACTCTGATTTCTTTCTGTTTTGGCTATCTTTCCAGATACTAACTTGAAAGGAAATGAAGTTGATGTCTTCATTATTTCATTGGCTACAAACTTGAAAGTTTGGAAGACATCAAACATTAAACAATAGATATTAAAGTTTGATATGGGAGTATCATTAAACTAAGACAAATCTGAGTGATTTGGTAGAATATACTTAAAAGTATATTGATGAGAAAACATACCAATTTCATATGATATTCAATGAATTGAATATAGGACTTATCCCGACTACATGATTTTACTTTATGGATATTGTTTTTAAGTAAATCATGACAAGTTATCCTCAGACTTGAGATACCAGATAAGTGTCATGAATGTAGTGCACTTCTCTGTAACAACTTAACGCTAAACGTAACTGGTAGTCATAAGGGTTATTTTCAGAAGTGTTTCAATGTTTTTGAGTTATTCTTGTAGTCAAGTGATACGCGTACAACGCGCGTTCGGGGTCAAAGAAAATTTCCTTTTCGTCGAGCAAGTTTTTCAACCACCTAGGCAGTGAACATAATCGTTGTAGTGTAGTATTAGGGTAATCCTCGGGATTGATATCGTTCTCTAGGGGAATAGGAACGCTAGTGAGAAATTACTACGCTAAGGTTGGGGTTGAGGAAGATTATTTTTTATCCTTTTTATATTTTTTTATCTTTTTTATATTAAAATGTGCTTACCTAGATGCTGTTACTCCCTAGTTATCTTTTATTGGTGGTTGAATTGTCACTTATGGAGTACTTAAATTTCAATTAAAGTTTTGATTTTTATATTGACTTTTGAAAAATAAGAACATTAATATCTAGAGAGGTGATTTGCACACTCTTATATTTGATTGGGACACTTCAAAACGTGCATTAAACAATTACATAAACTACTTTAACTGTTTGTACATTGAGTGTCTCAATCAAATTTATGAGTGTGCTAATCACTTCCCTAATATTTATGTTAACTTTTCAATTAATGTTTTAATTTTTATATTGACTTTAAAAAATAAGAACATTAATATTTATGTTGACTTTGAAAAATAGGTTGACTATACCTCAGAAAACCCTTTGCGCTAAATTTATTTGTAGAACAAGTTTATTGATTTATATAGCTTAAACTTAACGTCTTAGAATATCTAATAGGGGTGTTCATCGGTTCGGTTATCGGGTTATTCGGTTTATTCGGTTCGGTTAGTTCGGTTAATTTTTTTCTGGGTATAACGGAAAACCGAACCGAACCGAAATTAAATTTGATTCAACCAAACCGAAAACCGAACCGAATAACCGAAAACCGAACACCTATAACCGAAAACCGAACCGAATAACCCGAATTACAAAATTTTAATTATTTTTTATTTAATTATATACATTTTTAGTACAAAATATTTTTTTCAAGCTTAAATCATGTTATATTTATACTAAAAAAGACTTTTAGTGATTTTTTTCCATATACATACATAGAAAAAAAATATATTTTATATGAATTCGGTTTTCGGTTCGGTTTTCGGTTTTCATTGCCAAAACCATATCCAACCCGATAACCAAATATTTAGTTCGGTTCGGTTCGGTTTTGACCAATTCGGTTCGGTCACAAATTCGGTTCAGTTATTTTCGGTTCGGTTCGATTTCGATTTTCGGTTGCTGTGGGTATTACCCAATCCGTGAACACCCCTAATATCTAATGGAATAAATGGGCTCCATATATTATATGTAGTTTAGATTTTCGTATGTGTTTGATTTATTATATGATATTATAATATATGCTAACAATCAAAATGGAACGGGGTCTAAAGAAAATTTTTAAGAGGCCCGTTTTAAGTTAATCGGGCTCATGATTGGTGGGTTTTTTAGTTAACTACCAAACAGTAGCCAATAACAGTGCTTAGTGGACTGTCTGGCACAATCTGATTGGTTCAAGTGTGGTTGGCTTTCCACTGTTCATCTCCCATTTTACGTAATTACACGGTAACAACATAAATCACTTCTAGACATTTCTCTCTCACACAAATATCATTCTCTAACGCTCAGTTCTCGAGTTGAAAAAGAAGAGGAAAGTAAAGGAAACAAAAAGTTTTTTGTGTTCTTGAGTCTTTTTTAAAGGAGGAAAGGGAAACGGAAAGGAAATAGAGAGGAAGATTTGATAAGTAAATCTTCCTCCCACTTTTGGGAGGAAAGGAAACGGAACCATATATTGTGTAAAAACTAATATACTTTTTTAAAAACATTTGACATTAATAATTAAAGGGCATATATGTAATTCAACCAACTTATTTTCCTTTTCCTCTCACTCAAGAACATGATTATGATTACTTTCTCTTTTCTTTCCTCTATCTCAAGAACATAACAACTAACACTTACTTTCCTTTTCCATTTCTTTTCCCTTTACTATTCTTTTCCATTTCCCTTCCCTAAAAACTCGAGAACTTTTCCTATTCTTTTCCATTTCCCTTCCCTAAAAACTCGAGAACTGACCTTAAAAATCTGACCTCCCCTCTTGAATCTTCCACCCTCTCTAATAAATCCCCCCCCCCCTCCATTTTCATCCTGAATCTTTGTCCGACCAAATTACTCAAAAAAACCACACACACCCTTTTGGCCAAACTGCAACTTTTTGATATCTTTTATTTGTCAAATGAATATATGATTCGATCAAACCCACAAAAAATGTTATAAAAAAGAAGGGAGAAGTGAGGTGAGTGGAGGGTTTTTAAAACCTTGGATTGCCGGCGGGTTTCTTATATCTGATGGGAAGAAGAGGTCGCGGAGTTGCCGAAGACAATGTAGCAAGGATTTCGTTGGGGTCAAGAAAGGCGGTACACCCTATATCTGCTGAGTAAGTGCACTGATCAAAACCAGGTATGAAAACAAAGATTTTTTTTCTTTTTTTTTTAAAGTTTTTTGGTCCTTATGCAATTAACATAATTTTATGATGTGGTATTGATTGGTTTGTGTAATTAGGGGCAGAGTGATTTGAGGTGCGGTTGATATGAACCAACAAGATGGCTAAAAAATCATTAAGTATGCCCTACGCCTATGTTTTAAATTTTGTCGTTTATTTTTACATAAATTTGGGATATTGTGATATTGTTTAATGCTATTAAAGGATACAACTTAGTTTTGCATGTGTCAAATAAATAGAAGCAGATATATGGGTTGGATATAGATAAGGTATTAAGGTGATAGGAACTTTTGAGTATTTGAATATGGCTAAACTTCGTAGGCTTATAAACTTATTTGGCTTGAAAATGAAAATGTGAAATAATCAAATAATCCTTTTGGGGAGTCAGTAGGCCATTTTTCGTGATAGAAATGGAGTAATGCTGCATATTTTTGTTACAAATGATTAAGGAAGGACCTTATAAGTTGGTTTTGAAATGATTGGTATCAATTGGTTTTTGTAATTTGGTGCATGGTGATTTGAGGCTTGGCTGACATATCCAATTAGTTATGTTTCAGGTGTTAATTAGAACCACAATTTAGGAACTTACTTAGGGATTATTTGTGTATGCTACTTTGGCCACTTACTGATTTTAGGTTTTAAGGAAGCTAATTTTCATATATGTTTGAGATAGGTGTTGTTAATTTAAGTTGTTTTGTTGTATGTGTGTTGAAAAGTGTAGTTTCCTGATTTGTGTTATGTGTGGTTACAAATTTTGTTTTTCCCCGAATATATGTTAAAATAACTTTGTGTGTGTTATCCTTTAGGTGTGTCATGTTTATTCGAATTTGATGTTATGAAAGTGGGGACCGTGTGTCGGTATGGTGGATCTGAGGGAAGATTTAACAGTGGCGCCGGTACAGGAGGTCGAAATAATCCCGCAAATGGTGAATGCCTTAAGTGTCATCAACCAGGGCATTGGTCACAACATTGGCCAAGTGCGAACCCAGGTAGCTTTTCCTCATTAGGTATACCTTTTTAGTTCGGTTATGCATATTATATAGTTTATGATATGATGAGTAAAAGTTCAAATCATGATCACTTTATGAGATTTTGTGAGTATGATTTATAGACACCTTTTGTATATGAATATACCAATAAGGCATAGTGTTTTCCACCACGAGAATAATTGTATCATTGATTCATTTTTCAGGAGATGCCATTTAGTGAGAACCCAATCTGGAAGAACCGTATTGATAGTTGGAAGGAAAAAAAACAACAAAAAGAAGGCGGTCACTAAGGTTCCTAAAGAAGTTCAAGCTCCTACAGACCAACAAATGTACGAAAACCACAGTAAGTATGCGTGATTTATATGTATGTTTTTTATTGTAACTTTTCATGAAAAGTGATTGTACAAATCGGTTTAAAGTTCTTACAAATTATGGCTCACTTATGTTATTTATGAAATTTGGTTTCCTATTTATTGGGTGTTGGATCGATTTCCTAAATGACGTCCTATTAATCTGGTTGCATTCACAGATGAGCTAACCAGAAAGTAATATATTGCTAGGATTATATGTACATTCAAATAATAACCAGCTAATAGTAGAGTAACGATTTTTTTACGTTTATCTTAATGCCGATACAATCGTAAGTCCTTGATGTTTTATGGTTGTTAAGTTGAATTTTAATTGAATTTTGGAACAGAAGGTGTTTTATGTGGTGAAATGATGTTATAAATGAAAATTTGAAAAAAAATGCTTTTTAATGTATTGTGTTTGATTGCTAGACGAAAAAAGAGAACATGAATCTAAAAGTAATAAAGCTCTTTTGTAAGTCCTAACTATCTGCATTTTGTAGGCATTCTAACGGAAGGATGAAGGAGTTAGGCACGCGACCGCTCAAAGTGTTCATGGCGAGTTTCTTTAATTGGAATGCCAGACATGCACACCATGATTGCAAAGGCGAAACAATTTATACAAAGGAATAAGAAGCTCGCAGAAAAAGGCAACAACAAAAGAAAAAAAACGAAAACGAAGTTGAGAAACCAACAAAGAAAAAGCTTAAGGTATTAACTATTTTGAAATTATAAAAGGTGGTCAATTGCTGATATTATTTTATAAGATGTACCTAATCATTTATTGAAAAGGGAAAATGACTTTTGTATCAGATCATCATGTATACAAGGACAATCACATTTTTATTTTTTGATCATTGTTTCAGGTGCCTTGAGAAGGTGACGATTCTAATGATGATTCGTGTGGTTTGTGTGAGAATAGTAGTGATTTTATATGCAGTGATGGACAACCGTCTACTTTTCGCAACCATGTTCTTCAAGAGATGCGATCCCTTGCAAAGGGTGCATAAATTAAAAAGTCTAAAAACAAAAACTAACCGTCCGATTTCAATCCCACGGTTGGGATTTAAACTAGAAAAAAAAGAAGCGGACTTTACTAATAGAAGGGTATAATTGTAATTTCATCTTTCCCTCCCACCTATTCACTTCCCTCCCACCTCATTTCTCTCTCACAAAAAACACCGAAACCCTCTAAAATCCTCTCTCTAAAATCCTTTCTCTAAATTGGGGATCTAAATTAGGGTTTATTCCGATAAAAAAAACCCCGATTTTCACTCAAATTTACTGATTAAAGTGAACGATTTGCACTCGGAAAGATGAAAACTAAAAGTAAGTTGATGATTTATTTTTTAATTTTTGTTTTAATTTTTTTAATTTTAGTTTTTGCATTCATCTCTCATCAGTTTTTTGTCAGTTTATTAGTTATTTTTGAATAATCTGATTTTAATTTTATTTAATTTATTTTTTTAGCAAATAAGGGAAAAAAAATAAAAATGATGGAGAAATAGAGTATCTGACTGTTCAGGAAGAAGAATTAGAATTATTTTAATCTTATTTTATTTAAATTTTTAGATGACAGAAAAATAGAAGAACTCTTCAAGGAAAAAAGATTGAAAAACATACACGACCGTCTGCAACTCCCCGTGAATGAAGGTACTGCATTCATTAAAAAGTGGGAAAATAGATTGTTACAAGGTATATGTTATGTTCATCAGTTACTTGTTCATCAATTATTTTTTTTGTTCATCAGTTAATTATAGTGGTTGTTTGCGAATATTATTAGGCTGTTTGGTTTTGTTAGATGATAATAGTCTTACGTTACATAGTCTATGTTATGTTCATCAGTTTGATTATAAATAGGCTTGTTCATCAGTTATTGTTTTTGTTCATCAATTATTGATAGTGGTTGTTTGCGAAGATTATTAGGCTGTTTGGTTTTGTTAGATGATAATAGTCTTAGATAGTCTATGCTATGTTCATCAGTTTGATTATAATAAGCTTGTTCATCAATCATTGTTTTTGTTCATCAGTTATTGATAATGGATGTTTGCAAAGATTATTAGGCTGTTTGGTTTTGTTAGATGATAATAGTCTTAGATAGTCTATGTTATGTTCATCAGTTTGATTATAAATAGGCTTGTTCATCAGTTATTGTTTTTATTCATCAATTATTGATAGTGGTTGTTTGCGAAGATTATTAGGCTGTTTCGTTTTGTTAGATGATAATAGTCTTAGATAGTCTATGCTATGTTCATCAGTTTGATTATAATAAGCTTGTTCATCAATTTATTGTTTTGTTCATCAGTTATTGATAATGGATGTTTGCGAAGATTGTTAGGCTGTTTGGTTTTGTTAGATGATAATAGTCTTATATAGTCTATGCTATGTTCATCAGTTTGATTATAATAAGCTTGTTCATCAATTATTGTTTTTGTTCATCAGTTATTGATAATGGATGTTTGCGAAGATTATTAGGCTGTTTGGTTTTGTTAGATGATAATAGTCTTAGATAGTCTATGTTATGTTCATCAGTTTGATTATAAATAGGCTTGTTCATCAGTTATTGTTTTTGTTCATCAATTATTGATAGTGGTTGTTCGCGAAGATTATTAGGCTGTTTGGTTTTGTTAGATGATAATAGTCTTATATAGTCTATGCTATGTTCATCAGTTTGATTATAATAAGCTTGTTCATCAATTATTGTTTTTGTTCATCAGTTATTGATAATGGATGTTTGCGAAGATTATTAGGCTGTTTGGTTTTGTCAGATGATAATAGTCTTAGATAGTCTATGCTATGTTCATCAGTTTGATTATAATAAGCTTGTTCATCAATTATTGTTTTTGTTCATCAGTTATTGATAATGGATGTTTGCGAAGATTATTAGGCTGTTTGGTTTTGTTAGATGATAATAGTCTTAGATAGTCTATGTTATGTTCATCAGTTTGATTATAAATAGGCTTGTTCATCAGTTATTGTTTTTGTTCATCAGTTTTTGATAGTGGTTCTTTGCGAAGATTATTATGTTGTTTGGTTTTGTTAGATGATAATAGTCTTAGATAGTCTATGTTATGTTCATCAGTTTGATTATAATAAGCTTGTTCATCAATTATTGTTTTTGTTCATCAGTTATTGATAATGGATGTTTGCGAAGATTATTAGGTTGTTTGGTTTTGTTAGATGATAATAGTCTTAGATAGTCTATGTTATGTTCATCAGTTTGATTATAATAAGCTTGTTCATCAATTATTGTTTTTGTTCATCAGTTATTGATAATGGATGTTTGCGAAGATTATTAGGCTGTTTGGTTTTGTTAGATGATAATAGTCTTAGATAGTCTATGTTATGTTCATCAGTTTGATTATAAATAGGCTTGTTCATCAGTTATTGATAGTGGTTCTTTGCGAAGATTATTATGCTGTTTGGTTTTGTTAGATGATAATAGTCTTAGATAGTCTATGTTATGTTCATCAGTAACATGATAATATCCTTGTTCATCAGTTATTTTTTTGTTCATCAGTTATTGATAGTGATAGTTTGCGAAGATTATTGACTTGCCAACATCTTTTGTTCATCATGTTTTTGTTTAAATTATTATCATCAACTGTTATGTTCATCAGTTAGTTGTTCACGGTTTTATTTGGTTCATCAGTTACTGATAAATGTATTATGTTTTGTTTGATATGTACAGATTCAAAGAAGGCAAAGAAATCTGTTCCAGTAAAAGCATATTCACCAAGTGATGATGATTTCGTAAAGGATGCATTTACAGGAAAAAAAATGAAGTTTCTAAGGTTCTTAAACGCAAACGTGACAATCCGGTTACTGAAACAAGTTCAAAAACAAAAGTTTCAGCAAAAACTTCTAGTTCATCTAAACCAGTTCTTTCCGATGACATAGATTCTAAACTGCATCAAAAACTTCACCAACCAGGTTCAACATTTGATAGGGTTTTAATAAAGTCTTTCCCAGGTCCATTATTTGAAGTTATTAAGGATTTAACTGATGACCAAAAAGAAGCAGTTACAGCTTTAGGGTTTGGATCAATGTTGGAGTTTGGAATTAATGCAATGCCAAGCCGTTTAGGATATTGGTTGCTAAAAAGGTTTGATGCAGAAACAGGAACCTTGAAGGTATTTGGTAAATCTATTGAGGTTACCCCTGAAGTTGTTCATCAGACAACTGGATTACCAATGGGCATTTTTGAAGTTGAAATACGTGATGTGTTGAAGGAAAGAGGAAATACTGTTTACAAGAATTTAAAATCAATTCAACGGACTGTCAAGATTATATGCTAATAAACATTTTCTCAAAAGAATGAAGATTCAGATAAAGAGAAATGACGCTGGAAGGCTATTTCAGTTGAATTTTTTAGTCATGTTTTCAACTATTATGGCGCATGTGGTTTCAACAGGGACTCTTAATCTAAGCATTATACCATCTTTAAGTTCTCTAGAAAATGTGAAAGAAATGGATTGGTGTGAATACATGTTGGATTATCTGAAGTTACAAAGATCAATTTGGAAGGGCGGAAAGACACGCTTCTTTGGCCCACTCTTGTTACTGGAGGTAATTTCTATCACTTGATAACTGATGAACATATATGTATTAACTGATGAACATATATGTATTAATTGATAACTGATGAACATATATGTATAAACTTAAAAATGCAGTTGATATTCGCCAATTCTTGCCTGAAAAATCCACAATATCCAGCTTTTAAATACTGGAAAATAGATTTGATAATTGAATTGGATGAGATGATGTTTGGGAAAGATAGAAAAAAATGGTAAAGAAAGAAGATACTGACGAAGAAGAAGATATGGACGACGAAGAAGAAGAAGAAATGGACGATGTTGGAGCAGATGAAATACAAAATGATGTAGTACCCTCAAAAAAACCAAAAATGACAAAGACATTGGTTAAAGAACTGGGGACTACTGAGAAGAAAACAACTGAAGGTATAATAAATTGATGAACTGATGAACACATGATTTTATTATATTTACATCTAACTTATATTCTATTTTTTTTTCTTATAGCGGAACTGATGCCAGCAGAAGATGAAACCGTATTGATTAAAACAATGTGTACTAAAAACAAAAAAGTTAAAGGTAAGCATATTATTTAAAAAAATTGTGATTTTACGTCTTTAAATAAAAAATTAATTAGCTTCTATTTTGCAGAAGTTGTAAAAGCAAAGAATGATTCAAAGAAGGGTTGTAATACTAAAGAATGTATAATAATTTAATAACCGATGAACATATGATTTTATTATTTATTCATCAGTTTTATTGTATGTTCATCAGTTAATAAAATATATGTTCATGAGTTAAAAACATATATGTTCATCAGTTTTAATTAAAAAAACTTGTAACAGTGGATGATGGACAAGAAAAACAAATAGTACTGGCAGAAGAACAGAACATATATGAAGTGGAAAAAGCTGATAAAGATGGTAAGAATTGGTATGTATATATTAATGTTGAATTATGTAAACAGTTTTAATTAAAAATACCTTTTTGTTGTTGAAAAAGGAGCAAGAGTAATAGAATACAGAAGAGAATTGAAAAGAAACTCAGTGATGACAGAATTAGAGAGGGAAGAGCCTGAGTTTGAAGCTGAAATTGGGGAGAAAGAGCCTCTGATTGATGGTGACATTGCAGCACAAGATACATTTGAAGGTCAAGCACTTCATGATACTCTTCATACAAGGGAAGACATAACGAGTGTTCATATAGATGATATTGGCGAGCAACAATGGTCTGATGAAGATATGATCGGTAAAAAAATTATGCGATCTTTGAAATTTGTTTATATTGAACATAGATTAGTTGTTAAGATATATTTTTAAAATTTCATTCAATAATTTAACAGATTCTGGAAATCAAATGATCGGAACTAATGAAAGTGTTGAAACTCGTAATCCATTGACTGGAACTGATGGAACTGAAGTAAGAGAAACAGATGAACAAAAGAGCTTGTCATCTGACAATATTAAGCTCACACAACAATTATCAGCGATGGTTTTAGAATTTCAAGGGATTTATTCACAATTCAAATCACCAGAGGTAAAAATCTTTAATATATGTTAGAGTAATAATTATTTTGTATATCATATTTATTAAATTTTAAATAATAACAGGAATTTGACCATTCATTGAGGAACATGTTAACAATATTTCAAGAGCTGAAAACAGAAATTGATGACATGTTAAGAGCTGCATTGGAAAAATACCCTCGACATACAGCTTTGTTAGGTGTACAGGAATGGATGAATAGGTTAGTAAACAGAGTGGGTGAAAGCTCGAAGGAAATTGTTGTTCATCAATCACAATTTCAAGGTGATGAAGCTGATTTAGATGTTGATGAAGATGGCTCTGAACATAAACCAGAAGCTAAAGAAACTGATGAACATAAAGAGGATCTACAGACTGATGAACCAACACAGACTGATGAACCAATACAGAATGATGAACCAACAAAGACTGATGAACCAACACTAACTCAAATGTTCAATGATCCAGAATTCGTGAAAGATTTTGAACGGATAGAAGGTCAAAAGGAAATGAAAAAACCAGAATTCCCGTTGTTCAATATCTCAAAGGTGGAGAAAAATAAGAGTCTGGATATCATTTTATATGAAAAGACAAAACCAGTGATTAGTGTGGATGAATTAATTGCCAAATTATCTTTCTTGAACCCATTATCAGTCATGATTGGAGAAGTAGTAGATAAGGATACTTGGCCAAAAATTCTGAAGGATGCTTCAAAAGTTGAAACAACTGAACCTGAAGAATTTTCAACACCAAAGACCAAGATGATAATGCCGATATCATTTGTGAGCGCAGCACCAGAACAAAAACTGAAAAGGATATCATGTTTGAGCGAAACACCAGAACTAAAACTGAAAACCACTCAGCTAAGTTTATTCAATACAATTGCTAAAAAGCTAAAAATGCTAGACCAAAAAAAATGCGAAAAGAAGAAGACTTGGGAAAAAGAAACGTGAAGCCGACAGAAGCACTCAAGTCTCCTTACTTACAGAGAGTGGTGGTCATGAAAAACAAACCACATGACAACGAAAAAAAGGTTGCTGAGACTATCTTCTCTGCACAAGGAAATGTAGAGTAAGTAATCTAAATTATGCTCGTGAATTTAAAATTTATATTGGTTCATCAAAAGCAAAAAAATAGGAATGTTTTTTACTAAAATATTATATTAATTTTAATTGGCAGTTATTTTACATTATTAAAATAACTCAAGAACCATTTACATTATTAGCTAACTGATGAACCATTTACATTACTATATAACTGATGAACCATTACTATATAACTGATGAACCAATATTATATAACTGATGAACCATTATTAAATAACTGAAGAACCATTTACATTATTAGCTAACTGATGAACCATTTACATTACTATATAACTGATGAACCATTACTATATAACTGATGAACCAATATTATATAACTGATGAACCATTATTAAATAACTGAAGAACCATTTACATTATTAGCTAACTGATGAACCATTTAATTGGCAGTGATATTTTGTTTAAGTCATACTTTTTTGATGGTCTGAGAATACATTTTGAGAGCTTGCAATTTGGAAATGAAGTAATTGCTGCGGTAATTGACATGTGGACACACTTACTCAATATGGGTGAAAAAAGGAAAAGTTCTCAGTCGTTGAAAAAACTATTCTGCAATACAGCGATTATTGTAAGTTATATAAAATAAACAAAATATTTTTCATTAGTTAAATCCAATTACCCTTATGAATTTTGATGAAAAACAGACAAAGAAGATGATGCAAGAGGATATAAGGAAGGCTTCGGTGTATAACAAGTTTGAGGAAAACATGAATAATGCTGTATACCTGTCAAATTATGACTCTATTCTTGAAATAGATCTGGTAAACAATTTTATTTGTATTAATTCTTATAAGATGAAAAACTGATGAACAAAAGTATATAAATAAACTGATGAACACTCCATGTATGGCAGGTATTTTTCCCTATGTTGCTCAATGATGAACATTATTATGTTGTCTGCTTCAATTTGAAAGATCCTCAAATTCACGTTCTAGACAACATGCTTCACAATATGAAATTGGGAGATAGATATGGGAGGAATCTGGGTAATTTGGTAAGTATTCAGCTGTTTCAAATTATCTTCACCAATGCGTTTAAAAAGGTAACGAAACTCATTGTTATTAATATGTTATTACAGAAAGCACTTTTTTAAAAGTTTTGGAGCAAAAAAAAGCATCCACGCGTAGCAAACTTGAAGAATTACAAGCTCTGCATTGTTAAGATGCCATGGAGAACACAAGAAAATGTGATTGATTGTGGCATTTTCGCCATGCGACATATGGAAACATATCAAGGAAGCACGGAAAAATATGATGCTGGATTTGTACCAGAAGGAAAAGAACAAGAGGAGCAGATAAGGAACTTGAGAATGAAATATCTCACAAAGATTCTGCTATCTGACTCCAATGAAAACAAAGAAGGAATTGAAAAAGAAGTTCAAGCATATCTGAAATTGGATTTGAAGACAAGGAAAAAACTCCAACAAGAATCAGTTGAAGCCATAAATAGCCGTATCAGCGACTACTTCGATAGTATTCCTACGGCCAATGTTACTAAGTGAAAACAATGTTTGGTTCTGTTACTTAGATTCGTATGTTTTGTTTAGTATGAACATCTGGAATATTTGAGGTTTTTTTTTGTCAAGTATGTTGAAATATTTGGTTGGTTGGTCATGTTATACATGCTTCTATCATCTGATAAAATTGATGAATGGTGTACATGAGTTAAATTGATGAACAAACTGATGAACAAAACATTAAATTGATGAATTGATGAGTTAATTATTATTATTATTATTATTATTATTATTATTATTATTATTATTATTATTTCTTATTATTATTGTTATTATTAAACTGGTGAACATTTTTCTTAAACTGATGAACAAAACATTAAAAATAAACTGATGAACAAATAGTTTTAATAAACTGATGAACAAACATGTACTTGCTTCTATAAACTGATAAATTACTGAAAAATGTACATGAGTTAATTATTATTATTGTTATTACTTACTATTATTGTTATTATTAAACTTGTGAACATTTTTCTTAAACTGATGAACAAAACATTAATAATAAACTGATGAACAAATAGTTTTAATAAACTGATGAACAAACATGTACTTGCTTCTATAAACTGATAAATTGATGAACAAACATATCAACAACTAAACCTTTATTATATATAAGAGTATCAAAAAAACATATCAAGTACACCTTTATTTTTGACAATAAAAAGAAAAAGGAAACAAAAGCTAAGTAACAACACAAGCATTCATATAAGACAACTTCGCCTTCTTAGTAGCCAACTTCGCCTTTTGCTTGCTCTATTTTATAGCAGCCTTATCACTAGCCTTCTTAGTAGCAATTTCAGCTCTAATAGCATTGCACTTGGCTTGATCATGATCTTTCATGCTACATTTGCAATATCTACAGTTCTTCCTAGACTTCCCACTTGGATTAACTGAACGCTCAAGACTACTCTTAATCATTTTTCTAGAACCTTTAGTACTAACCTGTTTTCGAAAACAAATCAGGGTAATAAAAATTAGATGATCAAAAAAATGCTGAAAACACATGCTGAAAAAAAAATCATAACACACGGAAAAAAATGATGAACAAAACATTAACAACAAACTGATGAACCTATGTGATAACATAATAGTTAAAAGTCAATAGGTGATGAAGCAAAAACAATAATGTTCATCAACTTAAAAATCATAAAAACTAACTGGTAAACTATAATAACTAAAAAAAAAAAGCATTAACTGATGAACAACAGTACTAACCTGTTTTGGAACATTTACAATGGTCTCTACCGGTTGCGACACACCAAGAATAGAAGCAAGCCTATCTAGTTTATTAGTCTTTTTCGGTATAGGAAAATCAGCATTTGCCTTCGCCATTAACTGAACCTGATGATCTCTAAACTTTTGCAGTAGCTCTGGATCATCTGCATAACGATTCACACAATACTCGACTGCTCTGAATATCTCACGCAGGATCATATCAGGACTATCACCTGTGGCTTGAATGACTGATGCAGGTGGTAGAGAATCCTTTGACCAACGCCTAAGCACGTATTTCTTTGAAAACTTTTTAACCTTTGACAACCGAAGCACATAAAAGATATGACGACATAAAAGTCCATATGACTCAAAACGTTTGCACGTACACTGATAAAAGTCTTCAGCTGGTTTACACAAGACCTGCAAAAAAAGAAAGTAGTACATACAGTGGTAAATTACGAAAAATTGATGAACAATAAAAGATATGATGATTAAAAAGTAATTTTATAACAATAAAAAACCGATGAACAAAAACTAATGAACAAAAAACTGATGAACAGATTAAAAAAGATGTTACCTCATAAAAAACTTCATTTACAACGCCCTCCACTTGACGATGTCGCCTAGAAATCTGCTCATCTTCACCAGTATCTTGTATAACATATTTTTTGCCAGAATCATCAACCAAAACAATAACCGACATACATGAAATCACAGAAGCATAAATCTCAGTTTGAACATCAAAGAAAATCGACCGAGTATATATTTCTGAAGCCTCCTGCTTTAAATCAAGTTCAGTGTGCATATCTGGAATAGTATAACGACTGTCATGATCATTTTTACGTTGAGAGAATCTTTGGCACCCCACCACACTATCAAAATGATTATAGAACTCCCATAAAGTCAAATCAATACTTGTCAATCTACCATAAGCATTGTTTTCACTCTCTGACCTAGAAGAAGTTCTCATCAATCCCGACATCGGTTCATCCCTATAATAGGCTGGTATCCATTTCTGCCTCAAATTATACATATCTGAAAGCCATTTGTGTCCCTTCAAATCAAAATCAACTAACAATCGCTCCCACAAATCCTCAAACTCTTCAGGCTCTTTTCTATCAGTCCAAACAATATCAGATATTCTCCTTTTGAAAGTAAGATCTTTAGCTAAAACAAGCCCAACCTACAAAAATGAAAAATCAAATTTAATGATGAACGTAACTCACTGATGAACATAATATATAAAAAAAACTCGTTGATAAACAAAATATTAAAAAAACTAACAGATGAAAAAATAGTTGATGGACAACAATAAACTAATGAACAGAGCTAATTGATGAACTTAATTTTATACTACTAACTGATGAACAAAAAATAGTTAATGGCCAAACCTTTGAAAACCTCAGATCACATACCTTTGAAGTCAACTTCTGCATGATATGCCACATGCATAATCTGTGACGAGATAACGGGAACACTGACTCTATAGCAACTTTCATTGATCCATCCTGGTCAGTCACAATAACCTTCGGTGCTCGAACAAACGCTCTTTTAAAACACTCAAGCAAACAGATGTAAGATTCTTTCGTTTCTGATGACAACAAAGCAGCTCCAAATGTAACACAATGATTGTGATTGTCAATCCCAGTGAATGGTACAAAAACCATTTTGTACCTATAAAAATATAAATTATAATCCATGACTATACAACTGATGAACCAATATTATATAACTGATGAACCATTATTAAAATAACTCAAGAACCATTTACATTATTAGCTAAACTGATGAACCATTTACATTACTATATAACTGATGAACCAGTACTATATAACTGAAGAACCATATAATTTATTAGCTAACTGATGAACCATTTACATTATATTATAATATAAGCACGATGAACTATTACTATATAACTGATGAACCAATACTATATAACTGATGAACCATTATAAAATAACTGAAGAACCATTTACATTATTAGCTAACTGATGAACCATTTACATTATAATATAACTGATGAACCATTACTATATAATGGATGTTTCTAGGTTTTAAATCCCATTGATAATCTCAAACAGACACAAAATACTAGAACAAAGATGATGGGCAACGGGAAGTAATTTTTATACCGATGAACATCATCTTGTTGCACGATTTTTTGTGTGATTGACATGATCATTAGGTTTTGAAGGAACAATTGAATATCTTTAAAAACTGATGAACTTATAACTTGACAGAAGTATAAAAGTTAATACTTAAAAGTTATAAAAATGAACTTACTTATTCGTTCTGAAAGTAGCATCAAATGACATAACATCGCCAAAAGCATAATAGTTCCTCTTTGCATATTCATCAGCCCAGAAAAGATTCGTCAAAGCATTATTGTCACCAGTTTGATACTCAAATGAAAAGTTAGGAAGAAAATCCTTCTTGTTCATCAACATTTCAACTAACATATGTGCATCGTTTTTTCCTATGAAATCAAGCACATCCCTCCTATAATTTTTACAATCAACCGAACTAGCTCCTATAAAATCATAGTCCCCATATATCGCCTAAGTAAATTGAAACCCTTCACTGGACCAAGATTGACTTGTGAAGCTTGATATAGAAAAACATGCTGAGTATAAGTAACTTCACGAGAAGAAACAAGAAAAACGCTATCCTCTTCACTAACAAGGCTGTGATTATGACCCTCAACAAAATCATAACACCAATAACCTTTCCCTAGAATATGCCTAACCCGAAAAACTGCTTTGCAATCAGTACGCTTAGAGCACACTTTCCTACTATTCGACTTCTTCAATGCACCACTTTTGGGGCAGGATTTGTACCTTCCTTACTACAAACAAAATATTTCAAATCGAGAATTTTTTCCTTATTTTTCTTAGATATATACTGCTGTCCTAAACGCACCTCAAAACCAGCTCTTTTTGCATAATCTTTGTAATACTGATAAGCCTGCTCAAGTGAGTGATACATCATACCATAAGCCGGCTTTTGACCAATAGGAATATCAGGAACCCAAATCTTACAACCCTCCACTTCAGAAACAATACCAACAGAATGCGGAACAGGTTCATACTCATTATCTGTGAAAAATTATACAATAATGTTTCAATTTATTGATGAACCTAATATAAAAATAAGCAATAAAGAAAAAAACAGATGAACCTAATAGCGGATAGGATAAACCTGATGAACAAACAAAGCATAAACTGATGAACCTAAGATAAGATAATAGCAAAATTGATGAACATAAGCAGATAACAAAACATAAACTGACGAACCTTAGATAACATAATTGATAAACTGATGAATCAAACATGAAAATACAAAAAAAATAAAAAAATGCTTAAATTGATGAACACAAAGATATACTGATGAAGCAACGTGAACGTAAAAGCTAAACTGATGAACCAAACATAAAAATAATCAAAATACATAAATTGATGAATATAAGCGATAACAAACAAAACATAAACTGATGAACCTAAGATAACATAAAAGCTAAACTGATGAACCAAACATAAAAATACAAAAAAATAGAAAAAAAAACATAAAATTGATGAACACAAAACTGCATAAACTCATGGACACAAAATTGGTGAATACTCATGAACCTAGCTAAAACTGATGAACCAAACATAAAAATAATCAAAATACATAAATTGATGAATATAAGCGATAAAAAACAAAACATAAACTGATGAACCTAAGATAACATAAAAGCTAAACTGATGAACCAAACATAAAAATACAAAAAATAGAAAAAAAAAAAAAGCATAAAATTGATGAATACAAAACTGCATAAACTCATGAACACAAAATTGATGAAACACTCATGAATCTAGCTAAACTGATGAACAAACATAAAAATAAATAAAAATAGAGAAACTGCATAAATTGATGAACACAAAACATAAACTCATGAACCTAGCTAAATTGATGAACCAAACATTAAAATAAATAAAAATAGAAAAACTGAACTGCATAAACTGATCAAACTCTTAACAATAAAATTACCTCGATTAAACTGATGAGCATCAACAATCGCCATTACACACCGATTTAACCGCGAAAAATCCCCAATTTTTATCAAATTAACCGATTGAACGGTTAAAAATCCTCAATTTTTATCAAATTAACCGATTGAACGGTTACAAACCTTAATTTCTTCCGATTAACCAATTGAACGATCAATTCGTAACTTATATGAAGAATTAACACAATTTGAAGAACAAATAACGATTCAAATAATCGAATATCAAAAGAGAGAAAAAAAGCCATAAATTTACAAAATATGAACAATTGAAAGAATGAGAAAATTGGGAAATTGAATGAATGAATGAACTGAATGGAAATCATGGTGGAAAAATCGTTTATATATGGCCGGAAAAGTAAAAAAGATCCGATCAAAATAGAAAGGAAATACCAGATTAGAATAGAAAGAGAAAAAAGAAAGAAGAAAGAATACGAGGGGTGTAAAATTACATAAATGTCCTTGAGGGAAAAAAAGAGGGGGGACACGTGGCATAACCAGAAATATTTTTAGACTTTTTAAAAAGGCCCCTGTTTTTAAAGGATCCGGTACTTGTTCTTCAATATACAGGTGCCATATTGATCACTTATAAAAGTTTGGTATGTGTAATATTGTTGGTTGTACTTTTCAGTATGAGCTAAATGGTTGTATTTTTTGTTTGATAAACCAACTACTTAGCTGAACATGTTACATTGTGAAAAAAAATTGACTATGGATGTACTATTTGATTTGATGAAACTGCTTATTAATTGCTGGAAATTTTTTTTATGAAAATTCGGATTCTTGAAAAACTCTCTTATACCTAAACGAGCAACGTACCGACTGTAGTAGTGACTTCATATTTTTTAGAGAAAAACGATAATCTAAATAAAAATAAATCAATTACGTTTTCGTTAAAGTGGATTTTGGATCAAGTAAGTCATAAAAATTCTAACGAAAAAATTTATTAATTATGTAGAAGGTTTCTGCTGTATGAAATTGTTCGGATGAAACATTTATTATTTTAGTCGCACGCATGATTGGTAATCTATTTAAGTGCATCTGTTGTTCATCGATACGTAGCAAAATCTTTTACATAAAAGTTTCATGAGGCTTTCGAGTCATGTTTTTCTGGTCCTGTAACATTGAATATCTGCAAGATATAGAGATGGTTAGGGAAGGAGGAAGATCGAATTTTTGCCAACAATAGGAGTATACAAAAATGTGTAACTATCGACATGACTGGTACGTTATAAATCATTTGATTTCGATTTGTAAAAGGGTAACTTGAAGTCATGTACATTAAAACAAGCATTGATTTAAGTTTAAGTAATCATAAATGTTTCAGCAAAAAATGGAAGTACTTAAATGCGTTACAAGTCGATTATGACTCATAAAATTCACCCATCTGATTCTTGCTGAACTCATGTGTTTTGCAACTTTATATTTTAGACCAACATCTTATGTAGCATATAATCTTTCACGCTTAACATGATAGAAAAGTATCAGTTTAGATTCTAGATTTTTCAAGTTTTGATTAGCTGAATATTTTTGAAGCTAGCTGATGTATTAATAGAGCAGCCAATATGCAAGGAGAGTGGAAGACATTTCTTCTACACTTAAGAGTTGCACCATCTTCTCAGTTTGTTACGTCCACATCAGGTACAACTCCCTGCACTGAATTCCAATCCACTTCATTTGTCATGTTTTCAATACCTATTCACTCAACCCAAAAAACATGTATTTTATGTCCGACCAACATTCATTCACATGATTGAACATCAACTACGAAGACAAAAGCATGTTATGGAAGACATCAAAGGATATGTGTTGTATGTTTTATGTGATGCAGACAATAATTCCTTCCAAGATTTTGGATGAATACACGTAGAACATATGGTAACTGGTACAACATTGTGTATATATAGGTTGTGATACAAAATGGCCATCTATTCATTTGCTGTTATTCTCGACTAAAGCTTAATTATTTTGAAACAGGAGTTTCTACATGTACACAAGCACATGCAGCACAAGTGACGAAACATGTCCATAGGTCTTCACTTGCGCAACACTTTTTCGCCTTGCTTGCCGAAACATATCAGGTGATGATTTGCAAGTATAGAAGAAGATCAACAAGGGAACTCACCAAAACTTTGAGGTTTTCATTTGATTCATGTTTTCTGGGAGTCATTTTGTAAGAAGCATAATAGAGGATTGCGACTTTATGAAAAGAAATCTGTATAAAGTTTTAAGGTCTTATCGAGTTGTGTCGGTCTACTTTACTAACATTGTAAATACAACTATATGTAATCTTTTTACATGAATATATCCAAGTTATTTGTGTCATGTCATGGGTTTCAGTTGACTAGAAAATAAAGGCCTTCCATCTCTTCTTTTGAAGCATACCAAGGTTTTATTGCCTGTTTTTAGTTTTACCATAAAAGTTTTGAATTTTTTAAGACCACTGAAAAGTCTTGGATGTACGGTTTTGCATAGAAGCAAATAAACAATGGTAAAAATATGAGCAAGTATGCTATGTGAATATATTTGTGTTACTATATGACAGTAGTAGATTTTGATTATTGTAATCGGTTTAAGTTCAATAAGGTTGTCATATACTCATGTCATTACAAATCCTCATGTTGCATCGTGCGTTTGTGATTGAATAAAGCTTATGAGAACATAATAAGAGGCAAGTTGAGTAAGTGCTAACGAAATATGAGCATCTACATTTTAATTCTAACAGATGGTTTATGTACTAACAATTGCATCTAAAAAAACATTACCACAATTATTCCATGCATCAACATAGCGTTCCCGCAGCAACGCGCGGGCTAACCCACTCGTTAAAACTAAAATGTAACTTTCAATTTCGAGTCAAGTTGGCCGGCAGATATCTAAGAACCTTTTGAATTTGACAAACATGTTTGACTTGCCGTTTTGGACAAATAGATTTGTTTAGATGGCGTGTCTCTACGAGGAGTATCTACAAGATATGTTTAAATGCTACTTTCTGTTGGTTTTATGGATATAAATTAGTAGACGTGAGTTAGGATCGAACTCGAGACCACGGGATTGCACACTTTACGTATGAGGATTAAAGTTAATAATTAAATGTAATAGTTATATTTATTTATTAATTAAATGAAATAACTAACGAGCGTTAAGTAATTAACTGTAACGGATTAACGAGCGTTAAATGTATTTGGAAAAGGACTAGATTGCAAAAGTTGGGAAGGTTCTGGAATCCCCTTGGGGATGTATGAACCGATCGGCCAAGGAGGACCCAAACCCAACCCATATCAAACTCAAACTTGTCCACCAAGTTTAGTTTAGTATATATACAAGGCTAGGGGTCTTGTGTTTTGCATATCTTGTATTCATTAGCTAAACCTAAAATTGTTTGTGTGTGTTTTGCTCTCAAAACCGGTCGACACCCACTCTAGGGGATCGATCCACTTCTTTTCCCAAATCTAAGTTATTTGTTTAATAAAAACTAGCACTACTTTAATTCGGTTTAGTACGTGTGTACAAGAAAGTGGTACTAACACAATATTGTTAGTATTCTTGGATTGAATTACAAAACGGTAAGGGGTAATTCACATATTCCTAATTAAATCAAATTAGGGTTCTTCCATTGCTAGTTTGTGGATTTGATTCTTGTTCGGATAGAATCAAGTAAGGTACGCATATTCTTTTATGTTAATTAATTATTCGTTAAATAAATCCTATACGCTTCCGCATGTATTCTTTGATGTTTTGTGATTATTTATTGAATGTCATGTTATATAATTACAACAGTGGCATCACGAGCCATTGGTTTTTAATGAGTAATTAATTACATAAACGCGTAATAAAACAAATAATTGTATGTTGTTTGATATGGTTTATCTAGGGTTTTGGTTTATTTTTTTTTGTGTCGATTTAATTTTTTTTAATGGGGCGTACCCCTTAATTTTTTTTAGTCGACATCTTTAATTTTTTTAGGGTTTGAAAATTGTTTGCTAACCTTATCGAAACCTAGAATTAATATATACGTTACGTGATTAATTCATGAATAATATGTTATGTGGCATGGAATTTGATATGCGATCTTGTGACTATTTGTATAATTGTTATGATTTATCCATGATGATTCATGCATGTTTGTCATGGATAGTTGCTTGAATATTTGTTTAATTGTTAAGATATATTTATCACATGTTTATTTACGATAAATCTTGAATTGGGGAAGACTCCAATTATATATATTAATGAATCAACTATGTGCAATGTAGTATATTATTAATTATGGGTTTACGTAATCGATTCATCGATGTATGTGGCTCACTTTCATTTGGGAGAGTGAAAGCCCTAATTAATATATACATTAATTTAACATAGACGTTGATTATTAATAGGGTTTTATCAAATAAAGTTTCATGTGGCTACTTGTTTACACGTATTAATTGTTAGTTATGTGCGCATTGTTTTTTAGTTGTTTATTTTTTATTTGTTTACTTGTTTCTTTATTATGTATGACAGTTTTAAGCAAAGGGTAATTTTGAATAGAAAAATAATATTGACTAAACAATGGCGAAATTTGATTTGTTTTTTAAGAGTTAAATTTTCAATAGTTTAATTGATTGATGATTTTGTACAAAAAGTGAGAACGGCTCACCCAATTTGACGGACTGTGTGGGAAGTACTAGGAGGGGAGCGCATTAAATTGTGACCCTAAAGAGTGAGGTTATTGCTTCAGTGCTGACCAAACTCTCCACTTGCTTGCGAGTCAAATTGGAGTTACCAAGTATGCTATTCGTACAAAATCATCTTAAGGGCGAATTAGTTTTAATTCCATGCGCCACTTCGTTGGTAATTACCCGAAACACTAAGTGTTTACACTTATGCAAAAATACGGTATAATGGACGATAATTAACGCTAAATTCCTTGATTGGTGAACCCAAAACCTCAATCAAAACTTTGATAATTTGATCTTTATCAATTGGTAATAAAGTACATAATTGATTTGACCACATAAAATCAAAACTAGTACCCTTATAAATTAAGTTATATGCCATCTAATTAAAAGGGACACTTGAAGTTGCAATTTACGTCATGACAGTACTTGGCAAGATTGTAATGGATAGGTAAATCTCTATGTAAAGTCAGACCTTACATGGACAGTTAGACACTTAAATTGAGTAGTAAGTGAGAACTGGACTCAAGGCGTAAGATGGGATGAAACATGTTTATATTAGCAATAGCGTTGGAAAATATAAATCCCATAATGATCTAGGAATTGGAAATATGTTTGCCAATTATTGTTTGACAGATTACCTTATTATGTGCTTTCGTTACTAGCAGATCAACTGATGTAATGAATCTATGATAATTTGGATCCTAGCTTTCGAGAAAATTATATGGTTATATGTTTATATTACCGTTGGGCATATTTATTTTCTTGAAAAGTGTATTATCGAAAATACTAATACTTGAACTTTTTTCTTTAGAAATGGCTCAAAACAACGATAACACTAACACTGCACTAAGTTCTACGTTCAAAAGCTTTTTTGATCGGGAAAAGTTGACTGGATCTAAGAATTTCAATGATTGGCACCGCTCTTTGAGAATTGTCTGTAGAGTTGCTAACCGGTTGAAATATCTTTATGAACCTTGTCCTGCTGAACCAGTAGCACCTGAAGCTACTCAAGCTGAGATTGATGCTTGGAAAATTGAGTATAAGCGTCATAATGATGTGGCTTGTCTTATGTTGGGAACGATGGAATCTGCTCTTCAAAAGCAGTTTGAAAACTACTTCCCATATAACATGCTCAATAAACTTCGAACTATGTTCGAGAAACCAGCTGCCGTCGAAATTTATGACTTGACCGCCGCATTATACAGCTGTAGGCAGGGAGAGGGTAAACCCGTAAGTGCTCATGTGGATTACAGGAGCTACAGCGTAACACCAAATTAAGTTACGCCGTAGCCATTGGATAAGCACTCAAGATTAAAGGAGGTTACGGCGTAACTAGCTAATAAGGTTACGACGTAACTATTTTGAAGCCTATAAATAGTTGACGATTTCACCAGTATTGGATATCTCTCCTTTCCCAAACCTTCTAGGGTTTGGGGAGATCAAAACACAGAAGAAGAAGCATGGTTTAGGAGCATGAATAACGAAGTCCTCGTCTACGATTTCCTTTGTATTCGAGTTTGGATTCTTTTTATATTTTTCTAGATTTTATATTATGAATTCATGATATTAATTAAAGTCTGCATTTATGATTATTATTCTCTATAATTCTTTATAGACATTTGCTAGTCTGTTCGTAGATCGCTAGCCTTGGTAGTATTGTAAGCTTGGTAGTATCTAAAGGACTGGGAGATATGACCAACTGGCCCCAATCTGATAGATAGCGAAGTATGGGATGAATTGGCCATAGTACGACCACTCTTCGTGTGCGAATCGACCAAAGGATCACTTATCAAGTAGAGGTATTTAAGAGGTTAGGGGGAATCTAAGTTCCTAACGGCCGGGTTCCCACCGTCTAGATCTAGTAGATTTGGTGCTTAATGACTACTAGTAGGTTGCCGAATGATCCCGGATGACCTGATCATCTTGGTGAGGAATCTAAGAACCATAGGCCATGATGAATCGACCAAAGGAGTCTGGTGATAATTAACCACTATATTGAATATTATTATCGAGGATCTTTTCATATTTGCATTCTTTGTTAAGCTTTGTTTATCTATCTCTTTTACCGAAATTTCTGGTGTCTGTGTAAGCAGAATATTGATTTATCTAATAGTTATAACATCCTTATCTACCATACATCATCAATGTTTTACCTAATCATCTTAGTTCTTTCAAGGTCACAGCTCTCTTGGGACGATACTCAGATTTACATAAGGCTTTACTACATCTGATCGGGTAATCTGCTCGTTAGTATGTGTCTATCCTAAGTTATTCAAGTTTTATAAATATTAAAAGCAGGATGAAATAGGATGTATGATATATTCCATGCTTTTAGTAATGACTTATACTTCAATAGCTCCACAATCGTTCTTTCTTCAACTGTGGTTGATATGAAACCCCAAATTTACGAAAACTCTTTTCTGATTTGTTTCTCAAATTAACTATTTGTTTAATATTGACTTCTAATTTTTTCATTCTTGGTGAGCAATCCGACCGAATCGATCGGACCGACCGACAAGAACGACCAGACCGACCGAAAACCGACCAGACCGAAGGACAAACAGTCCGGTCCGGCATACAAACCGGACATTTAGCCTATTTGGACCAGATCGATCGAAAGACCGACCGGACAGACCACATTCGGTCCGGTCTCGGTCTAGGGTTCTTGCCTAACTCGGTCTGGTCCGGTCCGGTCCGGTCCGTTTTTAGACCGTGATCACCCTTAGTTTTCTTACCTTAAAAGGAAATATATCACGGGTTATTCGTATCGATGCTAGTATGCTATTTCTTGTAAAAAAAATAGTGCTTCATTAGTTTAATTTCCTTTAAAAAATTGGTAAATGATCCCTTTAGTTCTACTTTTTCGAAATAAACACACATTTAATCATGTACATTGTACATATCGTGTTTAAAGAACACGCATATATTGGGTTCAGAACAACGACTTAATGAAGGAGAAACAGTGAGTTTTTTCATTACTTTAGTTTTTATAATAGTAGACACTAATTTATTGAAATTCTTCATCAACGTAAATAAGGACCACCAAACATGTTTTTTAAGTTTTAGTAAGATTATTCTAGGACGGGTTGCTTGATTTTTGAATTGATAGAGTCAATGAAAGAATTACTTAGATGATCAAGTATTTTTTTTTTTAATATCAAAACCAACTCATCTAAACAACCACGCAAATGTAGTAGAGTTTACTAGTTATAATGCCCGTGCACGCACGGGGTTTTTTCTAAAAATTTTATTTATTTATTATTATCCTCAATGGTTTTACTTGCCAGATTAAAAATGAGAAATCTTGTGTATCTATGTTTTTATTTGTTTATTGTTTTTAAATAATGATTTTAGAAGGAAAGTTTTCTTCCGTTATTGAAGCAAAATGTGAGGTGGCTTAAACTTGGAGCCTTTGTGTCTAGAAAGTTAATGAGGCGCCAGACTGTTGTTATCTGTAAGCATGTGTTCTAGATAAAAGAACACATTAGTATCATCAAGAAAGTAGTAGTTGTTCTGGACTCCCCTGCACATCTTGTAGTTGTATGTCCTATATGATGTGTATACTTTTTTCAATGTTCTCAGGCATATCATAGTTTATAGTTAACATAACTCATGCGACCTGCCATCAAGTAAAGTTCTCACACACGGGTAACCTGATTTCTCTTTCGTGTTATACAATGTATGAAATTAGTCATTTCTTGATACGGTAGGATACTACATAGTAACAATTTGAAAATGTACAAAACTGCTGGTTTAGGCAACCTTAATATCGTCGAGCAACAAATTTTTTGTTAACATAAAAATTTTGTTGACTAATCGCCAAGTTTTAGGCTGCCAATCCATGCGTGCTCTTCTTTTGAAGCTGGTAAGGTTGTGGCCAAATAAGTTTTATGATCACTGAAAACAAATATTTGACTCGTATGTCCTTTTCCAACTTGGAGAAAAAGTCAAGAATCTTTCGTGTCCGCACCAATCTAATTTGTAACAGGTATCTCACTTTTTTTCTTTCCAGAAGCCTGCTTAATACGATCTTATCAGTATACTTGCCTACATAAGGTGGTTGGTGTTTATTTGGTGTATAGAATGGAACCTTATATAGAATATCATATGCAGGCAATAAATCAAATATTAAATGAGACTTTAAGTATCTGCAAAAAGAAAGTTATAGTATGAAATATGGAAAAAAAACTATAAATTCATAACGTACTTTACAAAAAAAACTCATTGTGCTCTATCTACTTCACTTATTGTCATAATACATAACCGTTTTCATTTTATTCGGTTATTTTCTATCCGTTTTTATCCGTTTTGACGTGGATAACAAAAACGGTTTTTATCCGTAATTTCTTTCCGTTTTTATCCGTTTAGACGTGGATAATACAAACGGTTTTATCCGTTTTTATCTGTTTTTATTCGGACAGATTAAAATGAAAACGGATAAAAATGAACGATTTACTGGCGGATAAAACGAACAGAAAATAACCGAATAAAATGAAAACGATTATGTATTATGACAATAAGTGAAGTAGATAGAGCAAAATGAGTTTTTCTGTAAAGTACGTTATGAATTTATAGCTTTTTTCCTATGAAATATCAAATAACAATGGGTTCCATTCTATATAACGAAAACAAAAAACTAACTGAATGACAATGGGTTCTCGGCTAAAGACCATCTTATAGGTCTGACTGTCGCTATACACAATAAAGAATTGAAGGAAAATGTCGATGAAGAAAGCCACTTGGCTAAAAATGTCTAAAAAATACAGGTTATCTGGCAATCCCCTAAAGAAGTCAAATTCCATGGGTGAGAAGAAAGAAGAGTAGACTGCCAATAATAATATGAATTTTTCCCAAGCCCGGTATCATCTACATCAAGGTAAACAACTTACCGCATTTCCAGAACTCATCAATACTTAGTATGTTTATGGACTACTCCAAAATAGCATATAAACTAATACTGTATGGTGTTACATACTAAATGGTCAAATGATACTAAACTGAGATATTGTTTTTTGACTAAAAAAAATGATAAGCAATCATACATTTGACATGATATATAAGTAATGAAATCTAGGAAAATGTACAATCTCAATATGCTTTACTAACATTCAAGTTATAACATAGTGTTAACATATTCAAATTTATTCTTGACACGTTTCATTTAAATGATAGAATTGCCTAGTATCGATCGAGTGATAAAATTGTTTCAATCTAGTGTGACATACTTGTGCAGCTAACGAACCTCCAGCCCTCACAAACCAACTGCCTTTATAGTCTCATTGTGCACAAAAAGCTCAATACCTGCAAAGCATACACGTTTAGTAATCGTGTGAAGCAAATAATTTAATAGAGTTAATCCAAGACGATATGGAACAGAGTGCATGATACATAAAAAAAATGAAGATATGATATAACAATTGTTTCCTAAACCTAAAGTGTTATTGCTCACTCTGTCAGCGTTTAACCCTCATTTAAGTTATAACTTCAAATGATTGACATGTTATAATGTTTCATAGAGGTCAATCCAAAAGTGTAAATCATATGAAAAAGAAAGCTAACATGAAAACTCATAAAATTCCATTTGTGCAATGTGGTCTAGTTATGAGTAAAATGTCAACCACTATATAATGCACATCAAACTTCAATGGTCAAAATTACATAAGAATGTATTATATCACCAAAAGTATATTGATCATTCTTGATTAATTAACTATCCATTCACAAAAATTGAGGAATTAAGGCATATAATCATTTACAGGATTCACCTTTGTGTTCTTTTATCTTCATCTTTCACCCACGTATACCATGAATCAAAAAGCTGCTCCAATACTTAAACAAAATCAGTGATTTCAAGCCTAAAAACACAAAAAACCAAAAATAAATATATGCGAACGAAGTTAACGCCTCAATAGAAAATATAACTTTTCAAGAATATTGAGCAAACTCACCACTTTAAATTGTAAAACCTTGAAGAATACCGTATATCACCTCACATGTCATGAACTTTTCAAAAATATTGAGCAAACTCACCACTTACTGAAGTGCAAAACTGCATAACAACTATCCTATGCCACTCTTTTGAGATAGGGTGTGCTTATCAACGCCTTTCAAATGTTTCAAACACTTTTAGAAAGCTGCAAAAAAAGTTAATAAGATAATATATATAAAACACAAATGCATGTAGAATTACTCATCACTATGAAGGATCACTTGTATTTAGTAGTTGTTTGTTAACGCCAAGTTTCAAGCTCATATTGAGATGATATACGTTGTGCAATTAAATTTTAAATTTCTGGACAAAAAGATTTCAGTGTCAAACCGGTTCAAAGGGTGTCCCAGTTTGACATGTTGTCTAACCTGCCTATGTTTTCACCTCTCAATCTCTTGTTGTCATGCTTTCTAACCCCTAACATGGCATTTAAAAAATGTGGTGCTTGGATCTCAAAAAAAGAATTATAAGTAAACAGCCCATAAACATGAACCTTTTTGACTCCATATTAACACCTTTAATCTCCGCTAATAAGCTTACCCAAAACACCCATGATCCCAAATCACTAACCACGCAAACAATAAAAAAAAATATAATAAAAAAAATAAAAAAATAAAATAAATTTAAACAATACCTTATAAGCCTCGCAACCAATGCTTCAAAAAGTTACTTGAGACCATTGGTACTTGGTAGAAAAGGTTACATCACTGAAAATAAGAGAAGCCATTAGATTAACAAAACTGATAAATTAAAATTAGGGTTCATAAACAGACGGAATTATATAAAATTGATGATTGTGATTAATTTAATCATTTAAATTTGTGTTTGATTGAATCCATTGATGTGGTGTTTTTAGGTTGAGTGAATTTGTGTTTGCTAGGTTTTTTTTGTTTTTGTTGTTAAGTGAATTGGGAAAAATTTGATAATCGCGTTTTTTTTTTTTTTTTTTTTTTCACTTTGCAACCAAAACTATGAAGCATTAAATCTCAACCCCATGTGTATTTTTGACTTTTTTTTTCCTACATATGGGGAAAAACGAATTTTTGATATTTTGGGTCATATAAGGAAATATTTAAGGTTTATTTTCAAAATAAGTCATCTTTAAAAATTTTAATTAATTTAATTATTACCAAATAAGGCATGAATTGATTTTTATGAAATGAAAAATTCCCGATAAGGGTTTTGTTTTATTATATAAAAGATTACAAAAAGAAAGAAAACACTACTACACAAACTGGTTTTTCCCACAAACTTTTACCCACGGGTTATAATCTGTGAGAAATTTCCCACAGATTACCGACAATTTACACACCAAATTATAGAACAAATTTCCGTGGTAAATCCGTCGTAGATTTCTCACGTATTTCCCACAGTTTACACACTAATTTGTTGACCAAATTTTCGTTGGAAATCGGTCGCAAATTTCCCACGGATCAGCGACAATATTCAGACAAATTGTGTTGACCGGAATTCCGTGGGAAATTTGTCGCATATTTCACACTTATTAGCGACGGTCAAAAGTCTGTGGCAATTCTGTAGCTATATTACCCACGGATTTCACACGGTCTTATTTAATAAAAATATGATTTAATTAGTCTGTGTGAAATGGGATAGTTACCACTCATTTGCCACAATAAATATTATTTTCATGTTTCTTTACAATCACAAATTCCCATATTACTATATATGTCTTAGTATAGATTATTAGTTTCAGTTATACGTGTCTTCGTATTTATTTAGCTATTTGTTTGTGTGTCACAAGTGTATATGCATATGTGTGTAACATGCTTACGTAGACATGTGCTTTATGAACCGTTGTATACCTATTAACGAATGTACATGCGTATTGTAGTTGATTTTAGCCTTCATTGCATTTTTATATGTCTATATATAAGAATGTGTACATTTGTGAATGTGTAAGTATGTCAAAAACATAATAGATAATTATGTTTGTGAGAAATCCGTCGTTACTTTCCCACAAATTACCCACCGATTTGATAATTTTGTGGGAAATTTGTGGGTAGTTACTCACAGATTTCCCACAAAAGATATCATTTTTCTATTGCTATATACTTACACATTTCCACAATAATATCTATGTGTTTTTATGTTTTTTCAGTTCCATATTGTACATGTTTGCTTATTAATGTAGCTATTTGTGCTTATCACAAGCATATGTGTTTATATGTATAACTTAATTGTATATAAATATACGTGTATTAAGTTGATTTTAACCTTCATTGTACATTTTTACTTCAATATGTCAATATATAAGTATGTTTGTGGATATGTAATGATTAAGTGCGTTTTGTTAGTGATTTATGGTTCATTTACGATATGTTAATGAGCGTATCGCCTCATTTTATCTCTATTATTGCTTAAAACTCTTCCTATATGATTTTACGGTTATGGATCATACATTTGCTTAAAACGTACAAGTTGTGTGCTCATTTTGACGAAAATTGGAAGAAAAATACAATGTTTGTAGTTGTGACCGCCATCCATGACTAGTGGGTAAGGGACCGAAGAGCTAGTCACATAAGTTATCTCGCATAGGTTGTAACTCACACCTACACAACTGGAATTAGAAATATCCACCATTACACCAATTAAGGCATACCGATCGAATATGTATAGTTAGATTGCTAGTGAGGAGTAGTGCACCCTAAATAGATATGATTCTCAACGTATCACATATCTGTTTCCACGAATTTATTTTTCTTGTGGTTTAACTTAATTTTCTTTTAGGTTAATATTAGTTTTGAAATCAAAACCTCCAAAACCCCGATTATTTACTAGCTTTCATTAAAATACATAAGAACACCAAAAAGAATTTCATTTATTCATTTAAATAATTCCCTCATACTCTACGAGCCTACCGCTCTATTCTCTTAGAGAATGATCAATCCACCAGTCTTGTGTATACTACCTTAAAACAATTAGATATGCTGCAACCCAAACATAACTTCATTACAAGCGTATTTATAGACATGCGCTTGATAAACCATCGTATGCATATTAACTTGTATATGTAGGTCTTGTAAGTTCACTATAACATCCTTGTACTTTTGCATTTCAATATATGTGAATGCATATGTTTTTAAATGTGTAAGTATATCAAAAACACAAAATCCATTTTTTCCGTGGGAAATCCGTTGGTAACTTCCCACATATTACCCACGGATATGATAAATCTGTGGGAAACCGTGGGAAAATCGTAAGTAATTTCACACAGATTATCTATAAAAAAATATAACTTCTGGTTTTTTTTATATTACTTACACATTTAGGTAAGTATCCCTTGTTCTATTTTGTTCTACCGTATCTACATGATAAAAGAATGATAATATATATTAACATTGTTTCAAATTAAATTTAACACCTATATATTTGAAGATAGTATACTAACAAATAAAAAAGTAAGATAAGTTTAACAAAAAACTTACATTTTCGGTTGTCAAATAAAAAACAACTTCTTTCTTTTCACAAGTCTTTTTTATATACTTGACTAATAAATTTCTTATGTTGGTAAGTGGAGCATTTTGGCCATTGGATTTGTTCACAAGGATTGCCAACATGGCAATTTCAATGAGTAAGATCCCTCTTTCTCCACCTTTACCTCTCTTTGTATCATATTTACCTCCCACACAAAGTAATAAAAAATAATCACATACATCCCTCTTTCTCCATCTCTATGGCAGCTTCTACAACAACCACCATCGGACCACCCACCTTAACAATCGGTAAGCCAGCCACAGACAATACTCGTAGCACCACCACAAGTTACCAAACTGCACTCACTGTATACGACGAACACCAAACATAGACACTCGAACAGTTCATGGATCTATTTTTGTTAGATCTTGGAGTCATATGTAGATCTATGGATTTTTTTGGTATTTATTAAATCTAATAAAGTTTTGTTTGTTTGTTATATGTAAGGGTACTATTTTTAGATCTAACTAAAGTTAATGTTTTGTTGGCCTTTTAATTTTGGTTGTATCACCTAACTTTCTTTTGTATTTTTGGTTTCTAGGTAATCCACCAGCTAGTAATGAAGATAGGATGAACCTCGAATATATTGCCACCAAATCTTCTGCTTGACTTCGTCATTGTATTCAACCAAGATGCAAAAGTGCTTGAGACTTTTTATTTTTTGGTTGTATCAACTAGTTTTGAATGTATTTGTAAGTTATATTGTGTTTAAATGAAATATACTTGTCTTTAGATTAAGACTTCTTGACTTCTTTACGGATCATAATTTGGATATTGGATCGACCTATTTTAATAGGTTTTATTGATTTTTAGACTATATATTACAATTAAATGAAATATAAAAAATTGCTAGCATTATATAAAATTTTGCCATTTATTTGCCACGGCATTCCCACTAAATAATAATAGTGGAAAATTTTTGTGGAAAATAGTTGTCGGAAATCCGTGGCAAAAAGTCATGTGGAAATGGTTGCCGGAAAATGTGGAAAGTAGGTCGGAAAATCCGTGGCAAATATTCGTGAGAAATCTGTGTGAAATTAAACTCACGGATTATCCACAATGATATTCGTGGGAAATAAGTCAACGCCCCGTGGGAAAATTAGTCGAAAAATATTTACCCACGGGGTTTTTACACACGGAATAATTTCGTGTGAAATCTGTGGAAAATGGCCTTTTTCCACGGAATTTCTCACGGATTTTACTGTGGGAAAAACCTGTTTGTGTAGTAGTGAAAAATAAAAATAAATAAAGGCTGAAATAGAAAACAAAAAAAGTTAACACAGCATATGAATTATCCTTTCATTTGTACAACCAAATTGTACGTCCTCATGGAATTGAAGAACAATGTACTATTTATCACAACTTTGTAACCAATATACATCTGAATATATAACCTGCTTGCAGAGTTTCTTTTTAATGGCATGTGTGGGATCAAAACTACTCTGTAATTCCTTTTACTAAAGTATAAAAAAGACACATGTATTAACTTATTGACTTGACCTTTGTTTGAGGCGAATACAACCAAAAATATTAATTCGATAGGTCAAAGGTTGAGACAGTTGATTAAGATGTCTGTAATTTCCATGTACGTTAACAAACATTGGTTAAATGAGTCAAAAGTGACAATTTTCAGTAAAACATGAGTTTGATACAAGGTAATAAATTTTGAGTTTCGTATGATAAGTCCAACAAAATTTTAACCCAAAACCTCGTGTGTGCACAAATATCTAAAAGTAGTATAAAATATGCTATCATTAACGAGTATTTTTCCAATAATTTGCACCGTTTTGCTCACAAATTATGAATGGTTAAACGACTTTTTTTAGCCCTAAAAGGTTTTAATGGTCATATTCTTATTAAACCATATATGTCTTATTGAAACTTGAATCAAACATTAAAAAGAAGACTTTACCATTTATGATTATTATTAAGTGGAATAAGTACCGACAATCGTACAAGTTGATTTGGATATGCTTGTGAATAAGAGTTGTTCCATAATCTTTATATTTATAATCTTTGATAATACTTTGTAGTTTCTCTAATATAAATTGGGGATACTTAAGAAACTTGTAATCTTATGTAGTTCATGACTTAAAAACTTAATTAGCATAGGAAAAAACTAGTAATAAGGTTGCAAATAAATGAGATAGGGTGCAAACAGGAGTAGATTAACTTCGGGTTGGAAACTTGGACCGAAAGTGTATTCCTTAAAGTTTGGTCAAAGAATTTAGACGTCGTTTGATTTTGTTTTGATAAATCTATTAAAAGAAGTACTTAAATTACTTTTGCCATGTAAAACTAAATTAAAAGAATCTCAGCTACTAATGCCATAAATCTTTTAGAGCAAAAAATAAAATGTCAAAAAAGTTAAATACATCTGTACTCTATATTAGGTCTCCCAATCACTAGTAATAAGGTTGCATATGATTTAGGTCTCCCAATCACTACTCTATATTACAAGGGAAACAAAGAGAATAACAATAAATGTTTTGAAATTCTTTTGATACACCTGTAACTTAATACACAAGACCCAACTTAGAAAAGCAATACATATCTCACTATATAAAGTAACAAATTTATCTTTCAGTTACCTATGTGGGATAAGAAGTAATTCTTTCTTTTGTTAATCAAAAAGCCATGCAAGTTATATTATTTAAACCGCTGTTGTAAAGCCGAATACAACTTAATAAAATTTACTAAAGATGATATAGCACTCGAAGATGATGTCTGATATATTCCATGCTTTTAGTACTGACATATAATTCAATAGTTCTACGAGTTGTTTGTATGCTATTATTGTGATTCACGTCCATATAAAAATGCAAGGTTCATGTATTAACTTCCAATTAGTATATGTTAAACATCTCGTTAAAAGTAATTAGTGATTTTTTAGTTTAATTTCTTTTGAAAATTTGGTAAATGATCCCTTCAGTTCTACTTTTTCAAAAAAAACACACATTTAATCAAGCTAAAATATCATTTTAGACTTGTTTAATTATACAAACTATGATGTGGTAAGCTTGCTAAACGTAAGTTAGCATTAAAGAAAATGCTTATAAATAATAAAGTTGCAAAGGCCAAACATATTATCTTTGTATGAACTATGAACAGTTGGACTTACGTTTTATATATGGTCTGATCCTTATATCCTTACACCAATCATGTACATTGTACATATCGTGTTTAAAGAACACACATATATTGGGTTCAAATTGACGTCGTATTGAAAGAGAAACATTGTTTTTTTTTCATTGATTTTTAAAGTAGTAGACACTAATTTATAGAAATTCTTCATCAACGTAAATAATTAGATGACCAGCAGCGTTGTCCTAAGTTTGGTAAGAACATTTTGGGACGGGTTGTGTAACCACTCGTAAATTTCCCTATCGATTTTTTGCGACAATATTTTTTTTTCTTTTCGTTTCGAACTATAACCACGTCAAGTTACGAGTTATATTTTTTTTTATGAAACTTTTTGTGACCTCGATAATATTTTCTTTACTTTTATAAATTATATATAATAAACTTTTTATTTTTTTGCCAGGCCTTTAGCCCAAACCCGACCCACTCTTGTAATCCTTTCTTAGGCTCGTTAGATGCAATCCAACCCAACACCTTTCCATTTGGGCTAAGCCCACTCGTTTACTCTTTTAACCCAACGCAAACCTAACCCATCATATTCTAATTTTGTAACACCAAGTTAAGTAGTACAAACAAATTAAAATATGGTTTCTTATGCTTCTGTGATGATACGAACAACCAAACCAAACCTTAGGTTTATTATATCATGCGCCCCCTATATTTTTTAACATAATATTTTTTATTTTAACACAATACTTTGGCACAAGTAATCTTGGCACATGTTTCTCTTTTATATCTGTGAACCCCAACGTACCAACTAAAGTAAAACCGAAAGACAAAAACAAATGACAACCTTGGTAATGTTTTCCATGCGTGTAAAAAGAGATAAAAATTATGTTTCTCTTCTCCTTTTCTTTGTTTCCTCGTACAAGAAACAACACAAAACAAAACATCATATATATCATGCGTATGGAGACCAAAGCCTAACCAACAAAGTCCTTAATATAATTTGTAACAAATTTTAACACAAGGGTATATATATATATTTTTTACAATGATACTATGTTTCTGTGAGTGCAACGAGCCATGCCAAAGCAAAACACAAAACATCCAACACTTGGTCTATGTACAATTTACGTGCATGAGAAAACAAAGAAGACAAAAACAAACCGTTGAATGAATCTTGGTAACACAATAATTGCACTAGTATAGTTGGAACATGCCTCCCTTGTTTTACGTGACTAGCGAGACAACCAAAATCAAAAGACAAACCAAAAACACATATCAAACATTTAGTCAAACAATAACATGTGATGTCCTTTTTGATCTTGTGATCCCACGTGAATACAAGACAAACCCACGCCCCCACCTGCTACTCATCTCCTCCAAATTCGTCTCCCTCTCTTCCTCCCTCCTCTGCACACGCTTCATCCACCTCCAAAATAGTAAACCTCTCAAACTACCTTCTCACCTCCAAGGACAACCATTGTATCTTAACCCAAAGTAGACACACAACAAATGACACTTTAGTATGGTTGGTCAAAACTTTCCTTCCTTGCCTCCTTGATAATCTGATCGAACCATGTGAACGTCACGAGGCACACAAGCAAAAACAAGCCATCATTGGCTGCCATTAAACGTACGTCCAAGGCATGCCCTTGTTTGTAGCAGCCATGCATGTCGAACTCACTCAAAAGCCAAACACATGTCATGCTAAGCTTTCTCTATAAAAACCACCCTCCCATGCATCACTCCTCACAAACTCACTACATATCTAACTCACTCAAACACTTCTCACATTCTAAGCATACTCGTCCACTGGGGAAACAAGAAAAGGGAAAAGGCAAGGTTTCGGGTTAAGCTTTTGAAAGCTAGTCGGCACGTCGGGTTTCTTCCACCTAGAGCTCTTCTCACTCGTTCACTCGACATCTCATTTGAGTCCACCGTGAGCCTCAACACTTTCTCACTTGTTCATTTTGTTGTCACTTTTATAAATGCTCATTAAACTTATATATTTATTAATATCAATGATATATGATTTTTTAACAAGTAGGGTTGGATCAGTTGGTAAACCCCTTGCCTCTCAACCGAGAGGTCAGGGGTTCGATCCTCACTCCCTACAAAAAGGCCGGAGGTCCTTTCTACCTTTGGTAGAACTGGAAGCAGCCTCTCTACCTTAGGTAGGGGTAAGGCTGTCTACATCTTAACCTCCCCCATACACCGGAAACGGTATTGGGTACCCATAACCCGTGGAAGACGACATTGTGTGTTACTTTACTTTACTTTACTTTAACGATATATGATTTTTCACACTTTTATAGTGAATATTTTCCGTACTAAGTCTTTCGGTTTCTCCTGAACCGGAAACGTACTCGTCACGTATACTTTTATATACTCTTATATATATAATTATGCATTTGTCCATGAGCCAATACCTACAAAACACTTTGAAACTATTTAAACGTAAACTCTGCCACACAAGCAACATTAAACACAACCACTTATAAACATTTGTATTTATTTAAAAACTTCGAGTCGTGAACACACAAAACTGCAAACTGAGACTTGCTGTACTAATTTAGGTTGCGTGTTGAAGCCACTTGTTACTTGATTTCTTTGTGCTTTATCCACCGAGCTGCTAAGGTGAGTTTATAGCCCTACTTTTACTCTTATTTACCTGCTTTATAAAACTATGGGGTGAGAAACATGCAAAACTCTTTTCGGGCCTGAAACTGAAAACACTATTCCGTGAAACAACCTTGAATCCCAACTATGCTACCGTTAGTTCCCTTTGGGGAGGCGCGATTGTTATGAATAGATCTATTGGGGATGACACCCCCGTTCGAGTTTGACCGGATAGGCAAACGTCGGACGTATATCATATCGTATTGATTGAGTGTACTGGAAATACACTTGCTGGGCTTTTATTTATCATGCTTCTAGATGCATGCACCTTTGTCGTAGTTTCGGTCACATGAACTTGGTACTAGCGTAATAGCATTTTTGCATATAGTGTCATTCACGGAGATGCTATATGTGCAACTTTGGTCCAACTTGATTTCTTAAACTTAAACCTATGAACTCACCAACCCTTGTGTTGACATTTTAGCATGTTTTCTCAGGTTTATTTCTTGGCGTGGGCAATGGCAAAGGCATTCGTTGAAGACCTGCATCCGAAGTGTTTCCAAACATTTTAATACAACTTTTAATGGGACAACATATATTTTTATGGACTTTACTTCCGCACTTTGAAACAATGTTGTAAAACTATTTCTTAACTCAATCTATATTTTGAAAATGGAATAAAATTTTCATTCTTTATTACCTTGTGTTGTGTATATTGATTTAGTAACACCCCATGACCCGAACGCTTCCGCTGTGCAAATTTTGGGGGTGTTACAGGTTGTTTGATTTTGCATCGATAAAGTCAATGAAATATTTACTTAGATGATCAAGTAATGTTTTTATGTTAAAACCAACTATTCTAAACAACCACGTACAAATGTCGTAGAGTTTTTTTTTTACAAAAATAAAAAAGCCCTTTCATTAGTCCATAGGATTTGGTTCCAATTTTAACAACCAAATCGTACAAACTCATGGAAGAACAATGTAATATTTATCACAACTTGCATAACCAACATACACATCTATATATAACCTAGCAGTGTTTCTTTTCAATGGCCCATGTGGGATCAAAACTAATTCCATTTACTAGAGTAACAAAAAGACTCATACATTACGTTATTTGACTAGACCTTTGTTTGAAGCTAGAATACAACTAAAAATATTAATTTGATAGTTCAAAGGTTAAGTTGGTCGATTATAGTATATTGAACACTGTTATTAGCAATTGTATATTAAACATGTAGATTTAGTTTATCATATTATCCTCGCTTAATGTTATTGCTCTGTATTACATGTAGTAAAGAAGTTATAAATCAATTAATTAAGTGTAAAACTGTCATTCTACAATAAGTAAGAATGGGAAAGTTGTAATAATGATGTTTTTTCTTAAACAATGTGTTGATGTTGATAGACAATTATTTTAGGACGAAAGAAGCATATGTTAACAAACATCTCCTATAAAGGTGCCCAAATTAATGAATTTTGTAAGGGGGCGTTTGGTTGGGGTAATTTGAAATTCCGGAATTTTAAATTCTAGAAAATTTAAATTCTTGAGAATTTAAAATTCCGGAATTTAAAATACCTTCGCATGTTTGGTTCACAGAAATTTATAATTTTTTATTTATTTTTTTAATATAAATTTCATAAAAATTCTATTTAAAAGTTTATAAAAAAAGTTTAGAAAAATTTATAAAAAAGTTTATAAAAATTTATAAAAAAAGCTTATAAATAATTTATGAAAAAAGTTTATAAAAAATTTATTAAAAAGTTTATAAAAAGTTTATAAGAAATTTATAAAAAAATTATAAAAAAAGTTTATAAAAAATTTATAAAAGTTTATAAAAAGTTTATAAAAAGTTTATAAAAATTTCTAAGAAATTTATAAAAATTTAAAAAAAAGTTTATAAAAAATTTATAAAAGTTTATAAAAGAGTTTATAAAAAAAGTTTAAAAAAATCTATAAGAAATTTATAAAAAAAAGTTTATAAAAAATTTATAATAAAAGTTTAAAAAAAATCTATAAAATAGTTTATAAAAAATTTATAAAAAAAGTTTATAAAAAAAATTATAAATATTCTATTTAAAAGTTTATAAAAAAACAATAAGAAAAAAAGTTTATAAAATTTTTTTTCAAGCAAATTAAAATTCCTTACTTTTTGGAGGCATTCTGATTCTCCCCATTTTGGCAATTCGAGGAATTGTAAATTGCTTCAATTTTCCCCCATTTTAGTTACCAAACATGACATTTGAAGGAAATTAAAATGCAAATGCCTCCAATATCCCCAAAATTGCCCCAACCAAACGCCCCCTAAGTTTCTCGAACTATTTGATAAAAATAAGGTTGTTAGTAAATATTTATCCGTCTATCACGTAATGACTCAAAACTTACATTAGCATTCACATTGTAGAAAGCTTTAACATCTATTAGGTTCACATTCATAGTTTAATGTATATGAAGGATGAACTTGGAGGTAGACATACTTTGCTAAAGCTGTTCTTACTTAAAAGTTTGAATAACTACATCACCTATGCACACATAAAGTCTTGAAAGTAGAAACAAAACAACGATTTCTTTTCTAATCTCTAATTCTCTCATCAAAGTCTTTATAAAAGTAAAAATAAAAACACTTACTTAACAACAAGTTCTTCAATTGTTGCCAACAACACTACAACATTGTAGCAGACACGATTCAAGGACTTTATTTACTTAAATCTTGTTTTTGTTTTGAGTTTTCAACTTTTAAGCGTATGCACTTTATTTTTTCAGTATTTTCGCAAGGTATGGATCCAATGTATTTATTGAAAAATAATTTTTATTTTTTATTTTTTTACACTAACCCGTCGAATTGAAGGGTATGCATGTGCATACCCGTGCTATACTCTAAATCCACCCCTGTACGTGAGTTTTATTTAGTTCACGAAGTATAATCAAAACGAGTATCCATCCTTAATCAATTTACACTACCACACAAACTCGCATCAAACGAGGCGTTTTTACTAAACATATTGGCGTCACGAAGTCTTATTTTAACTCTTTTTTAGTCCATTCCAATTGGAACCATTGATGTCCCTTTTACTTACCAGTAGGTTGCTCAACATATATAGGATTAAGCATATGTGTGACAAAGAAAGCTTCGTTCCATTACAAGAAAATACAAATAACACCATATAAGTAATAATAAGGAAGCCTTTGGAATTGATCTACTATGACTAAATTTGAAATATAAAATCTTCAAGGCTCACTAATTATAATTTTCTTATGACAATTTCTTTTTTAGAATCGATATCGAGCAATGAATAAACAGATTTTGGTGTCTACTATTTTTGGTCTAAATTCCACAATAGGGATCGTCGAGCCTTGAAACTTACTTGCTGGAATGGACATCAATGAGTAGAAGTGTTGAGCACTTAGACCTAGCGGCGTTAAGGTCGATCCTTTTGTCCATCTTGCATTTGTTGAGCACAATCGTTTTTTCTTCAATTGTGGTTGATATGAAACCCCGAATCTACGCAAACTCTTTTCTGATTTGTTTCTCAAATCAACTATTTGTTTAATATTGACTTCTTATGTTTTTTTTACCTTAAAAGGAAATATATCACGGGTTATTTGTATCGATGCTAGTATACTATTTCCTTTAAAATATTAGTGCTTCATTAGTTTAATTTCCTTTAAAAATTGGTAAATGATCTCTTCAGTTCTACTTTTTTTTTAAAATAAACACACATTTAATCATGTACGTTGTACATATCGTGTTTAAAGAACACACATATATTGGATTCAAAACAACGTCTTAATGAAGGAGAAACAGTAAATTTTTTCATTACTTTAGTTTTTATAGTAGTAGACACTAATTTAGAGAAATTCTTCATCAACGTAAATAAGGATCACCAACGTTTTTTTTCAAAGTTTGGTAAGAATATTTTGGGACGGGTTGTTTGATTTTGCATCGATAGAGTCAATGAAATATATACATAGATGATCAAGTAATTTTTTTATGTTAAAACCAACTCTTGTAATAACCACAATTCACATACAACTGTCGTAGAGTTAAAGAAAAAAAAAAACTAGAAATAAGTTAACAAAGCAGATCAATTATCTTTTCATCGTCATCCAAACAGTTGAGGGGTGCTGATGAAAGAACAATGTAATATTTATTGTAACTTGCATTACGAACATACACTTGAATATATAGCCTTGCAAAGTTTCTTTTCAATGGTTTATGTGGGATCAAAACTAATTCCTTTTATTTGAAGCTATAAAACAGCCAAAAATATTAACTTGATAGTTCAACCTTTGTTTTAGAACGGTTAAGTAAGAGAGCAATGAGGTGCTCAATCAGATGAATTTTGTTCCTTACTCAAATAATTTATTTTCTAACAGAAGACCACTGCAAAATATTTTCTTTGATGTATTGTTCAATGACTCAAGCTTACACTATCTAACATTTTTGAACATTTAGAAATATTTCAATGGTCAGATAAGAACTATAATCAGATTTTTTGTGTTTAGCAGCACCAACTTTTTAGATGTGGCACAGGGCTACCAAAATCAATGGGACGGCGATGATGCTTTCTATAATTCGATAGTTCAAGATCGTTCTTTCTTCGATTGTGGTTGATATGAAATTCCAAGTTTATGCAAACTCTTTTCTAACTCGTTTTTCAAATTAATCATTTTCGTAATGTCAATGTCAGAAGTTTTACCCTTAAAAAGAGAGTTATATCATTTCACGATGATGAATTCACCCTATTTTGCAAAAATAGTCTATAGAAATTGTGTAGTTTAAATTATTTGAAACGCTTCCAATCGAATAGAAATGAAGTTGCAAAGGCTAACCATATTATCTTCGAGTTGAACACATGGACCTAATATTAAGGATATGATATTTTGTCCATTCTCACCCAATTCATTTGCATACCATGTCCAAAGAACACAAATAAAATGTCCATGTACTGAGAAGAAATAACATGGCTTTTCTTACTTATGTTTTTCAATACTTTCTTTTCAAAAACAGTAGACCCTAATTAATAGCAATGTGTCATCACCTTCTCATAATGCTGACCAAAAACGTCCTTATGGTCAAAGAATTTCAAGCATCGTCTGAATCTATTTCAATAAAATTTGATGAGAAAATTACTTAAACAAATGTATTTTCTTATGTAAAAGCCAAAAGAAAATTAATCAAGATGAGTATCCGTGTACAAATTGGCATCACCGAGTTTTATTTACCATCTTTTAGTCCATGCCAATTGAAACCATTAATGTGAATGTGTCCCTCTTAATACGGAGTATAAAGCTTTTAACACAAGATCAACAAAACTACCCGTAGATCAGAACCCAACTAAGAGCCCGTGGATTGCTCAACATACGATGTTCAACTAGTCAGATAAAAATGTCCATATCTATTACAAATCAAGTTTCACTACTCGATAAGAATATATATGATCACATACTCGTAAAGGTAGCCCTTGGAGTTGGTCTACCAATATCGATTAAGAACGAAAATGAAAATTAAAAGCTTCCAAGCCTAATTGGTTTTAACTGGCCGTTATTTATATCTAAGAAAAAAAAAAATAAAAGATGAAAAAGCAAGAAAAATATATGAAAAGTAAACAAAGAGTATACAAGTTACTCATGATGTAAACTAGATATCCATCAAATTCGGACTCCTAGATCATAACAAGAAGAACATAATACAACAAACTTAACTGGAAAATGATGTATATACCTTAGTATATAAGGCTGCCTCCAGTAGGGGGATTCAATCCCCCTCATTTTTCCTGCCACGTCAGCTTTCTCTTTCCGGCGACCTACAGGCGATTAGGTGCCCCAGTAAGGGCGACCAAGTTCATTTAAAAAAAAAAAAAAAAAACATTTTTAACACAAAATAAAATTTCATTAATAATTAAAACGTAACATAATAATTCAAATAAAATTAAAACATTACGACGATACAACGACTAAACTAGTTTTGATTTTGACGATGCCAAATGTCTTCCACCAAATCGGCTTTGAGGCTAAGATGAGTTTCTGTTGCATATCTCCCAGGTAATTTCCAACGATTCCACATGCGTTCTTATGGGATCATAAGAACGGTGCTGCTCTGCTGGAAAGAATACGGGAGATATCGCCGCCTGTTCGTCCTGGATTATCATATTATGTAATATGATACATGTGTACATTATATGCGATCGCTTCCAATAAAATGAAAGGACTTTGCCCGTGATCACCCCTACAAAATTGAGCTTTTAAAGCATGTGGGCAATTCTCCCACGGCCAATCTGTGCAACCGATGCTTCCTATCATCCCAGGAAACCCATGACTTTGGTAGTGATGAGCATAGAGTTTGTCAATGTCACTAACCGTCGGCTTTCGCAAATACTCTACACCATATAACTCCATTATCACCTCACAAAATTTTTGAAGACACTCACGAATTGTTGACGCACCCATTTGCACGTATTCGTCTAGAGCATCAGCATTGACCCCGTATGCCAATTGACGGATTGACGAAGTACACTTTATCAATGGAGAAATACCAAGTACGCCTGTACAATTAGGAGTTTGTTGGAAATAAGGTGAATGATCGGTTATATCTCGGACAATTCGTGTGAATAGTCGTCGGCTCATACGGAAACGATCATGGAATGCTGTATCGCCGTATCTTGGGGTCTCGCTGAAGTAAGCTTCAACTAAACGGTTATGAGCACCCACACGATCCCTACTAACTTGGGTTCGTGAGAGTTTTTGTGAGGCTTGAATAGCCTCCCAGCACTCTTCCGCAAACATCATAAACTCGGTACTAACTTCGTTTTCATCATCCGATGACGAATCGGCAATGAATAGCTCGTAAGAATTAAAACTCATAGTGTGTAAAAGAATATAGAGAATGTGTGAAATGAGATTTGTGAGTTTAGTGTGTAAATATGTTGTGTATTTATAGGGTAGTTTTAGTTGTATATATATATTTTTTAAGCTCAAACGGTTTTTTTTTTTTTTTTTTTTTTTTTTGATTGCAACGTAAACATTTAAACGGTAACATTTATCTCGATCGTGCATGCGATTCATTTGGTAAATATGACCGGCGATCGACTTGAGCTACAATAAGCCCGATCGAATGAAATCGATCGCCACATGGGACGATCGAGTGTGAATCGCCTCTATTGGGGCTAGCATAAGGTAACAAACTTTCTCTTTATAGACCTATGTGGGACTAAAAGCCAATTCTTTTTTAACAAAGATAAAAAGGACATACTCTTTCAAATGTTAACAAGCAAATAGATAGAATCGAGCATTCAGGAAAAGACATAAAATCTTTATAAGAATCGTATGTTTCAAAAAGGTTACATTCAAAAGAAAAACCATGTAGCTGTGCTAGTAAAATTATAAAGTTCGGTAAACCGTCTGATAAAAACCGTCTATTATTTTTTTTTGAGTTTTCATCCAAAGTTTGGTAAACCATGTGATTTAAAGTTTCCATTCAAATAATTAACCGTGTAGTTTTTGTTTTAAATTTAAATTGTTTATCTAAAAAAAAAAGAAAATAAAAGAAAAGAAAAACACTTTACTCATTTTTAAGCATTTTTAAGTTTTTAAAGTTAAGTATAAAAATGTTTTATAAATAGTATAGATATGAAAGTTCCAAGTTCTAGCAAATTTTTCGACTCGTTTCTCAAATTACCTATTGTATTTGCTTAATGTCAGTGTCTAAGGTTTTACTATAAAAGAAAGGATATCACATGTTATTTGTACTATCAAGACTCGTTAAGTAACTTTTACGACTCGTTTCTCAAACTCACGTGTTTCTGTATGTAAATCACCATATATTCGTTTTTCAATACTTTCTTTTAAAATAGTAGGCACCAATTCATAGAAATTTATCATCACCTTCTCATAATGGCAACCAAAAACGTTTTTTATAAAAGTTTGGTCAAAGAATGTTAGGCATTGTCCAAGTCTAGTTTAATATACATAAATGAAAGTGATATTTTACGTAAATCATAAAAGAAAGAAACAAGAAGGTATATGTTTATATATTGGGGCAATTCCATATTTCCCCAATAAAAACACCAAAATTCCATATATCCCCAAGCATGCATAAAAATCATTGTACAATATGCATCATTCACTTGTTAATTGGGTAAATATGACATTTAGAGGTTTATATTGGATAAATATGGAATCATTGTACAATATATTTACCCTTATGTGACCAATTCAAATCAAGGTTATTATTTATTCACAGGTCTTGTTTTGTAATATTCTAACCATGATAGGGGACTGTTTAAAATTGTTATTTAAGATGCAGTAATTTAAAGTTTTCGATGTTTGCGGGTCTGCTATGTTGGGTATAATTAAGTTGAATTCAGGGTGTGAAAATGGTTGCTTATATTGATATGTTGTTGAATAATATTTTGCAATTTGTGAATATGTGATAAGACTTTATTATTTAGGAAGATCAAGAAGTAATCTTTATGTTACATAAGGTGATATTGGTATACAATTTGTTTCAGTGAATACTATAATGGATGTGGTGGATCTTTTAAAGTTTATCAACTTGGACATGACGTGGAATACGGTGAAAAAGGCCGTAGGACGAGGCGCCCAAGGATGCCTGGTCCAAGCAATAACGTATAATACAAGACATCCCTCAGTGATGAACAAGCACATTCACCTCAATTTCATCTTGCCTCCCACATCGTGAATATTCTGAGATGCTCGTGAGTAGTAAACACGCTTTAGAGGAGAACGTAAAGTTGAACGAGAAAAAACTTCCCAATATGAACGACTTTTTTGGTATTGAACTTTTAGCTGATGCAGCATGCCATAGCTCTGTTTATGACAACTCTGGTCAGGTGTGGAGTCTTTGGAAGTTGAAGTACTTACGACACCAATAGTTGTTTCAGATACTGATGGTATAAAAGTTGTACATATCTTATTCTACTCGCTTGATTTTATTTTTTTCCCTTTTTTTCACGATATATCATGATCAATGTTGGTGATTGTTCGGTTTACTATGTAGATATTGGCCGGGGAGTCAATTGTGAAGCAGAAGATCCGACACAAGGAATTAGAGAACTTTTTAGAAAAGATGTATCAACTTAGTTGCTTAGTTGATATCCGTTTCACAGCATGTTTAGCTCAAAGAATTGGTTATATATACTTGGTTTATATCTACCTACCCGAAATATTAAACAGGTTTCAATCTCACTTTTTTGTTATTTATTACTAGTTTATCATATGTTAATTTTGGATAAATAAAGCAGCCTAAAATGTATATATACATAGCAGATACATATGAATAGAATCTTTACTAGTAGCCTATAGTGACAGTTCTATGTGTCAGAAAAAGTCTTAACCTGACACTTTTTAAGTGTCAGAAAACTGTGTCACTATATACTTTTACCGCCGGAACTTTTAATGACACTTTTTATAAGTGAAGGTGAAAAAAAATTATTTAGTGACACGTTTTTGGACATTTTCTGACACTTTTTGTGTGTCATTAGATGACTTTTTTCTTGTAGTGAATTATAAATTAAACGTAAGCTATAATTGATTTAAAAGCTTGAGTTGTACAGGTGTTGTCACGAAAATAGATGTTATTTTAGGAAAAAATTTAATGGTGATAACTAAAAACTCTCTTTTATTAGTTAAAATAGATTTATTTTTTTATTATGGAAATGATAGGTTTTGTCTCATATGTTTACATCATCTTCGATCACAGCCGGTAATTACTGTACAACTAGATGTATATTTACGCAAATCGACAATGTATAATGACAAATAATTAAATTTCCAAAATAGTGATTCTGGTTCGACTTTGATGCAAACGTGTGTTTTTTTGGTAAATTGTTTTCCTCGTAAATGTCAAGCGTGTGTTTTTTGAAAGACCTTGATGCAAGTGTTTTTTTTTCTTTTTTTTATTTATTTTTTAAGGGTTTTCCCGGTAAATGTCAAGCGTGTGTTTTTTGAAATACGTGCTTTTAATATAGTGCGTGCTTTTGAAAAGTTGTCAATCTTAAAATTGATCAAGTTTAAGATGTATTAAGAGATATTTATGGATAATTTAAACAAACTAGATTAGTTTAAGTTTTCAAAATATGAGATTTGTTATCGTGTATGTGAGAAAATTTTTTACTTTGTTATCGTGTATGTGCGACATGTGAATGATATTTGAATTCTTAGTTTATATGTAAATGTATTTTGATTCATTAACAATAAACATTCTTTATTTTTTTATGAACTTTTTATAGGGTATGTCTTAACTTGTTTTAAAGTTTATCGGCGGGTAATAGGTACATGCAAACAAAACCTGTTGGCACAATGATGGGTAAGGGGTATCCATGCTCGTGCTTCAATAGTGTCATCCCTAGAAGAAAGGAAACGAAATGATTTGTATTGCTAAAAGAAAACGTTACGAGAGAGATTATAAGTGAATTGGGGTGTGTTTTGACAAATGTGACCATCACCTATTTATACTAATCCTAACTCCCAAGCATGTACAAATTCACATAAGTATTCTACACTTTTTCTACATGAGTCATTCTAGAATTCTTCTTTCTCATTGACGTCCTTACTTTCTTTTGCTCTCCTAGAATATTATGTGTTCGAGCAATACTCACTTAGTCAAGACTAAGACCACACATTGAGCTTGCAGATAAGCACATTGTGAAAATTAACTTATAAAAAGATAAAGGTATTTTCAACTATGTAATATAAGAACCAATTAATCAATCTTATACCCTGTTACATTTGAGAAAATTCATAAATGATTGTATAAGTTGTAGCCAAACACCTTGCTTCCTGGCGAAGCATTGTTTTCTGGTACACCCGCCCCTGAACCAACCCATTTAACACACCCAACGAACCATCCTGGTGAGAACATAAAATGAACTTATACAAAGATGACACCAAAAAATACTTTAAAAGAACGACAATTAACTGAAACCAAAATGGGTGTGATTTATTTACTTGTCTTCTTCATCTATCCATTGTAAGCATCCGTAATCCGTTCCATGTCTCGAACCAACTCACATTCCCACACAACTCTTTATATAATGGTTTAGTATGACTTGCTTGTAAGTTGTAACTTATGGGAGGCAAAGGGATGGAGGGTTTATAATCTTTTTGTTTTCTTATATTAATGGTTACACTAAAAGATAGTTTTGTAATCTTTTCATTTTCTTATAGCTTTCTCTATATTGATAAATGGATGTAATTATATATTAGTATTTGTTGTGAGTTTGATGACATAAAAACATATAAACATGGATATGTATGAATTTAGTGACGATGTCTTTGATACTCTATCTTTTTCTGATCTTGTGAAGTGTTGTTTGTATGTTATGTTTAATAGACAATGGCAAGCTAGCTACACTAAACTACTAATACACTTTGAAGCAAACCTTTGTGATATTACAAAAGCATACACACCTAATCACACATCACACATCATTTGTTACTGCAAACATCAAATATATATGTACATTCAATAAAAGTGAATTTACATGCAAACAAAAAAATTCTCGTATATCTTCAGGAAAACAAACATTCTAGAAAGAAAAAGGAAAGGAATCCAACTTTTAGGGCACTGGCTACTGGACTCCACATAAAGAGATTCATGAAGTGGAATGTCTAATGGTTTCACATGTTACTTGTGTTTTCCTTTCCTCCCTTTTGGGTGCTTTGAATACGTAAGAAAAGTGAAGATTCATCAATAAATATGCAGCAAGAACAATGACACAGACCACATATAAGAATGTGTTGTGATAGTTTCACCAGGTATGATTATTGGTGAATGCTTGTGTTATTTATACTTACAAATGATGGCTTTTAAGTGTGAGATGTTAATTGTGGAATGGTTCATATTCATCTTCCTCCTTACATTCAATTGGTTTGCATTAGTTTTGGTTGTAAATGTGATTGTAACTTAAGAATGGTTCGTATTCATCTTCCTCCACATTCAATTGCTGCAACCACACTTCGTATTAATAAATCGATGTAATTTGTGCAGCTTTAGTTATGTTGTACCGTACTTAATTTTGTGCACAAACCCTCTTGCACATTAAATTAAGGGGTTCAACTTTATAGTATTATTGATGACTTGTAAATAAGACCATGAAGAGAGAGATTCATTCATCTATTATATTATACTAGGAGGGTATCGGCGCGTTGCAGCGGCGGGTACCCTGAAATAAAAAATTTCGATGAATAATGTATTTTAGTTTATTATGTTCTTTTTAACAATAAATTTACGGATATCAAGAATTTTGTATAGCCCGTGCCCGTTTGGGCTCGAACCCGTTGCCCGTGTTTGCTCGGGCTCGAGCCCGTTTGGTTCGCGCCCGTTCGGGCTCAAGCCCATTTGGTCCGTTGCCCGTTCGGACTCTGGATTAACCTAAACAGTATTTTGGTTTTCATTTTACTTGTTTTATTGCTAAAGGATTTAATATCTTTGTTTCATTACATACAAATTATTTATAGATTTCATGTCTCTTGGAAAAAGCTCCCAGGATTGAAGGATTAAATTATAGTCAACGTTTTGCCCTTTGACTTAAAGTGGAAGTATGGGTTTTTGAATCATTGTGGAGCATGGGTTTTAGATAGACTAGGCGAGTACCCACCCCTAGCGGCAGCGGTTCCTAGTGGTAGAGAATTAACGATATGCGATATTCTGGGATTCGGTTATGGTAGGTTTCAGAGGTAGTGGTAGGCTACGATTTTGGGTTTTAGCGGTGGAGACTGTGAAAATAAAAATGAGAGAATGAGATAATAGTGTTTGTATGTGTGTTCTTTTTAAATATTTTAGGGGGAGAGAAAAGGGAGGTGGGTGGGGGTTCTTTTGTTATGTGTGAGTATTTGTTTGTCCGTGGGTAATGATTTTCCAGCCATATTTCCTTCAATAAGTTTTTTCAGTCATGTGTCCAGCCTTACGTTTTAATGATTCCAACCATGTTTATATTATAAGTTTTCGCTTTATGAACCTTGCATACTTTCCTAAGATAGTTTAAGATTTCAAATTAAAGAATATGTAAAATTCATATGTTTCGGACCTTGCATACTAAGGGGGTGTTTGGGATTGCTTATTTAAAATAGATTATCCGTTTTGAAGTCACCTAATCAGATAATCAACTTTAACAAAACGTGATTTTGAAAAATGATGTTTGTTATAATAATTTGGTTTGAGATCGCAATAATTAGATAATCAGTTTTTTTATGTTTGGCAAATAAGATAATTTCATATGTTAATGTGTAAAATGACCAAAAAGGACATTTTATTCTACTGATTTACAAACTACTACCAATGTTACATTTGATAAAAGTTACAAATTTCTATTTACACTTACCTTATAAAGGTACGCTACTAAAAAAACAAAGCTTCATATATTCTTACCACATATATAAGCCACGGTACAAATTTCACATATTTACTACCTAACTTAATTCTTTATTATCCACCATATATATTCAACCTTATCATCTTCTTTTATCCTTGATAACTTTCTTTAATCCATTTCAAGAAAAACCGTAAACTTTGTATTATAACTGGACAAATAAAAGCCAAGAAAAGCCCATATAATCTTTATCCCCATTATCCACGAGAAAAACCCATTACGAAATTTGAATTCATAGATGGCGTGATCTCTTATTCCGTCAAACGCAGAGCTCCAGCAACTCTCACCGGAATCATCATCGAATAATATTTGAAATATTGAAGTTATGAAAGTATTTACGTTTTTTTTTCTTTTGTTCTAATTTCTTGTCATCGTCAAACTCTGGTAAAACAGAAAGTAAAGAAAGCGTGTGAGGAGCTACTTTCTTGTCATCGTCGAACTCTAATTTTTTGTTTTTTTTTGTTCTAATTTCTTTTTGTTCTAATTTCTTTTTGTTCTGATTTCAGTTGGAGGATAATAGCGTTTTCAAAAAGCATGTGAGGAGCTGCATTTCCAAAACCACGTTTTGAGGGTATCAAAATGCAGAAAAGTGATTTACAGGTTGTGCTTGCCAAACGCTACAAAACGGATTATTCCGATTTAGAAAAGCAATAAGCAAATAATCTGCCTTCTATCGCACTCCCAAACACCCCCTAAGATAGCGACATATCGTTTTGTGTTAAAAAAAAATTATGCGTTATAAACGAAAAATAATAAAAATTTGAAGACTTGGGGATTAAACATAATGTTTTGAAACCCGGTTCGACCCGGGTGGTTCAACCGGTTGAACTGTTCCGGTCGAAAAACGGGTCGATTTAAACCAAGTCAACCCGACGGGTTTGGTAAAAAACGGGTCTAATTAAACCGAGTCAACCCAGTTCTCGAAATATATTACTCCGTAATAGTTTCCTTTTCAAATATATGTTTTCAGCATTTCCTTTTATAGTTTCAACTTTCCACATTTTACTTTTTGTTTTTCCTTTATATATAGTATAGTAGGGTACTCGCGCATTTTGGCGGCGGATACCCTTTGACGATTAACCACAGAAATAAATCCCGATGAGAAACTAGCTTTTAAATCATTACGTGTTTGTGTTTCCTATCTAGTGTTATGTTAATGTGAACCGGTGGTGTATTAAACTATATAAATTTAATGCTCGCGCTTTTCTTCATGCCTTAAAACATTCTTTTACTAAAGGTTGATAACATTATGATCCAATAGGTAAAGCTTTTGCTATCTTAACCGAGATACGGATGAATGTGAGTTTGAATGCATGTACATAAGTGTGGTTTACAAACCTGTCTATGGTCTATACACATCATAAGGGATAAACAAGCAAGCAGTTGTGGAAAAAGACTAGCACAACTTTAGTGTTGCATTATAGAATCCGTTAACTAGTACAGTAGTCTTAAAGTATATAATACCGGCCGATAACCTATAGCGAGCTCCAAGTTATCCTAATAAATTTCGCCATCTTCCCTTTCATCAGACACATAATCCTCCTCCTCTTTTAATCGTAAACCCAAACTCCCAAGCGTTATTTTTATTGCAAACTCATCGTGCAACTTTACGAATTCTGCTTCAGAACTTGGACTGTTTCCGATGTACACTGTTCTTTTCATCTGCACACAAAAAAACAGAATAAGGAAATAAACTCATGAGTGTGCATGTTCTTTTAAGAAAAAAATGTCGGTAATGACCAAACCTCTTCATTCCTTAATCTTTCTTTCTGGCGAATCATTTTTAAAGAAGACTCCCCCGTAGCAGATTTAGCTGCTTTAGCATCTTTAGCTGCTCTAAGTAATGCCTTTATATCAATCTCTTCAGGTGATTTATTTGTCTCTGTTGCATCAACCTGCATGATCTGCAACATTCCACCAAATTGGGGGTATTGGAAACTGATTACCCACTAAACAACTTTTCAACCCACGATCAAACCCTCCTAAATTCATGCTCTTTTTTATTTTCCTTCTTTTGTTTTATTACAAGGTAGCATATAGAGATTTACACAATAATTGTAAACGTGAATTTCATAGAATTACTGACAAATTTGTTTATCATGTTAATATTTTGAGTATCATCACATAAGTTATATGTATTTTTACAAAATATTTCTTCTAGATCTTATACATATGCGTATAAATTAAGAGATTTGTACCTTTAATGTTTATCAGTTTTACGAGGACTTCTACATAGTATGTACTTGTACAAAATATATTTACAAGATCACAGAATTAATACATGTATTAAATTAAAAAAGGATAATAAATTCATGTTAATTTTTTTTAATCAAAAAATATTTACAAACACAAGTATGTGTGTGTTTGTAATGGTTCATTATATAAACCAACCAAGCAAGATCAAGGCAATGAAATAACTCATTATATTCCTTGGTATTAAGAACAACCCATTACTAATGTGAAAAACGTGCACAGATTTAAGACACAGCAATTCAATCTCAAAAGTGAATAACTTACATTTTTATTCCCGATCATAGATAGAGGCCTTCTTTTAATGCCATCGCTCTCTACATCTTTGACTAGCAAGCCTCTTATGGTTTATTTCCTTAATCTCAGATAGCTCCTCCGTTTTTAGACTACTGTAAGAAGCGATTGAAGTATGGAGTAGGGGTGAGCATCGCAGACCCAAGACCGACTGCGACCGAGAAAACCGACCGAACTGAAGGACCATCGGTCCGGTCTCGGTCCTAACATTTTCCTTATTTCGGTCTCGGTCCGGACCGGTCTTACGTAAAAACCGACCATTATGCCTTCTTGGACCGGACCGAACACATTCGGTCCGGTCCTCAGTATGGGGTTTTGGTCTAATTCGGTCTTGGTCCGGTCCGGTTTTGGACCGATGCTCGCCCTCAGTGGAGTCCCTTGAAAAATAAATAAGTGTTATTAGTTCCTAAAAAAAGTAAAGTAAAGTAACTCCCAATACCGTCTTACACGGGTTATGGGTCCCAATACCGTCTTCCACGGTGTATGGGGGAGGTTGAGACGTAGACAGCCATACCCCTACCTAAGGTAGAGAGGCTGTTTCCGGTTCTACCAAAGGTAGAAAAGGACCTCCGGCCTTGCATGGGGTGAGGATCGAACCCTTGACCTCTGTCTCCAGAGGCAAGGGTATTAACCACTTGATCCAACCTTGCTCTTAAGTGTTATTAGTTCCTCTTAACGCATAAACATTACGGGTCAAAACGTTTTTTGCAGGTTCAGAATGACCATTTGACCAGCCCTTGCCAGCATTTTTGTCTTCTTTTATAAATAATTTTTGTGTTAAAGATGGTTACAATAAAAAATCGTTGAATAAAACAAATTTTTGGAGGTTAAGCATTAGATATACATTGGGTAAATTTGAACCAGTTTGCCACAACACTAAGATATACTTACTAAGAAAGAAAAATATTACTTTTAACTGCAACTGAGACTTATTCAGTTTTATTTGTTCAATTTCAAAACAGAAGAAAAATGAAATAATGGGAAGAGAAATAAAAGCACAAACCTTTGATTTCTCCTGATGAGTAGAGAGATAATCGTTGCTTCTTCCATCTTTCTGAATCTGATCATAAAAAAACAAATGTGTTAACATAGCAAGTTTTTACACATCTTTTTCTTTAACATAGTAAGAGTCTAAAATACCTGAACCACTTCTTTTTCCCGTGATGCCTTCCTTTGTTGTAGCTTTTATTTCATAAAACAGAAGGAAAAAAAAAATAGAGAAATGGATTTAGTAAAAGCTAACTGATTGGTGTAGCTTAAAAGGCTTCTTAAAAACAGGAAAAGAACCTTAGGTGTTTTGATTCTGAAAATCCTGTTACTCTTTTGTTTTTGTCGTAGCAGTGATTGAGCATCTTGCTTCTTTTTCAATTCGGCAACCTGAAATCCATAGATTAGTATTTAAGACATACTATTATAGAGTTATTGCTCTAAAAAATTGAACACACTAAATTATTGCAACATGTTTTACATTTGGTCCAACTTAATATTGGTATAAAGATCGGTTTTACTCGATTTTTAACATGAAATCTACCTTCGTATTTGTATAAAGATCGGTTTTACTCAATTATTTGGTCCAACTTCGTATTTGGTCCAACATCTTTTGTTGATTTAGTTCACCACTGCATAATATAAAAGTCTAAAAGTAAAATTGTCGAACCTTATTGAAGTCACAATCAATCTCTTCCCATGGTTTACCGTCACGAGCAGATTCAATTTGCAGTAACAACTTTTCTTTCTCAAACTGAAATAACAAAATCTCTCGTCAAAACTGGTTGATCAAGCATGTTATTGCAATGCAATGTATTTTCTCGATCTTCAAACATAATAATCAAATTAAAATCAACTCGTCCAACTTACTTGAGCATTAAGTGCTTGTTTGGTCAGATATTCAACTTTGACTTGATATTCCTGAAGCTGCTTTTGCAAGTCCGCGTTACTTCTTTCTAGCACTGATAACTTTTGTTTCAGTATCTGAGAAACAAGAGACATATTATATTAACTTCCACGTCAATGTGCATTAAGAGTGCACGCATATAAAAATTCAAGAATGCCTCACTTGAACTTCTTCAAAAAATCTAGACGAGTCTCCTTTCACATAAAGAAGTCCAGCCTGCAACTGTTCGATTGGATTCATCATTTGCATTTGAGCAGTAACCGGATCACGATTTACCTGCATCATGAAATAATACGATTACAATTTTTTTTGGTGCAACGGTGAAAAATAAATTAGCACAAAAACACGATACATGATAAGCATCCAGTATCCTTTCCTATCTCTTTGTTTCCACTAGCCTTCCACACATTCTCCTTTGGCTTAGACTGATTCACCTCATTCATACCATTTTTGCCCATATTATTACTACTGCCATTGTTTCTTACCCTATATTCTTGTCTCCTGAAGTTCACAGCTTCTTTAGATTGCCTATTCCACCCCTGTTGTTGAACATTATTCTTTCTGTTTTGAACTTCAATGAAGCCCTCCTTTAGGTCTTGCTCTTTTGCCCTATTTGCCTGTACATTAGCCTCATCTTTTAATTTCTCCTCAGCATTTCTAGGTCCAACTTTGCACTTCTCAAAATTATGCCCAAACACATGACAATGAGAACAACATTGAGGTTTCCAATCATACATCACTTTTACCTCCTTTGTTCCTTTAATGCGGTTCTCTTTGTTAGTATACTCAATCTTAATCACTTCCCTCAATTCAGTCTTAGCATCAAATTCAACTAAAACTCTAGCATAATCAAATCTCCTCACTCCAAATTGGCACATGTTGGCAGTCATTGAATCCATCACCTTTGGCTTTCCCAAACTGTTTGCCATGGCACTGATTCCTTCCATGCTCCATGCTTCCATAGGATTGTTCAACATTTTGACCCACAGTGGTAGTGTAGTTTGTTCCACCTTATTCATTCCAATCTCAGGGTTCCATTTTTGGATAAACAAAGGTCTGTTATTGACCATCCATGGACCTTGTTCTAGTACATTTTGCATCCCTTCCTCATCTTTGAATTTGAACAGGTTAGCAGCACTCTTATTCACTATCACTTCCTTTAGCCCATACTTACCCCACATCCTCATAAGATGGTACCTTAGTTCATTATACATCATATTCTGTCCAATGAAGTACCCACAGCTAGTGAATTGCCATTTTTTACAACCCTTTTCCACAATTGTCCTTTACTATTTTAGCAAAAGACTTATCAGTATTATCAGAGTTATTAGCACTTCTCAGGCCTTCCATCATTACGTTCCTTCCCCTTATCATTATTCAACCATCCTTTCTCCCTACCACCTTATTCATCATTTCCCCATTTTCACTCCCATTACTATTACCTTGTTCAACACGATCCCTAATTGCTCCATTATCATCCTTTCCAGCCCTAATTTCATCATTGCGTTTCTCAATATTCACACTGTATTCACTAGCTTCCTGATTATCCCAGCTTTTTGTTCAGATCACAAATTGTATCACTATATTTGCCTGAAGTTTTGATTTTTCTCTTTCAAGCTATCTTTTTTTGGATGACATATCTAATGACTAACCGTACTAACTGTATAACTAATTCAGCTTAAAATTTCAAAAACGATTTTGGTGCCAAAATCGCCAATATCAAATCTTTACAATTCATAGCTCAAATCAGTTAAAAGTTGTAACGAAATGTGAGTATTATTAACAAGTAGAAACAGTTATACTGTTCAATCTTTAATTATGAGTACAAATGAAAATTAGGTCAAAATTGGGGATTTCTCAAAACTTAACGAAAATCAAATCCAAGCTAATCAGTGTGTGAGCAATGATTAGACGAATCGAATTACAATTCACAAAATGTTATCTAATCAAATTACAGTAATTGAAAAATAAGTACCAAAATTAGTTAGGGTTAGGGTTTATAATTATACCTGAGATTCACCAGTGACACTGACACAATCGGAGCATCCGACGAGCAGCTCGGGCGTAACTAACGGCCGAATATTAACGGCAACTCTAACCGATTGAGATCCGTTTGGATTATCAATTTTTGAAACCCTAAAAATGAAACAATTGAATAAAAATAAGATTAAATTGATAAATAAAGACGTTGATTATAGATCGGTTGAGTTTAATTACCGTTAGGGTTTTGAATTGTGTTTTGAGTTTAGTGGTTGGTTTGGTTAAATGAAAGGGCGGTTTTTGATTTGAAAGCGAGTATGGGGGGATTAAAATCGGTTTTATAGCCGTACTTTGTACTTTGACAAGTGTATTTTTTTTTACAGTATTTTTTTTTCATAACATACTTTCAGGTTTTGTGCCACTTGCATCAAAGTATAACATACTTTCATGTGGTTTGATGGGTAGCACAAATTTAGTACTAAATATTTTTGTTCAAAATTTTTATACGTTTTCGTCCTTTTTTTAGTTTTCTTTCGTCTTTATCCGATTTCTTTCTTTTTTATACATTGTCATCCGTTTTTTATGTTTTCGTCTGTTTTTATACGTTTTCTTACATTGTCATATGTTTTTATCCGTTTTCATCCATTTTTTACGTTTGCATCTGTTTTTTTACACTTTCGTCCGTATTCTTACGTTTTCTTATGCTTTTATAAGTTTTCGTCCGTATTCTTACTCTTTGTGAACTCGAGATGTACTTTCCACCTTCCTTTTTTTATGTCATGGTTCACCTCGTATCTCATATTGTTGGAGAAATAAAGGCTTGCGGTCCTGTATTCTTGCGATACATGTATCCATTCGAGAGGTATATGGTTTTTTAAAAGGGTATGTAAGGAACCGATCTCGACCAGAAGGTAGTATTATTGAAGGGTATGCTTCCGAAGAAGTAGTTCAGTTTTGTACAAACTATATGGAAGGTGTCCCAAATATTGGCGTTCCGCTATCTCGACGCGCAGGTAGACTTGATGGGAAAGGGACAATTGGGCGCAAAGATGTCACACCGAACAACAGTGATTTAGAGCAAGCGCATTTTACTGTATTGCAAAATATGACATGTGTTGACCCATACATACACGAGCACATGTCATATTTAAAACAAAATAACAGCCATCGAGGTCAGCTTTAGTTGGAAGTTGAGCACACAAGAACATTTTCACAGTGGTTTGCAGATAAAGTTAGTCGTATATTTCCAAATCTTGATCCAGAATTGGCACAATTGGGGTACCGACCGCGTCGTGTTTTTCAATATCAAGGCTACGACATTAACGGATACACGTTCTACACCAAACAACAAGATGATAAAAGTACAATGCAAAATAGTGGAGTGACACTTGTAGCAACAATGACAGATTCATCGAGGATGACAAGCTCAAAAAAGTCGTATTATGGTGTCATTGAAGAAATATGGGAATTGGATTACAATTTGTTTGTTATACCCCTATTCAAGTGTAAATGGGTCAATGACAGAGGAGGTGTTAAAGTTGATAGGGATGGTTTCACGTGTGTCAATCTTTCCACAAACAGCTACATATCTGACCCATTCATTCTAGCAAACCAAGCCACCCAAGTATTTTTCGTCGAGGACTCAAAAGACAAGAGATGGCACATTGTCATGCATGGTAAACGACATATAGTTGGTGTTGATGATGTTGCAGACGAGGACGACTATAATCAGTTTGACGAGCTACCTCTATTTTCTAGTGGCATTCAATCTTTAGATGAAATTCTTGATGATACTGTTTATTTAAGATCGGATCATCAAGAAGGACACGAAGAATGACGAGTCAGGTAATAAAATAAGGGCTTTTACTCAAGTTATAACTAAATTTAGGCTAATATACTTATTTTAGAGTCAACAACTAATTTGGTGTTTTTATACATTTGTTATTTTTGCAGGTGCAACAAACCGAAAGCATAGTTGAATAAATTAAATAAATAGCATATATTATATGCGATAATTTCTTTTCTCCAACTAAATAAGTCACTAAATAATTTTATCCTTTATAAAAAAAAGTCAAAAAAAGTCAAAAAAAAAAAAAAAAAAAAAAAAAAAAAAAAAAAAAAAGATATCTACAAGACTCAACCCACGATTCAGAGTACTCTTCCCCCAAACTTCCCCAAATTTTTACCGCCACTACAGCACCACGATCCTCCACCTTCACAGCTTCACTCTCAATTGATTTCCCGCCAATCGAACCCTAACCACCACCCTCTTATATATGATGTTGTTCGGATCATTTGACAAGATATTAACCGCAATATTTTTTATCATATCGTATCCCAAATCAACACCCACCTCTGCCATCACGACCAAGCTCAATTTGTGTCATTCATCTGAGTTTGAGCACATCAAATGGTATTTTTCTTCTTATTAATTTAACTTTGATACGCAATTGTTACTTATTTTAAGGTTAATATTTGTTGACAAGTGTTGGTAACTTGGATTAGGGTTGGATTTAGGTTTATCAAAATAATGTTTTGTATGCATAAATTGTCATGTGTCTGCTTATGTGTAAAGTATGGGTTGCCAATATGTAAGTTATGTGACCTGCCTGTTGTTAATAAGTAAGTTTTGTGAAGTACATCATGGTGTGTCTTTGTTAGTGAGTGTTTGCGAAGTACATATATTTTGGTTGCAAGTCTTGAACACTATCCACTTCCTGCAACAAACAGCCATAAGAATTGTTTACATTCCAAATCACTTCATATGCAAGTGTGTTACTGTTGCTAGTAACAAATGCAGTACGTTACTGCTATTGATAATTTCTGTGACGATAAGCACAAAATACCTAGCTACTCTAAGCAATTAACCACAAGTTATGTAGTTATCAATCTTTTCCCTATCCACAGTGATAAAAAATTTATAAATTTATGAGTTTAAAAGTGAAAATTATATATTTCTTCAACCCATTGTTTTCAAACCAGTCGAACCAGTTTAACAAGGAACCGGCTGTTCGGCCGGTTTAAAAGGACAGGTTGAACCGCTAAGTAACAGGAGTAAACCGGTTCTTAAAGATAAAATGCCTCTTGATCTATTTTTTAGTGATTGTCGTCTCCTAGTTTCAATTTTCATACGCAATTTGATATTTATGCATAGAAAAATTCAATTTTACTGCTCATAATTATTTTCCTACATACTTCATAGAGATGTATATCTTTTAGCATCTTTAAATGTTCTGTAACTTTCAGTAACGTATTACATAATAATGTCATCCTCCGGTTCTTATAACCGGTCCGATCGGTTGAACCGTAGACTCTGTAAGATGGCTGGTTCGATGCCCGGTTCGGTTTTTAAAAGATTGCTAAACCTTCTCAATTAACCTTCACTTTCTAGAAATCAAACGGTGATGTGTCTGAAACGAATTTTGACAAGCTTAAATGAGTTTACATGTTTTTATTTCAATGATCTCTTGATTCATGTTCTTATTTCTACTGTCTTACAATTGTTTACATGTTTTTTAGGACCCCCCCCCCCATAATTCCACGAAAAACAAGAGGAATCAATAAGATTCAAGATCTTCCAGCAGGTGAAGTTGTTGAGTTCAATCGGTTAGGTCAAGCTGTAGGTAAGTGGCAAAACTTATATGGGAAGTACATCGGAACTCGTACCCGAAGGTTAATTTCCATGAACATAGAGGACTGGAAGCATGTGCCAAAAGAACAGAAAGACTTTTTATGGTTGGATATCAAGGTATAATATCTAAAATCGTTAGTTACAATATATCTAACTAGTACATCTATTAACAATCAATAATTGTTATTTCTATATCATTCAGACACATTTTAGACTTGAGAATAATGATGTCAAAGTCCCTACACTATTATCATGTGGCACTAAGTTGAAGGCATGGAAGACAGAACTACGAGGTGAATACATGCTCAATAACAAATCTCCTATGGACAAATGGACGTATGTAGAGCCTCATGTGTGGGAAGAATTCTGCAGGAAAGAAAACACACACTGCAAAATTGTAGGTTTCATTTACTTCTGTATTACTATGATACATTATTATTTTTCCATGTTTATAATTCATCATTTCTCCTATGTGAAGAAACTGCGTGCAGAAGCGAGTGAACGTGGAAAACAATATGAAATAGATCGGAGTCGCTTAGGACCAAAAGGGTATCGCGGTTTTTAAGAGAAGTGGGAAAAGGAAAGAAATGACCCAGATAAAGCAACAGACCTTCATAAAGTACCAGACATTCGTGGGAGTAATTATTGTTTGGCAAGGGCTCCCCGTGACGAAGACGGGAATACGACGTTGCCTCCTAAGTTAGTTGATCTTTCAAAGGACTTGGTAATCTTTTTCTTTCCATTTTACTGATAACTATATAAAAAAATTTGTTTATGAATATGTTGTCCTGATATTTAATCATATATAACAGACTAAAGCAAGCCAATAATTGTCTGAAGGGACTATTGAATCTAAAGCAGGAGTAGATCCGCTAATATTGGTGATGGGACCCGAGCACGGTGGTCGCACTAGGGGGTAGGGACTAACGTTGGATATAAAAAAGGAATAAAAGGCTATATAAGAAAAAAGAGGACCTATCAACATCAGGAAGAGATAGAGAATCTAGTGACGCAAAAAGTGAAAGAAGTAATCCCTGAGTTTTGGGAGGAAATGAGGGGTGAAATTAGGAGGGAAATACAGTCAGAATCTAACAAGGGGCTTTTAGCCAGGCAAGATGAGGTCGAGTTCCCCCGACAGAGTGTCGCCTCGACCACTAATGTCATCAAGTTAAATTGCATAAAGGTAAAAGTTTTTTTGGTTTTTGTTTTCTACAAATGTGTATATTGTATAATTTATGTTAAGATATCAGATGAGACATTTGAAATCGATTTGGTAATCCTAAATTGTTGGTCTTATATGGAATATTAGTCTTGTTGGTATAATAAATATTATACATACTTACATACATGTGATTAATTCAATACTTGTTACATTTTATCTAGGAGGAAACCTACTGCTGTTTGTATGTCCCTAGTTCTGTTTCCAATCAGGAAAAGGTCACATGTGCTACTGCGACAGTATTTCCAATTGGAGACGGTCTTATACATGGAAAGAAATTATTACACGGGCACATGAAGGTGTCAGTTATCAAAGTTGTTGACTTTTATAAGACTATGGAGCTTCTGTGCGGGATGAGGAATTCCCTACTTTGTTGAACGCAGTAAAGGGCTTTATTCAATGGCCAATTAGTGCTATTGCTCTATTTAAGGTATTAAATTTGTGGAATCTCTCTCTTTGTGTCTTTGTAGTAAGCTATATTAACGTACATAAACATGACTTTGTAGGGATTGACGAAAACCCCAGCTAATAAAGCACCAACCAAGAGTGTGCTGCCTCAACATCAAAAAGTACCTGCTACAGAGAAAAGAAAGGGAATAGAGATTGCTCAAGAACCTACAAACAAGAAATAAGCCTTTGAAGAAATAACCAACCACAAAATGGCGGCAACTAAGATTGCAGAACAACTTAAAGCTAAGGAGCGGGTAAATTTTTTAGAACATTATAGCTACTATATGTACTGGAATATAACAATATCTTACAAATCTGCATTTTCCTTTTACTTCCTAAAGAAAGTAGAAAGTCTTATCTAATACCAAAGGGCATACTTGTTTTTAAACTCGACTAGACCTTTCAGTTCTTGGGTATAATGAGATCATATTAATACCATTGTATGTGCAGGATGTAAAAAGAAAAGCTGAGCATAGAAAAGAGTTAAACGATCTAAAACCAGCTATAATATTACATAGGCCAAAGAGTGTGTTGAATGGCTATAATCGTTGGATGAGTAGGGGTAACGATTGTGTTGAGCCATACAATCTTCATGTTGGTAAGGAGGTCTTTCGACAAGTTGAAGATTCCTACTTTGCAATTAACCCAACCGACATAATTGAGTTGTTGACTAATAAAAAGCTCGAGCTTGGTATTCTGACTTGCTTTGAGATGTAAGTACATTAATGTTTTCTGTATGCAGCTAAGACAATGTTTTTTCTATATAAGTTACATTAGCATATTTTTTCTATGTTTTAATTAGGTCACTATATCAACTTAAAGGACATTCACAACAAAATAAGGTTGGTTTCTTGCACCCTGAGTTGATCACGCCAGATGTATACGGGGATAATAGAGGGGCTACCTTAGATTACTTGGCCCGGGCATTAGAGGGTTATGAGTTTTATGTCGCACCATATCTTCAAGGGTACCACTCGCTACTTTTTTTTTATTGTTATTGTTGATATGATTATTGTTTTAAACGTACATGTTTACACATAATGCAGCGGTCACTATGTGCTCTTCATAATTTGCCCCCAACATGGAAGGGGGTTCATTTTGGATTCTTTAAAGGCATCAGTGTTTCATTCTGACGACGACTACATGCTTGCTGGACTTGTGGATTCGTAAGCATTTTTCGTAATTGTTTTAGGTTTCATTTGTGCTTTACACATGTTAACAAATGTATATTGCTTATTTTCTTTTTAGTGTTCTTGGTGATAGCTTGAAGTGGGAACTCCCTGTTGTAAATCGACAGCCGGGCGAGTGGGAGTGTGGATATTACGTCATGAAGTGGATGCAAGATTTTGTGCTGAAATATCAAAATGACAATTTCCCGAACACAGTAAGTACTTTTAAATAGCTTTGCATATTGTTTGTTAAACTGGAAGTACATATCGTTTGTGAGGTAATTATCTTTATTTTGATTGAATTACGTATAGATACCTTGGGGTGAAGATCGGAGGTTAGAGAATACAGAACTGGACGCTGTCATTGGTGCATGGTTTACATTGTGGCGCGGTTGATATTTGTTTGATGTTTAGTCTTGTTGAATTTTGGTGTTTTTGAACCTGTTTTTTTGTTGGATTCAGAATTATGTTTATTCGTGTTGATTTCTGGATTTGGGTTTTGGTTTAGATTTATATGATATGGATTGACGTATTCTGTGAATATGGGTTGTTGATTTCAACTTTTTCAGCAAGATTATTATGTGCGAATGCGATTTCCTATAAACAGGATAAGGGAGAACGAACATTGATCAAGTTCATTTGACGCATTCAAAGTGCAGAGTTAATGAAAGACTGAAAGGATAAGTACAGGTGGTGGGAGCTGGTTCAAGGATTCTTGTTGCTTTTATGCATTGATAACGAGTTTAGTGATGATAGTCAAGCACTTGACTGAACATATTGGAATATAAAAGGTTTCCTAAACTGCTAAGCATTTACTTTTTACTTTTTTTTGACTAAATCTGTTTGTTTATCAATCACAGGGTGGAATTGGTCCAGCTGGTCTCTCTGCTGAGGATCTCCATGTTCTTGACCTAACACAACCACGGCCTCGATGGCATAGGTTTGAATTTGCAATATTTTTTTCATTTACTTGGTCATATCTGAAGATGCAGTTTTGCTAGTTGGTTAATAATATGTTGGCGTCTTTTGTAGAGTGGTGGTTCAAGTACCTGGGCCTGGTCCACGATATGGGCATGTCATGGCTCTGGTGGACAAACTGTGCGACTTTCATGGGGTCGCAGTCCTTCCAGTAAACAGGTTCGTTTAAGCATTTTCAGCTGTTTTTTTTTATTATCATTTCAGCAGTTTAAGGCTGGATGGAACAGGAATTCTTGATTTAATGCTTATGATACATAGAACTGCCTATTAAACTATAGAATAAGTTGATGAAATATCTTTTTGTATTATCTAGTAGGCTTTTCCATCAACTATTCATCTGATTTTATTAGAACCTAGTTTGCTATATTGTGCATGAGTGATGTTAAAGGATTGACCTGAGCACTTTGTTTATCAATTGTTACATACTATGGCACAACCTTTGGTTGGGAACAGGTAGATTTTTAGGTTGCGCCGGGTCAACCTGGCAACACTCTTTTTGTTTTCTTCAGTATCATATGAAGTTATTATACTAAATAGGATAACAAAATCAATCAATAAATTAGGATCACATTTTTTTAAAGTGATTTAGGATGCTCTAAAACTGTTGAATATGCTTTTGACAACTTAGTATTTAAATTGTTCTTTTTTATTTTATTATTATTATTATTTTTAACTAAAATTCTAATTAAGTCATTTTCACATTATATTGGATTCCTAAAAGTTAAGAGAACTTGTATTTCAAGGAACGTTAATCTCTTGCTGTATATCTTTTTATTTCTCAGTCAGAAACTAATAAGCAACAAGCACTGATATGTTATATCTGTTCAGCCTCAGGTAGAACAAAGCCAGTACAACGGTGCAGGATACTACGGATATGGACAAGGATATGAGACTTATGGTAATGCTCCAGTAGCACAAGATCCTGCTATGTACTATGGAGGCTATCCTGGATATGGTGGTTATCCGCAAGTCCAACAGCAACCACAACCGCAACCTCAGCAGCATCAAGTATGATCAAATAACAGTTAAATATTCTTATTATTTCTGGATGTTTTGGTCGGTCAATTGAACATGATCTTGTTAGTGTGGACATTGGTTGCCTTTGCTGCTTTTGTTCTCAAATATAGCAGAACTTCATGGTGGCAGTATATTTAATGTAGTCTATTTTAATCTATTAAAAAATGTATTTTAATATAGTGGCTCAGCTATATTTGCAACAAGAGAACAGTTTGGCTGCTATTAGTGCCATGCAAGTGTTGGCGCTGACTACAAAAGCTTATCGTGTTCAGAGTAGAGCTTCCATTCCCAAGCATGCTATTTCTAATGTAAGCATTAATACTGATTTTTCATCATATGAACATTTGTTAACACGGTATGAAAATCAGTCAATAATTGTCTGCCATTTACTACTTAGTTTGAGCATCCCTTAGGATTATGTTCTGATTACATTTATAGGCCATCATACTTGATTTCTAAGCACGTAGGTTGTGGAATTTTCAGTCATGTGTACCCAATGTAGCCACCTCTGTTACTTCTTTTAGCAACCATATGTTTAGAAGATTATAGTGTAAGGTAGATGCTCAGGGAGAAACAGGTATAGTTGGTTGGTTTGGCATAGAACAAGATGAAAATGGTACGGTAAATGATAAATAGCAAGATAATACAAATAGATTGGTTTCAAAACTAAATTTGCATATTCAGACTCTGCAATTGGTTTCAAAACTAACTCGACACCCCTAGCTGCTATATGCTTGCTTGCTTGTTGTGCTGCTGTAATCTAGTTTCAGGGTCTGTTTGGTATGGCTTACTATAACTTGGGTATCGGCTATATATATTTTAATGAATTGATGCATATTGTATTGCAGGTTCGCACACTTGGTTGATCTAATTGAAAACTACACTAAAAGAGAAAGAGCTCGGGCGCAAAGTACATGTGATATTGCAAAGAAAGATATATAACTTGTATTGGAGAGAAGCAGCCTAAGAATGAAATATGCTTCTAGTTAGATACTGGTATTAAATTGTATGCTAGATTTTAAGTTTGTACAAGTATAATAAGTTCAATGATAGAAAATCTGATTTTAGGTTGTTATATTGGCATGTATCAAGACTTATGCACTTTAATTTAGTTGTACATTATGGAATTATGAAAATTTTATATTTTTCGCAAAAATAAAAATTATTTTTTTAAAAAAAAGAAATTATCACCAAAACCGGTTCTTATATAAAAACTGGTCTCTTTACTCCATGCTAGTGGCATTTAGACACCGGTTATAGACACTGGTTCTTACTAGCAAAACCGGTTTTGACGTTCATATTAGACACCGGTTGTCGAACCGGTTTCTATATGTTTTGGTTATAGAGATACCCCCCGCCTAGAGTGGTTCCTAAACCACTCTCCATGAGCCATTCTAACCAGTCCCTATGAGATTTTTTGTAGTAGCTGGTTCTAAGCGGATCAAACTGGTTCTTGGCTGAAATAGCTGGTTCTAAGCGGATCAAACTGGTTCTTGGCTAGAATAGCCGGTTCTTGGCCTAATCTAACTGGGTCTTGGCCGGAATAGTCGGTTCTTAGCCTCATCTAACTTGCTTATGGCCAGAATAGCCTGTTCTAAGCTTGATCTAACTAGTTCATGGCCAAAATAGCCGGTTTCATAGCAGGATCTCTGGTTCTTGGCCAGAATAGCCGGTTCTTAGCCAGATCTAACTGGTTGTTGGCCGAAATAACCGGTTCTTAGCTGGATCTAACTGGTTTTTAATTAGAATAGCCGGTTCCTAGCGTAAACTAAATGCTTCTTGGCCGGAACAACCGGTTCTTAGCTTGATATATCTAGTTCTTGGCCAGAATTGCTGGTTCTTAGCCAGATCAAATTGGTTCTTGGTCGGAATAGCTAGTTCTTAACCAGATCTAACTGATTTTGGCTGGAATAACCGGTTCTTAGCCTGATCTAACTAGTTCTTGGCCGGAATAGCCAGTTCTTAGCTGGAAATAACTAGTTCTTAGCCAGAATAGTCGGTTCTTAGCCTAATCTAACTGGTTCTTGGCCTGAATAGTCGGTTCTTAGCCTGAGTAGCCAGTTCTTGGCCTAATCTAACTGGGTCTCTGCCGGAATAGTAGGTTCTAAGCCTGATCTAACTTGTCTATGGCCAAAATAGCCTGTTATATGCTTCATCTAACTGATTCATGGCCGGAATAGCCGGTTTATAGTCGGATCTAACTATTTTTTGGCCAGGATAGTCGGTTGTTAGTCTCGTCTAACTGGTTCTTAACCGGAATAGCCGGATCTAACTGGTTCTTTGTCGGAATAGTTGTTTCTTAGCCTAAACTAACTGGGTATTGGTCTGAATAAGCGATTCTTAGCCGGATCTAACTGGTTCTTGGCCGGAATAGCCGGTTCTTAGCTTGATCTAACTGGTTTTTAGCTAGAATTGAGGTTCTTAGACAGATCAAACAGGTCCTTAACCAAAATAGCCTATTCTAAGCTTGATCTAACTAGTTTTGGGCCGCAATAGCTGGTTCTAAGCGGATCAAACAGGTTCTTGGCCAGAATAGCCGATTCTTAGCCTAATATATATGGGTCTTGGCCGGAATAGTTGGTTCTTAGCCTGATCTAACTTGTATATGGCCAGAATAGCCTGTTCTAAGCTTGATCTAACTAGTTCATGGCCGGATAGCCGGTTCATAGTAAGATCTAACTGGTTCTTGGCCAGAATAGTCGGTTCTTAGCCAGATCTAACTGGTTGATGGCTGAAATAACCGGTTCTTAGCTGGATCTAACTGGTTCTTAGCTAGAATAGATGGTTCTTAGCATAAACTAAATGTTTCTTGGCTGGAACAACCAGTTCTTAGCTTGATCTATCTAGTTCTTGGCCGGAATTGTTGGTTCTTAGCTAGATCAAACTGGTTCTTGATCGGAATAGCTGGTTCTTAACCAAATCTAACTGGTTTTTTGCTGGAATAACCGATTCCTAGCCTGATCTAACTGGTTTTTGGTGGGAATAGCCGGTTCTTAACCGGGTCATTTAGATAATTCAGCTTTTGTAATCCAGTATATCCTTGACCCAACAAACACTTGCTTTTTTCTTAGATCCATTCCTTACAAGACAAGCCATCACCTTTCTGTAGGACATCCCTTATCTCATCCATAGATCCATTCCTTACAAGACAAGCCATCACAACTGACCCAACAAACACTTGCTTTTTCTTGCAGTAAACTAAACAATAGGAACCGAATTATGAGTTGATGAAGGGTTTTTAACCGCTGCACCAGGAACCACCACACTATGCAACAAAAAGGTCACAGCTTTTATAGAGATTATTAGTAAATAATACTCTTATAATGACTTGTCTATTGGTTTGGTTAAAAAGGGGTCCATGACTTTTTTCTGCTTAACTTTTTTATTTTGTGGGTCCCGTTCAATCGAAAACAGGCAAAGAAATGAATATAGAGGAAACATGGCTAGTGTTGAGAAAACAAGCTATAGTATTTAAGTCCCTTTTATTTTTGTCGATGAAAACTTAAATTTTGTGGGATCTGTTTGATATGGTTGGTATGAGGAGAAACGAAGATGTGACTGCAGAAATGAATGTAAAAATGTAGGGAAACTAGAAATCTTCGTGACAATTTGGCATTTTAGTACTGTCATATATAACGCCAGATATCATGGCATGAACATTTCACCTTGCATAAAATGCTTTTAAATGACCCGTAACACATTTTTTAACTGAATGTGTTAAGAATGTGCAAGTTACCATTGGATAACCTGACCCGAAACTTTTCTTTCCCAGGAACGGGCTACAACACAGAAGAAACTCATGGCAAGATGGTACTTATGGTACAACTTGCCCAATCCCACCAGGCAAGAACTTCACATATATGCTTCAAGCCAAGGATCAGATTGGTAGCTTCTTCTACTTCCCGTCACTAGGCCTTCAAAAGGCTGCTGGAGGCTATGGTGGTATTAAAATCTATAGCCGTCCTCGTATTCCAGTCCCTTTCCCTTTTCCTGCAGGAGTCCTTGCCGGTGATTGGTACAAAAGAGGCCACCAGGTTAACTAGTCAAACCTTTTAGTATTAAAAATGTGAAATGAAACATGTTTTACGGAGAATGGAGCATGTGCATCTTTCAGGTACAGCTTGAGCTTTTGAATATATAAGCAAGCAATGCATTTGATTTACACGACACTAAAAATGTTCTGATAATGTTGTGACAGGTGTACCCGAAGGCATGGACTGCAATATATATTGCATTGGACAATGTGGGCATGTGGAACATACGGTCGCAAGATTGGGTGAGGCAGTACTTGGGGCAACAGTTTTATCTTCGTGTGTATTCGCCGGCTCATTCGTGGAGGGATGAGTTGCCAATCCCCCAAAACGCACTACTTTGTGGCAGAGCTAGAGGGAGGCACACGAGGCCATTCTAAGTCTAGATAGCAATCAGTTACATATAACCACGAATGTCACAAGAGGGTGGTGAGTGGGATCTCGTTTGGAACTACTTGTTCCAGTTTTATACTTTTATACCGGCAGTTTAATTTTCTTTGATATTTGGCTGCAACATTACTTGTTGTAGATTTGAACCTTAGTCATTGATTTGTTCAAGTTACTTCAATATTGGAATGTTATCATAGATGGTCGAACCCGGGTGAGTTTGGTGTTTTCATTTGAATACCAAACCCGCGGGTTTGAGATGATCGCTACAAAGCTTTACTGAAACGACGGCTTATCTTTATTCTTTTATCGTGTTATATATTTGAGTTCTTATCTACAATGGTATTCAAAATCCATTATTCTGTTGATAAAAAGAAATGCAAAAAATGTTTTCTATAACATGTTACCATTTGCCAAAAATTGTATCTAGTTTGGTTATACATGTACCATATAGGATTTAAAGAGTCTCAATATCACGAAATTGACCTTAAGAACAGAATGAATGTCCAGAAAAAATTCATCTTATCGCTCATGTCACTTAATAATAACGTACTTGGCATCGATTATCAAAGTAGCTTCCATTCCTTAAAAAATAAATGAACACATAAATGGTATGAATTAAAATACAAAATATGCACAAGACAACATTTAGAAACCTTAATAAATTGTTTTGACAAAACTCATTTTAGCCTTATATCCCACATAGGTTAAATAATAAACATGTTTCTTGATTATATATTATAGTGTATAGCAACCATATGTCTTGAGGACACTAGCATGCTTTGGGATTGATAGTTGACTCATGTTTAATAACCTAATTGAACATGTGCATGTCAATCCCAAAATTTGCCTAACTTCTTAACTTTTTTTTTTTTTAATTATTTATTTATTTATTTTTCTTACGGTTGTTTGTTTCGACATTCTTAACTTTTTTTTTACGTAATTTGCTGTTTGTTTCGACATAAGATCAGCAAAAAAGCTAAACCACATTTAGTAATTAATCTTACTTAAAGGCTAAGTCATCTGGTTTAATACTACTTTGTGGCAAAGCTAGAGGAAGGCACACGAGGCCATTCTAAGTCTAGATAGCGATCAGTTACATATAACCACAAATGTCACAAGAGGGTGGTGAGTGGGATCTCGTTTGGAACTACTTGTTCCAGTTTTATACTTTTATGCCGGCAGTTTAATTTTCTTTGATATTTGGGCTGCAACATAACTTGTTGTAGATTTGAACCTTAGTCATTGATTTGTTCAAGTTACTTCAATATTGGAATGTTATCATAGATGGTCGAACCCGGGTTTGAGATGGTCGCTACAAAGCTTTATTGAAACGACGGCTTTTCTTTATTCTTTTATCGCATTATTATTTTGTCTACTATATTTTAAACACGATAGTTTGGTTATATACCTGAGTTCGTATCCCAAAATTTTGTCTTGAGGACACTAGCATGTTTTGGGATTGATAGTTGACTCATGTTTAATAACCTAATTGAACATGTGCATGTCAATCCCAAAATTTGCCTAACTTCTTAACTTTTTTTTTTAATTATTTATTTATTTATTTTTCTTACGGTTGTTTGTTTCGACATTCTTAACTTTTTTTTTACGTAATTTGCTGTTTGTTTCGACATAAGATCAGCAAAAAAGCTAAACCACATTTAGTAATTAATCTTACTTAAAGGCTAAGTCACCTGGTTTAATACTACTTTGTGGCAAAGCTAGAGGAAGGCACACGAGGCCATTCTAAGTCTAGATAGCGATCAGTTACATATAACCACGAATTTCACAAGAGGGTGGTGAGTGGGATCTCGTTTGGAACTACTTGTTCCAGTTTTATACTTTTATGCCGACAGTTTAATTTTCTTTGATATTTGGGCTGCAACATAACTTGTTGTAGATTTGAACCTTAGTCATTGATTTGTTCAAGTTACTTCAATATTGGAATGTCATCATAGATGGTCGAACCCGGGTGAGTTTGGTGTTTTTATTTGAACACCAAACCCGCGGGTTTGAGATGGTCGCTACAAAGCTTTATTGAAACGGCGGCTTTTCTTTATTCTTTTATCGCGTTATTATTTTGTCTACTATATTCTAAACACGATAGTTTGGTTATATACCTGAGTTTGTATCTACAATGGTATTCAAAATCCATTATTCTGTTGATAAAATGAAAAATGCAAAAAATTGTATCTAGTTTGGTTGTACATGTACCATATAGGATTTAAAGAGTCTCATGTCACGAAATTGACCTTAAGAAGAGAATGTATGTCCAACAGAAAATCATCCAATCTTGCTTCTGTCACTTAATAATAACGTAACTGGCATCGATCATCCAAGTAGCTTCCATTCCTTAAAAAATAAATGAACACATAAATGGTATGGATTGACATACCAACTATGCACAAGACAACATTTAGTAACGTTATATCCCATATTAGCCTTATATCCCACATAGTTAAGGAATTAACATGTTCCTTGGTTATATAGTGTTAGGAATTTTCAAATGCTTATCCTTATTTTGATGCTTACCAAGAGATAAATCCCCACCATTTATTTAGTTTGATTTAATGGTGGGGATTAACATAAGATTTAATATGTCTAATCCTAAGTCAATGTTTTTTTCTTGTCTTTTTTGTTTTTCTTTCTTTCTTTTTTTGTTTTTTTTAGTTATTAACGTTTTTTTTGTTATAATCAGTCTTTTTTTTTTAATTAATATTTACGTTTAATTTAATTCGCATTTTTTAATATTCACGTTTTCTTTTGTTTTTTTGAATTCACGGTATTTACGTTTTTTTTAATTCGCGTTTTTTTTCTTCCCTTTCGTACGTTTTCGTCCGTTTTCATACGTTTTCGCCCTTTTTCATACGTTTTGTCCGTTTTCATACATTTTTGTCCGTTTTCATACGTTTTCGCCCGTTTATTACGTTTTCGTCCATTATTCATACGTTTTCGTCCGTTTTCATACGTGTATTTACGTTTTCATACATATTCGTCCGTTTTCTTACGTTTTCGTCCGTTTTCTTTCATTTTCGTCCGTTATTAAATGTTTTCGGCCGTTTTTAAACGTTTTTATACGTTTCTGAATATCATAAGTGATATTCTGAATAGTACAAGTGATATTCTGAATAGCACAAGTGATATTCTAAATATCACAAATGATACTGTGAATATCGCAAGTGATATTATGTGATATTCTGAATACCACAAGTGATTTTTTGAATATAACAAGTGATATTCAACTAATATTTTGTAACATGAAAATCATACGTGATATTCAAAATATCACACAGTGATATCAAGAAAATCAAAAGTGATATTCATAATATCGCAAAGTGATATTCATAATATCGCAAAGTGATATTCAGAATATCACAGAGTGATATTCACAAAATCACAAGTGATATTTAGAATATCACACAGAAGATCACAATGTGATATTCAGAAAATCACAAAGTGATATTAACAAAATATCACTTGTGTTTTTCAGAATATCACAAAGTGATATTCAGATAATCACAAGTGATATTAACAAAAGATCACCTGTTATAATTTAGAGGTGTTAATTGGTGTGGTTATGTGAATTCAGTTTTAGTTCGGTTCGGTTTTCATTTTATCAAAATCATATTGAATCCGTAAATTTTAGTAAATTTAGATGTGTTAATTGGTGTGGTTATGTGAGTTCAGTTTTAGTTCTGTTCGGTTTTCTAAAAAGCGCGTCATGGTGGCGTCAAAGCGTGAGGTGCGGCCTCAAAGTTACTAAATATGCCAAAGCATCGGCTCTAGGCGTGGCGTGAGTTGAGGCGTGAAAAAGTGCGCAGCGTGTATGTATAGCTTCCATTCTTCAAAAGATAAATCAACATATAAATGGTATGTATTGGAATACCCCAAAATGCATGAGACGATATTAGGTACCTTACTAAATTGTTTTGACAAAACCCATTTTAACTTTATATCTCACATAGGTTGAATAAGGAACATGTTCCTTGGTCATATAGTGCAGTGTATAGCAACCATATGCTTTTCATGGACACTAGTGTGTTTTGGGATTGATAGTAGTATCAATCGAGTTTCTTATAACTCAATTGGTTTATTAATCTTAAAACTTGCTTAACTTCTTATCTTTTTATTTATACACAGTTAGTTTTTAAACGAATACTCCAAACTTTTATTTGCATACACAAAGATTAGAGTCCGTAATATTTGTTTGTATTACTAAAAAGTAAATAATGTAATGATGTAATATAAGGATTTAGCAATAAGTTAAAAAAAGATATTAGATCAACAAAAGAGTTAAAACACATTTTTTAATAAGCAAATTACCTAAATAACCTTACTTAAAGGCTAAGTCATCTAGTATAGTTTTTGGGGTGTTCATGGGTTTGGTTATCGAATTGTTCGGTTTAATCGATTCGGTTAATTATTATTATCATTTTTGTTTAATTAAACCGAACGAAATACAAATTAAAATAAATCGAACCGAAAACCAAGTTTAAATTTGGTTTGACGGAATTACATAAGTTATATAGTCTTTTTCATTTAAATATATAGATTTTTAGAAAAAAATAATAATATTAAGCTTGAAAAATGTTATATTTATACTAGGAAAACCAAAAACCGAATTAAACTAAATAGAACCAAAAACCGAACTTGAATTCGATTTGCCCGAATAACCAGAATTACATAATTTATACAGTGTTTTTCATCTAATTATTTAGATTTTTGGAAAAAAAAATATTAAATTTGAAAAATGTTATATCTATACGAAAAAGTTTTAGTATTTTTTTATATGAATATATAAAAAGAATATATATATTCATGTAAATTCGGTTTTTGATTTGGTTCGATTTTCATTCTGTCAAAATCATATCAAACTGAAAACTATATATTTAATTCAGTTTTGTTTTGGGAAATTCGGTTCAGTTACAAAGTTGATTTGGTTTTATTTGGTTCGGTTTAATTTCGGTTTTCGATTCCTATGGATATTACCTGATTAGTGAATACCCGGTTATACCCCTATAATAAAAAAGATATACATAACTAATAAGGGAGCTACAAACTGATAAATTATACGAAACCAAATGACATTGAGCCTTATAAAACATCATCGGCGTTTAACCAAATGACATTGAGCCTTATCTGAGTTCGTATCTATAATGTCTTACATTGAGGAACGAAACTAAGCAGTCCTACGCTGTCATGGGACACCGATGAAATTTTGCATGTTAATTTTTCTTAAAAAAACTTGATTTTGTCTAAACGCACCTGGTTCCAAAAGCTTGTGTCTAGAATTATGGTTTAAATTTTTTTGTGCATCCGGCCTCTTTTGGTCCTGGTTCCATCCCCGCTTACATTTCCACAAACCTACCGATTGTCAGTGTTTGTGTAACACATCATATCATCTTCTTCTTGAAATTTCATGGATCGTTTTGTTCGTTTAATTCAATTGTTTCGAGACGTGTAACTGTTTGGTGTGTTATTGTTATCGTCCTCTGGATAATGCCCATGTCGAAGTGTCTTATTTTTAACAACTTTGTGCTAGCTTAAGTATGTGAATGCATTTTGTTTGGAATGTTTTTAGCTACTATGTTTAGCTATTTATTCCAAAAAATTTTAGTTGAAAATATATTCATCTATACTATATAAAATGGAAAAATGGTCAAAGTGGAAAAAGTGAAAAATGTTGAAAGTTGAATGTTGAAAACATGGTCAATGGAGAGAGAAATAAATAATATAATTAATACTCTTATTAAAACACCCCATTACTTAAAAGTATAATAATTTATTCACATTGTACACCCAATTAAAAGCACATCTACCAAATTAAAAACAACCAATTGAAACCGATACCGGGTTGACCCGTTGAAACCGATACCGGGTTGACCTGTTGAAACCGATACCGGGTTGACTCGGGACGCTTCAAACCCGGCGGGCTGACCCGGTTTAATTTGACATTTTTCGACCCAACCTATCGGTTTGACTCGGTTTAACTCGACCTGTTTTTTTATCGGAACGGTTCAACCAGTTGAACCACCCGGGTGAAATCGGGTTTCAAATTTGACAAAATTATATGAGAAATGATGAAGTAGTTGTGGAACCCGTGACAATTTTTATGATAGGAGAGACCAAGTAATTGTAGTTTTTGGTTTATTTTGCTTTGACACATGTAATTTGTCATTTGTATAATGTTATTTTAAAAAATGTTGCTCTTGCACCATGTAAGAGACTAGCATATATGAATCGTCGTTTAAAAGTTAATATATATTGTATAGCCCTTTGTCTAGTGCATCAATAATGTTATGTAAGTTTATTAAAATCACAAAAAATAAATAGTATTGTTATCTTTAGCGATAATTATTTGTACCTCAAACAAATAGCTTTGAACAATGCATAAATATCTATACAAATTGATAGTACAAAATAATCTTATATGGTGATATCCAATTTGCAAAGTTACAATTTTAAAAGCTACACACCAAATGATAAACGTTACACATGTAAAAAAAAATAGTTATCACTGCCTAAATTACTGATAAAACAAGAAAAAGCGGTTACACATGTTGGCTATACCTCTAAACTACAATATAATATTGCCAACTACATAATACCGTTGCTTTTTGTAATGCTTGAATCTATTATTACTAAAAATCTTAATAACTTAAAACAATCCTATTAGAAAATATACTCACACACTTAGATCGACTCCACATAATTTTTAAAAAAACTATATATTTATGCTGCTATGCAACCACGCATCAGAATTGTAGTTATTCGAAAACGATTTTCTAATGCTACAAATACAGTTTGTTGAAAGAAACTTATAGGTCATTAGAACTTTTCAGAAAACTAGACATCGCTGCCGCTAGGCGCGGGTACTCGTCTAGTTTGTATAAAAACTTAATGAATAAATGTGTACTAAAATCCAAAAAGGTATAGCACAAAATGGTCCTGTGTATGAGAAAAAGTGCATGCCTTTCTGAGCATATGATGTTTTTTTCTACATACCAATTTAAGGAATGTTGACTTCAAAAATGAATTGTTCTTTACAGAAGTTGACAAAAATGAATTGTTCTTTTCAAAAATGCATATCCACACTTGTATACTATCTATTTCACTTCATGCAGAAAAGTCAATATTGCCCTTTTTAAAGCTTGTTTACATATGATAAAGTTGTCATGTTATACTTGTTTACATCTTTACATTGTCCTTGTTAGAGCAAAGCGTACCATAACTTTGTGTTAAGGTTTAACACACTGTCATGTCAACGGCACATTAGCTTTAACATTTCACCTTAACTAAAAAAAAAACACCTCTTATTATAACTCAACATTAACTCACTTTAATTTTCCACTTTAACACAACCTTAACTCACCTTAACTCACTTTAACTCACCACTTTTGCACTTTAACGATGCGTTAAGTGGGTAACGCACCACTTTAGCGCACCCTTAACTCACCACGACGGTGTGGTTAACGCACCCTTAACGCGGGCGAGTTAAACCTTAACTCGGGTGGTGCGTTAAGGTGCAGATGCTCTTAGAGCTAGGTTACATACGAAAATTATTCAAGTGTTTATATGAAGATAAAGAGAGAAAATGAGGAGAGAAAATTTATGCGGGCGGGCATGTGTTATCTTTAAGACACACATGATAATATAGCTTTATCAACAATCCATTTACTCTCGGCGTAGGGTGGATGTCTACATCTCATCTCACCAATAACTTGCTCTAGCGAGATTGGGTATTCGTGTTGTTGTTGTTAGCTAGCAAGATATCTTAACAATGAAAAGACTGTAATGCCCTTCGTCACGTAAGAAAGGAATGTGTTGACATGACCCATACATGATACAACATGAATGCAAATCAGAAAGAGTTTGAAAACTTTTGCATGCAGAGAACCCTTTCCTCAAAACAATTGAAAACACGATTGACTAAATCACCCTTTCAAATAGTACCTCAAAATGGTCGGAATCTTCTCACAACTAACATAAAAATTTTCGGTTAAAGTCTCATGTTTGGATATTTTCCAGCGAATTATTAAAACAAAACGTTTAGGAAAAACGACGTGCAACCGACAAAGTTAGAACACTCAACGTTTATAAAATTCGAAGTAAGAAATGACGAGGCTAAAGGGCGAAAGCTCTCAAAAAGAGTTGCAATCTTTCTTTGGAAGCATGGGACACTCTAGTGAAGGTTCATCTAGGGTTTCTCGTCGAAGAAGGTATAATCGCTTGCATGAAAACATCTCACGCAAACTCACGATCCGGTCTTACAACCGTTCTAGGGCTCCCCGGCTTCGATGGACAAATGAGCTCCATCAATGCTTTGTCAATGCAGTTCAAAGACTTGGTGATGAAAATAGTACACGTTCTCTCTCCCTCACTCTCGATTGTGTCTTTTGTTTATGATTCTGCAAGTCGAAAGTGTTTGTCGCCCGTTCTGTCTATTCTTGTAGTGTGCGTACGGAAATAATGTTTTCTCTATGAAATTTTGATAGGAGCAACTCCGAAGATGATTCTACAAATGATGAATGTGAAAGCACTAACTGTATCCCATATCAAGAGCCATCTTCAGGTTAATTGCTTCACCGAAAATGTACATCTTGATTTGTTTTAAAATCTTCAAGCCATCGTGTATAGCTTCTTGTTGTAAAAAAAAATTAAAAAATTGTTAGACTTGCTCAATGAAAGTGTCTTGAACATAAGTATTTAAACTCTAGATTTACTCAATATTTTTGATTATTTTTATTACTTGAATTGATTCGTGTTTGTGTATAATGTTGTACATCTATCTATGGTGAAGATGTTTAGGAGCATGAAGAACCAGGTGATTCTACAAGGTAAATATGCTTAAAAATCAAATTTTAGCATTAAAGTGTGTTTGTATATATATGATACATAACATGTTCCTAGTGTTTTAAACATCATAGAAGCTTCAAAGATAGAACAAGCTAAAAGTTGCAACGACTATCATCGGGGATTGGTCAACGTCCAAGATGAAACTCGTGATCGTAATAAGCACACTAGTTTGTCTACATCAGAAATGAACAGATTATATATTGTTGATCAACCAAACAGTTGTATCTTCATCTTTGAACCAATTTTGTAAATAAGTAAATAACTTCTTAAATTGGGGATTTGAATCGTTTAGCGTTAACTTATAAGTTCTTTTTAGAAAAAGGGTTGAGATGAAGAGGAATAATACGAAATTAAAGGAGGAGGGTTCGTCGTCAGTGCTTGATTCGGAGAATCTGAGAACTACTATTTTGCGGAAAATGGAACTTCCTTTCGTTGGTAATAAGGTTCTCTACAGAGACTTCCTAAATAATGGTTTCACTTCAAATGTAGGTGCCTCTTTTTCCTTGACATATGTTTGAGTAATGAAAACGTCAAAATTATCTCGTAACTTGTTTCATTTGATTAATTCAGGCAAGTGAAGACACTGAGAATGCTCAAGAGTCGATTACTGCTTCTTTTTCGTCTTCAACTGCTGTCAATATAGAGTTAACTCTAGGAGGCCCATATGCTGCCTTAAGATCTTCTTGTGCAAACTGTAAACGTTAAAATTGTTTTCTTTAAGCTCTTGTCTTGTAATAACTTGTTATATGACTGTTAATTAGGATTGAACGAATGATTCTCTTTAAATAATCCTACCCAACTTGACTAAAAAGTCTAAAGAGAACATTTAACACAATTTTTTACGGGACTTTAAATATGTTGTTACTATGAATCAAAAGTAACAAACTAAATAGGCACATGTTTTAAATAACTTATACCTTAACCACAAACCCAATAAAATGTTTATATATAGTGGAAATACGTTTAGAAATCAAAAAATTTGTATGTTAATGATTTGACAAACTTAAAAAGTTTTACCATCGGGGGGTTAGGAGTGTAAACGAGCCGAGCCAAGCCGTGTATTGTCAAGCTCGTACTCTACTCGACCACTAACAGTCGGGATTGAAAACGGCTCGTGCTCGACCGAGCTTTAGATTGGAAGGTTGAGCTTGACTTGACTTCTTAAACTCGACTCAAAACTAGACTTGATCTCAATGGAGACTACATTTTAAGCTCGATACATAGGCGTCATATCCGCTCAACTCGCTGCATATACAAATTATTTTATATGCTAATGCATAATTAAGTAGTTATATGTATATAAAAACGTAAAGTGTCATCTAACCCAAGCCGTTAGAGTTTTTGGATAGGAGCTCAAACTCGACTCAAAAGTCTACTTGAGAGTAAGAGTATTTTGCGAGCCAGCCTCAAATTCCCTACTGAGTTATCTCATACCATTTATCCTCTTATCGTGATACTTAATAACCGATTGGAGATTTAGGGGGTGTTTACCAAATTAAGTGATTCCACATAAACCTTTTAATTAGCATCTTATTGAGGAGGGAGAAGCATGGAATTGCGTGTGTGGACGACTTCTAGCCCGGATTCTAACTGAGAGGTGTGAGAGAAAGACAAGCAAGCCCTATCCCGTCCCCTCTAAATAAGAGAGTGACTAACCCTCTTAGCCCTCAGCGAGGGCCTTTGGAGAGAAGCTTTAATGCTTCTCCCAATTAAGAGGCATTAAAGGTTTGAGCCCACATTTCGTTCTTATTAAGAAGAAAAAAACACCCCCTAAATGCCATTAGACTGTTAGTAATGGCGGCAAAGACCATGTGTAAAGGCCAACTGTTGGAGGTGCTTTGTGTTGGGATTTTAGATCTAGTTAACCAGTAACCTCTACGAGTACGCAGCGGATAATGGATATAGTTAATACAATTATGTTAAACACGTAATTAATAAACAAATAATTAATACAATATTAATTAATTAAAAGGGATTAAGAAAAGCTAACCTTGCTTGGCAATTGATCTCTAGTAACGGAACAAGATACCAAAACGAAACCTTAAGTATATAAAATAGATACCTCGAAGAGTATCACACACAAACCCGATTAACCATATACGTTCAATATTCGCTAGTCGAGAACGTAAATAACAAACCAATCAACAATTGACCAATACTTGAATAATACAAACAAGAAAAGCCATCCAAGACAATTCTTGTTTTCTGCCCAAGTAACTTCTGTCCGTAAAACAAAAGTTAAATACTACCCGATATCGAATAAGCGCTATCCGATATCCATCTTGATGTTCTGTCCGAGAAGCTAGCAACGACCAGAAACATGAAAACCAAAACCACCTTCTGCTGCTATTCGAATGCAAGGAACCAGCAATAAAATACCAATCAAACAAACCCTTATAGGATATAATAAAATGGGATTGGTTCATGAATTAGGGGTAAATTCATTGAAGGACTTTTCTGATTTAGGGATAGTGGAAAATCGTATATTGCATGCCTGCAAGTTGTAGGGTACGTTTTTGTTTTATAGCAAAAACAACCTACCCTTTGTCTTGGACTTATTTCTTGATCAACAAGCAAAAAAAAAACCCCATCCAAAACCCATTGCCCGATCAGTTAGAAGCTCAAGGCCCAAGGCATCTCCAATTCGACCCAAGTCCATTAAACAAACTGTCCATGTGTCGTACAAATCGATCGGGTCAAGTTCATGCATTAATGGGTAATATAATTCAAGTATTAGTATACGTTCAACACGTATACTCGTGTTTATCGTGTGTGCCCCCATTGGCTCACACACTTCTAGTCGTTTACGTGTGTTTATAACTCCCACAAACCAACAGCTCCCACTTGGGAGTTGGAGTGTCGAATGGCACACAAAACTAACGACGGAAACGCCTAGCAAAACGCTCTCACTCGCTTTTTAACTAAAAGTGTCTGAGATAATAGTTTCGTAAAAGTTTCTCAGTAGCATGGTCATTCAATGTCTTGCTCTAATCATCCTTTGTTATAGATACCGTTAAACCATGGATTATGGATCTTAAATCATTCCATATAGTTTAACCATTTAGAATCTCGTTATAGATTTTAATTCAGATATACCAAATGTAATCAAGAATCATCTTGTATTACCTTGGGTCTGGCAGATAGTTATACGATTAAACAGGAGAAGCCATGGTATCTTTCTATACATATCAAGTGGAGTAACAAATCCTTTATTGACTACAAGTGTTGTGGATGCTGGCTTCACATCACTCCGAAATATAGCTTTTATAACTACCTTGATCAGATAGCGTTTTGCGTATACTTACAAAAAATGATATCCACACATAACAGAACTTGCTTGTATCTCAAGTCTAAGGATGAAGATAACAAACCATTTTCAATATTTTACTTATGACAAGGATCCAAAAGTAAATGTTTGAAAGTTGGGGAATCCAATATGCATATCTAGTGAATACATATGAGTTTGGTGGGAACAATCCGAATTCTCGTTAGAATTATAACCAACACTCACATTATACTTTAGTTAACATTTTCATGTTTAACCTTAGTATGACATTAATAAGTGTATTTTAGAAGGTTAAGTATTTTGTTCTAAAAAACTTTGAGATATGTATATACTACCACTTACTTTCGTAAGTAGAAACAATTCTCTAAATACTAAGTATTTAAGAAACAAAAAATTGTTCTTTATGGAGAATCACAAAATACATTTTAAGTTCTCATCACAAGATTTGTTAATAAAATGCTTCATAAGATTTTAACAAATTTAGAACTTAAATCAAGACATAATGGAATTCCTTCTAACAACTCAAATTAGGTTTTATATAAAAACTCTAATTTAGTATCACTCTTAAACCAAAAGTTCTAGCAACAGTTTTTGTGTTTCGTCAAGCTAGGAAGAACATCAAAACTACAATCTTCAAGCTAGGAAGTGTAGAAAAATCAAAAATCCTAAAGGGTTTATGATTCAATTGGTTTGAATAGTAAAACCTCAAATCCCTAATGAATTAGGGTTTTCAGTTATGGGTTGTCTTGAATACCTTCTAGGTTTGAACTATATTGATATTCAAAATCCATTATTCTGTTGATAAAAAGAAATGCAAAAAATGATTTCTATGACATGTTACCATTTGCCAAAAATTGTATCTAGTTTGGTTATACATGTACCATATAGGATTTAAAGAGTCTCAATATCACGAAATTGGCCTTAAGAACAAAATGTATGTCCAGCAAAAATTCATCCTATCGCTCATGTCAGTTAATAATAACGAACTTGGCATCGATTATCAAAGTAGCTTCCATTCCTTAAAAAATAAATGAACACATAAATGGTATGGATTAAAATACAAATTATGCACAAGAAAACATTTAGAAACCTTATTAAATTGTTTTGACAAAACACATTTTAGCCTTATATCCCACATAGGTTAAATAATAAACATGTTTCTTGATTATATATTGTAGTGTATAGCAACCATATGTCTTAAGGACACTAGCATGTTTTGGGATTGATAGTTGACTCATGTTTAATAACCCAATTGAGCATGTGTATGTCAATCCCAAAATTTGCCTAACTTCTTAACTTTTTTTTTTTTATTATTTACATTTTTTTACGGTTGTTTGTTTCGACATTCTTAACTTTTTATTTTTACGTAATTTGCTGTTTGTTTCGACATAAGATCAGCAAAAGAGTTAAACCACATTTATTAATTAATCTTACTTCAAGGCTAAGTCACGTGGTTAATACTACTTTGTGGCAAAGCTAGAGGAAGGCACACGAGGCCATTCTAAGTCTAGATAGCGATCAGTTACATATAACCACGAATGTCACAAGAGGGTGGTGAGTGGGATCTCGTTTGCAACTAGTTGTTCCAGTTTTATACTTTTATACCGGCAGTTTAATTTTTTTTTGATATTTGGCTGCAACATAACTTGTTGTAGATTTGAACCTTAGTCATTGATTTGTTCAATTTACTTCAATATTGGAATGTTAGCATAGATGGTCGAACCCGGGTGAACTTGGTGTTTTCATTTGAACACCAAACCCGCGGGTTTGAGATGGTCGCTACAAAGCTTTATTGAAACGACAACTTATCTTTATTCTTTTATTGCGTTATTATTTTGTCTACTATGTTTTAAACGCGATAGTTTGGTTATACATCTAAGTTTGTATCTATGGTATTCAACATCCATTATTCAGTTGGAAAAAAAAGACAAAAAAAGGTTTCTATGACATATTATCATTTGCCAAAAATGGTATTCAAAACCATTTATCTAGTTTGGTTATACATGTACCATATAGGATTTAAAGAGTCTCAATATCGTGAAATTGACCTTATGAACAAAATGTATATATAGCTTCCATTCTTCAGAAGATAAATCAACAAATAAATGGTATGTATTGGAATACCCCAAAATGCACGAGACAACATTTAGCTTCCATTTAAGAAGAGAATGTATGTCCGAGAAAAATTCATTCTATGGCTCATGTCACTTAATAATAACGTACTTAGGCATCGATTATCAAAGTAGCTTCCATTTCTTAAAAAATAAATGAAAACATACATGGTATGGATTGAAATACCAAATATGCACAAGACAACATTTAGGAACCTTATTAAATTGTTTTGACAAAACCCATTTTAGCCTTATATCCCACATAGGTTGAATAATAAACATGTTTCTTGGTTATATATTGTAGTGTATAGCAACTATATGTATTAAGGACACTAGCATGTTTTGGGATTGATAGTTGACTCATGTTTAATAACCCAATTGAAAACGGGGATATCAATTTCAACATTTGCCTTACTTCTTAACTTTTTTTTTAACGGTTGTTTGTTTCGACATTCTTAACCTTTTATTTTGACATAATCTGCTATTTGTTTCGACATAAGATCAGCAAAAGAGTTAAACCACATTTAGTAATTAATCTTACTTAAATGCTAAGTCACCTGGTTTTATTAATAATAAACACATTTAGTAATTAATCTTACTTAAAGGCTAAGTCACCGGGTTTAGTTAATAATTTGCTACTTGTGTGGCTTAGCCTGGGCATATGCACAAATCAGCTAATTATCCCACCGCTACATATGCAAAAATCGGGTAAAACTCTTTTTTTTTTAAAGATTTGTGTAACATTTATATTTTGTTTGTTTCTAAGAAACGATGCATGAGAGAACAAATCAATACACAAAAAAATTGTTATGTATGTTATGTTTGGAAGAGATCAATATGTCTTATAAAACATAATCAAAAAGTTAGTTAAATTCGGTTAAAATCAGTCAGCGGGAAGGGTCACGACTCACGACTCTTAGCCCTTTACCCTGACCTGCAAGGGTGCTCCCCTTGACCCCGCAAGGGGGCGCGGCCCCTTGACCCTCACACATGGTTCATGACATTAACAAGGCCTCGGGTCTTTGTTAAAAACTGTTAACATGCATTGAGAGTAAAGTGACTAATTGTTTGATATTGTCTTTGTCGTATACTAAGTTACATAGGCCTTAAAACATAATATGCACGCATACTAACTTAGTTTTATGGTTAACACAAAAACATCACTTCCAAAAAGTATTTAAAAGTGTATACATGCTGCAAAGAGCTAGAAATATTACAGATACATTTTACAAAGTTAGAGGATCAAGAATTTGACAATATAAGAATGAACATTTATGAATTTTGCTTTACCACAATATCTAGAAAAACAAACTCGTCAATAATCATTTTCTTAACCATATGTAAGGTTTATTGAATTGAATGGCAACCATATGTGCAGTGATTGATTCAAACTACCACAAAGTGCTTTTCCTCGAGTGTTCTTTTTCTTTATGTTAGTTTTATGGATATAAATTAGTAGACTTGAGTTAGGATCGAACTGAAACCACGGACTTTACATATGAGAATTAAAGTTAATAAATAAATGTAACATTTGTATTTATTTATTAATTAAATGAAATAACATAACGGGCGTTAAGTAATTAACTGTAATGGACTAACGGACGTTAAATGTAATTGGAAAAGGACTAGATTGCAAATATTGGGAAGGTTCCGAAATCCCCTTGGGGATGTTAGCACTGATCGGCCAAGGGAACCCAAACCCAACCCATATCAAACTCAAACTTGTTCACCAAGTTTAGTTTAGTATATATACAAGGCTTAGGGTTTTGAATTTGCATCTCTTGTACTCATTAATGTAAACCTAAAAAGTTTGTGTGTGTTTTTGAGCTTAAAACCGGTCGACACCCTCCCTAGGGGATCGATCACTTTGATTTTCCAACACAAAGTTATTTGTTTGATTAAAACTAGCATTTCTTTAATTCGGTATAGTACGTGTGTACAAGAAAGTGGTACTAACACATTATTGTTAGTATTATTGGATTGAATTACAAAACGGTAAGGGGTAATTCACATAATCCTATAAACCCTAATTAGGGTTCATCCAAATTGCTAGTTTTGTTGATTTGATTCTTGTTCGGCTATCAAGAAAGGCACTAAACTACTTACTTATTAATATTAATTAATAATTCCTATATTCGCATGTATGCTTTGATGTTCTTGTGTTTTATTATTGATTGTCATGATATATAATTTCAATAGTGATCAACGAGTCATTAGTTTTAATGAGTAATTAATTACATAAACGCGTAATAAGCGAATAATTGTATGTTGTTTGATATGGTTAATCTAGGGTTTTGGTTTTATTTTTTTTGGGTTGATTTTTTTAATTGGGGCGTACCCCATTAGTTTTTTTTAGTCGACACCTTTAAATATTATTAGGGTTTTGAAATTGTTTGTTAACCTTAGCGAAACCTAGAATTAATATATGTGTTACGTGATTAATTCGTGAATAATATGTTATGTGACATGGAATTATTATATGCGATCTTGTGACTAATTATATAATTGTTATGATTTATCCATGATGATACATGCATGTTTGTCATGGATAGTTGCTTGAATATTGTTTAATTGTTAAGATATTTTATCATATATTTATTTATGATAAATCTTGAATTGGGGAAGACTCTAATTATATATTAATGAATCAATTATGTGCAATTTGGTATATTTTAATTAAGGGTTTACGCAATCGATGATGTGGTGTATCACTTTCTATTGCTGGAGTGAAAGCCCTAATTAATATATACATTAATTAAACCTAGACATTGATTATTAATAGGGTTTTATCGAATAAGTTGCATGTGCCTACTTGTTTAAACGTATTAATTGTTAGTTATTTGCGCATTGTTTTTTAGTTATTTATTTTTTATTTGTTTACTTGTTTGTTTATTATGTGTGACAGTTTTAAGCAAATGGTAATTTTGAATAGAAAAATAATACGGACTAAACAATGGCAAAATTTGATTTGTTTTGAAGAGTTAAATTTTCAATAGTTTAATTGATTGATGATTTTGGTACAAAAAGTGAGAACGACTCACCCAATTTATTGATTTGTGTGGGAGGAAGTACTAGTAGGGGGCGCATTAAATTGTGACCCTAAAGAGGGAGGTTATTGCTTCGGTGACACCAAACTCTCGCTTGCTTGAAGTCAAATGGAGTTACCAAGTAGGCTATGCGCGCATATATCTTAAAGGCTTAGCTTTAATTCCATGCCATGGTAATTACGAAACTAACACTAAGTGTTTACAATTATGCAAAAGTACGGTATAATGGACGATAATTAAAGGTAAATTCCTTGATTGGCTTAAATACCACCTCAATCAAAACTTTGATAATTTGATCTTTATGTAAGTAAAAGTTTTTATTAAAATTTATGCTACAAGATGAATACATGACATCTTTGTACATATTTGATTTGACCACATAAAATCAAAATTGGTACCCTTTATAAATTAAGTTATATGCCATCTAATTAAAGGGACACTTGAAGTTGCAATTTACGTCATGTCAGAACTTGATGAGATTGTGATGGAGAGGTAAATCTTTATGTAAAGTCAGACCTTATATGAACATATTTGCAGTTCTTTAAGTTGGACTCAAGGCATAAGATGGGATGAAACATGTTTATATTTGCAATAGCACCCTTTATAAATTAAGTTATATGCCATCTAATTAAAGGGACACTTGAAGTTGCAATTTACGTCATGTCAGAACTTGATGAGATTGTGATGGAGAGGTAAATCTTTATGTAAAGTCAGACCTTATATGAACATATTTGCAGTTCTTTAAGTTGGACTCAAGGCATAAGATGGGATGAAACATGTTTATATTTGCAATAGCGTTGGAAAATATAAATCCCATAATGATATAGGAATTGGAAATTGTTTGCCAATTATTGTTTGACAGATTACCTTATTATGTGCTTTCGTTACTAGTAGATCAATTGATGTAATGAACCTATGATAATTTGGATCCTAGTTTTTTAGAAAATTATATGGTTATATATTTATATTACCTTGGGTATATTTGATTTTCGTGAAAAGTGTATTATCGAAAATACTAATACTTGAACTTTTTTTTGTGTGGAAATAGCTCAAAACAACGATAACACTAACACTGCACTAAGTTCTGCGTTCAAAAGCTTTTTGATCGAAAAAGTTACTATCTAAGAATTTCAATGATTGGTACCGCTCTTTGAGAATTGTCTATAGAGTTGCTGATCGGTTGAATTATCTATACACGCCTTGTCCTACTGAACCAGCGCCTGACGCACGTCAAGCGGATAAGGATGCTTGGAAATTTGAGTATAAGCGTCATAATGATGTGGCTTGCCTAATGTTGGGAACGATGGAACTCGATCTTCAAAAGCGGTTCGAAAACTACTTCCCATACGTCATGCTCGATGAACCGAACTATGTTCGAGAAACCAACTAACTGTCGAAATTTATGATTTGATCGATGCATTACCACATTAAGCGGGGAAGGTAAACCCGTAGTGCTCATGTATCTTTGAAATGAAAGGTTACATGGACCAATTAAGGGCTTGGCAAACCTTATGAAGATGATATGGCGGTGAACTTGATCAACAAATCCCTCAAGGATTTCAATGGTTTTACGGAGCTTCTTAATATAATTTGCGTGGGGAAGGCGATTCTTGACCTACACACATTGCTAATTGATTATGAAAAAGGATTACCTCGAGAAGGCTCCTACTCCCGAGTGCTGGCTATTCCGGGGAAGGATTAATAAGCCAAAACGCGGCGTCGCGAACAACACAACAAGGGGAAGGGTAAAGGAAAGGTTGACAAAGGTAAACAGGTTATGGCCTATCAACCAGAACCCAAGAATAACCCTACTCCAAGGAAGGAAAATCCTAAAAAGGATCAAGCTTGCCACTACTACAAAGTAGCGGTTGATGGAAGAAGCATGCTCTCACCTCGATGATTTTGCGGAATCATAAGATCAAGAATTACGGGTCCACGGGTGCCGATTACTTAATTATCTGTAATTAATGATTACTAAATCATAAAATTCGGGTATATGATACGGGATGTGGTATTCATTTTGTAATACACTGCAGGGGTTTAGAGTGAAGGCTGGAAGCTAGCAGGAGCAATATGCACTTACGCGTGGGCAATGGGGCACATCACGGTATTGAAGCCATAGGAGCGTTTAGTTTAGTATTGCCCGGGCTTAAATGCTATTGAACAATTGTCATTATGCACCTTCTATAATTAGACGTTGTTTCCTTTCGGTTTTGTTGGATGATGGTTTTACTCATACTATTTCACGTAATGGAATTTACATTTCTTTAAATGGTGTATTTTATTTTAATGTGGTTACTGTGAATTGTGTGTTTGGAATTGATGTGATTGGAAATGAATCTAACAAATATAATAATTCGATGTTTAGTATCAATAAGAAAATAAAGTTGGACTTGAATATTTCTTATCTTTGGCATTGTAGACTTGATCATATAGGAGAATTTCGCATGCAAAAGCTGCAACAAGAAGAGCTTTTGCAAAGTATCAATGATGAATCATTTGATAAATGTGAGTCATGCATATCTAGAAAGATGCGAAGAAAAACCTTTTCATAGCAATATGGAGAGGGCGATCTACTTGGTCTTATTCATACTGATGTGTGTGGACCACTTAGACATGTGTTAAAGAGAGGTGCTAGCTACTTCAACCTTCTTGATGATTTAAAGCCGTTATGGTTATGTTTATTTACTTAAGCATAAACATGAGGTGTTTGAATCATTTAAGGTTTTCAAAGCGAAGTAGAGTACAATGGGAAAGAAGATTAAAGCTTTTTGATCCGATAGAGGAGGCGAGTATCTAAGCCAAGAGTTTAAAGATTACTTAGGCGAGAATGGAATTGTCGAATCTCACTTCTCCGCCGTATTGGTGTATCGAGGAAGAAATTGTACATTTTTGGACATGATACGATCTATGTTTAATCTTACTACTCTACCTTTATCCTTTTGGGATTATGCTTTATAATCGGTGATCGCATTCTAAATATGGTACCCACAAAGAAGGTTGATAAGACACCATATGAAATATGGCATGGTAAAGCTCCTAACTTTGTCTTATTTAAAGGTCACGGGGTTGCGTGGCGATATGTTAGACGTGACTCGTGAATAAACTCAACAAAAGATCGCAAAGTATATATCTTATTAGGATACCCTAAGGAAACTATGGGTTTCTACTTCTATCCAAGCGAAAATATAGTAATTGTTGCTAGGTATGGAGATTCTCTGAAAATGATGTCTCAAGAATTGGGTGGAGTTTATGATGCGGAGATGATCATGAAGATGCATTACTGAAAACACTAGCATTCTGGGTAGAACAGATGGGGTTCCTCCACGAAGTTGAAGTGATTCCCGTTGTAGATCGGTAGGTCTATGTGGCAGGAACTTCCTGTCTTAGCGTAGAAGTTGAGGAAACTATGTTAGGAGATCTGAGAGCCTACTAGTTATAAAGTTTGCCATGGCAAGTCTGAAATGGAAAATTGGCAAATTGCAATGAATGGGGAAATGCAATCCATAAGAGAAAATGAAGTATGGGAAGAGGTCTATTTACCTCCAAACGCCAAGGTGGTTGGAAGTAAGTGGCTCTATAAAATTAAGACAGATATGGATGGCATTATACACGTCTATAAAGCTCGTCTAGTTGAGCAAGGTTTTACTCAAACTTATGGCATAGATTCAGGAGACCTTTTCTTGTAGCGGACATTAGAACTATTAGAATTCTGATAGCTATAGCAGCATACTATGACTATGAGATATGGCAGATGGATGTCAAAAGCGCCTTCTTAAATGGTCGCTTAGATGAAGACATCTATATAAAACAGCTGAGGGGTTGTGAATCCACAATTTTCAAACCGTGTATGAAAACTTCAAAGGTCCATTTATGGATTGAAGCAAGCATCAAGGCAATGGAATAAGAGATTTGATGAATAAATCAAAAGGTATGGATTTATTCAAAATCTTGATGAGCCATGTGTATATCACAAAGTTAGTGGGAGTGATGTAATTTTCCTTAGCCTTTATGTCGATGACATATTAATTATGGGAAAAGACATTCCAAGTTTTCAAAATGTTAAGGCATATATTGGGAAGTGTTTTTCCATGAAGGATTTAGGAGAAGCTGCATACATTACGGGGATTAAGATCTACCGGGATAGGTGGCGTTTAATTGGTTTAAGTCAAAGCGCTTACATTCATAAAATATTAAAGAGATTCAATATGCAAAATTCCAAGAAAGGATATTTGCCAATGGAAGTAAAGCATGGCTTATGTAGCGATATGTGTGCTTCAACACCTGTGAGAATTACTTGCGTCACGAAGTTCCTATAACTTGAGAGTAGGATATATTTTGTATCTTTGTAAGGCACAAGGCCGGATGTAGTTGCATTTCAAAACATGACCGGTAATATAACGGATCCGGTTGAACTTTTGGGCTGCTGACTGGCTAGCTACAAAAGTATGGGAATACAAAACATATCTTTTTCGTGTATGGTGCAAATCCGACACGAGCACGGTGTTCTGAGGCAACGTGATGATCTGGTAGTGTGATAAAGATATCGAAGTCTCAGACGGGTTATGTCTTTGTCATCATGCGGAGGAAGCGATTGACTAGAAAGTTTGCCGGAAAGGCTGCAATGGAGGTTTTTTTGGATTAGGAAATTCATTCGGGGCTTGGTGTTGTATGCCTTAATAAGCCTATTGATATGTCTTTATGACAATTCTATGCGCAATCATATTTGCCAATGAACACAGGTCATGAAGGGCACAGTCTCTGGAAGTATCACTATGTTAGGGAACAAGTCGCTAAGGTGAAATTAATCTATTGAAAGTTCACACAAATGATAACAAGTCCTTTCACTAAGGCTTTGGCTAGAGACAAGCTTATTGGACTTGCCAATGGAATTAGACTTCGTTTAGCTAATAGTTTATATTGAGTATGATTAGCATTTGGACAAAGGATATTGTAAAGCATTTATTATTTTGATGAAATAAAATTTGGATTATATTTATTTTCATTTATAATATTGTTGTCCTATATTTGCATGTTTAATCCATGAGTAACTAAGTTATTCTAAATTGTTTGTTGTCGATTAATGATATGGGAGTATCATTAAACTAAGACAAATCTGAGAGATGTGGTAGAATATACTTGAAAGTATATTGATGAGAATGCATATCACAAATTTGAATGATATTCAATGAATATAATATAGGACTCATCCCAACTACATAATTTACTTTGTGGATATTGTTATAAGTAAATTATGAATAGTTATCCTCAGACTTGGGAATACCGGATAAGTGTCATGAATGTAGCGCATTTATGTGGAGCAACTTAACTATAATGCGGAAGAGTAGTCATAAGGGTTGTTTTAAAAAATGTTGCAAAGTTTGTGGGTTAGTCTCGTAGTCAAGATAGAGGAAACATGGCTAGTGTTGAGAAAACATGCTATAGTATTTAAGTCCCTTTTATTTTTGTCGATGAAAACTTAAATTTTGTAGGATCACTTTTGATATGGTTGGTATAGGGAGAAGCGAAGATGTGGCTGAGAAATGAACGTAAAAATGTAGGGAAACTAGAAATCTTAAATTTGACAATTTGGCATTTTGAATCTTGTCATATAGCGCCCGGATATCATGGCATGAACATTTCACCTTGCATAAAATGCTTTTAAATGACCCGTAACACATTTTTCTTGGTTATATATTGTAGTGTATAGCAACCATATGTCTAAGGACACTAAGAATGTTTTGGGATTGATGGTTGACTCATGTTTTAATAACTTGATTGAACATGTGTATGTCAATGCACCAAATTTGCCTAACAATAATTTTTATTATTTTTTTTATTTTATTTTTTTACATACGGTTTAGTTTGTTTTAGGCATTCTTAACTTGTATATTTTT
>OU343218.1:224627184-224765760 GCA_910596185.1 Chrysanthemum makinoi
GAACCTAGATGGGCCTTGTTGCCCAAGTGGTTTTCTAAACATTTCGCATAGCAGGTACCAAATGAGGATATGGTTGCTTTGTTTTTCATTTCCTGTTTGGAAACAGATTGACACAAGAAGTATACTTTTTAAATGTAAGGCTTAGGCCGAGTTCATTTTAATTTCAACAACCTCCAGACCACTTTGGTTTAACACGACAGGTATTCGAGATTTACACAACCATACTTATGGTCCCGTGATAGACGCAGGTAACCAACACCCTTCTGGTGTTTTCTTTTCTCAACCGGCAAAGCGCTAAAGACACATAAACGGTAACCGAGTAATATTCAGCCGGGTGGGCTAGAAAGTCAACTGCAGGTACAATATGTTTAACTATAAGCTGAAGACTACCCATAAACCAATGACCCACGACGCGCTTTAAACTGGTTTCCGATAATACCGGTTATCAAATAAGCCAAAGGCTACTTCATAACCGAGTACCACGATGAGCTAAATCGAAAATGACTAAATAAGTCAACAAGCGGATTATGTCAATTGGTAAATTAACTAGTGATAAGAATATGGGTATTAGTACTAGTGTCAATGGGAAGTAAAGGTTTAAGCCGAGCCTTGTCTTGCGTCGATCGGGTACTACCCGACTCGAGTACATGGCTCGACACCCTTTTCAAGTTTGTGACTGTACGGAGCAACACCCGCCAGGGCAAGGGTCAAACACCCTTTGAAAGGGGTTTCATCTAAATTGAAAAGATCATAGACAAGCAAGAGGATAAGCCGAAAACATAACAAGTCAGTATTCCAGATTAAGCCAATATAAAGTTTATTGTGAAAATGGTTTCTTTCTTGTTTGTGGTTCTCGACAGTCAACAACAACAACAACATGTATATATTTTTTTTTTGACAAACATAACCACTTAACATATTAACCCAAATAACACAAGATCCAATTACATAAACCCAAATGATTTGACTATAACGAATTTGGATTAAAATTTATCATATTTACAACAAATGTAAAATAACAACAAGGTTATGTTTCTTACAAGGAAACCATGGATGGGTCGAAGGACATGAACACCGAAACTCACGAGCTCAATTGGAGGAGAATCGAGGTGATTTGGAACAATTAACTTCTGGGGTAGCTTCCTTGTGCCATCAACTACAAAACCCCTTTATCAATTTTGAAAACCCCTTTGATATAATGGAACCCTAATTTTCGGATTGTGATTGATTGAGCGAGAGATGAGCAAGTTTCCTGATAATTTAGCTTCTATTTAGAGATGAGGAAGGGAATGGAGTCTCAGTAGCTTCCTTGACCTAGTGTGTGGCGAGTATCATTCTTGGCTCTAGTCTTTTTCACGGCCGCACTTGAGGCATGCGTGGGAAGGTCTATAGTGTAGAAGAGCATTTGAGGAAGGTGTAGACTATCCCTTTTGTGTTTGAGGGAGAAAGAAATTTTCATTTCCATGTTTGTCTGTTTTGGTTTGTGTCGACAAGAGAGAGGAGGGGCAGATATGTTGGAAACGTGAGGGAGAGAAAGAGAGATACGAATCTTATCTATTTTGTTTTATTATAACACAGTATAAACTGTACCCCGTGTTTTGTCGAATCCTCGAGTAAACGTACCTTCTCGGTACTCAAAAGATATAAAAATTATATTTTTGGAAACGATTTCTTGAATGTAATAACATGACATTATTATTACGTTGAAATTTGATTATAATTGTTTGCCGTTATTAATTTGGTGTCGGTATGCGTGTGGTGCCGTGGCTTCCTGAATTCAAGAGGTAACTGTAAACTTTCTTTAAGTAAATTATTAGTGATTGATAAAAAAAAGTGTATTTTTCTCTTATCTCAGTATTTATTTTTAGTCTTGTATGCCTCTTAACGCCTTTGCTGATATCTGGAATAACTTATGGATTAAGCTTATGTATGCTTAAATTTTGACTAGGATAATAATAAATTTCACATTTATTATACGGATACTTAGCGGACAAGCGGTGTCTTATTTCTAAGAAGCGAGATGACCTCTCGTTTTAAATTTTAGATATTGGCATTTTGTCGAAAATAATTGATTTGAATTTTTACGACACGATAAATATTATTAAAATAATCGGAAATTTTACGGGTTGTTATACATTCTAACCAGTCCCTATGAGATTTTTTGTAGTAGCTGGTTCTAAGCGGATCAAACTGGTTCTTAATTTTGAAATATTTGGTTCTAAGCGGATCAAAGCGGTTCTTGGCTAGAATAGCCGGTTCTTGGCCTAATCTAACTGGGTCTTGGCCGGAATAGTCGGTTCTTAGCCTCATCTAACTTGCTTATGGCCAGAATAGCCTGTTCTAAGCTTGATCTAACTAGTGTTGGTTTAATCTACAAAATATTAATAGATGTGTGTTAGGATCGAACTCGAGACCTATGGGATTGCACGCGTTGCGTATGAGATTTAATTATATTAAGTCACGAAATATTTATATGGTCGAACTAAGAAAAACGAGGGGGTTAAGTGTCGAGTTTTGAAACTTAAGGAGGTGCTTGCAATGACTTGTTAGACAAGGTTTAATGCTATATATATACACACCCTTTTGATCTTTTGGATTCATTCGTATGGATAAGAAAAAATACGATTGACACAAACCTTTTTCACAAGATATCTTATGTATTGAATCATGATGATATCTTAGGTAATCTCATATACATGCCACATGAATTTTTCATCGCATGTCATCTTGTCATGTGCATGACATTCATCTTTTATTGCATATATGTATTTGACAGGTGCAATTAAATGGGTTTGATATATATTTATTATATTAAAGCTAAACCTTGTTTGTTGTATGCTTTAATTGTGACTTGAACTAGCATTCTAATTAAATCGCTAACAATACGTGCGTACATGATCGTAGAGAAATCCTACTGTGATTTTGGTGATTTACACTATTCGACTTTATTAAGTCGACTAGCACTCCAACCCTAATTAGGGTTTATCTCAATTGCTAGTTTGTGGATTTGATTCTTGTTCGAGCTAGAATCGAAAGATACGCATATTCTTTTATGTTAATTAATTATTCGTTAATCTTTCCTATAGCTTCGCTTGAATACTTTGATGTTTATTGTTTATATTTATGATTAGTCATGTTATATAATTCCAACATTAATTATCGAGCCATTGGTTTTTAATGAGTAATTAATTACATAAACGCGTAATAAAACAAATACTTGTATGTTGTTTGATATGTTAATCTAGGGTTTATGTTATGTTTTGGTCGATTTTTTTTGTAAATTGGGGCGTACCCTAATTTTTTTTTAAGTCGACATACACATAATTTTTTAGGGTTTTGAAAATTGTTTGCTAACCTTATTAAAACCTAGAATTAATATTGATTACGTGATTAATTCATGAATAATTAGTTATGTGTCATGGAATTTTTATATGCGATCTTGTGACTTATTTGTATAAATTGTTATGATATCCATGATTATACATGCATGTTAGTCATGGATAAGTTGCTTTGATAATTGTTTAATTGTTGAGACATTTTATTACGATAAATCTTGAATTGGGGAAGACTCCAATTACATATATATTAATGAATCAATTATGTGCAATTTGGTATATCATTAATTATGGGTTTACGCAATCGATTCGTCGATGTATGTGGCTCACTTTCAATTGAGAGAGTGAAAGCCCTAATTAATATATACGTTAATTTAATCTAGACATTGATTATTAATAGGGTTTTATCGAATAAGTTGCATGTGGCTACTTGTTTACACGTATAAATTGTTTATTATGTGCGCATTGTTTTTTAGTAGTTTATTTTTTATTTATTACTTGTTTGTTTATTATGTGTGACAGTTTTAAGCAAAGGGTAATTTTTGAATAGAAAAATAATACGGACTAAACAATGGCGAAATTTGATTTGTTTTGGAAGAGTTAAGTTTTCAATAGTTTAATTGATTGGCGACTTTGGTACAATGGACCGAATCCGGCTCACCCATTAGAATGAACTATAAAGGGGTTATTTAAGAAGTCGCTTGTGATCACTTTGAAAGGATGTCTAAGGTTATGCTTTTGCTTACCGGTCCTCGCCCTCTGTAAGTTCGAATGGAGCTACTTAGTAAGCCATATAATGTACAAGCTCATCTTAAGGGCGAATTAGTTTTAATTCCATGCGCCACTTCGGTGGTAATTATTCGAAACACTAAGTGTTTACACTTATGCAAAAGTACGGTATAATGGATGATAATTAAACTAAATTCCTTGATTGGTGAACCCAATACCTCAATCAAAACTTTGATAATTTGATCTTTATGAATTTGTAATAAAAAGTTTTTTATTAAAATTATGCTACAAGATGAATGCATGACATCTTTGTACATCTTTGATTTGACCACATAAAATCAAAACTACTACCCTTTTAAATTAAGTTATATGCCATCTAATTAAAAGGAACACTTGAAGTTGCAATTTATGTCATGAGAGTACTTGGCTAGATTGTAATGGAGAGGTAAATCTCTATGTAAAGTGAGACCTTACATGGACATATTTGCTGTTCTTTAAGTTAGACACTTAAGTTGAGTAGGAAGTGAGACTTGGACTCAATGGCATAAGATGGGATGAAACATGTTTATATTTGCAATAGCGTTGGAAAATATAAATCCCATAATGATCTAGGAATTGGAAATTGTTTGCCAATTATTGTTCGACAGATTACCCTATTATGTGCTTTCGTTACTAGCAGATCAAGTGATGTAATGAACCTATGATAATTTGGATCCTAGTTTTCGAGAAAATTCTATGGTTATATGAATATTACCTTGGGTATTTTATTTTCTTGAAAAGTTTAATTATCGAAAATACTAAAATTGAATTTTGCTAATTTTTTAAATGTATTAATGCAACATTAAACCGTAAATGAAGGTTATTCTTGTATTGGTAAATTGATCTACACCTGTAAGGGTTTTAGTAGAGTCAACGTTACTAAAAGAATAAACCTAGTCCTCTTTTCATAAGAAAGAGTGAGATTCAATCCTATTCCTTTTGATGAATGAAGAAAGGTATGATATGACAATTAGAATTGTCTAAATTCTAAATACATAACTCGTAAGTAAATTTTAATAGTTAAGAAAATTGCATATTTTCTGAGTTATTAAATTAGAAGCTAGACTAATTACTGTATAATTGGTAAAAGACAAACTAGCATATTTTATCTAGTTGTTTTGTTTTGACCATTTAAAAGTACTACTTACAATTGTTGGAATAGTAGAACTATTAAGAAAGAAATTGCATGCCCAATTTTTCAAGTTAATAGCATTGATGGATAAATTCATCATCTACATAGTAGAATACATTCTTTTAAGTACATAAGTAATTGTTATGTATGGACTTTCTCAAAAGTGTATGGAAGTAAATAGAACACTATTTTATTTCACTGGTTAATGAAACACTTGCAATGTTGTCAAATCCAGTGGGAGTATTTTGTTCTTATTACTGAATAAGGAATTAATGTAATGATCTCTTATTTAGTGGGAGTTACAAGCTTTGTCATATTGGTAGTAACTCAGATTATCTCTAGAATGTCTTACGATAATTACTTTACACTTGTAGACACTTATGTTTTCAAGGATAGTCATGTACGTTTCCTTATTAGACAATGAAGTGGTTCTACATCTACTAGTTATGCTAATATCAATGACACAATCATATTAGTCACATAAACAAACATATGTCGTGTTGTTTATCCGCTACATGATGTTGTTCCATGCACAAGTGGGAGAAATCTATATTGTGTGCAAGGTACAACATATAGGTATATGATTTAAAGGATTCTCTTGACTGCAAGGTAAGAGACTAACGTTCTAATATAACTTGTACATATCTAATTCAAGAAACACTTGGTGTTGCAATTTCGTCATGTGAGAACTTGGCGAGATTGTAACAACAAAGTAAATCTCTATGTAAAGTGAGATCTTGCATGGACATATTTGCAGTTTCTTAATTAGACAAGTATTTAGAATATGTGTCAAGATGATAGATATAAGACTACTTCAAATTAAATATTTATGTATTATTAGAATGACATAAATAAATGAAGTAATCTAATACTACTTCAATTTGTTTATTTATGTATTTTGGAATGACATAAATGAAAAATAATGTAGTCCTACATTATTATGAAGTAATATAAATTAACTTGAAATTTTAATTGAAACCAAGAGTTGTGTTCATAATTACTTTAGTTAAACATGTTTATGATTCATTGTAAAGACATAAACATAAAGTCTTTTAAGACTTATAATAAAGTAAGACGTTAACTTGTTATGTTTTCTAATTAAGACATATACAAGAAGTCATTGAGTTGATCAATGATTTATAACGTATAATGGGATTATAACAGTTTATGTTCCTTGATGAGACATAGATATGAAGTGACTTGGTTAAAAGGTACTTGTGTTATAAAGCATGTAATTGGCTTGGAAAGTCTATTATACCATTAAGTGGATTTAGTTGGTAAATAGGTAAGCCAAAAGGAATATGTTTATCTTATATATTGTTAGATTGTCTTACAATATTAATTCTAATGAATACCACAAGTTGATGGTATGTTCAGTTAGGAGAATCAAACTCTATTTGATTTGTTTGATTCATGATAACCATAACTTCTTTCTTAAAAAGTAACAAGGTTAGAATATTGAGTATGGATTGAATATACTCAATATGACTCCAACCTAGAAGATTAATAAAACACCATTTCATTATGGAATGTGATGAATCACATTAAGTTTTAAAGTTGAAGATTCTGAATTTGTTAAACTACTTATGAATAGGTTATTAACAAACTAATGTCAAGAATTATCAATGTGTATTTGTAATGTCCCAAAAAGAGAACAATGTAGTTTTGCTCTAAATTGCTAAGTATATATAGATAGTCTATATATTACAAAAGGCAAGTGGGAGTTTTATCTTGAAAGATAAAATTACAAGATACATAATCTTCTAAAACACACTAGTAAATATCATGATGAGGTTAGACATGTAAATGATAGAACTCATGATGATGGAATTTTCATTTCATATATCTGCAAGGGTATCTCGGATATTTGACTTATATCTTTGAGAAATATGAGTTACTGGGATTATACTAAACCTGATAATCATTATGATGGATTACCAAATATTGAATTGGGTAAATTACTCATACTATGAATGTTAAAGATGTTGTCCATAAAGATAATCAATTTTGGAAATTTGGTTTATCTTAATAGTTAGACTAGAGAATGGAAATGAGTTTCTTCAAAGAGATGAAAAACCCTAGTGGTTTGAATTTCTATGTAGAAATCATATGGACAATATTGTACACATATTTAATGCATGTTTTATGACAAGATTATTAATCATATTTAAGCAATTAATTGTGATTGAATATTCTTTCCTAGACACATTAAATATATGAAGATGATAATTGTCATACTTGTTTTCATTAATATGAAATATGACAATGGAATATCAAAACTCTTTCTTGAGAAATTACTTGAGCGAGGATGGTAAGTAATTGAAAGGTTTTTTGAATTCATATAGTCTTTGAAAGTGTACGAAGTGCAAATAATTCATGAATGGATAAATGCATGCATCTATGAAATTATTCTTATGTTTAATTATTAAATCCCATTTTCAATTTATAATTAAAGTAAGATAAATTTTAAGTATTCCTGAAAGCTAGTGGGAGTATTATGTTAAGTTTCTTAAATCTTATATGTTGTATAACATATAGTAAATAACATTCCTTGTAAGCTAAATGTTAAGTCTTAGATTGGAATGAAAATTTACTTGTAAGATTTAAGAATTAAAACATACAACCTTGGAATATATGTTTATTATAAATAAACATGTGCAGTAAAATAAATGATTCTAATAAAACATGATATATCATTTGGAAAATTGATAAATATCTTTTGACAAGATAGAACATGAATGAAATCTAAGTTTGACATGAAGATTCATCATGTACATCATGTAGTGTATTTAAATTGTCGTATCATTCTTGAATGATAGATGATTTGACAACATTGATATCTAATTAAAAGTTATTAGATAACTTGTGTAATGAATATTCTAATAGAATTACATCCTCAAAACCTGGAATTGCTCCTAGATTCTATGGATGAAAAATATGTCAAATGTTGTGAAAATTGTCATCAGCTTTAAACTTGAAAGGTAGGAAAGCATCAAACATTACACAAGGATATTAAAGTTTACGGAGTTTTAATGAGCATATTGTTGTTTGTATACAATGATGCTGGTTTAATTGAGATGACACTCATACTAGTCATGGTAGGATTTCATCCTTGTTAATGGCCATGTGAACTAGTTGTGCTACTAAAAGCACAGTTGCATTATACATTAAAAGAATAAGAATACTTTAAACTTTAAAATGTTTGAAAGTTTAAATTGTCATAAATTGGTGATAGAGGATGTCACACACTTTATGAATTATTATGTGGATTGTTGAATGCACACATACAAGGACTTCACTAATTGAATTCTTGAAATAAGTATTCTCAAAATTACGATAGATCAAATTGGTTGATTTATGCTTTGTCAACAAGTATGATTGTCATTACTTGAGGCATAATTCATCAACTGGAATTTTCATGCATTGATCTATTTGGTATTTGGATAAAGGATGTTAAACAATTGTTATAATAAATCAAATACTTGGTATGTTTTATAATATATTGTATCCTATATTTGCATGTTTAATCCGTGAATAAATTTATTTATTCTAAATCGTCCGTTGTCAATTAATGATATGTGAGTATCATTAAACTAAGACAAATCTGAGAGATATGGTAGAATATACTTGAAAGTATATTGATGAGAATGCATACCAATTTCGGATGATATTCAATGAATTGAATATAGGACTTATCCCAACTACATAATTTACTTTGTGGATATTGTTATAAGTAAATTATGAATAGTTATCCTCAGACTTGAGATACCGGATAAGTGTCATGAATGTAGTGCACTTCTGTGGAACAACTTAACGCTATACGGTAGTCATAAGGGTTGTTTTCTGAAGTGTTGCAAAGTTCGTGGGTTATTCTCGTAGTCAAGATAGAATTTGTTCCTTCAAATTTATTTGGAGTTTAATACCGTTGGGCCCCTCGTAGGGTTGACAAGATGTTTTTGGTGGCCCAAAGTTCTCCCGAATATGTTCGAAGATTTGGTAATCTTGCTCAATCACTTATAACGAAAAGAATAGTTGGATAAAGAATGACTTAATTCCATATCTTTATTTAACATTGTATTTGAAACAAAAGGATAATAATAATGAGAAATCATTAAAAGGTTTTTCCAGGAGACCTTACTCGAGGTGTACTAGAGGCATCGAAGTGTTGCTAGACGCTAACCGATGTGATCACACTATTAAGATATGTCCAAGTGTGAGTTGTTGGTTTAATGGAAAAAATATTAATAGATGTGTGTTAGGATCGAACTCGAGACCTATGGGATTGCACACGTTGCGTATGAGATTTAATTATATTAAGTCACGAAATATTTATATGGTCGAACTAAGAAAAACGAGGGGGTTAAGTGTCGAGTTTTGAAACTTAAGGAGGTGCTTGCAATGACTTGTTAGACAAGGTTTAATGCTATATATATACACACCCTTTTGATCTTTTGGATTCATTCGTATGGATAAGAAAAAATACGATTGACACAAACCTTTTTCACAAGATATCTTATGTATTGAATCATGATGATATCTTAGTGAATCTCATATACATGCCACGCATGAATTTTTCATAGCATGTCATCTTGTCATGTGCATGACATTCATCTTTTATTGCATATATGTATTTGACAGGTGCAATTAAATGGGTTTGATATATATTTATTATATTAAAGCTAAACCTTGTTTGTTGTATGCTTTAATTGTGACTTGAACTAGCATTCTAATTAAATCGCTAACAATACTGGCATGTACATGATGGTAGAGAAATCCTACTTTGGATTTTGGTGATTTACACTATTCGACTTTATTAAGTCGACTAGCACTCCAACCCTAATTAGGGTTTATCTCAATTGCTAGTTTGTGGATTTGATTCTTGTTCGGCTAGAATCAAGAAAAGATACGCATATTCTTTTATGTTAATTAATTATTCGTTAATCTTTCCTATACGCTTCCGCTTGAATACTTTGATGTTTATTGTTTATATTTATGATTAGTCATGTTATATAATTCCAACAACTAGTTCATGGCCAAAATAGCTGGTTTCATAGCAGGATCTCTGGTTCTTGGCCAGAATAGCCGGTTCTTAGCCAGATCTAACTGGTTGTTGGCGATAACCGGTTCTTAGGCTGGATCTAACCGGTTTTAATTAGAATAGCCGGTTCCTAGCGTAAACTAAATGCTTCTTGGCCGGAACAACCGGTTCTTAGCTTGATATATCTAGTTCTTGGCCAGAATTGCTGGTTCTTAGCTTGATCAAATTGGTTCTTGGTCGAATAGCTAGTTCTTAACGGATCTAAGCGATTTTACGGAATAACCGGGTTCTTAGCCCGATCTAACTAGTTCTTGGCGGAATAGCCGTTCTTAGCTGGAAATAACTAGTTCTTAGCGAATAGTCGGTTCTTAGCCTAATCTAAGCGGTTCTTGGCCTGAATAGTGGGTTCTTAAACGGTAGCCAGTTCTTGGCCTAATCTAAGCTTTGGGTCTCTGCCGGAATAGTAGGTTCTAAGCCGATCTAACTTGTCTATGGCCAAAATAGCCCGTTATATGCTTCATCTAACTGATTCATGGCGGAATAGCGGTTTATAGTCTGGATCTAACATTTTTGGCGAGGATAGTCGGTTGTTAGTCTCGTCTAACTGGTTCTTAACCGGAATAGCCGGATCTAACTGGTTCTTTGTCGGAATAGTTGTTTCTTAGCCTAAACTAACTGGGTATTGGTCTGAATAAGCGATTCTTAGCCGGATCTAACTGGTTCTTGGCCGGAATAGCCGGTTCTTAGCTTGATCTAACTGGTTTTTAGCTAGAATTGAGGTTCTTAGACAGATCAAACAGGTCCTTAACCAAAATAGCCTATTCTAAGCTTGATCTAACTAGTTTTGGGCCGCAATAGCTGGTTCTAAGCGGATCAAACAGGTTCTTGGCCAGAATAGCCGATTCTTAGCCTAATATATATGGGTCTTGGCCGGAATAGTTGGTTCTTAGCCTGATCTAACTTGTATATGGCGAATAGCATTCTGTTTTAAGCTTGATCTAACTAGTTCATGGTAGGATAGCGGTTCATAGTAAGATCTAAGCGGTTCTTGGCCGTAATAGTGGTTCTTAGCCGATCTAACTGGTTGATGGTGAAATAACCGGTTCTTATTTGGATCTAAGCGGTTCTTAGCTAGAATAGATGGTTCTTAGCATAAACTAAATGTTTCTTATGGAACAACCAGTTCTTAGCTTGATCTATCTAGTTCTTGGTAGGAATTGTTGGTTCTTAGCTAGATCAAACTGGTTCTTGATCTAATAGGCTGGTTCTTAACCAAATCTAACGGTTTTTTGGAATAACCGATTCCTAGCACGATCTAACTGGTTTTTTGGGAATAAATGGTTCTTACAGGGTCATTTAGATAATTGCCTTTGTAATCCAGGTATATCCTTGACCCAACAAACACTTGCTTTTTTCTTAGATCCATTCCTTACAAGACAAGCCATCACCTTTATGGTAGGACATCCCTTATCTCATCCATAGATCCATTCCTTACAAGACAAGCCATCACAACTGCAACAAACACTTGCTTTTCTTTTGCGTAAACTAAACAATAGGAACGAATTATGAGTTGATGAAGGGTTTTTAACCGTTGCACAGGGAACCACCACACTATGCAACAAAAGGTCACAGCTTTTTATAGAGATTATTAGTAAATAATACTCTTATAATGACTTGTCTATTGGTTTGGTTAAAAAGGGGTCTATGACTTTTTTCTCGCTTAACTTTTTATTTTGTGGGTCCCGCTCAATCAAAACAAAGCAAAGAAATGAATATAGAGGAAACATGGCTAGTGTTGAGAAAACAAGCTATAGTATTTAAGTCCCTTTTATTTTTGTCGATGAAAACTTAAATTTTGTGGGATCTGTTTGATATGGTTGGTATGAGGAGTATAAAGCGAAGATGTGATTTGCAGAGAAATGAATGTAAAATGTAGAGGGAAACTAGAAATCTTCATGACAATTTGACATTTTAGTACTGTCATATATAACGCCAGATATCATGGCATGAACATTTCACCTTGCATAAAATGCTTTTAAATGACCAACACATTTTTAACTGAATGTGTTAAGAATGTGCAAGTTACCATTGGATAACCCGACCAAACTTTTTTTCTTTCCAGTGAAGCGGGCTACAACCTGAAGAAACTCATGGCAAGATGGTACTTATGGTACAACTTGCCCAATCCCACCGTGCAAGAACTTCACATATATGCTTCAAGCCAAGGATCAGATTAGTAGCTTCTTCTACTTCTCGCCACTAGGCCTTCAAAAGGTACAGCTGAGGCTACGGTATTAAAATCTATAGCCGTCCTCATTATTCCAGTTCCTTTCCTTTTTCTGCCGCACGAGATCGACACAGCCCTGCGGTGATTGGTACAAAAGAGGCCACCAGGTTAACTCCTTAAACTTATCTTTGACTTTTTCTTGTCAAACCTTTTAGTATTAAAAATGTGAAATGAAACATGTTTTACAGAGAATGGAATGTTATCATAACTTGTTGTAGATTTGAACCTTAGTCATTGATTTGTTCAAGTTACTTCAATATTGGAATGTTGTCATAGATGGTCGAACCCGGGTGAGTTTGGTGTTTTCATTTGAATACCAAACCCGTGGGTTTGAGATGATCGCTACAAAGCTTTATTGAAACGACGCCTTATCTTTATTTTTTTATCGTGTTATATATTTGAGTTCTTATCTACAATGGTATTCAAAATCCATTATTCTGTTGATAAAAAGAAATGCAAAAAATGTTTTCTATAACATGTTACCATTTGCAAAAACCCGTAAACGCGGAACCCAAACCGAACCGAACGCCGGTTGGTTGGTTGTTTTGCCTTGCTCTCCGTTTTTTTCGGTCTAGGTGTATTTTGGCAAGTTTTTATTTTTGGACGGAACCAACCAACCCGGAAGCGAAGTAGGACCTGAAACGAAACCGAACAGGCGTTGTCGGCCGGTCGGTTTGTTTATTCGATCGACGGTAATCGGTCCGGTTCGGTTTTGAACCTTGCCATTCCACACCCTTCCTCCGCGAGCTTTAATCGATGCATCTCGTCGTGAATGTACCCTTCAAGTCCTCAACAACTAAAACGAAATCAACCGTAATACCACTTGGTCCCATAATTGCGATCTCTCCACACAGAGTCCATGGTCTGAACAATACCGATACATATTCTCATGCACGTTTGTTTACGACTATACACTCTTGTTTAACAAATTACTTCGTTACAGTAACGTAACAACCCATCTAAACAAATAGACTAATTGAAACTAGTTTTCTCAAACACTTGCTTCATCACTTAAGCAATCTATTATATTTTAATATAAAACCTCTCGTTTTATAAATCTCAACAAAGCGTATAAAACCATTTTAGTACTGATGAACAACTTTTAAGATTGTTGGATTATTTGAGCATCATCCTTAATTTGAGCATCATTGTGTTCATGTATTTGTGGTTAAGTTAATCATCAAGAAATAATTAGTCCTCTTTAAAATTAAGTTATAGATTTGACCTAAGATTGTTCCTTATATAAATATGTATTGGATTCCCACAACTCCACAAGGATTAATTCTCAAAGAGAACGTGTTTCACTTGTTGAAATAACACCGCAACTTTGACATTGACATTCGTAACTTTGATCTGATATAACATCTTTGGTGGATAATACTCCCTATTTAGGAAACTGCTCTTTTGAATTGGTATATACATTCAGAGTTTTTGGGTAACTAAGAGTTAAATGTTTGTAATTAGATGGTAATGCAAGAATAACATAACCTAGCCAAACAATGTTTAAAATATCGAAACTGTTGGCCCAGTTTTTATGGATCTTTAATCAACGATATACCAATAATAATAATAACAATTTGAATCAAGAAACTTTTCTTATTTGTCAGTCATATCAATTTTGTACAAAGTTCCTATCTATTTATAAGTTTCGAAATGGTACAATGAAACGTTGTGTTGGTTAAAGGATATGGTAGTTATTGTATAACTGCTACATAACTGTTTCTTGTAACTGCTTCTTGTTGACTTTCGTTGACTTTTGTTGACCGGGTCATAATAGGTGTTGACTTGGTCATTGGTTGGGTCGGGATTAACCCAATATTCTCCCCTTAATCACAATCTGCGAGCGTGAGGTTTTAAGTCTTCGATTCATCTTCCTTAAATCCACCATATGAGCTTTTAATTTATTGTGACCATCCTTATATCTAGGTAGATCAATGGTTATTTCCACCTTTTTTTTCTGTGATCTTCATTATGTCCATGTTGATCTGGTTATTTCCACCTTTGTGATCTTCATTATGTCCATGTTGATCCTTATTTCCACCTTTTCGCTGTGATCTTCCTTAAGTCCGGGTTGATCATATTCTTCCGTTATTTCTACATTTGTTGTTGTGATCTTCCTGACCCTACTGATCATATTTTCTTTTTTTCAATGGTTGCCATAAGCAATGTTGGTTCTAAGTCTTCTTCAATGAGATTAGATTCGTCTTCTTTCTTCGATGGACATTTGTTTGCAAAATGCCTATATTCCTTGCATTTAAAACACATCACCTTACTCTCTTATACCTAGAATTTATTTGAGTTGTTGTTTGATTTTTCCTTGAAATTATTTTCTTGGCCTCGCAACAAATCATGTCCCATTTTTCACAAGTGTCTTCGTGAGAAATGTTATTCTTGTGATGTGTAAACAATAACTTATATTGATCGTTATTGTCCTTATTCTTCTTAAACTTTATTCTTTCCTCATTATGTCTTGAGTCTCCCAATCCTTCTTCCATCATTATTTTCATTCTTAGATCGGAGTATTTATAGATGCGACTATTTGCGATACCCATCTGGTCTGACATTTAGTAGTTTTCGTACTAGGTTTCCATCTTCTATGGCGTGTCCTAGACAGCGGCTTTTTTAATGGAGTTGTAAGTTTTGTAGCAGGTGTCATTGTCTCGTCTTATTTTGTAACATCTCAAAATCAGATTTGAGTGTTTGCAATCTCGCTTGTTGAACTCTGTTTCCAATGTGTCTGTTTTCAAAGCATTCCAAATGTCCTTCGGCTTTTGCAGTTATATTCAGTAATTGTTCTGTAAGGCTTGATAAAGGAAAGCAATAACGGTTTTCTTTTGTCTTATTGGGTTGAGTCGACTTCCGGGCCTATTGCTTCCATAAGTTATTTGTTTCGAGAATGATTTTCATGAATTGCCCATAAAATAAATGCGAGAATTCAGCTTTGAGGACGTGATCAAATCGGGATATCGGTTAGCATCTGGCTCTTATTACCACTTCCTTTCATCATTATCTTAAAATAAAAAATATCTCAAAAAAATCAACACGAGGTTTGTAAAAAAAATGTTTTATTTTTTCCTTATAGGTTATAAAATTTTATATGACCTGGTTTTAATCCAAAACAATCTCGAAGATTATTATATTTTAAAACTTAATAACCTAAAAGCATTCCACTTTAAATGTTATTCCTAATCAAGATTTCTAGGTTAATATACTATCCAAAAAATATGATAAGATTTTAATAATTTTTTTAAAATAACTTATCAAAATAAAAAGCAATATATATCAAAATATATAAAGTAAAAATAAAAGTGGTTTTGAAATCTTTTGTGTTTGTGGCCCTTATGTGTACGTATCTCTCCTTTTAGACTTTTCTTATCTCCTTATTTGAGATAAAACCCACACGTATCCTCTTTTTTTCTTCTTGAGACAGTACTTTTCAGTTTCTCTCTCCTTTTGAGAAGATATATTTGTTCTTCTCCTTCTCCAATCTAATCGACGGTTAACCGGCCTTTTAATGGCTGTGTTTTCTTTTTGACCGCCCCTTCTTCTTTCTCCAGTATGGTGTTCTTTACGAGCACAGTTATTCCTCCAATTTGAAACCTAGGGTTTCGGTTTATTTGGGGGTTTTCTGATCCAAGAGTATTTTTACGATTGGAGTTTGCTAATGAATCAATTGAGGTTTCAATTGATCCTTCTGGGCTTGATTCCGTTTAAGAACAGGTGTGTTTGTTCTAATTCGAATATTTGATTTGTGCCCTAATTGATGACTCTTGTTTAGTTTTTTGTTTGAATCAATTTGTAAAACGGTTTAATCCGTTTCTAATCCTATGTGGATTAAAGATTCAGTGTCGATGAAAAAAGGTGCGATTGATTTTGTTGTGGTATGAGTAATCACTTGTGTGATTGTTCCCTTGATGCGACAAAGTATATGAACACAAAAAATAATTATCTTTGATTTTGTGTTCGGTTAATATTTGCAGAAAAAAAATTTCTTATCGAGACTGTTTTCTTCTTTTGATTCTGGAACTAAAAAAAATGGTATATGATGATTTTGGCTCTGATACCAATTGTTGGCCCAGTTTTTATGGATCTTTAATCAACGATATACCAGTAATAATAATAACAATTTGAATCAAGAAACTTTTCTTATTTGTCAGTCATATCAATTTTGTACAAAGTTCCTATCTATTTATAAGTTTCGAAATGGTACAATGAAACGTTGTGTTGGTTAAAGGATATGGCAGTTATTGTATAACTGCTACATAACTGTTTCTTGTAACTGCTTCTTGTTGACTTTCGTTGACTTTTGTTGACCGGGTCATAATAGGTGTTGACTTGGGTCGCTGGGTTGGGTCGATTGGGATTAACCCAATAGAAACACGTCAAATGAGGAGTCAATGCTTTTAAAAGGGGGTTGCTAAGGAACTTAAGCAAATACATATGAAAGGAATTAATAAAGAACACAAAAAAATTGTTATGTATGTTATGTTTGGAAGAGATCAATATGTCTTATAAAACATAATCAAAAAGTTAGTTAAATTCGGTTAAAATCAGTCGGCGGGAAGGGTCACGACTTTGCGACTCTTAGCCCTTGACCTGACCTGCAAGGGCGCCCCCGACCTCGACCCTGCAAGAGTAGCGGCCCTTGACCTCACATGGTTCATGACATTAGCAAGGCCTCGGGTCTTTGTAAAAAACTGTTAACACGCATTGAGATAAAAGTGACTAAATGTTTGATATCGTCTTTGTCGTATACTAAGTTACATAGGCCTTAAAACATAATATGCACGCATACTAACTTAGTTTTATGATTGTTAACACGAAACATCACTTCCAAAAAAGTATTTAAAAGTGTATACATGCTGCAAAGAGCTAGAAATATTACAGTACATTTTTACAAAGTCAGAGGATCAAGAATTTGACAATATAAGAATGAACAGTTTATGAATATTATGCGGCTTACCACAATATCTAGAAAACAAACGCGTCAATAATCGTTTTCTTAACCATATGTAAGGTTTATTGAATTGAATGGCAACCATATGTGCAGCAGATTGATCAAAACTACCACAAAGTGCTTTTCCTCGAGTGTTCTTTTTCTTTAAGCCCGTATCCTTTTCCGCTCTTCCACCCTTTATAATTATATTTCCAAATGCTGGTGCGGTTTTACTGATTTGTGTAAATTCATCCTTATTTGCACCTCCTTGAATAAGAACTTTTTTAATTCCCCAGTAGTTTAGAGACTCGGCAATCTGCATAGGTGTGACGCCCTTGTTGGTTCTTGCTTCCACGTCAGCACCCTTCTTGACCAACAACTCGAGCACGTCTACATGTCCTGACTCGACTGCACAGTGTAGCGCAGTGTAGCCATCTTCATCTCTTGCAATGATATCAACTCCTTTTTCTACCAAGAATCTGACCAACTCAACCCGACCCTTGAACGGTGCTCTATGCAAAATGGTCCATCCCTGCTGGTCCTGCCCGATGACCAAAGCTTTACTTTCGAGAATCCTGTTGATGTTTCTGATTTTGCCTTTTAGTGCAGCTATAGGTAACCGGTCACCTAATCCGAGTGCATCAAAAAGCTTTGTGTGTCCTTACTCGGCCGCCATATCATATGCAGTTTTCTCTGAACAGTTTCGGATCTCTTTGTAAGCCCCATTTTGTAATAGAAGCTTGACCATGTATTCATCTAAAAAAGCTGCAGCCATATACAACGGAGTGTCACCATCACCAGAATTTCGGATTTTAGGTTGTGCACCGCTAGCCAACAGTAAACGGGCGCAGTCCCTATTGCGCTCCTCCACCAGAAGGTGTAAAGCAGTGCTCCCATGAGTGGGGTTACACCTGAACTGCCACATGTCCCGCACTAGAGGCTGATGCAGCCATGAGTGGAGTTACACCTGAACTGTCACGAGCCTCTATCTCAGGTTCAAACTCGAGTTGTAGTTGAACTAGGTCTGCTAGACTTTGACTAATCGCCAAGTGAAGTAAAGTTTGACCTTCATCATCAATTGCGTCAACCACACGCAAACAAGGATCACCTTTCTGTAGGACATCCCTTATCTCATCCATAGATCCATTCCTTACAAGACAAGCCATCACAACTGACCCAACAAACTCTTGCTTTTTTCTTGCAGTAAACTAATCAATAGGAACCGAATTATGAGTTGATGAAGGGTTTTTAACCGCTGCACCAGGAACCACCACACTATGCAACAAAAAGGTCACAACTTTTATAGAGATTATTAGTAAATAATACTCTTATAATGACTTGTCTATTGGTTTGGTTAAAAAGGGGTCTATGAGTTTTTTCTGCTTAACTTTTTTATTTTGTGGGTCCCGTTCAATCGAAAACAGGCAAAGAAATGAATATAGAGGAAACATGGCTAGTGTTGAGAAAACAGGCTGTAGTATTTAAGTCCCTTTTATTTTTGTCGATGAAAACTTAAATTTTGTGGGATCTGTTTGATATGGTTGATATGAGGAGAAACGAAGATGTGACTGCAGAAATGAACGTAAAAATGAAGGGAAACTAGAAATCTTCATGACAATTTGACATTTTAGTACTGTCATATATAACGCCAGATATCATGGCATGAACATTTCACCTTGCATAAAATGCTTTTAAATGTACTAGTCAACACCGCATAAATCGACCCGTAACACATTTTTTAACTGAATGTGTTAAGAATGTGCAAGTTACCATTGGATAACCTGACCCGAAACTTTTCTTTCCCAGGAACGGGCTACAACACAGAAGAAACTCATGGCAAGATGATACTTATGGTACAACTTGCCCAATCCCACCAGGCAAGAACTTCACATATATGCTTCAAGCCAAGGATCAGATTGGTAGCTTCTTCTACTTCCCGTCACTAGGCCTTCAAAAGGCTGCTGGAGGCTACGGTGGTATTAAAATCTATAGCCGTCCTCGTATTCCAGTCCCTTTCCCAGTTTCTACCTGCAGGAGTCCTTGCCGGTGATTGGTACAAAAGAGGCCACCAGGTTAACTAGTCAAACCTTTTAGTATTAAAAATGTGAAATGAAACATGTTTTACGGAGAATGGAGCATGTGCATCTTTTAGGTACAGCTTGAGCTTTTGAATATATAAGCAAGCAATGCATTTGATTTACACGACACTAAAAATGTTCTGATAATGTTGTAGCCGACGGTGTACCGAAGGCATGGACTGCAATATATATTGCATTGGACAATGTGGGCATGTGGAACATACGGTCGCAAGATTGGGTGAGGCAGTACTTGGGGCAACAGTTTTATCTTCGTGTGTATTCGCCGGCTCATTCATGGAGGGATGAGTTGCCAATCCCCCAAAACGCACTACTTTGTGCCAGAGCTAGAGGGAGGCACACGAGGCCATTCTAAGTCTAGATAGCAATCAGTTACATGTAACCACGAATGTCACAAGAGGGTGGTGAGTGGGATCTCGTTTGGAACTACTTGTTCCAGTTTTATACTTTTATACCGGCAGTTTAATTTTCTTTGATATTTGGCTGCAACATAACTTGTTGTAGATTTGAACCTTAGTCATTGATTTGTTCAAGTTACTTCAATATTGGAATGTTATCATAGATGGTCGAACCCGGGTGAGTTTGGTGTTTTCATTTGAATACCAAACCCGCGGGTTTGAGATGATCGCTACAAAGCTTTATTGAAACGACGGCTTATCTTTATTCTTTTATCGTGTTATATATTTGAGTTCTTATCTACAATGGTATTCAAAATCCATTATTCTGTTGATAAAATGAAATGCAAAAAATGTTTTCTATAACATGTTACCATTTGCCAAAAATTGTATCTAGTTTGGTTATACATGTACCATATAGGATTTAAAGAGTCTCAATATCACGAAATTGACCTTAAGAACAGAATGAATGTCCAAATGAAAATTCATCTTATCGCTCATGTCACTTAATAATAACGTACTTGGCATCGATTATCAAAGTAGCTTCCATTCCTTAAAAAATAAATGAACACATAAATGGTATGAATTAAAATACAAAATATGCACAAGACAACATTTAGAAACCTTAATAAATTGTTTTGACAAAACTCATTTTAGCCTTATATCCCACATAGGTTAAATAATAAATATGTTTCTTGATTATATATTATAGTGTATAGCAACCATATGTCTTGATAGCATGTTTTGGGATTGATAGTTGACTCATGTTTAATAACCTAATTGAACATGTGCATGTCAACCCCAAAATTTGCCTAACTTCTTAACTTTTTTTTTTAATTATTTATTTATTTATTTTTCTTACGGTTGTTTGTTTCGACATTCTTAACTTTTTATTTTTACGTAATTGCTGTTTGTTTCGACATAAGATCAGCAAAAAAGCTAAACCACATTTAGTAATTAATCTTACTTAAAGGCTAAGTCACCTGGTTTAATACTACTTTGTGGCAAAGCTAGAGGAAGGCACACGAGGCCATTCTAAGTCTAGATAACGATCAGTTACATATAACCACGAATGTCACAAGAGGGTGGTGAGTGGGATCTCGTTTGGAACTACTTGTTCCAGTTTTATACTTTATGCCGGCAGTTTAATTTTCTTTGATATTTGGGCTGCAACATAACTTGTTGTAGATTTGAACCTTAGTCATTGATTTGTTCAAGTTACTTCAATATTGGAATGTTATCATAGATGGTCGAACCCGGGTGAGTTTGGTGTTTTTATTTGAACACCAAACCCGCGGGTTTGAGATGGTCGCTACAAAGCTTTATTGAAACGGCGGCTTTTCTTTATTCTTTTATCGCGTTATTATTTTGTCTACTATATTCTAAACACGATAGTTTGGTTATATACCTGAGTTCGTATCTACAATGGTATTCAAAATCCATTATTCTGTTGATAAAATGAAAAATGCAAAAAATTGTATCTAGTTTGGTTGTACATGTACCATATAGGATTTAAAGAGTCTCATGTCACGAAATTGACCTTAAGAAGAGAATGTATGTCCAACAGAAAATCATCCAATCTTGCTTCTGTCACTTAATAATAACGTATTCGGCATCGATCATCCAAGTAGCTTCCATTCCTTAAAAAATAAATGAACACATAAATGGTATGGATTGACATACCAACTATGCACAAGACAACATTTAGTAACGTTATATCCCATATTAGCCTTATATCCCACATAGTTAAGGAATGAACATGTTCCTGGTTATACGATTGTTAGGAATTTTCAAATGCTTATCCTTATTTTGATGCTTACCAAAGAGATAAATCCCACCATTTATTTAGTTTGATTTAAGGGGGGATTAACAGAAATTTAATATGTCTAATCTAAGTCAATGTTTTTCTTCGTTTTTGTTTTTCTTTCTTTCTTTTTTTTTTTTTTTTTTTTTTTTTTTTTTTTAGTTAACGTTTTTTGTTTTAATCGTTTTTTTTTTTTTTTTTTTTTTTTTTTATATTTACGTTTAATTTTTTTAAATTCACATTTTTAATATTCACGCTTTTGTTTTTTAATTCACTTATTTACGTTTTTTTCTTCCCTTTCGCAGTTTGTCTTTTCCGTCCGTTTCATACGTTTTCGCCTTTTCATACGTTTTGTCCGTTTTCATACATTTTGTCCGTTTTCATACGTTCCGCTTATTACGCTTTCCCATTATTCATACGTTTTGCGTCCGCTTTCATATATATTCGTCCATTTTCTTACGCTTTCTTCCCGCTTTTCTTTCATTTTCGTCGTATTAAATGTTTCCGGCCGTTTTAAACGTTTCATACGTTTCTGCATCATAGTGATATTCGAATATACAAGTGATATTCTGAATAGCACAAGTGATATTCTGAATATCACAAATGATACTGTGAATATCGCAAGTGATATTATGTGATATTCTGAATACCACAAGTTATTTTTTTAATATAACAAGTGATATTCAACTAATGTTTTGTAACATGAAAATCATACCTGATATTCAAAATATCACACAGTGATATCAAGAAAATCAAAAGTGATATTCATAATATCGCAAAGTGATATTCATAATATCGCAAAGTGATATTCAGAATATCACAGAGTGATATTCACAAAATCACAAGTGATATTTAGAATATCACATCGTGATATTCAGAATATCACAATGTGATATTCAGAAAATCACAAAGTGATATTAACAAAATATCACTTGTGTTTTTTAGAATATCACAAAGTGATATTCAGATAATCACAAGTGATATTCAGAATATCACAAAGTGATATTCAGATAATCACAAGTGATATTCTGAATATCACAGAAATCACCTGTGATAGTCAGAAACGTATGAAAACGAACGAAAACTTAAGAAAATGGAAGAAAACGTAAGAATACGGACGAATTCGTATGAAAATGGGCGAAAACGTATGAAAGAGTAAAAACGCGTCTGAAAACGGATGAAAACGTATGAAAAATGGACGAAAATGAAAGAAAAATGATGAAAACGGGCGAAAACGGACGAAAACGGATAAGAACGTATAAAAACAGATGAAAACGTATGAAATCGAAGAAACAAAACACATATAAAAAAACGCGAAAAAATAGCGCGAATTAAAAAAAAAAAACAAAAAAAAAAAAAAACTTTAATTAAAAAAATGTGAATAAAAAAGAAAGACAAAAAAACAAGAAAAAAAAACATGGACTAGATGGATGGTGGGGATTTGTCCCTTGATAAGCATGGATTTATAGGTAAGCAAAATAAAGTGTCTCTATGAATGATATGTGTTAAGGACACTAGTATGTTTTTGGATTGATAGTTCACTTATGTTTAATAACTCAATTAAACATAGGTGTAATATAAGAATCCCAAAATTTACGCAACTTTTTAAATCTTTATTTTTACATAATTTGTTATTTGTTTCTTAACGAATACTCCAAACTTTTATTTGTATACACAAAGATTAGCCCACAGTTTTTGATTATATTACTAAAAAGTAGATGATATAATAAGGAATATTAGATCAACAAAAGAGGTAAAAAAAACATTTAGTAATTAATTGCTTAAGGCCTAAGATCACCTGTTATAATTTAGAGGTGTTAATTGGTGTGGTTATGTGAATTCAGTTTTAGTTCGGTTCGATTTTCATTTTATCAAAATCATATTGAATCAGTAAATTTTAGTAAATTTAGATGTGTTAATTGGTGTGGTTATGTGAGTTCAGTTTTAGTTCTGTTCGGTTTTCTAAAAAGCGCGTCATGGTGGCGTCAAAGCGTGAGGTGCGGCCTCAAAGTTACTAAATATGCCAAAGCATCGGCTCTAGGCGTGGCGTGAGTTGAGGCGTGAAAAAGTGCGCAGCGTGTATGTATAGCTTCCATTCTTCAAAAGACTAGACGAGTACCCGTGCATAGCAACGGAAAATTCTAGCGACAAACAATTATAGTCGGCGATATTGTGGTTAGTATTCCGTATAACGCTTAAACATAAAACGTGAAGATATCAAGATGTAATTACAAAATGTTGTATCTTGCGAATCAACTCAAACAATAATACTTAACACTGCAAAATGTATCAAAAAACATCTAAATACATTTACCGAAATTAAAAATAAAATATTAGATCAATTATGAGACGTGGTCCGCCGATAAAAGACGCACGCAAGACAATACATTGGCCAACTTTATTCGGTTGAATCTCTCCGATGTTAACACAATCAACAATAGCTTGATGCATTTGGCATATGTTTTCTTTGTCCATGAAAATATCAATTAAGTTGCTTTCTTCCATAAACTTTGTAAACAACAGTTGGCATATGTTTTATTCGGTTCAATATTTTCACTTTTAATAGACTTTGCATGTTGATTATGTGATTAAATATGTATATTATAAACAATACAAGAACTATTTGTACACATTAAAATGCAAAAAAGAACAATAAAACAAGCATGCTAGAATGTACAATTTTACATTCATCTATAAAGGGATATGATTATACATTCATACACAGATATAACAACTAAGGATTCAATAATTTCATCTATAAAGGCATACGATCATACATTAAACCAAAAGGAATAAAAACTGATTTACTATATACAATTTCATTCAAAATAACATAAAAAACAAAAAGAACCAAGATTCAATAATTTTGTAACCCCAACATTCTTATTTTCACGTGCCTAAAAGATCAAGGAGTTGTTTTTGTTCAGTTTCGTTGAAACACTCATGGGCGATTCCATGATGGCCGGTGGTGGTGATGGTGATCTTACAATAGGACGATAGGTGAACCTAATGCTGGAGGATGCAACCAACTCTCCGCCGTGTTTGTATTTGACCGCTTTGGCAACCTTTGTTAAGATTTGAACGACTTGATTCATGTTAGGGCGTTCCATGCTTGTTCTTCAACACTAAACAATGCTACATTAAACATGGGTATCAACTCATGGGTTAGTGTTTGGGAGTCTATGATTCACTCTCTCTGTATTGTTACAACCACTCATCTTTCTTATCCATTGCTCGATATCTACACCATCTCCAAGTATATTGTATTTTAATTTAATACCTAATATGATCTTATAAATTATAATGACTGATATATACATAAGGCTTGAGATATCGAAATACCAATAACGAAACATTATGTATGGCAACATAATAAGAAAAGATTGAGAAAGAACAACACTTAGAACGTACCTTCATTTGTATTAACTTTTTTCGAGTCATAATCTTAAATTACAACATGTAAATAGAATGACGACCATTTATGGCACATATGTTCCATGGTAATTTATCAAATGCTACATCAATCTGCAAAAGGAAAAAAAAAAAAAGCAATAGAAAATAGTTAGTCTTATGGAGAGAACAATATTAGCTGAGAAAAAACTGTGAGTGTTCTATAAATGCTTGAAATAGATGAGATAAGCTTCTTGTGTAAGATTAATATTCAAATTATTTTGATTGTTTGTTACAAAACTTGAATGAATTTCCTTTATTAACTCCTTCATTTACTTTTTTCATTGACTTGCCATTTTGTCATTGTAAGGTTGAATTATTACACTCTTAAATTGGATTACAAAATTTGAATATATTACATTGCTTGAAATAGATGAGATAACCGTGTACAAAGTTGTGTTCCACAAAATGATATAAGTTACAGATTGATGAATTGAGGAACCTTTCCGAAATTATTTATAAGTTTTACAGCACTATTAAACATTCTTTGATTACCTATTGACTAAATTTTAAGTTTTCACTCATTGACCAAATTTTAAGTTTTCACTTTCAAGAGTGGACCATTTTTCCTTTATATTAGTAGAGAAGAGATAAATCAACATATAAATGGTATGTATTGGAATACCCCAAAATGCACGAGACGATATTAGGTACCTTACTAATTGTTTTGACAAAACCCATTTTAACTTTATATCCCACATAGGTTGAATAAGGAACATGTTCCTTGGTCATATAGTGCAGTGTATAGCAACCATATGCTTTTTATGGACACTAGTGTGTTTTGGGATTGATAGACGTATCAATCGAGTTTCTTATAACTCAATTGGTTTATTAATCTTAAAACTTGCTTAACTTCTTAACTTTTTATTTATACACAGTTAGTTTTTAAACGAATACTCCAAACTTTTATTTGCATACACAAAGATTAGAGTCCGTAATATTTGTTTGTATTACTAAAAAGTAAATAATGTAATGATGTAATATAAGGATTTAGCAATAAGTTAAAAAAAGATATTAGATCAACAAAAGAGTTAAAACACATTTTTAATAAGCAAATTACCTAAATAACCTTACTTAAAGGCTAAGTCATCTAGTATAGTTTTTGGGGTGTTCATGGGTTTGGTTATCGAATTGTTCGGTTTAATCGATTCGGTTAATTATTATTATCATTTTTGTTTAATTAAACCGAACGAAATACAAATTAAAATAAATCGAACCGAAAACCAAGTTTAAATTTGGTTTGACGCGAATAAACTGAATTACATAAGTTATATAGTCTTTTTCATTTAAATATATAGATTTTTAGAAAAAAAAAAAAAATTAAGCTTGAAAAATGTTATATTTATACTAGGAAAACCAAAACCTAATTAAACTAAATCGAACCAAAACCTAACTTGAATTCGATTTGCCCGAATAACCAGAATTACATAATTTATACAGTCTTTTTCATCTAATTATATAGATTTTTGGGAAAAAAAATATTAAATTTGAAAAATGTTATATCTATACGAAAAAGTTTTAGTATTTTTTTATATGAATATATAAAAAGAATATATATATTCATGTAAATTCGGTTTTTGATTTGGTTCGATTTTCATTCTGTCAAAATCATATCAAACTGAAAACTATATATTTAATTCAGCTTTGTTTTGGGAACTTCGGTTCGCTACAAAGTTGATTTGGTTTTATTTGGTTCGGTTTAATTTCGGTTTTCGATTCCTATGGATATTACCTGATTAGTGAATACCCGGTTATACCCCTATAATGCAAAAGATATACATAACTAAGAAGGGAGCTACAAACTGATAAATTATACAAAACCAAATGACATTGAGCCTTATAAAACATCATCGGCGTTTAACCAAATGACATTGAGCGCATTCGAAGTTCGATCTATAATGTCTTACATTGAGAACGAACTAAGCAGTCCCTACGCGTCATGGGACACCGGGATGAAATTTTGCATGTTAATTTTTCTTAAAAAAACTTGATTTTGTCTAAACGCACCTGGTTCCAAAAGCTTGTGTCTAGAATTATGGTTTAAATGTTTTTGTGCATCCGGCCTCTTTTGGTCCTGGTTCCATCCCCGCTTACATTTCCACAAACCTACCCATTGTCAGTGTTTGTGTAACACATCATATCATCTTCTTCTTGAAATTTCATGGATCGTTTTGTTCGTTTAATTTAATTGTTTCGAGACGTGTAACTGTTTGGTGTGTTATTGTTATCGTCCTATGGATAATACCCATGTCGAAGTGTCTTATTTTTAACAACTTTGTGCTAGCTTAAGTATGTGAATGCATTTTGTTTGGAATGTTTTTAGCTACTATGTTTAGCTATTTATTCCAAAAAATTTTAGTTGAAAATATATTCATTTATATAAAAACTTAATGAATAAATGTGTACTAAAATCCAAAAAGGTATAGCACAAAATGGTCCTGTGTATGAGAAAAAGTGCATGCCTTTCTGAGCATATGATGTTTTTTTCTACATACCAATTTAAGGAATGTTGACTTCAAAAATGAATTGTTCTTTACAGAAGTTGACAAAAATGAATTGTTCTTTTCAAAATGCATATCATAACACACACTTGTATACTATCTATTTCACTTCATGCAGAAAAGTAAACGAAATATGCTCTTGAGCATGTTTTGACAGGATAATTGAAAAGTCAATATTGCCCTTTTTAAAGCTTGTTTACATATGATAAAGTTGTCATGTTATACTTGTTTACATCTTTACATTGTCCTTGTTAGAGCAAAGCGTACCATAACTTTGTGTTAAGGTTTAACACACTGTCATGTCAACGACACATTAGCTTTAACGTTTCACCATAACTAAAAAAGTAACACTTCTTATTATAACTCAACATTAACTCACTTTAATTTTCCACTTTAACACAACCTTAACTCACCTTAACTCACTTTAACTCACCACTTTTGCACTTTAACGATGCGTTAAGTGGGTAACGCACCACTTTAGCGCACCCTTAACTCACCACGACGGTATGGTTAACGCACCCTTAACGCGGGCGAGTTAAACCTTAACTCGGGTGGTGCGTTAAGGTACAGACTGCTCTTAGAGCTAGGTTACATACGAAAATTATTCAAGTGTTTATATGAAGATAAAGAGAGAAAATGAGGAGAGAAAATTTGTACGGGCCGGGCATGTGTTATCTTTAAGACACACATGATAATATAGCTTTATCAACAATCCATTTACTCTCGCGTAAGGGTGTGACTGTCTACATCTCATCTCACCAATAACTTGCTCTAGCGAGATTGGGTATTCGTGTTGTTGTTGTTAGCTAGCAAGATATCTTAACAATGAAAAGACTGTAATGCCCTTCGTCACGTAAGAAAGGAATGTGTTGACATGACCCATACATGATACAACATGAATGCAAATCAGAAAGAGTTTGAAAACTTTTGCATGCAGAGAACCCTTTCCTCAAAACAATTGAAAACACGATTGACTAAATCACCCTTTCAAATAGTACCTCAAAATGGTCGGAATCTTCTCACAACTAACATAAAAATATTCGGTTAAAGTCTCATGTTTGGATATTTTCCAGTGAATTATTAAAACAAAACGTTTAGGAAAAAAACGCGGCAACCGACAAAGTTTAGAACACTCAACGTTTATAAAAATTCGAAGTAAGAAATGACGAGGCTAAAGCTAAAGGCTTAAAGCTCTCAAAAAGAGTTGCAATCTTTCTTTGGAAGCATGGGACACTCTAGTGAAGGTTCATCTAGGGTTTCTCGTCGAAGAAGGTATAATCGCTTGCATGAAAACATCTCACGCAAACTCACGATCCGGTCTTACAACCGTTCTAGGGCTCCCCGGCTTCGATGGACAAATGAGCTCCATCAATGCTTTGTCAATGCAGTTCAAAGACTTGGTGGTGAAAATAGTACACGTTCTCTCTCCCTCTCGATTGTGTCTTTTGTTTATGATTCTGCAAGTCGAAAGTGTTTGTCGCCCGTTCTGTCTATTCTTGTAGTGTGCGTACGGAAATAATGTTTTCTCTATGAAATTTTGATAGGAGCAACTCCGAAGATGATTCTACAAATGATGAATGTGAAAGCACTAACTGTATCCCATATCAAGAGCCATCTTCAGGTTAATTGCTTCACCGAAAATGTACATCTTGATTTGTTTTAAAATCTTCAAGCCATCGTGTATAGCTTCTTGTTGTAAAAAAAAATTAAAAAATTGTTAGACTTGCTCAATGAAAGTGTCTTGAACATAATGTAAGATAATGAAACCCGTAGGTATAACTTTATTGATGACCATTATTTATAATGGTAAAACCCTAATTCCCAAAACTCACAAACCGGGCTTGGGCCTAATTATCCACTAATACTCCCCCGCAGTTCGAGCGGCGAAATCGCGAAAGCTCGAACTGGAGTAGTAAACTAAGAAAACAAAATAAAACAATAACCAATCGACAACACATGGTCGACAAACAAAAACAGAAAACAATGGTCGACAACTCGTGGTCGACAAACAAAAACAGAAAACAATGGTCGACAACTCGTGGTCAACAAACAAACCAAACTCTTGGTCGACAACTCTAAGGTCGACAAACAGACAAAAGTCGCCTCGGGAATAAGAACCCTAGATTCGACATAAAAATGAAACAAACAATTAAAGAACTATAACTTTTTTTTTTAATAATAAAACTAAAAACATTGGGCCTAATACTACTGTAACCACTCGTAAATTTTCCTTCCTATTTTTCGCGACTATATATATATTTTTTTTTTCGTTCCGAACTTTAAACGCGACAAGTCACGGGATATTTTTCCACCTCGACCTCGATAATAAAAAAACTTATAAAATAAGTATATAAAATAAACTTTTATATTTTTATTTCCTACCGGGCCTCTTAACCCAAACCCGATCCATCTCTTTTGTTTGTTGGACTCGTTTACACCCAAACCATCAAACCAATCCAACCGAACATGAATCTTGGGCCTAGCCCGCCCGTTTACACCTTAAGCCCAACACACCTCTAATTAAATTTGTAACTCAGAATGTGATACTATGTTTTCTGTGAGCGAAGTACAAAGCAAACAAAACCACCTCAACTTTTGATCTAAGTAACTTTCATACATGTGTATTTGTGCCCAAAAGAGACAAGTCCTCTTTCTCTTGCTTGTTCCAGCCAACGAAAACCAAAACAAATTCAATAGGGTCCTCCTATGGAGGCACCCCATATAGGGGGTGGTTGCATTTTGTTTGTGCCTCGATTTCCGTGCCAATCATTGGTAATGATTAATTTCTCGATTTCCGTGCCAAGTCTTTTTACAACTTATTATTTATCACTTATAACACTTATTTTTACAAGTTTTTTTTAAGTGCTTTTTGTACATGTGTTTTTCTTTTACAAGTGTTGTTTTGGTTTTACATTTCAACAAGTTGGTTTTACAACTTATTTTTTGTTTCGGTTTTACAGTTCTACGGTTTTACTAAGTTTTATTCAGTTTTAAAAGTTTTCAAAAAATCGTAGTTGAAAAATATTTGAGGCTCAGAAAGTTTTATTCAGCTTTGCCGTCCATTCGGTCCATTCGGTTTTCATCATCGCCTCGGAAAGTTTTTAGGCTCAAACCCGAAGGTTGCAAAGTGAGATTTGATCTCACTTTACCGTCCATTCGGTCCATTATCATCATCGCCTCGGAAAGTTTTTAGGCTCAAACCCGAAGGTTGCAAAGTGAGATTTGATCTCACTTTACCGTCCATTCGGTTTTTATCATCATCGCCTCGAAAAGTTTTTAAAGTTTTTAGGCTCAAAATACATCATCGCCTCGGAAAAGTTTTAGTCACAAACTGCACAAAGTCACAGTTCACATGAACTGCACAAAACTGCACTCACAAAACTGCACAGGCCTCACAAATCTGCACAGGCCTCACAAATCTGCACAAGCCTCACAAAACTGCACAAGCCTCACAAATCTGCACAAGCACAAGACTCACCAGTTTCACAGGTTTCACAAGATACACAAGTTACACGTTTTGAACAAGGTTCACAAGTTACCACTGCAAAAGTTCACATTCAGTACTAAGATTCTCAAAAGTTCACAAGTACTAAGATTCTCACAAGTTACCCATATTAAAGCAACAACACCAACAACAATCCCATATGAAAGCAACAACACCAACAACACCAACAACAATCCCAGGTGATAGCAAACACAAACAACAATACCAGTGGTCCAGAAACAACACAAACAACAATCCCAGGTGAAAGCAACAACAACAATCAAGTGGTCCAGATCAACAACTAGTGGTCCAGATCAACAACAACAATCAACCACCATGTCTAATTCACCATTTAACACACAAGAGGTAAACAACTTATGAAAGGCTCAGATTATTATCTTTATAGCTCATGTTGGCTGCAAATTCAGTTTGCCACCAAAACTCTCTTTAATTTTAAAAAAAAAAAATCATCATTGCCTTTTTTATTTCATTAAAGTTGCAAAATGACCTTAAATGGTCACTTTACCATCCAGTAATGAAATTTTTTTATATAAAAACAAAGTTTTTTTCATTACAGTTGCAAAGTGAATCACTTTACCATCCAGTAATGCCAAGGAAAATGTGGGGTGCCTGCCAAGTATAACATGGGCTTTGCCCACAAAAGGGTCGTCCTACGCAGGCAAACCTGCAAAAAAACCCAACAAACAATAAGCAATGATGATTTTTTTTTAAAAAAAACTTAAAAAATTAGTTTTTTTTAACAACGAAGAAAAAAAGAAAACCTTTTTTTACAAAGGTTTAGATCTAAAAAAAATTTTAGATCTAAAAAAAGTTTTAGATCTAAACACTTAACAACGTACAAACGTAAACCACCACAGCCTCAAAAGTACCCCCACGTAAACCACCACAGTCTCACAAGTACCACCACGTAAACCACCACAGCCTCACCAACATCTAATTATTTTTAAGAAAACGAAAACCTTTTTTTTACAAATCTTTAGATCTAAAAAAAAATTTAGATCTAAAAAAAGTTTTAGATCTAAACACTTAACAACGTAAACCACCACAGCTTCAAAAGTACCACCACGTAAACCACCACAGCCTCAACAACATCTAATTATTTTTAAGAAAACAACGAAAACCTTTTTTTTACAAAGGTTTATATCTAAAAAATGTTTTAGATCTAAAAAAAATTTTAGATCTAAAAAAAGTTTTAGATCTAAACACTTAACAACGTACAAACGTAAACCACCACAGCCTCAAAAGTACCAAAAAAATTAGTTTTTTTTTAACAACGAAGCACACAAAATTAGTTTTTTTAACAAACCTCATGATCTTTTCAAGAAAATCACAAAACTTAACAACGTACAAACGCAACCACCACAGTCTAACAAGTACCACCACGTATACGTTTTAGATCTAAAAAAAGTTTTAGATCTAAAAACTTAACAACGTACAAACGTAACCACCACGGTCTCACAATTTTCCAGCGTAGAAATTTTAGATCTAAAACTTTAGATCTAAAACTTTTGAGAGAAGTGAGAGAGAGAGAGTTTACGTTTGAGAGAAGTGAGAGAGAGAGACATGATAACTACTGCAAAGCATGTGGGATGAAAGGGTATACAAAGAACACGTAATGCGTTCGAGAACCACACACGTTAACCCACACACAATATCCCGCGTTTAATAACGCGTTTTTAATAAACTTTTTTTATATAACGTTTTTAATAACGTTTTTAAAACGTAAATTATTAACAAAACGTTTTTTTTAATAAACTTTTTTTTTAAAAGTAAAAGTTTTTACAAGTAAAAGTTTGTATTTACAAAAAAAAATTATTAAAAGTATTTTTTAAATATTTTCACAAAAAGAATTTATAAAAAGTCTTTATAAAAAAGTTTTTATAAGAAAACGTATTTTATAAAAGTTTTTTTTAAGAAAATGTATTAATAAAAAAGTTGTTGTGTTTTTATATTGTATAGGTTTTCGGTACTGAAGTTGATTTAATTAATTGGGTGCGATCTACTGCTGAAACGATTGGTTTTGTTATTGTTATTGGAAAAAGTAAAACAGATAGGGGATATAAGTACTCTATCGAATTTTTGTGTTCTAGACATGGACGTCTTCATCGGAAGGGTTAGAAGATGAACTTCAACGGCAGACTAGTACCGACAAATGTAATTGCCCATTCAGATTACTAGCGAAATATATAAAACGTTTTAATGGTTGGATATTGAGGGTTAAGTGTCCGGGGCATAATCATAATTTTCCAGACTCGTTGCATGGTTTTTCACAAGCCATGCGATTAAAAGAAAGTGAGTTAGTTTTTATGAGGCGATGACAAAACAGCGTGTAGCACCACGAATTATACTTTCTTCAATAAAAGAGATGGATCCTAATAACGTGTCTACGATTAAAACGGTGTATAATGCACAAGAAAAGATACGTCGCGACAGTCGTGGTGATTTGACTCCGATACAACTGCTTTTAGTACATTTGCGACGTAAGGTTATACGTATTACCCTAGGATAAATGACCACACAAATGAGCTGGATGAAATATTTTTTGTTCACCCACGTCATATGCCCTGTGGACAACATATCCGAAATCATGCGATGGACTCCACATACAACACCAACATGTTTAAACTGCCATTCTTTACAGTTGTTGGGGTTACTCCAACAAACACAACATTCTCAATGGCGTTTAGCTTTTTGGACAAAGAAAAAAAGCCAAATTTCAAATGGGTGTTGGAATGTATTAAGTTGGTGATACAAGAACAATACTACCCGCGGGTTATCGTCACCGACAGAGATTTAGCGTTGGTTGGGGCATGCGCAGAAGAATTCCCAAACGCTAACAGATTACTCTGCCGATGGCATATCAATCAAAATGTGCTAAAGCATTGCAAACACAGATTCGATACGTTAAAGGAGTATGAGTCCGTTAGATTGACATGGGATTCGATGATTACAGCTCCGACCGAAGAAGTGTTCAGGCATTATTATCAGCACCTACGTGGTTTATTGGTCCAAAAAAGGGTACTCGAATTGTTATTTAATAATACATTTTTTATTATTATTTAATAAATAACTCCTCGGATTGTTTTCTCACTTTAGTAATTATTTGTTTTCTCAGATGTTTTCCAAGATTTTCGTAATCGGCTGCGAGATTACGATCGCATGTTTGTGTATCGTACATTACCGATCAATATCGCAGCTTCGGCCAGACAACAACATGTAGAGTTGAGGGTCAACACGCGCTGTTGAAGTTATACTTTGGCTCCACACAGTCCAGCTTAGACACGTTGTTGTGTTCGGTCGACAAGATTATAGTCTGCAAGAAACTGCGATACGAGCCTCTTTGAATATAAGCAAAATCAAGAAACTGCATGCTTGTAAGAGCACTCTGTTTAACGAATTGCGGTATAATGTTTCAATGGATGCTTTAAGGCTCATACTCGCAGAAAGTAAACGGGATGTTGACCCATATGCATGTGGTCATCGAGATGCGGTTAGTGTATGGTTTACCATGCTATCACCAACTGTATTGGCTTCAAGCAAACGGTATGTATTTAAAAATTTATGCCTACCAAGTTATTCTTTCCGTCAATCCCGATAATTATAACAAGTTCTTTTTTCGAATACAGGATTGCCAATTCCGCTTGATTATGTTGATAATTTTTAGAGAACACTAAGCGTGCCTCGGCCTGTTGTCCGAAATACTCAAGAGCCTGATGAGCCTGATGAGCCTGAATACCCTCAAGAGCAACAAGGTCCCTGAAGAGCCTGATATTTTTCGTGTAAAGATGACGTACAGAAATTCCAAAGTGTTTATACAGAGCATCGTCGTTTGTCAAAAAAAATATGTTAAACATGCTCAGAGGTATATACGCTCCGGATCTGTGTCACCCAACAACCTCTGTCAAATAAAATAATCGTGGACGTCCAAGCGCAAAGGACAACAAATCCAAGTCTAAACCAAATCTCCCGGATTTGAACGATGACCCCCCCACAAGGCACCGCAGAAGCTACACAAAACCTAAAAAAGTCCCAGAAGTAAATAAAGAATATGCGAGACATAGTTCTTATGTGGGAGAGCCTTCTAACATCCCAGACTTAAAAGAAGGACCTAACGAAGGACCTAGCGAGGGCGACTTAAGACACCACTTGTACGTTCCAGATCACTTTAGCGAATATTGTATGACTGAAATTCCACCTATTTTCCGACGCTGGATCCTAGGGATTTTTAACGTGGAGGGTGATGGAAATTGCGGCTATCGAGCTGTTGCCCTAGGTCTTGGCCATCAGCAAGAAATGTGGCCCACAATTCGAGCTCTTGCCAGGGAAGAGGTAGACAATCACGAAGCAGTTTACAGGGCAATGTGGGGTGAAACTTTTACATCGACACGTAACTCGATGAATTGGTATAACGGTGCAGCACCCCGACGTTATTGGATGAGTATGCCAGAAATGGGAGTGGTTATTGCTAATGCTATTAACCGTCCTATTGTATGTATAACCAATAGACAATCTCTTTTGTTACTTCCGCTTAGAGGTTCTCCAGATTCAGCCCAGTACTTGACTCCGGTTGTTATTCTTCGTGTGGGGAACGAGGAAGGTGCTCACTTCGTTCTTGCGGTTCTTGACGAAGACTCACCACTCCCGTATAATCACCCACAATGGAGTTATCATAGAGATGCCGTGGCCGCGCAATGGGAACATGTGTTTACTCAACGACAGAGGATGTTTAGATATACGTAGAAAACGATTATTTATTTATATTGTAAATAACAAAACATGTATAGACGATTACTGATCTATATTGTAAATGACACAACATGTATAGACGATTACTGATTTATAGCAAACGACTCGTCATCTTTTGTTACAGATTTCTGCTCCTGCTCCGGTTCTTCCTCATGTTTTGTTACAGGAATCGGATGACATTCAGTGGAGGGACATTCATTGTGTCAACCACACACCCGCTCGTGTTGAGAGTCCAGATTATGTGCTTTCTTCACAATCTTATGTGCCTCCCTCTCCAGCTATATCTCCAGCTGTATATGAGGACAATTTTATACACCGTCCTCCGGTTCTTCCTCATCTACTGATACACGTCCTCCGCGTTGATGTGTACGAGCGAGAGATTGACGGATTAAGGAGACGCATTTCAGAGTTAGAGTCTCGTGTGGGACAGATGGCAGTATCATTGGAGCGACTACGCATCGGGCGTGATTGATCTTAGTTTCTAGTTATATTGTAATTTTGTGAACCATGTATCAACTATTAATCTATAACAAGATTGGTTATTTATGTATTCGAAGCTTCTAATTTTGTGAACCATCATATTACTAATTTATGTTGTGAATAATTATACAAATTCTTTTGGCCAGATGCAACAACAAAATCCTTACTTGTGTCGTTGTCAACGTGAATAATGTTGATGTAACAAACTGAATAAAATTAAGAAATAATTAACTTAAGGAGAGTGTAGAGTAGACTACGAATGCCTAGACTTGTTACCTCTCTATGTTAAACTGCTTAACATGCCCACTATTACAATATCGCACTATGCTATGCCTCTAATTGCTTATATGTTATTTCTTTATGTAACATACAACTACTTGATTTATATTATTTTCACACATATATTTAAACCATCTCTGTCCTTGGTCACACCCCTTTATTTCACTCATACGTTCTATTTTCATACCCCATACGACACTACTCCTTCTATTCTAAACTCAATTATCGTCTTCTCTTGTATCATAGAAGATGGCTAGGAGAAAGTCAACAAGAATCACCCGTGGCCGACCCGCCGCTACTCCCACTCCTACTCTTGCTCCTGCCGGGGCTGCTGCAAACCCACCTGCTATGGATCAAGCTATGATTGATCAATTGGTCAATGAGCGCGTGGCAGCAGCGCTAGCTGCGATCAATTCGAACAACTCAACCACTGATGCTGGAACTTCTAGGCCTACTGGTAATAAACGTGGCTGCACGTACAAGGAGTTCCGTAACTGTATGACTGGAGGTTATAATGGAACGGAGGGAGCTGTTGTTTTGACCCGATGGCTTGAAAAACTGGAAACTGTGTTCAGGATCTGCAATTGCGAAGATGAAGATAGGGTGAAGTTTGCTTCGTTCACTTTTCAAGAGGTTGCCTTAACTTGGTGGAATAATTACCTGAAGTCTGCAGGCATTGATGTTGCTTATGCCATGCCTTGGGAAGAATTCAAGGATATGGTGCTCAAGAAATATTGCCCTCGCAATGAGGTCAAGAAGCTGGAGAATGAGTTCTGGAATCTCAAAGTGAAGGGCACTGATATGGCATTCTACAACCAACGTTTCCAAGAGTTGGCCTTGCTATGTCCGGAGATGGTACCAACTGAAACTCGCTTGATAGAGCGATACATCGGAGGGCTACCTCCATCTATCAAGGGAAATGTGACTACCTCCAAGGCTGCTGACCTTCACGAGACTATTGAAGTGTCAAACAAGTTGATGGATCAAGTGATCGAGGATGCAGCTGAAGCAGTGGAGAACAACAAACGGAAGTGGAATGATAACTCCAAGAACAACAACAACAACAATCAAAACAAGAGGCAAGAAGTAGCTAAAGACCGCTCTACTGGAACAGAAGAGAAGAAGGGCTATGAAGGGAAGCACCCTTTGTGCAACCGCTGTAAACTCCACCACAGTGGTCAGTGTAATGTGAAATGTCGCAACTGCCAGAAGATTGGGCACATGGCCAAAGACTGCAAGTCAAAGGATCTTGCTAACATAACTTGCTTCGGGTGTGGAGAACGAGGACACTACAAGAGTGAGTGTCCCAATCCAAGGGATCAGAATGGAAAAACCCAGATTGAACCAGCCCGAGGAAGAGCTTATTTCCTTGGAGAAAAAGAAGAGAATCAAGATCAACTTCAACACTATCTAAACTGACGACAACAAAGAAATTATCCGCTTTCATAGATCTTAATCCTATAAGTTTTCCATCCATTGTACGATGTTGTGTAATCGCGATGTATTTTGAATATTCCGCTAAATGAATCCTTTATCTTTTATTTACTTATTGCCTCATGTTACTAAATCTTTCTTGAACGACTAGCCTTTTCCCGTGTCACATTTTAAGAGTTTATACTCACATCTCGTCACCGTATCGACCTCGACGATTCTCGCATCATAAACCACGAGGACGTGGTTTCTTTTTAAGGGGTAGGTACTGTAACCACTCGTAAATTTTCCTTCCTATTTTTCGCGACTATATATTTTTTTTTCTTTCGTTCCGAACTTTAAACGCGATAAGTCACGGGATATTTTTCCACCTCGACCTCGATAATAAAAAACTTATAAAATAAGTATATAAAATAAACTTTTATATTTTTATTTCCTACCGGGCCTCTTAACCCAAACCCGATCCATCTCTTTTGTTTGTTGGACTCGTTTACATCCAAACCATCAAACCAATCCAACCGAACATGAATCTTGGGCCTAGCCCGCCCGTTTACACCTTAAGCCCAACACACCTCTAATTAAATTTGTAACTCAGAATGTGATACTATGTTTTCTGTGAGCGAAGTACAAAGCAAACAAAACCACCTCAACTTTTGATCTAAGTAACTTTCATACATGTGTATTTGTGCCCAAAAGAGACAAGTCCTCTTTCTCTTGCTTGTTCCAGCCAACGAAGACCAAAACAAATTCAATATCACCCTTATTCTATTATACCATGCATGTGACAAACATTTACCTAGGAACTTTATAATTTTATAATATCTTCATGCATGTGTGTTAGTCAAAAGTTGGCATTGTATTCCTTGTTTTCTGTGAGACTCATCGAGTACAAGACAAAGCTTAAAACAAAATATAAAACAAACCTTGCCTTCTTTTCTTTTTGTTGCATTCAATGAGCATAAGACCAAAGCACAAAACAAGCTAACCCATGTGCAACCCTTATCTTCCCAACCCTACTTCTTCTCTTCCTTCTCTGCTACCCAACGTACACCATACCCCACCTCTAAAACCTCCCTAACTACTTTTCGAAGAACAAGGGCTGACATCCAAGCAAAAACAAAGCAACCCAACCAACTTTGCTAACATTATGCTACCACATTTCTGTGATCCCACGTGAAGACCATGCCCATCTCCTTCTATATAAACTCCTAAGACCTTGGTTGAACTCATCAACTCACACATTGAACTCACAAACCCATCTCTTGCTTTCACTCTCACCACGCCAAGTAAAAACTCAAACTCATCCTACTTTTTTTGTTCACTGTCGAGAAGAAGAAGGAGAAAGCAAGGTTCGGGTTCCATCTCTATAAGTTAAGAGTTCATTTTGGTTAAGTTCGGTTCGGGTAGTAACTTGGAAAAGCTACGGAATTATTAATTTGGAAAACAAAACGGGTTAACTAGTCGAGTGCCGGATTTCTTTGATTCTTGTTCGTTCCCTCGTACGTACCCTCTCATCCTCGTAAGTAACTCGAACTCATCTCGTTACGTATCATTTGTGGTTAAACAGCCTTGTTTGCAAAACTTACTTATAAACATTTATATATACTTCATTAAAAAGGAAAGTAATCTCGAAACCTTTTACAAACGAGAATGGTTAAACCAAACTTGCATCTCTTATTTGAAAGCTATTGACAAACTAAAATGAAAGAAATATATATATGCAAACTCAGTTTTGAAAACTAAAAATACATATGCATGCATTCACACACTGAGTAGTTTACTGAGTAAACTTGTAACCAAAAATAAAACAGTAAGAATATCGGTTAAATATATTTAAGTTGCATACCTAAACCAACAATGACCCTTGGCTCAGTTGGATGGGGCGTGAATGTCTAAACAAAAGGTCCCTAGTTCGAACCCCATTCATGTCATTTTAAATCTTTTTGTTATTTTTATAACTTTCACACATTGGCAGTTTCAGCCCCTCTAAGTCTAACCACTTAACACTTTTCTTAAAAATATATAAGTTGGAAACTTATATTACATTTACATTTTCAGCCCATCTAATTAGAATTAATTGACATTTTTCTTAAAACCTTTATAAGTTGGTAACTTATATGAACAATTACAACTTCAACCCCTCAATGTTGAACACTTCGATACATGTCATTTTAAAACACTTTAAATCATTTTAAACTTAAACGCTGCCACACAAGCAACATTAAACACAACCACTTGTAAACACTTATATTTATTCACACACTTCGAGTCGTGAACACACAAAACTACAAACTGAGACTTGTTGTACTAATTTAGGTTGCGTGTTGGAGCTACTTGTTACTTGATCTCTTGATACTTTATTCACCGAACTGCTGAGGTGAGTTTATAGCCCCACTTTTACTTTTATTACTTGCTTTATAAAACTTTTGGGTGAGAAACATGCAAAACTCTTTTCGGACCTGAAACTGAAAACACTATTACGTGGAACAACCTTGAATCCCAACTATGCTACCGTTAGTTCCCTCTGGGAGGGCGATTGTTATGAATAGATCTATTGGGGATGACACCCCCGTTCGAGTTTGACCGGATAGGCAAACGTCGGGCGTATATCATATCGTATTGATTGAGTGTACTGGAAATACACTTGTTGGGCTTTTATTTATCATGCTTCTAGATGCATGCACACTGTCGTAGTTTCGGTCGCATGAACTCGGTACTAGCGTAATAGCATTTTTGCATATAGTGTCATTCACGGAGATGCTATATGTGCAACTGTGGTCCAACTTGATTTTTGAAACTTAAACCTATGAACTCACCAACCTTTGTGTTGACATTTTAGCATGTTTTTCTCAGGTTTACTTATTGGCGTGGGCAATGGCAAAGGCATTCGTTGAAGACTGGCATCCGAAATTTTTCCAATCATTTTTAATACAACTTTTTAATGGGACAACATATATTTTTATGGGCTTTACTTCCGCACTTTGAAACAATGATGTAAGACTATTTCTTAAATAAATATATATTTTGAAAATGGAATATAATTTCCATTCTTTATTACCTTGTGTTGTGTATATTGATTTAGTAGCACCCCATGACCCGAACGCTTCCGCTGTGAAATTTTGGGGGTGTTACATATTGGTTTCAGAGCCAAGGTTATAGAGAATTAGGTATTTTTCAAAACCTAAACTATAACCAAATTTTCTTAAAAACACTTCAACGCCGCCACAACTGCCGATGTCTGCCATGCCTTGCCTACTGTTACACGATGTAATCGTGCTATGTGTTACTGCTATATTTTAGGTTCGTATAAGCTCTCATTTAAATTAAATTATTTCTCAAAATCATTAAGTTTCTTAATTAACTCATATTTAAACTTTAAGGCTGTTCTTGTTTGATTGGGTCACGAAGTTTAAATGAGAATAATGTTGATGTAACAAACTGAATAAAATTAAGAAATAATTAACTTAAGGAGAGTGTAGAGTAGACTACGAATGCCTAGACTTGTTACCTCTCTATGTTAAACTGCTTAACATGCCCACTATTACAATATCGCACTATGCTATGCCTCTAATTGCTTATATGTTATTTCTTTATGTAACATACAACTACTTGATTTATATTATTTTCACACATATATTTAAACCATCTCTGTCCTTGGTCACACCCCTTTATTTCACTCATACGTTCTATTTTTCATACCCCCATACGACACCATTCCTTCTATTCTAAACTCAATTATCGTCTTCTCTTGTATCATAGAAGATGGCTAGGAGAAAGTCAACAAGAATCACCCGTGGCCGACCCGCCGCTACTCCCACTCCTACTCTTGCTCCTGCCGGGGCTGCTGCAAACCCACCTGCTATGGATCAAGCTATGATTGATCAATTGGTCAATGGGCGCGTGGCAGCAGCGCTAGCTGCGATCAATTCGAACAACTCAACCACTGATGCTGGAACTTCTAGGCCTACTGGTAATAAACGTGGCTGCACGTACAAGGAGTTCCGTAACTGTATGACTGGAGGTTATAATGGAACGGAGGGAGCTGTTGTTTTGACCCGATGGCTTGAAAAACTGGAAACTGTGTTCAGGATCTGCAATTGCGAAGATGAAGATAGGGTGAAGTTTGCTTCGTTCACTTTTCAAGAGGTTGCCTTAACTTGGTGGAATAATTACCTGAAGTCTGCAGGCATTGATGTTGCTTATGCCATGCCTTGGGAAGAATTCAAGGATATGGTGCTCAAGAAATATTGCCCTCGCAATGAGGTCAAGAAGCTGGAGAATGAGTTCTGGAATCTCAAAGTGAAGGGCACTGATATGGCATTCTACAACCAACGTTTCCAAGAGTTGGCCTTGCTATGTCCGGAGATGGTACCAACTGAAACTCGCTTGATAGAGCGATACATCGGAGGGCTACCTCCATCTATCAAAGGAAATGTGACTACCTCCAAGGCTGCTGACCTTCACGAGACTATTGAAGTGTCAAACAAGTTGATGGATCAAGTGATCGAGGATGCAGCTGAAGCAGTGGAGAACAACAAACGGAAGTGGAATGATAACTCCAAGAACAACAACAACAACAATCAAAACAAGAGGCAAGAAGTAGCTAAGGTCCGCTCTGCTGGGACAGAAGAGAAGAAGGGCTATGAAGGGAAGCACCCTTTGTGCAACCGCTGTAAACTCCACCACAGTGGTCAGTGTAATGTGAAATGTCGCAACTGCCAGAAGATTGGGCACATGGCCAAAGACTGCAAGTCAAAGGATCTTGCTAACATAACTTGCTTCGGGTGTGGAGAACGAGGACACTACAAGAGTGAGTGTCCCAATCCAAGGGATCAGAATGGAAAAACCCAGATTGAACCAGCCCGAGGAAGAGCTTATTTCCTTGGAGAAAAAGAAGAGAATCAAGATCAACTTCAACACTATCTAAACTGACGACAACAAAGAAATTATCCGCTTTCATAGATCTTAATCCTATAAGTTTTCCATCCATTGTACGATGTTGTGTAATCGCGATGTATTTTGAATATTCCGCTAAATGAATCCTTTATCTTTTATTTACTTATTGCCTCATGTTACTAAATCTTTCTTGAACGACTAGCCTTTTCCCGTGTCACATTTTAAGAGTTTATACTCACATCTCGTCACCGTATCGACCTCGACGATTCTCGCATCATAAACCACGAGGACGTGGTTTCTTTTTAAGGGGTAGGTACTGTAACCACTCGTAAATTTTCCTTCCTATTTTTCGCGACTATATATTTTTTTTTCTTTCGTTCCGAACTTTAAACGCGATAAGTCACGGGATATTTTTCCACCTCGACCTCGATAATAAAAAAACTTATAAAATAAGTATATAAAATAAACTTTTATATTTTTATTTCCTACCGGGCCTCTTAACCCAAACCCGATCCATCTCTTTTGTTTGTTGGACTCGTTTACACCCAAACCATCAAACCAATCCAACCGAACATGAATCTTGGGCCTAGCCCGCCCGTTTACACCTTAAGCCCAACACACCTCTAATTAAATTTGTAACTCAGAATGTGATACTATGTTTTCTGTGAGCGAAGTACAAAGCAAACAAAACCACCTCAACTTTTGATCTAAGTAACTTTCATACATGTGTATTTGTGCCCAAAAGAGACAAGTCCTCTTTCTCTTGCTTGTTCCAGCCAACGAAGACCAAAACAAATTCAATATCACCCTTATTCTATTATACCATGCATGTGACAAACATTTACCTAGGAACTTTATAATTTTATAATATCTTCATGCATGTGTGTTAGTCAAAAGTTGGCATTGTATTCCTTGTTTTCTGTGAGACTCATCGAGTACAAGACAAAGCTTAAAACAAAATATAAAACAAACCTTGCCTTCTTTTCTTTTTGTTGCATTCAATGAGCATAAGACCAAAGCACAAAACAAGCTAACCCATGTGCAACCCTTATCTTCCCAACCCTACTTCTTCTCTTCCTTCTCTGCTACCCAACGTACACCATACCCCACCTCTAAAACCTCCCTAACTACTTTTCGAAGAACAAAGGCTGACATCCAAGCAAAAACAAAGCAACCCAACCAACTTTGCTAACATTATGCTACCACATTTCTGTGATCCCACGTGAAGACCATGCCCATCTCCTTCTATATAAACTCCTAAGACCTTGGTTGAACTCATCAACTCACACATTGAACTCACAAACCCATCTCTTGCTTTCACTCTCACCACGCCAAGTAAAAACTCAAACTCATCCTACTTTTTTTTGTTCACTGTCGAGAAGAAGAAGGAGAAAGCAAGGTTCGGGTTCCATCTCTATAAGTTAAGAGTTCATTTTGGTTAAGTTCGGTTCGGGTAGTAACTTGGAAAAGCTACGGAATTATTAATTTGGAAAACAAAACGGGTTAACTAGTCGAGTGCCGGATTTCTTTGATTCTTGTTCGTTCCCTCGTACGTACCCTCTCATCCTCGTAAGTAACTCGAACTCATCTCGTTACGTATCATTTGTGGTTAAACAGCCTTGTTTGCAAAACTTACTTATAAACATTTATATATACTTCATTAAAAAGGAAAGTAATCTCGAAACCTTTTACAAACGAGAATGGTTAAACCAAACTTGCATCTCTTATTTGAAAGCTATTGACAAACTAAAATGAAAGAAATATATATATGCAAACTCAGTTTTGAAAACTAAAAATACATATGCATGCATTCACACACTGAGTAGTTTACTGAGTAAACTTGTAACCAAAAATAAAACAGTAAGAATATCGATTAAATATATTTAAGTTGCATACCTAAACCAACAATGACCCTTGGCTCAGTTGGATGGGGCGTGAATGTCTAAACAAAAGGTCCCTAGTTCGAACCCCATTCATGTCATTTTAAATCTTTTTGTTATTTTTATAACTTTCACACATTGGCAGTTTCAGCCCCTCTAAGTCTAACCACTTAACACTTTTCTTAAAAATATATAAGTTGGAAACTTATATTACATTTACATTTTCAGCCCATCTAATTAGAATTAATTGACATTTTTCTTAAAACCTTTATAAGTTGGTAACTTATATGAACAATTACAACTTCAACCCCTCAATGTTGAACACTTCGATACATGTCATTTTAAAACACTTTAAATCATTTTAAACTTAAACGCTGCCACACAAGCAACATTAAACACAACCACTTGTAAACACTTATATTTATTCACACACTTCGAGTCGTGAACACACAAAACTACAAACTGAGACTTGTTGTACTAATTTAGGTTGAGTGTTGGAGCTACTTGTTACTTGATCTCTTGATACTTTATTCACCGAACTGCTGAGGTGAGTTTATAGCCCCACTTTTACTCTTATTTACTTGCTTTATAAAACTTTGGGGTGAGAAACATGCAAAACTCTTTTCGGACCTGAAACTGAAAACACTATTACGTGGAACAACCTTGAATCCCAACTATGCTACCGTTAGTTCCCTCTGGGGAGGCACGATTGTTATGAATAGATCTATTGGGGATGACACCCCCGTTCGAGTTTGACCGGATAGGCAAACGTCGGGCGTATATCATATCGTATTGATTGAGTGTACTGGAAATACACTTGCTGGGCTTTTATTTATCATGCTTCTAGATGCATGCACACTGTCGTAGTTTCGGTCGCATGAACTCGGTACTAGCGTAATAGCATTTTTGCATATAGTGTCATTCACGGAGATGCTATATGTGCAACTGTGGTCCAACTTGATTTTCGAAACTTAAACCTATGAACTCACCAACCTTTGTGTTGACATTTTAGCATGTTTTTCTCAGGTTTACTTATTGGCGTGGGCAATGGCAAAGGCATTCGTTGAAGACTGGCATCCGAAATTTTTCCAATCATTTTTAATACAACTTTTTAATGGGACAACATATATTTTTATGGGCTTTACTTCCGCACTTTGAAACAATGATGTAAGACTATTTCTTAAATAAATATATATTTTGAAAATGGAATATAATTTCCATTCTTTATTACCTTGTGTTGTGTATATTGATTTAGTAGCACCCCATGACCCGAACGCTTCCGCTGTGAAATTTTGGGGGTGTTACATATTGGTTTCAGAGCCAAGGTTATAGAGAATTAGGTATTTTTCAAAACCTAAACTATAACCAAATTTTCTTAAAAACACTTCAACGCCGCCACAACTGCCGATGTCTGCCATGCCTTGCCTACTGTCTGCCGATGTCTCCTATGGATAATACCCATGTCGAAGTGTCTTATTTTTAACAACTTTGTGCTAGCTTAAGTATGTGAATGCATTTTGTTTGGAATGTTTTTAGCTACTATGTTTAGCTATTTATTCCAAAAAATTTTAGTTGAAAATATATTCATTTATATAAAAACTTAATGAATAAATGTGTACTAAAATCCAAAAAGGTATAGCACAAAATGGTCCTGTGTATGAGAAAAAGTGCATGCCTTTCTGAGCATATGATGTTTTTTTCTACATACCAATTTAAGGAATGTTGACTTCAAAAATGAATTGTTCTTTACAGAAGTTGACAAAAATGAATTGTTCTTTTCAAAATGCATATCATAACACACACTTGTATACTATCTATTTCACTTCATGCAGAAAAGTAAACGAAATATGCTCTTGAGCATGTTTTGACAGGATAATTGAAAAGTCAATATTGCCCTTTTTAAAGCTTGTTTACATATGATAAAGTTGTCATGTTATACTTGTTTACATCTTTACATTGTCCTTGTTAGAGCAAAGCGTACCATAACTTTGTGTTAAGGTTTAACACACTGTCATGTCAACGACACATTATGTCATGTCAACGACACATTAGCTTTAACATTTCACCTTAACTAAAAAAGTAACACCTCTTATTATAACTCAACATTAACTCACTTTAATTTTCCACTTTAACACAACCTTAACTCACCTTAACTCACTTTAACTCACCACTTTTGCACTTTAACGATGCGTTAAGTGGGTAACGCACCACTTTAGCGCACCCTTAACTCACCACGACGGTGTGGTTAACGCACCCTTAACGCGGGCGAGTTAAACCTTAACTCGGGTGGTGCGTTAAGGTACAGACTGCTCTTAGAGCTAGGTTACATACGAAAATTATTCAAGTGTTTATATGAAGATAAAGAGAGAAAATTTGTACGGGCCGGGCATGTGTTATCTTTAAGACACACATGATAATATAGCTTTATCAACAATCCATTTACTCTCGCGTAAGGGTGTGACTGTCTACATCTCATCTCACCAATAACTTGCTCTAGCGAGATTGGGTATTCGTGTTGTTGTTGTTAGCTAGCAAGATATCTTAACAATGAAAAGACTGTAATGCCCTTCGTCACGTAAGAAAGGAATGTGTTGACATGACCCATACATGATACAACATGAATGCAAATCAGAAAGAGTTTGAAAACTTTTGCATGCAGAGAACCCTTTCCTCAAAACAATTGAAAACACGATTGACTAAATCACCCTTTCAAATAGTACCTCAAAATGGTCGGAATCTTCTCACAACTAACATAAAAATATTCGGTTAAAGTCTCATGTTTGGATATTTTCCAGTGAATTATTAAAACAAAACGTTTAGGAAAAACGACGTGCAACCGACAAAGTTTAGAACACTCAACGTTTATAAAAATTCGAAGTAAGAAATGACGAGGCTAAAGGGCGAAAGCTCTCAAAAAGAGTTGCAATCTTTCTTTGGAAGCATGGGACACTCTAGTGAAGGTTCATCTAGGGTTTCTCGTCGAAGAAGGTATAATCGCTTGCATGAAAACATCTCACGCAAACTCACGATCCGGTCTTACAACCGTTCTAGGGCTCCCCGGCTTCGATGGACAAATGAGCTCCATCAATGCTTTGTCAATGCAGTTCAAAGACTTGGTGGTGAAAATAGTACACGTTCTCTCTCCCTCACTCTCGATTGTGTCTTTTGTTTATGATTCTGCAAGTCGAAAGTGTTTGTCGCCCGTTCTGTCTATTATTGTAGTGTGCGTACGGAAATAATGTTTTCTCTATGAAATTTTGATAGGAGCAACTCCGAAGATGATTCTACAAATGATGAATGTGAAAGCACTAACTGTATCCCATATCAAGAACCATCTTCAGGTTAATTGCTTCACCGAAAATGTACATCTTGATTTGTTTTAAAATCTTCAAGCCATCGTGTATAGCTTCTTGTTGTAAAAAAAAAATTAAAAAATTGTTAGACTTGCTCAATGAAAGTGTCTTGAACATAAGTATTTAAACTCTAGATTCACTCAATATTTTTGATTATTTTTATTACTTGAATTGATTCGTGTTTGTGGGTAAAGGGGAGTAAATTGATTCGTGTTTGTGTATAATTAATGTTGTACATCTATCTATGGTGAAGATGTTTAGGAGCATGAAGAACCAGGTGATTCTACAAGGTAAATATGCTTAAAAATCAAATGTTAGCATTAAAGTGTGTTTGTATATATATGATACATAACATGTTCCTAGTGTTTTAAACATCATAGAAGCTTCAAAGATAGAACAAGCTAAAAGTTGCAACGACTATCATCGGGGATTGGTCAACGTCCAAGATGAAACTCGTGATCGTAATAAGCACACTAGTTTGTCTACATCAGAAATGAACAGATTATATATTGTTGATCAACCAAACAGTTGTATCTTCATCTTTGAACCAATTTTGTAAATAAGTAAATAACTACTTAAATTGGGGATTTGAATCGTTTAGCGTTAACTTATAAGTTCTTTTTAGAAAAAGGGTTGAGATGAAGAGGAATAATACGAAATTAAAGGAGGAGGGTTCGTCGTCAGTGCTTGATTTGGAGAATCTGAGAACTACTATTTTGCGGGAAATGGAACTTCCTTTCGTTGGTAATAAGGTTCTCTACAGAGACTTCCTAAATAATGGTTTCACTTCAAATGTAGGTGCCTCTTTTTCCTTGACATATGTTTGAGTAATGAAAACGTCAAAATTATCTCGTAACTTGTTTCATTTGATTAATTCAGGCAAGTGAAGACACTGAGAATGCTCAAGAGCCGATTACTGCTTCTTTTTCGTCTTCAACTGCTGTCAATATAGAGTTAACTCTAGGAGGCCCATATGCTGCCTTAAGATCTTCTTGTGCAAACTGTAAACGTACGTTAACTTTAAGCTCTTGTCTTGTAATAACTTGTTATATGACTGTTAATTAGGATTGAACGAATGATTCTCTTTAAATAATCCTACCCAACTTGACTAAAAAGTCTAAAGAGAACATTTAACACAATTTTTTACGGGACTTTAAATATTTTGTTACTATGAATCAAAAGTAACAAACTAAATAGGCACATGTTTTAAATAACTTATACCTTAACCACAAACCCAATAAAATGTTTATATATAGTGGAAATACGTTTAGAAATCAAAAAATTTGTATGTTAATGATTTGACAAACTTAAAAAGTTTTACCATCGGGGGGTTAGGAGTGTAAACGAGCCGAGCCAAGCCGTGTATTGTCAAGCTCGTACTCTACTCGACCACTAACAGTCGGGATTGAAAACGGCTCGTGCTCGACCGAGCTTTATATTGGAAGGTTGAGCTTGACTTGACTTCTTAAACTCGACTCAAAACTAGACTTGATCTCAATGGAGACTACATTTTAAGCTCGATACATAGGCGTCATATCTGCTCAACTCGCTGCATATACAAATTATTTTATATGCTAATGCATAATTAAGTAGTTATATGTATATAAAAACGTAAAGTGTCATCTAGCCCAAGCCGTTAGAGTTTTTGGATAGGAGCTCAAACTCGACTCAAAAGTCTACTTGAGAGTAAGAGTATTTTGCGAGCCAGCCTCAAATTCCCTACTGAGTTATCTCATACCATTTATCCTGTTATCGTGATACTTAATAACCGATTGGAGATTTAGGGGGTGTTTACCAAATTAAGTGATTCCACATAAACCTTTTAATTAGCATCTTATTGAGGAGGGAGAAGCATGGAATTGCGTGTGTGGACGACTTCTAGCCCGGATTCTAACTGAGAGGTGTGAGAGAAAGACAAGCAAGCCCTATCCCGTCCCCTCTAAATAAGAGAGTGACTAACCCGCTGAGGGCCTTTGGAGAGAAGCTTTAATGCTTCTCCCAATTAAGAGGCCTTAAAGGTTTGAGCCCACATTTCGTTCTTATTAAGAAGAAAAAAACACCCCCTAAATGCCATTAGACTGTTAGTAATGGCGGCAAAGACCATGTGTAAAGGCCAACTGTTGGAGGTGCTTTGGTCATTTCGAATTTGGATGACCGAGTGAAATTTTTATTGTTGTTTGTGTTTGTATTTAAATGTGGTATGGTTATGTAGTTAGCAATGACAGAGCATGATTTGGGTGCTGGGTGGGCCAAACTTAAACAATCCTTCGCAAACCAAAAGTTTGTTAAAAAAAACTTACTATATTTGTCACTACATATATAGGATGAACTTAATTGTAAACGTATATAGATCATATATATGCACATGTAACTTAACAAAATAATTAAGCACCACAACATTCGGAATATATGTTCGATGAAACTCTGTTAACGTAGGTTAATCTTGTTAACTTAAACTTAAGTTTGATTTATATTTGATGATCAACAAAGATTTACAGAAAACGCATATAAAAAAAGAGTTATGATTGTCATCGTTACATGCATTTGATGAAAAGAGTGTGTGTGTGTGTGTGTGTGGGTGGGGGCATGAGGCCATTCTAAGTCTAGATAGCGATTAGTTACCACGAATGTCACAAGAGGGGTGAGTGGGATCTCGTTTGGAGCTACTTGTTCCAGTTTTATACTTTTATACCGGCAATTTAATTTTCTTTAATATTTGGCTGCAACATAACTTGTTGTAGATTTGAACCTTAGTCATTGATTTGTTCAAGTTACTTCAATATTGGAATGTTAGCATAGATGGTCGAACCCGGGTGACTTTGGTGTATCCATTTGAACACCAAACCCGCGGGTTTGAGATGATCACTACAAAGCTTTATTGAAACGGCGGCTTATCTTTATTCTTTTATCGTGTTATATATTTGAGTTCTTATCTACAATGATATTCAAAATCCATTATTCTGTTGATAAAAAGAAATGCAAAAAATGATTTCTATGACATGTTACCATTTGCCAAAAATTGTATCTAGTTTGGTTATACATATACCATATAGGATTTAAAGAGTCTCAATATCACGAAATTGGCCTTAAGAACAAAATGTATGTCCCGCAAAAATTCATCCTATCGCTCATGTCACTTAATAATAACGAACTTGGCATCGATTATCAAAGTAGCTTCCATTCCTTAAAAAATAAATGAGAACATAAATGGTATGGATTAAAATACAAATTATGCACAAGAAAACATTTAGAAACCTTATTAAATTGTTTTGACAAAACTCATTTTAGCCTTATATCCCACATAGGTTAAATAATAAACATGTTTCTTGATTATATATTGTAGTGTATAGCAACCATATGTCTTAAGGACACTAGCATGTTTTGGGATTGATAGTTGACTCATGTTTAATAACCAATTGAGCATGTGTATGTCAATCCCAAAATTTGCCTAACTTCTTAATTTTTTTTTTATTATTTACTTTTTTTTACGGTTGTTTGTTTCGACATTCTTAACTTCTTATTTTTACGTAATTTGCTGTTTGTTTCGACATAAGATCAGCAAAAGAGTTAAACCACATTTAGTAATTAATCTTACTTAAAGGCTAAGTCACGTGGTTAATACTACTTTGTGGCAAAGCTAGAGGAAGGCACACGAGGCCATTCTAAGTCTAGATAGCGATCAGTTACATATAACCACGAATGTCACAAGAGGGTGGTGAGTGGGATCTCGTTTGCAACTAGTTGTTCCAGTTTTATACTTTTATACCGGCAGTTTATTTTTTTTTTTATATTTGGCTGCAACATAACTTGTTGTAGATTTGAACCTTAGTCATTGATTTGTTCAGGTTACTTCAATATTGGAATGTTAGCATAGATGGTCGAACCCGGGTGACCTTGGTGTTTTAATTTGAACACCAAACCCGCGGGTTTGAGATGGTCGCTACAAAGCTTTATTGAAACGGCAGCTTATCTTTATTCTTTTATTGCGTTATTATTTTGTCTACTATGTTTTAAACGCGATAGTTTGGTTATACATATAAGTTTGTATCTATGGTATTCATCATCCATTATTCAGTTGGAAAAAAAAATACAAAAAAAGGTTTCTATGACATGTTATCATTTGCCAAAAATGGTATTCAAAACCATTTAGCTAGTTTGGTTATACATGTACCATATAGGATTTAAAGAGTCTCAATATCGTGAAATTGACCTTATGAACAAAATGTATGTATAGCTTCCATTCTTCAGAAGATAAATCAACAAATAAATGGTATGTATTGGAATACCCCAAAATGCACGAGACAACATTTAGCTTCCATTTAAGAAGAGAATGTATGTCCAAGAAAAATTCATTCTATGGCTCATGTCACTTAATAATAACGTTCTTAGGCATCGATTATCAAAGTAGCTTCCATTTCTTAAAAAATAAATGAAAACATACATGGTATGGATTGAAATACCAAATATGCACAAGACAACATTTAGGAACCTTATTAAATTGTTTTGACAAAACCCATTTTAGCCTTATATCCCACATAGGTTGAATAATAAACATGTTTCTTGGTTATATATTGTAGTGTATAGCAACTATATGTATTAAGGACACTAGCATGTTTTGGGATTGATAGTTGACTCATGTTTAATGACCCAATTGAAAACGGGGATATCAATTTCAAAATTTGCCTAACTTCTTAACTTTTTTTTAACGGTTGTTTGTTTCGACATTCTTAACTTTTTATTCTTAACTTTTTTTTAACGGTTGTTTGTTTCGACATTCTTAACTTTTTATTTTGACGTAATCTGCTATTTTTTCGACATAAGATCAGCAAAAGAGTTAAACCACATTTAGTAATTAATCTTACTTAAAGGCTAAGTCACCTGGTTTTATTAATAATAAACACTATATGTATTAAGGACACTAGCATGTTTTGGGATTGATAGTTGACTCATGTTTAATGACCCAATTGAAAACGGGGATATCAATTTCAAAATTTGCCTAACTTCTTAACTTTTTTTTAACGGTTGTTTGTTTCGACATTCTTAACTTTTTATTTTGACGTAATCTGCTATTTTTTCGACATAAGATCAGCAAAAGAGTTAAACCACATTTAGTAATTAATCTTACTTAAAGGCTAAGTCACCTGGTTTTATTAATAATAAACACATTTAGTAATTAATCTTACTTAAAGGCTAAGTCACCGGGTTTAGTTAATAATTTGCTACTTATGTGGCTTAGCCTGGACATATGCACAAATCAGCTAATTATCCCACCGCTACATATGCAAAAATCGGGTAAAACTATTTTTTTTAAAAAGATTTGTGTAACATTTATATTTTGTTTGTTTATAAGAAACGATGCACGAGAGAACACATCAATACACAAAAAAATTGTTATGTATGTTATGTTTGGAAGAGATCAATATGTCTTATAAAACATAATCAAAAAGTTAGTTAAATTCGGTTAAAATTAGTCAGCGGGAAGGGTCACGACTCACGACTCTTAGCCCTTTACCCTGACCTGCAAGGGCGCTTCCCCTTGACCCTGCAAGGGGGCGCGGCCCCTTGACCCTCACACATGGTTAATGACATTAGCAAGGCCTCGGGTCTTTGTAAAAAACTGTTAACATGCATTGAGAGTAAAGTGACTAATTGTTTGATATCGTCTTTGTCGTATACTAAGTTACATAGGCCTTAAAACATAATATGCACGCATACTAACTTAGTTTTATGGTTAACACGAAAACATCACTTCCAAAAAGTATTTAAAAGTGTATACATGCTGCAAAGAGCTAGAAATATTACAGTACATTTTTACAAAGTCAGAGGATCAAAAATTTGACAATATTAGAATGAACAGTTTATGAATTTTGCGCTACCACAATATCTAGAAAAACAAACTCGTCAATAATCATTTTCTTAACCATATGTAAGGTTTATTGAATTGAATGGCAACCATATGTGCAGCAGATTGATCCAAACTACCACAAAGTGCTTTTCCTCGAGTGTTCTTTTTCTTTATGTTAGTTTTATGGATATAAATTAGTAGACTTGAGTTAGGATCGAACTCGAGACCACAGGATTGCACACTTTACATATGAGAATTAAAGTTAATAAATAAATGTAACATTTATATTTATTTATTAATTAAATGAAATAACATAACGGGCGTTAAGTAATTAACTGTAATGGACTAACGGACGTTAAATGTAATTGGAAAAGGACTAGATTGCAAATATTGGGAAGGTTCTGTAATCCCCTTGGGGATGTTAGCACTGATCGGCCAAGGGAACCCAAACCCAACCCATATCAAACTCAAACTTGTTCACCAAGTTTAGTTTAGTATATATAAAAGGCTTAGGGTCTTGAATTTGCATCTCTTGTACTCATTAATGTAAACCTAAAAAGTTTGTGTGTGTTTTTGCGCTTAAAACCGGTCGACGCCCTCCCTAGGGGATCGATCACTTTGATTTTCCAACACAAAGTTATTTGTTTGATTAAAACTAGCATTTCTTTAATTCGGTATAGTACGTGTGTACAAGAAAGTGGTACTAACACATTATTGTTAGTATTATTGGATTGAATTACAAAACGGTAAGGGGTAATTCACATAATCCTATAAACCCTAATTAAGGTTCATCAAAATTTCTAGTTTTGTGAATTTGATTCTTGTTCGGCTAGAATCAAGAAAGGTACGCATATTCTTACTTATCTTAATTAATTATTCGTTAATAATTCCTATACGCTTCCGCATGTATACTTTGATGTTCTTGTGTTTTATTATTGATTGTCATGATATATAATTTCAACAGTGGCATCACGAGTCATTAGTTTTAATGAGTAATTAATTACATAAACGCGTAATAAAACGAATAATTGTATGTTGTTTGATATGGTTAATCTAGGGTTTTGGTTTTATTTTTTTTGGGTCAATTTTTTTAATTGGGGCGTACCCCATTAGTTTTTTTTAGTCGACACCTTTAAATTTTATTAGGGTTTTGAAATTGTTTGTTAACCTTAGCGAAACCTAGAATTAATATATGTGTTACGTGATTAATTCGTGAATAATATGTTATGTGACATGGAATTATTATATGCGATCTTGTGACTAATTATATAATTGTTATAATTTATCCATGATGATACATGCATGTTTGTCATGGATAGTTGCTTGAATATTGTTTAATTGTTAAGATATTTTATCACATGTTTATTTATGATAAATCTTGAATTGGGGAAGACTCTAATTATATATTAATGAATCAATTATGTGCAATTTGGTATATTTTAATTAAGGGTTTACGCAATCGATTCGTCGATGTATGTGGCTCACTTTCTATTGCTGGAGTGAAAGCCCTAATTAATGTATACATTAATTAAACCTAGAAATTGATTATTAATAGGGTTTTATCGAATAAGTTGCATGTGCCTACTTGTTTAAACGTATTAATTGTTAGTTATTTGCGCATTGTTTTTTAGTTATTTATTTTTTATTTGTTTACTTGTTTGTTTATTATGTGTGACAGTTTTAAGCAAATGGTAATTTTGAATAGAAAAATAATACGGACTAAACAATGGCGAAATTTGATTTGTTTTGAAGAGTTAAATTTTCAATAGTTTAATTGATTGATGATTTTGGTACAAAAAGTGAGAACGACTCACCCAATTTGACCGACTGTGTGGGAAGTACTAGGAGGGGAGCGCATTAAATTGTGACCCTAAAGAGGGAGGTTATTGCTTCAGCGCTGACCAAACTCTCCGCTTGCTTGCGAGTCAAATTGGAGTTACCAAGTAGGCTATGCGTACAAAATATCTTAAGGGCGAATTAGCTTTAATTCCATGCGCCACTTCGGTGGTAATTACCCAAAACACTAAGTGTTTACACTTATGCAAAAGTAACTTGGATGTCAAAACCGCCTTCTTGAATGGTCGCTTAGATGAAGACATCTATATGAAGCAACCTGAGGGGTTTGTGAATCCACAATTTCCAAACCGTGTATGCAAACTTCAAAGGTCCATTTATGGATTGAAGCAAGCATCAAGGCAATGGAATAAGAGATTTGATGAAGAAATCAAAAGGTATGGATTTATTCAAAATCTTGATGAGCCATGTGTATATCACAAAGTTAGTGGGAGTGATGTAATTTTCCTTAGCCTTTATGTCGATGACATATTAATTATGAGAAAAGACATTCCAAGTTTGCAAAATGTTAAGACATATATTGGGAAGTGTTTTTCCATGAAGGATTTAGGAGAAGCTGCATACATTCAGGGAATTAAGATCTACCGAGATAGGTCAAAGCGGTTAATTGGTTTAAGTCAAAGCGCTTACATTGATAAAATATTGAAGAGATTCAATATGCAAAATTCCAAGAAAGGATATTTGCCAATGGAAGTAAAGCATGGCTTATGTAGTGATATGTGTGCTTCAACACCTGCTGAGGTGGCACGCATGCAGAAAGTTCCTTATGCTTCGGCAGTAGGATCTATTTTGTATGCTGTAAGACGCACAAGGCCAGATGTAGCGTTCGCTCAAAACATGACCAGTCGATATCAACAGAATCCGGGTGAACTTCACTGGACTGCTGTTAAACATATTCTAAAGTATCTGGGGAATACAAAACATATCTTTTTAGTGTATGGTGCAAATCCAAACACAGAGCTTGGTGTTACAGGCACTGTGATGCGTCCTGGTAGTGTGATAAAGATAATACGAAGTCTCAGACGGGTTATGTCTTTGTCATCAACGGATGAGCAGTTGACTGGAAGAGTAAGAAGCAGAGTACGATTGCGATGTCTGCGACAAAATCTAAATACATAGGCTGCCCGGAAGCTGCAATAGAGGCTTTGGATTAGGAAATTCATTTCAAGGCTTGGTGTTATGCCTTCAATTGAATCGCCTATTGATATGTATTGTGACAATTCTGCTGCAATCATATTTGCCAATGAACCTGGAGTCATGAAGGGCACCAAACATTTTCTACGGAAGTATCACTATGTTCGGGAACAAGTCCGCTAAGGTGAAATTAATCTATTGAAAGTTCACACAAATGATAACTTAGCTGATCCTTTCACTAAGGCTTTGGCTAGAGACAAGCTTATTGGACTTGCCAATGGAATTTGTCTTCGTTTAGCTAATAGTTTTATGCAGAACTGTGATTAGCATTTGGACAAAGGATATTGTAAAGCATTTATTATTTTGATGAAATAAAATTTGGATTATGTTTATTTTCATTTATAATATTGTTGTCCTATATTTGCATGTTTAATCCATGAGTAACTAAGTTATTCTAAATTGTCTGTTTTCGATTAATGATATGGGAGTATCATTAAACTAAGACAAATATGAGAGATGTGGTAAAATATACTTGAAAGTATATTGATGAGATTGCATACCAATTTCAGATGATATTCAATGAATTGAATATAGGACTCATCCCAACTACATAATTTACTTTGTGGATATTGTTATAAGTAAATTATGAATAGTTATCCTCAGACTTGAGATACCAGATAAGTGTCATGAATGTAGCGCATTTATGTGGAGCAACTTAACGCTATACGTAACTGGCAGTCATAAAGGTTGTTTTAAAAAATGTTGCAAAGTTTGTGAGTTAGTCTCGTAGTCAAGATAGAATTTGTTCCTTCAAATTTATTTGGAGTTTAATACTGCTGGCCCCTCGTAGGGTTGACAAGATGTTTGTGTGGCCGCACCCAAAATCTCCCCTAAATATGTTTAGAAGATTTGGTAATCTTGGTCAATCACTTATAACGAGAAACAGAATAGTTTAATAAAGAATGACTTAATTCCATATCTTTATTTAACGTGGTATTAGACACAAAAGGATAATAATAATGAGAAATCATTAAAAGGTTTTCCAAGAGCCTTACTCGAGTTGTACTAGAGGCATCAAAGTGTTGCTAGACGCTAACCGATGTGATCGCTCTATTAAGATATATCCAAGTGGGAGCTGTTAGTTTTATGGATATAAATTAGTAGACGTGAGTTAGGATCGAACTCGATACCACGGGATTGCACACTTTACATATGAGAATTAAAGTTAATAAATAAATGTAACATTTATATTTAATTATTAATTAAATGAAATAACATAACGGGCGTTAAGTAATTAACTGTAATGGACTAACCGACGTTAAATGTAATTGGAAAAGGACTAGATTGCAAATATTGGGAAGGTTCCGGAATCCCCTTGGGGATGTTAGCACCGATCGGTCAAGGGAACCCAAACCCAACCCATATCAAACTCAAACTTGTTCACCAAGTTTAGTTTAGTATATATACAAGGCTTAGGGTCTTGAATTTGCATCTCTTGTACTCATTAAGCTAAACCTAAAAAGTTTGTGTGTGTTTTTGTGCTTAAAACCGGTCGACACCCTCCCTAGGGGATCGATCACTTTGATTTTCCAACACAAAGTTATTTGTTTGATTAAAACTAGCATTCATTTAATTCGGTATAGTACGTGTGTACAAGAAAGTGGTACTAACACATTATTGTTAGTATTATTGGATTGAATTATAAAACGGTAAAGGTAATTCACATAATCCTATAAACCCTAATTAGGGTTATCCAAATTGCTAGTTTTGTAGATTTGATTCTTGTTCGGCTAGAATCAAGAAAGGTACGCATATTCTTACTTATGTTAATTAATTATTCGTTAATAATTCCTATACACTTCTGCATGTATACTTTGATGTTTTTGTGTTTTATTATTGATTGTCATGATATATAATTCCAACAGTGGCATCACGAGTCATTGGTTTTAATGAGTAATTAATTACATAAACGCGTAATAAAACGAATAATTATATGTTGTTTGATATGGTTAATCTAGGGTTTTGGTTTCATTTTTTTTGGGTCGATTTTTTTAATTGGGGCGTACCCATTAGTTTTTTTTTGTCGACACCTTTAAATATTATTAGGGTTTTAAAATTGTTTGTTAACCTTATCGAAACCTAGAATTAATATATGTGTTACGTGATTAATTCGTGAATAATATGTTATGTGACATGTAATTTTTATATGCGATCTTGTGACTAATTGTATAATTGTTATGATTTATCATGATGATACATGCATGTTTGTCATGTATAGTTGCTTGAATATTGTTTAATTGTTATGTTTATTTATGATAAAAGGGGTCTAAGACTTTTTTCTGTTTTAATATTTTTTATTTTGTGGGTCTTGTTAGTACAATGCGATAAGAAACGAATACTTACTTAATGAGCATAAACGAAACCCGGATCAAGAAATGAATATAGAGGAAACATGGCTAGTGTTGAGAAAACAGGCTATAGGATTTAAGTCCCTTTCATTTTTGTCGAGGGATCTGTTTGATATGGTTGGTATGAGGAGAAACGAAGATGTGACTGCAGAAATGAATGTAAAAATGTAGGGAAACTAGAAATCTTCATGACAATTTGACATTTTAGTACTGTCATATATAACGCCAGATATCATGGCATGAACATTTCACCTTGCATAAAATGCTTTTAAATGTACTAGTCAACACCGCATAAATCGACCCGTAACACATTTTTTAACTGAATGTGTTAAGAATGTGCAAGTTACCATTGGATAACCTGACCCGAAACTTTTCTTTCCCAGGAACGGGCTACAACACAGAAGAAACTCATGGCAAGATGGTACTTATGGTACAACTTGCCCAATCCCACCAGGCAAGAACTTCACATATATGCTTCAAGCCAAGGATCAGATTGGTAGCTTCTTCTACTTCCCGCCACTAGGCCTTCAAAAGGCCGCTGGAGGCTACGGTGGTATTAAAATCTATAGCCGTCCTCGTATTCCAGTTCCTTTCCCTTTTCCTGCACGAGATCACACAGTCCTTGCCGGTGATTAGTACAAAAGAGGCCACCAGGTTAACTCCTTAAACTTATCTTTGACTTTTTCTAGTCAAACCTTTAGGTAATTTCTATCCCGAGATCATATGCATAATCGAGTTTTGCTATGCATAAAAATCTGACCTTTTTTGGTTCTTGAATCAGATGGAATCTAACTGCCAGTGGACCCAGACCGAACCCACACGGCTCATATCATTATGGGATGATCAAGCCTAGCCGTACCATTATGCTATCAAATTCAGCTCCTTGGATTAACGGGAAGCAAAGATATGCAGTCAACGGTGTGTCGTTTGTTGCTGGAGACACTCCTTTGAAGCTAGCTGATTACTTCAAGATTGGTGGAGTCTATAACCTTGGAAGCATTCCCGAGGGCACAACATCCAGCAATGGAAATGCATATCTTTCGACATTTGTTATGCACGCTGATTTCCGGTCTTTTGCTGAGATCGTGTTCCAAAACTGGGAGGACACCATTCAATCGTGGCATATCGATGACTATTCCTTCTTTGTTGTTGGGTAAGCAAAAACTCGTTTTTCATGTCTTTGATTGGTTATCTAGAATAGTTGAATCTTTTTACAAAAAAATGGTTCTTTGTACGGAACAGGATGGATAGTGGGCAATGGACACAAGCGAGTAGGTCTCGCTACAATTTGAGGGACACGGTTGCTCGTAGTACTGTTCTGGTACAGCTTGAGCTTTTTAATATATAAGCAAGAAATGCATTTGATTTACACGACACTAAAAACGTTCTCATAATGTTGTGACAGGTGTACCCGAAGGCATGGACTGCAAAATATATTGCATTGGACAATGTGGGCATGTGGAACATTCGGTCGCAAGATTGGGTGAGGCAGTACTTGGTGGTGAGTGGGATCTCGTTTGGAACTACTTGTTGTAGATTTGAACCTTAGTCATTGATTTGTTCGAAGTTACTTCAATATTGGAATGTTAGCATTGATGGTCGAACCCGGGTGAGTTTGGTGTTTTCATTTGAACATAAACCCACGGGTTTGAGATGATTGCTACAAAGCTTTATTGAAACGACGGCTTATCTTTATTCTTTTATCGTGTTATATATTTGAGTTCTTATCTACAATGGTATTCAAAATCCATTATTCTGTTGATAAAAAGAAATGCAAAAAATGGTTTCTATGACATGTTACCATTTGCCAAAAATTGTATCTAGTTTGGTTATACATGTACCATATAGGATTTAAAGAGTCAATATCACGAAATTGACCTTAAGAACAAAATGTATGTCCACCAAAATTCATCTTATCGCTCATGTCACTTAATAATAACGTACTTGGCATCAATTATCAAAGTAGCTTCCATTCCTTAAAAAATAAATGAACAAATAAATGGTATGGATTAAAATACAAAATATGCACAAGACAACATTTAGAAACCTTATTAAATTGTTTTGACAAAACTCATTTTAGCCTTATATCCCACATAGGTTAAATAATAAACATGTTTCTTGGTTATATATTGTAGTGTATAGCAACCATATGTCTTAAGGACAGTAGCATGTTTTGGGATTGATAGTTGACTCATGATTAATAACCCAATTGAACATGTGTATGTCAATACCAAAATTTGCCTAACTTATTAATTTTTTTTATTATTTTTTTATTTTTTATTTTTTTTACGGTTGTTTGTTTCGACATTCTTAACTTTTTTTTTAACGTAATATGCTGTTTGTTTTGACATAAGATCAGCAAAAGAGTTAAACCACATTTAGTAATTAATCTTACCTAAAGGCTAAGTCACCTGGTTTAATACTATTTTGTGGCAAAGCTAGAGGAAGGCACACGAGGCCATTCTAAGTCTAGATAGCGATCAGTTACATATAACCACGAATGTCACAAGAGGGTGGTGAGTGGGATCTCGTTTGGAACTACTTGTTCCAGTTTTATACTTTTATACCGGCAATTTAATTTTCTTTGATATTTGGCTACAAAATAACTTGTTGTAGATTTGAACCTTAGTCATTGATTTGTTCAAGTTACTTCAATATTGGAATGTTAGCATAGATGGTCGAACACGGGTGAACTTGCAGTCCATGCCTTCGGGTACACCTGTCACAACATTCAGAATATCACATAGTGATATTCAGAATATCACATAGTGATATTCACAATAAACGCGATAGTTTGGTTATACATCTAAGTTTGTATCTATGGTATTTACATCCATTATTCAGTTGAAAAAAAAAAATACAAAAAATGGTTTCTATGGCATGTTACCATTTGCCAAAAATGGTATTCAAAACCATTTATCTAGTTTGGTTATACATGTACCATATAGGATTTAAAGAGTCTCAATATTGTGAAATTGACCTCATGAACAGAATGTATGTATAGCTTCCATTCTTCAGAAGATAAATCAACAAATAAATGGTATGTATTGGAATACCCCAAAATGCACGAGACAACATTTAGCTTCCATTTAAGAAGAGAATGTATGTCCAAGAAAAATTCATCCTATGGCTCATGTCACTTAATAATAACGTACTTAGGCATCGATTATCAAAGTAGCTTCCATTTCTAAAAAAATAAATGAAAACATACATGGTATGGATTGAAATACCAAATACGCACAAGACAAAATTTCGGAACCTTATTAAATTGTTTTGACAAAACCCATTTTAGTCTTATATCCCACATAGGTTTAATAATAAACATATTTCTTGGTTATATATTGTAGTGTATAGCAACCATATGTGTTAAGGACACTAGCATGTTTTGGGATTGATAGTCGACTCATGTTTAATTACCCAATTGAATATGTGTATGTCAGTCCCAAAAATTTGCCTAACTTTTAAACTTTTTTTTTATTATTTATTTAATTTTTTTTTTTACGGTTGTTTATCACGACATTCTTAACTTTTTATTTTTACGTAATCTGCTGTTTGTTTCGACATAAGATGAGCAAAAGGGTTAAAACCAAATTTAGTAATTAATCTTATTTAAAGGCTAAGTCACCTGGTTTAATACTACTTTGTGGCAAAGATAGAGGAAGGCACACGAGGCCATTCTAAGTCTAGATAGCGATCAGTTACATATAACCACGATGTCACAAGGGTGGGGAGTGGGATCTCGTTTGGAACTCCAGCTTTATACTTTTTATTAACCGGCAATTTATTTTTCTTCTTTGATATTTGGCTGCAACATAACTTGTTGTAGATTTGAACCTTAGTCATTGATTTGTTCAAGTAACTTCATATTGGAAATGTTAGCATAGATGGTCGAACCCGGTGAACTTGGTTGTTTTTCTTTTGAACACCAAACCCGCGGGTTTTTTTGAGATGGTCCCCCACATAAGCTTTATTGAAACGACAAATTATCTTATCTTTTACTGCATTATTATTTTGTCTACTATGTTTTTTTTAAAACTCGATAGTTTTGGTTATACATCTAAGTTTTAGTCATCATATTTTTTTTGGGTAATGGGATGTATCCTTCACCCTGGAAAATAGAACCAAAAATACTTTTAAGCCACTTGATATTTAAGTTATCCCATTCTCGCTCACCCGTTAATAGGCAGAAAGCTCAAACAGGATACTGCCATATTTTCTAAACTAAAACAACAAAAAACCCTACTCAAATGATAACATAGGACCATACAAAAACAATTACTTCCTTAGGTCTTGAAGCTATTGGTGCCATAACATGCATTGAAAGGCACCAATTCCCCGAAGATCAGAAACCCTTCTTCGCATTAGTCCCCCCTCATAGTCATCTAAGTTTGTATCTATGGTATTCCAAATATCCATTATTCAGTTGAAACAAAAATACAAAAATGGTATCTATGGCATGTTACCATTTGCCAAAAATGGTATTCAAAACCATTTATCTAGTTTGGTTATACATGTACCATATAGGATTTATAGAGTCTCAATATTGTGAAATTGACCTTATGAACAGAATGTATGTATAGCTTATCTTTTTCTTCAAGATAAATCAACAAATAAATGGTATGTATTGGAATACCCCAAAATGCACAGATCAACATTTAGCTTCCATTTAAGAAGAGAAGCATATGTCCAAGAAAATTCATCTGGCTCATGTCACTTAATAATAATGTACTTAGGCATCGATTATCAAAGTAGCTTCCATTTCTTAAAAAATAAATGAAAACATACATGGTATGGATTGAATCACAAAATATGCAGAAGACAACATTTAGGAACCTTATTAAATTGTTTTGACAAAACCCATTTTAGTCTTATATCCCACATAGGTTTAATAATAAACATATTTCTTGGTTATATATTGTAGTGTATAGCAACCATATGTGTTAAGGACACTAGCATGTTTTGGGATTGATAGTCGACTCATGTTTAATAACCCAATTGAATATGTGTATGTCAGTCCCAAAAATTTGCCTAACTTTTAAACTTTTTTTTATTATTTATTTAATTATTTTTTTTACGGTTGTTTATCACGACATTCTTAACTTTTATTTTTACGTCTAGCTTTGTTTGTTTCGACATAAGATGAGCAAAGGGTTAAAACAAATTTAGTAATTAATCTTACTTAAAGAGCTAAGTCACTGGTTTAATACTACTTTGTGACAAAGCTAGAGGAAGGCACATGAGGCCATTCTAAGTCTAGATAGCGTCGATTACACATATAACCACGAATGTCACAAGAGGGTGGTGAGTGGGATCGTTTGGAACTCCAGTTTTATACTTTTATCTTGAGCATTTAATTTTCTTTGATATTTGGCTGCAACATAACTTGTTGTAGATTTGAACCTTAGTCATTGATTTGTTCAAGTAACTTCAATATTGGAATGTTAGCATAGATGGTCGAACCGGGTGAACTTGGGTGTTTTCTTTTGAACACAAACCCTTGGGTTTGAGATGGTAAACTAAGCTTTATTGAAACGACAACTTATCTTTATTCTTTTATTGCGTTATTATTTTGTCTACTATGTTTTAAACTCGATAGTTTGGTTATACATCTAAGTTTGTATCTATATTTTTTTTGGGTAAATGGGAGTAATCCTGCACCCTGGTAAATATATGAACCAAAAATACGTTTAAGTACAATGGATATGAGTGAAATCCCATATCTCAGCCCATAGGCATAAAGCTTACATAACAAGGATACTGCCTATTTTCTAAACAAGAAAACAAACAGGACAAACCCTACTCAAATGATAACATAGGACATAACAAAACAAATTACTTCCCTAGGTCCTTGAAGCTTGGTGCCATACATGGCATTAAAGGCATCCAAATTCCCCGGAAGATCAGAAACCTGCTTCGCATAGTCATCATAGTCATCTAAGTTTGTATCTATGGTATTCAACATCCATTATTCAGTTGGAAACAAAAAATACAAAAAATGGTATCTATATGCCATTTGCCAAAATGGTATTCAAAACCATTTATCTAGTTTGGTTATACATGTACCATATAGGATTTATAGAGTCTCAATATTGTGAAATTGACCTTATGAACAGAATGTGTGTATAGCTTCCGTTCTTCAGAAGATAAATCAACAAATAAATGGTATGTATTGGAATACCCCAAAATGCACGAGTCAACATTTAGCTTCCATTTAAGAAGAGAACGTATGTCCAAGAAAAATTCATCCTGTGGCTCATGTCACTTAATAATAACGTACTTAGGCATCGATTATCAAAGTAGCTTCCATTTCTTAAAAAATAAATGAAAACATACATGGTATGGATTGAATCACAAAATATGCAGAAGACAACATTTAGGAACCTTATTAAATTGTTTTGACAAAACCCATTTTAGTCTTATATCCCACATAGGTTTAATAATAAACATATTTCTTGGTTATATATTGTAGTGTATAGCAACCATATGTGTTAAGGACACTAGCATGTTTTGGGATTGATAGTTGACTCATGTTTAATAACCCAATTGAACATGTGTTTCTCAGTCCCAAAATTTGCCTAAGTTCTTAACTTTTTTTTTATTATTTATTTAATTATTTTTTTTACGGTTGTTTGTTTCGACATTCTTAACTTTTTATTGTTACGTAATCTGCTATTTGTTTCGATATAAGATCAGCAAAAAAGTTAAACCACATTTAGTAATTAATCTTACTTGGCTAAGTCATGGTTTAATACTACTTTGTGGCAAAGCTAGAGGAAGGCACATGAGGCCATTCTAAGTCTAGATAGCGATCAATTACATATAACCACGAATGTCACAAGAGGGTGGTGAGTGGGATCTCGTTTGGAACTACTTGTTCCAGTTTTATACTTTTATACCGGCAGTTTAATTTTCTTTGATATTTGGCTGCAACATAACTTGTTGTAGATTTGAACCTTAGTCATTGATTTGTTCAATTTACTTAAATATGGGAATGTTAGCATAGATGGTCGACCGGAACTTGGTGTTTTCATTTGAACACCAAACCCGCGGGTTTGAAGATGGTTTTAAAAGCTTTATTGAAACGACAACTTATCTTTATTCTTTTATTGCGTTATTATTTTGTCTACTATGTTTTAAACGCGATAGTTTGGTTATACATCTAAGTTTGTATCTATGGTATTCAACATCCATTATTCAGTTGGAAAAAAAAAATACAAAAAATGGTTTCTATGGCATGTTACCATTTGCCAAAAATGGTATTCAAAACCATTTATCTAGTTTGGTTATACATGTACGGATGTACCATATAGTATTTAAAGAGTCTCAATATTGTGAAATTGACCTTATGAACAGAATTAGGGATGAGCATTTCGAACCGAATCCCGGAACCGAGCCGGAACCGTACCGGTACCGTACCGAAACGGTACCGATTCTTGAAATACGGTATGGTACCGGGACTACGAAATAAGGTGAAAAAAAAATCGGGACCACTAATTCGGTACGGGAACGGTACCAAATCGGGAAATTCCCGAAAAAAATGCGGGGAAAACCCGATTTACCGGTACCGGTATCCGAATCCCGTTCGGTACGAAGATGTGACTTAAATTTTGTGGGATCTGTTTGATATGGTTGATATGAGGAGAAACGAAGATGTGACTGCAGAAATGAACGTAAAAATGTAGGGAAACAAGAAATCTTCATGACAATTTGACATTTTAGTACTGTCATATATAACGCCAGATATCATGGCATGAACATTTTGTTGGAAATGTATATATTTACAAACATGTGAATGTCCGGATTCGAACTCGTGACCACGGGATTGCACACATTAGCGAATGAGAATTAAAGTTAATAATTAATGTTTATGTTTACGATTAATTATTACACATTAAGTCCAGTTAACGATCGTTAAGTATTTAACGGAAAAATGACTAACGACCGTTAAATGAAAAGAGAAAGGACTAGAAATGGAAACTTGGAAAAAGTTATGGATTGAGCTTTGGGCTTTCATTGGTGGCCGGCCATAGGGCTTATACAAAGCCTAATTCACAAACTTGTTCCCTAAGTTTACCTACTTGTATAAATAGAGGATTAGGTTCAGGTTTTCACACACTTGTGTGATTGAATTAACCTAGATCTCTCCTCTCCTCTATTTGTCCTTAATTCGGCCGAGCACCCCAAGTAAGGGAGTTCGGTTTCGTTTTGCTTAAAACGAGGACTTGTGTTAGATCTAATCAGCAGATTCGTTTGGTTAATTCGTGTGTACAAGAACGTGGTTGTAAGACATTATTCTTACACCAATTAGTACTTCTTTGTTTGCTTTGCTCGGGGTTGTTTTGCTTTGCTCGAGGATTTGACATTCGCAAGAGGTACGCATACTTTCAGTTAATTAATTTATTTGTTATGATCTTAAGTCTTCCGCTGTGTACTCTTGATGTTTACTTGTTTATTGTATGTTATATATTTTATAAACTCAACACATTTCACCTTGCATAAAATGCTTTTAAATGTACTAGTCAACACCGCATAAATCGACCCGTAACATTTTTAACATGAATGTGTTAAGAATGTGCAAGTTACCATTGGATAACCTGACCCGAAACTTTTCTTTCCAGGAATGGGCTACAACACAGAAGAAACTCATGGCAAGATGGTACTTATGGTACAACTTGCCCAATCCCACCAGGCAAGAACTTCACATATATGCTTCAAGCCAAGGATCAGATTGGTAGCTTCTTCTACTTCCCGTCACTAGGCCGCTAAAAGTACTTTGGAGGCTACGGTGGAATTAAAATCTATAGCCGTCCTCGTATTCAGTCCTTTCCCTTTTCCTGCAGGAGTCCTTGCCGGTGATTGGTACAAAAGTGGCCACCAGGTTAACTAGTCAAACCTTTTAGTATTAAAAATGTGAAATGAAACATGTTTTACGGAGAATGGAGCATGTCCATCTTTCAGGTACAGCTTGAGCTTTTGAATATATAAGCAAGCAATGCATTTGATTTACAAGACACTAAAAATGTTCTGATAATGTTGTGACAGGTGTACCCGAAGGCATGGACTGCAATATATATTGCATTTGACAATGTGGGCATGTGGAACATACGGTCCAAGAATTGGGTGAGAAGCGTGCTTGAGGACAGTTTTATCTTAAATTATGTATTCGCCGGCTCATTCGTGGAGGGATGAGTTGCCTATCTAAAAGCACTACTTTATGGTGAGCTAGAGAGGCACGAGAGCCATTCAAGTCTAGATAGAAATCATTATATAACCACAGAATTCACAAGAGGGTGCTTGAGTGGGATCTCGTTTGGAACTACTTGTTCCATTTTATACTTTATACTGGCAGTTTAATTTTCTTTGATATTTGGCTGCAACATAACTTGTTATAGATTTGAACCTTAGTCATAGATTTGTTCAAGTTACTTCAATATTGGAATGTTATCATAGATGGTCGAACCGGGTGAGTTTGGGTTTTCATTTGAATACCAAACCCGCGGGTTTGAGATGATCGCTACAAAGCTTTATTGAAACGACGGCTTATCTTTATTCTTTTATCGTGATATATATTTGAGTTCTTATCTACAATGGTATTCAAAATCCATTATTCTGTTGATAAAAAGAAATGCAAAAAATGTTTTCTATAACATGTTACCATTTGCCAAAAATTATATCTAGTTTGGTTATACATGTACCATATAGGATTTAAAGAGTCTCAATATCACGAAATTGACCTTAAGAACAGAATGAATGTCCAGCAAAAATTCATCTTATCGCTCATGTCACTTAATAATAGCATTGCTTGCATCGATTATCAAAGTAGCTTCCATTCCTTAAAAATAAATGAACACATAAATGGTATGAATTAAAATACAAAATATGCACAAGACAACATTTAGAAACCTTAATAAATTGTTTTGACAAAACTCATTTTAGCCTTATATCCCACATAGGTTAAATAATAAACATGTTTCTTGATTATATATTATAGTTATATAGCAACCATATGTCTTGAGGACACTAGCATGTTTTGGGATTGATAGTTGACTCATGTTTAATAACCTAATTGAACATGTGCATGTCAATCCAAAATTTGCCTTTCTTAATTTTTTAATTATTTATTTATTTATTTTTCTTACGGTTGTTTGTTTAGACATTCTTAACTTTTTTACACGTAATTTCTGTTTGTTTCGACATAAGATCACAAAAAGCTAAACCACATTTAGTAATTAATCTTACTTAAAGGCTAAGTCACGTGGTTTAATACTACTTTGTGGCAAAGCTAGAGGAAGGCACATGAGGCCATTCTAAGTCTAGATAGCGATCAGTTACATATAACCACGAATGTCACAAGAGGGTGGTGAGTGGGATCTCGTTTGGAACTACTTGTTCGGTTTTATACTTTATGCCGGTAGTTTAATTTTCTTTGATATTTGGGCTGCAACATAACTTGTTGTAGATTTGAACCTTAGTCATTGATTTGTTCAAGTTACTTCAATATTGGAATGTTATCATAGATGGTCGAACCCGGGTGAGTTTGGTGTTTTCATTTGAATACCAAACCCGCGGGTTGAATGGTGCTTCAAAGCTTTATTGAAACGACTTTTCTTTATTCTTTTATGCGTTATTATTTTGTCTACTATTTTAAACGATAGTTTGGTTATATACCTGAGTTCGTATCTACAATGGTATTCAAAATCCATTATTCTGTTGATAAATGAAAATGCAAAAATATGGTATCTAGTTGGTTATACATGTACCATATAGGATTTAAAGTGTATCCACGAAATTGACCTTAAGAAGAGAATGTATGTCCAACAAAAATTCATCCAATCTTGCTTCATTCACTTAATAATAACGTACTTGGCATCGATCATTCAAGTAGCTACCATTCCTTAAAAAATAAATGAACACATAAATGGTATGGATTGACATACCAACTATGCACAAGACAACATTTAGTAACGTTATATCCCATATCAGCCTTATATCCCACATAGTTAAGGAATGAACATGTTCCTTGGTTATATAGTGTTAGGAATTTTCAAATGCTTACTCTTATTTTGATGCTTACCAAGGGATAAATCCTCACCATTTATTTAGTTTGATTTAATGGTGGGGATTAACCTAAGATTTAATATGTCTAATCCTAAGTCAGTGTTTTTTTCTTGTCTTTTTTGTTTTTCTTTCTTTCTTTTTTTGTTTTTTTAGTTATTAACGTTTTTTTGTTATAATCGGTTTTTTTAATATTTACGTTTAATTTTTAAATTCGCAATTTAATATTCACGTTTCTTTTTTTTTTTAATTCCACGTTATTCGTTTTTTAATTCGTTTTCTTCACTTTTGTCACGTTTTAGTCGTTTTCATACGTTTTCGCCCTTTTCATATTTTTGTCCGTTTCATTTTTGTCCGTTTTCATACGTTTTCGCCCTTTTTCTTACGTTTTCGTCCATTATTCATACGTTTTAAATCCGTTTTCATACGTGTATTTACGTTTTCATACATATTCGTCCGTTTTCTTACGTTTTTGTCCGTTTTCTTTCATTTTCGTCCGTTATTAAATGTGTTGGCGTTTTTCGCGTTTTCATCGTTCAGAATATCATAGGTGATATTCGAATAGTACAAGTGATGAATAGCACAAGTGATATTCGAATATCACAAATGATCTGTGAATATCGCAAGTGATATTATGTGATATTCCGAATACCGATGATTTTTGAATATAACAAGTGATATTCAACTAATGTTTTTGTAACATGAAAATCATCGTGATATTCAAAATATCACATGATATCAAGAAAATCAAGTGATATTCATAATATCGCAAAGTGATATTCATAATATACAAAGTGATATTGAGAATATCACATAGTGATATTCACAAAATCACAAGTGATATTTAGAATATCACATCGTGATATTCGAGAATATCAATGTGATATTGAGAAAATCACAAAGTGATATTAACAAATATCACTTGTGTTTTCAGAATATCCGATATTGGATAATCCAAGTGATATTGAGAATATCACAAAGTGATATTCGGATAATCACAAGTGATATTATGAATATCACAGAAATCACTTGTGATAGTCGGCGATATGAAAGCGAGCGAAAACTTAAGAAAATAGACGAAAGCGTAGATACACTTACTACTTTATGGCGGAGCTAGAGGGAGGCACACGAGGCCATTCTAAGTCTAGATAGCAATCAGTTACATATAACCACGAATGTCACAAGAGGGTGTTGAGTGGGATCTCGTTTGGAACTACTTGTTCCAGTTTTATACTTTTATACAAGAAAAAAAATGTGAATAAAAAAAAACAAGAAAAAAAAAACATGGACTTAGGTGTATCTACTAAATCTTAGGTTAATCCCCACCATTAGATCAAACTAGATGGATGGTGAGTTGTCCTTGTCTTGTGGATTTATGGGTAGCAAAATAAAGTGTCTCTATATAGTTTAATGTATGTGAATGATATGTGTTAAGGACACTAGTATGTTTTTGGATTGATAGTTCACTTATGTTTAATAACTCAATTAAACATAGGTGTAATATAAATCCCAAAATTTATAACTTTTAAATCTTTATTTTACATAATTTGTTATTTGTTTCTTAACGAATACTCCAAACTTTTATTTGTATACACAAAGATTAGCCCACGTTTTGATTATATTACTAAAAAGTAGATGATAAAATGAGGAATATTAGATCAACAAAAGAGGTAAAAAAAACATTTAGTAATTAATTGCTTAAGGCCTAAGATCACTTTATAATTTAGAGGTAATTGTTGTGGTTAGTGGTTATATTAATTCAGTTTTAGTTGGTTCGGTTTTTCATTTATCAAATCATATTGAATCCGTAAATTTTAGTAAATTTAGATTGTGTTAATTGGTGTGGTTATGTGAGTTCAGTTTTAGTTACTTTAGGTTTTCTAAAAGTAGCGTCATGGTGGCGTGCGTGAGTGCGGCCTCAAAGTTACTAAATATGCCAAAGCATCGGCTCTAGGCGTGGCGTGAGTTGAGGCGTGAAAAAGTCTTGGCGATAATAATATAGCTTCCATTCTTCAAAAGATAAATCAACATATAAATGGTATGTATTGGAATACCCCAAAATGCATGAGATGATATTAGGTACCTTACTAAATTGTTTTGACAAAACCCATTTTAACTTTATATCCCACATAAAGTGTGAATAAAGAACGTATGCTTTTATGGACACTAGTGTGTTTTGGGATTGATAGTAGTATCAATCGAGTTTCTTATAACTCAATTGGTTTATTAATCTTAAAACTTGCTTAACTTCTTAACTTTTATTTATACAGTTAGTTTAAGCGAATACTCCAAACTTTTATTTGCATACACAAAGATTAGAGTCCGTAATATTTGTTTGTATTACTAAAAAGTAAATAATGTAATGATGTAATATAAGGATTTAGCAATAAGTTAAAAAAAGATATTAGATCAACAAAAGAGTTAAAACACATTTTTTAATAAGCAAATTACCTAAATAACCTTACTTAAAGGCTAAGTCATCTAGTATAGTTTTAGGGGTGTTCATGGGTTTGGTTATCGAATTGTTCGTTTAATTCGGTTAATTATTATTATCATTTTTGTTTAACTAAACCGAACGAAATACAAATTAAAATAAATCGAACCGAAAACCAAGTTTAAATTTGGGTTTGACGAATTACATAAGTTATATAGTCTTTTTCATTTAAATATATAGATTTTTAGGAAAAAAAAATAATATTAAGCTTGAAAAATGTTATATTTATACTAGGAAAACCAAAAACCGAATTAAACTAAATAGAACCAAAAACCGAACTTGAATTCGATTTGCCCGAATAACCAGAATTACATAATTTATACAGTCTTTTTCATCTAATTATATAGATTTTTGGAAAAAAAAATATTAAATTTGAAAAATGTTATATCTTCTACGAAAAGTTTTAGTATTTTTTATATGAATATATAAAGAAATACTATATTCATGTAAATTGGATTTTTGATTTGGTTCGATTTTCATTCATCAAAATCATATCAATGAAAACTATATATTTAATTCAGTTTGTTTTGGAAATAGGTTGATTACAAAGTTGATTTGGTTTTATTTGGTTGGTTTAATTTGGGTTTTGATTCCTATGGATATTACGATTAGTGAATACCGGTTATACCCCTATAATAAAAAGATATATACATAACTAATAAGGGAGCTACAACGATAAATTATACGAAACCAAATGACATTGAGCCTTATAAAACATCATCGGCGTTTAACCAAATGACATTGAGCCTTATCTGAGTTCATTATCTATAATGTCCATTGAGGAGCGAAACTAAGCGGTCCTCGCTGTAATGGGACACCGATGAAATTTTGCATGTTAATTTTTTAAAAAACTTGATTTTGTCTAAGCACACTGGTTCCAAAGCTTGTGTCTAGAATTATGGTTTAAATGTTTTTGTGCATCCGGCCTCTTTTGGTCCTGGTTCCATCCCACATTTCCACAAACCTACCCATTCGGTGTTTGTGTAACACATCATATCATCTTCTTCTTGAAATTTCATGGATCGTTTTGTTCGTTTAATTTAATTGTTTGAGGCGTGTAACTGTTTGGTGTATTGTTATAGTCTATGGATAATACCATGTCGAAGTGTCTTATTTTTAACAACTTTGTGCTAGCTTAAGTATGTGAATGCATTTTGTTTGGAATGTTTTTAGCTACTATGTTTAGCTATTTATTCCAAAAAATTTTAGTTGAAAATATATTCATTTATATAAAAACTTAATGAATAAATGTGCTAAAATCCAAAAGGTATAGCACAAAATGGTCCTGTGTATGAGAAAAAGTGCATGCCTTTCTGAGCATATGATGTTTTTTTCTACATACCAATTTAAGGAATGTTGACTTCAAAAATGAATTGTTCTTTACAGAAGTTGACAAAAATGAATTGTTCTTTTCAAAATGCATATCATAACACACACTTGTATACTATCTATTTCACTTCATGCAGAAAAGTAAACGAAATATGCTCTTGAGCATGTTTTGACAGGATAATTGAAAAGTCAATATTGCCCTTTTTAAAGCTTGTTTACATATGATAAAGTTGTCATGTTATACTTGTTTACACATCATTGTCCTTGTTAGAGCAAAGCGTACCATAACTTTGTGTTAAGGTTTACACTGTCATGTAACGACACATTATGTCATGTCAACTTAGCACTAACATTCACCAAAATAAAAGTAACACCTCTTATTATAACTCAACATTAACTCACTTTAATTTTCCACTTTAACACAACCTTAACTCACCTTAACTCACTTTAACTCACCACTTTTGCACTTTAACGATGCGTTAAGTGGGTAACGCTTGCCACTTTAGCGCACCTTAACTCACCACGACGGTATGGTTAACGCACTTTAACGCAGTTAAACCTTAACTCGGGTGGTGCGCTAAGGTACGCATCGGCGCTCTTAGAGCTAGGTTACATACGAAAATTATTCAAGTGTTTATATGAAGATAAAGAGAAAATTTAAATGCGGGCCGGCATGTGTTATCTTTAAGACACACATGATAATATAGCTTTATCAACATTCATTTACTTTCGTAAGGGTGTGGTGTCTACATCTCATCTCACCAATAACTTGCTCTAGCGAGATTGGGTATTCGTGTTGTTGTTGTTAGCGAGCAAGATATCTTAACAATGAAAAGACTGTAATGCCCTTCGTCACGTAAGAAAGGAATGTGTTGACATGACCCATACATGATACAACATGAATGCAAATCAGAAAGAGTTTGAAAACTTTTGCATGCAGAGAACCCTTTCCTCAAAACAATTGAAAACACGATTGACTAAATCACCCTTTCAAATAGTACCTCAAAATGTTCGGAATCTTCTCACAACTAACATAAAAATCTTCGGTTAAAGTCTCATGTTTGGATATTTTCCAGTGAATTATTAAAACAAAACGTTTAGGAAAAACGACGTGCAACCGACAAAGTTTAGAACACTCAACGTTTATAAAAATTGAAGTAAGAAATGAAAGCGGGGCGAAAGCTCTCAAAAAGAGTTGCAATCTTTCTTTGGAAGCATGGGACACTCTAGTGAAGGTTCATCTAGGGTTTCTCGTCGAAGAAGGTATAATCGCTTGCATGAAAACATCTCACGCAAACTCACGATCCGGTCTTACAACCGTTCTAGGGCTCCCCGGCTTCGATGGACAAATGAGCTCCATCAATGCTTTGTCAATGCAGTTCAAAGACTTGGTGGTGAAAATAGTACACGTTCTCTCTCCTCACTCGATTGTGTCTTTTGTTTATGATTCTGCAAGTCGAAAGTGTTTGTCGCCCGTTCTGTCTATTATTGTAGTGTGCGTACGGAAATAATGTTTTCTCTATGAAATTTTGATAGGAGCAACTCCGAAGATGATTCTACAAATGATGAATGTGAAAGCACTAACTGTATCCCATATCAAGAACCATCTTCAGGTTAATTGCTTCACCGAAAATGTACATCTTGATTTGTTTTAAAATCTTCAAGCCATCGTGTATAGCTTCTTGTTGTAAAAAAAAAATTAAAAAATTGTTAGACTTGCTCAATGAAAGTGTCTTGAACATAAGTATTTAAACTCTAGATTCACTCAATATTTTTGATTATTTTTATTACTTGAATTGATTCGTGTTTGTGGGTAAAGGGGAGTAAATTGATTCGTGTTTGTGTATAATTAATGTTGTACATCTATCTATGGTGAAGATGTTTAGGAGCATGAAGAACCAGGTGATTCTACAAGGTAAATATGCTTAAAAATCAAATGTTAGCATTAAAGTGTGTTTGTATATATATGATACATAACATGTTCCTAGTGTTTTAAACATCATAGAAGCTTCAAAGATAGAACAAGCTAAAAGTTGCAACGACTATCATGGGATTGGTCAACGCCCAAGATGAAACTCGTGATCGTAATAAGCACACTAGTTTGTCTACATCAGAAATGAACAGATTATATATTGTTGATCAACCAAACAGTTGTATCTTCATCTTTGAACCAATTTTGTAAATAAGTAAATAACTACTTAAATTGGGGATTTGAATCGTTTAGCGTTAACTTATAAGTTCTTTTTAGAAAAAGGGTTGAGATGAAGAGGAATAATACGAAATTAAAGGAGGAGGGTTCGTCGTCAGTGCTTGATTTGGAGAATCTGAGAACTACTATTTTGCGGGAAATGGAACTTCCTTTCGTTGGTAATAAGGTTCTCTACAGAGACTTCCTAAATAATGGTTTCACTTCAAATGTAGGTGCCTCTTTTTCCTTGACATATGTTTGAGTAATGAAAACGTCAAAATTATCTCGTAACTTGTTTCATTTGATTAATTCAGGCAAGTGAAGACACTGAGAATGCTCAAGAGCCGATTACTGCTTCTTTTTCGTCTTCAACTGCTGTCAATATAGAGTTAACTCTAGGAGGCCCATATGCTGCCTTAAGATCTTCTTGTGCAAACTGTAAACGTACGTTAACTTTAAGCTCTTGTCTTGTAATAACTTGTTATATGACTGTTAATTAGGATTGAACGAATGATTCTCTTTAAATAATCCTACCCAACTTGACTAAAAAGTCTAAAGAGAACATTTAACACAATTTTTTACGGGACTTTAAATATTTTGTTACTATGAATCAAAAGTAACAAACTAAATAGGCACATGTTTTAAATAACTTATACCTTAACCACAAACCCAATAAAATGTTTATATATAGTGGAAATACGTTTAGAAATCAAAAAATTTGTATGTTAATGATTTGACAAACTTAAAAAGTTTTACCATCGGGGGGTTAGGAGTGTAAACGAGCCGAGCCAAGCCGTGTATTGTCAAGCTCGTACTCTACTCGACCACTAACAGTCGGGATTGAAAACGCTCGTGCTTTCGACCGAGCTTTATATTGGAAGGTTGAGCTTGACTTGACTTCTTAAACTCGACTCAAAACTAGACTTGATCTCAATGGAGACTACATTTTAAGCTCGATACATAGGCGTCATATCTGCTCAACTCGCTGCATATACAAATTATTTTATATGCTAATGCATAATTAAGTAGTTATATGTATATAAAAACGTAAAGTGTCATCTAGCCCAAGCCGTTAGAGTTTTTGGATAGGAGCTCAAACTCGACTCAAAAGTCTACTTGAGAGTAAGAGTATTTTGCGAGCCAGCCTCAAATTCCCTACTGAGTTATCTCATACCATTTATCCTGTTATCGTGATACTTAATAACCGATTGGAGATTTAGGGGGTGTTTACCAAATTAAGTGATTCCACATAAACCTTTTAATTAGCATCTTATTGAGGAGGGAGAAGCATGGAATTGCGTGTGTGGACGACTTCTAGCCCGGATTCTAACTGAGAGGTGTGAGAGAAAGACAAGCAAGCCCTATCCCGTCCCCTCTAAATAAGAGAGTGACTAACCCGCTGAGGGCCTTTGGAGAGAAGCTTTAATGCTTCTCCCAATTAAGAGGCCTTAAAGGTTTGAGCCCACATTTCGTTCTTATTAAGAAGAAAAAAACACCCCCTAAATGCCATTAGACTGTTAGTAATGGCGGCAAAGACCATGTGTAAAGGCCAACTGTTGGAGGTGCTTTGGTCATTTCGAATTTGGATGACCGAGTGAAATTTTTATTGTTGTGTGTGTTTGTATTTAAATGTGGTATGGTTATGTAGTTAGCAATGACAGAGCATGATTTGGGTGCTGGGTGGGCCAAACTTAAACAATCCTTCGCAAACCAAAAGTTTGTTAAAAAAAACTTACTATATTTGTCACTACATATATAGGATGAACTTAATTGTAAACGTATATAGATCATATATATGCACATGTAACTTAACAAAATAATTAAGCACCACAACATTCGGAATATATGTTCGATGAAACTCTGTTAACGTAGGTTAATCTTGTTAACTTAAACTTAAGTTTGATTTATATTTGATGATCAACAAAGATTTACGTAAAACGCATATAAAAAAGAGTTATGATTGTCATCGCTAACATTTGATGAAAAGAGTGTGTGTGTGTGTGTGTGTGGGGCACATGAGGCCATTCTAAGTCTAGATAGCGATTAGTTACCACTTAATGTCACAAGAGGGTGAGTGGGATCTCGTTTGGAACTACTTGTTCCAGTTTTATACTTTTATACCGGCAATTTAATTTTCTTTAATATTTGGCTGCAACATAACTTGTTGTAGATTTGAACCTTAGTCATTGATTTGTTCAAGTTACTTCAATATTGGAATGTTAGCATAGATGGTCGAACCCGGGTGACTTTGGTGTATCCATTTGAACACCAAACCCGCGGGTTTGAGATGATCACTACAAAGCTTTATTGAAACGGCGGCTTATCTTTATTCTTTTATCGTGTTATATATTTGAGTTCTTATCTACAATGATATTCAAAATCCATTATTCTGTTGATAAAAAGAAATGCAAAAAATGATTTCTATGACATGTTACCATTTGCCAAAAATTGTATCTAGTTTGGTTATACATATACCATATAGGATTTAAAGAGTCTCAATATCACGAAATTGGCCTTAAGAACAAAATGTATGTCCCAAGAAAATTCATCCTATCGCTCATGTCACTTAATAATAACGAACTTGGCATCGATTATCAAAGTAGCTTCCGTTCCTTAAAAAATAAATGAGAACATAAATGGTATGGATTAAAATACAAATTATGCACAAGAAAACATTTAGAAACCTTATTAAATTGTTTTGACAAAACTCATTTTAGCCTTATATCCCACATAGGTTAAATAATAAACATGTTTCTTGATTATATATTGTAGTGTATAGCAACCATATGTCTTAAGGACACTAGCATGTTTTGGGATTGATAATTGACTCATGTTTAATAACCCAATTGAGCATGTGTATGTCAATCCCAAAATTTGCCTAACTTCTTAACTTTTTTTTTTATTATTTACTTTTTTTTTACGGTTGTTTGTTTCGACATTCTTAACTTTTTATTTTTACGTAATTTGCTGTTTGTTTCGACATAAGATCAGCAAAAGAGTTAAACCACATTTAGTAATTAATCTTACTTAAAGGCTAAGTCACGTGGTTAATACTACTTTGTGGCAAAGCTAGAGGAAGGCACACGAGGCCATTTTAAGTCTAGATAGCGATGGTTACATATAACCAATGTCACAAGAGGGTGGTGAGTGGGATCTCGTTTGCAACTAGTTGTTCCAGTTTTATACTTTTTATATACGGCTTTAATTTTTATATTTGGTATTGCAACATAACTTGTTGTAGATTTGAACCTTAGTCATTGATTTGTTCAGGTTACTTCAATATTGGAATGTTAGCATAGATGGTCGAACCCGGGTGACCTTGGTGTTTTAATTTGAACACCAAACCCGCGGGTTTGAGATGGTCGCTACAAAGCTTTATTGAAACGACAACTTATCTTTATTCTTTTATTGCGTTATTATTTTGTCTACTATGTTTTAAACGCGATAGTTTGGTTATACATATAAGTTTGTATCTATGGTATTCAACATCCATTATTCAGTTGGAAAAAAAAATACAAAAAAAGGTTTCTATGACATGTTATCATTTGCCAAAAATGGTATTCAAAACCATTTAGCTAGTTTGGTTATACATGTACCATATAGGATTTAAAGAGTCTCAATATAGTGAAATTGACCTTATGAACAAAATGTATGTATAGCTTCCATTCTTCAGAAGATAAATCAACAAATAAATGGTATGTATTGGAATACCCCAAAATGCACGAGACAACATTTAGCTTCCATTTAAGAAGAGAATGTATGTCCAAGAAAAATTCATTCTATGGCTCATGTCACTTAATAATAACGTACTTAGGCATCGATTATCAAAGTAGCTTCCATTTCTTAAAAAATAAATGAAAACATACATGGTATGGATTGAAATACCAAATATGCACAAGACAACATTTAGGAACCTTATTAAATTGTTTTGACAAAACCCATTTTAGCCTTATATCCCACATAGGTTGAATAATAAACATGTTTCTTGGTTATATATTGTAGTGTATAGCAACTATATGTATTAAGGACACTAGCATGTTTTGGGATTGATAGTTGACTCATGTTTAATGACCCAATTGAAAACGGGGATATCAATTTCAAAATTTGCCTAACTTCTTAACTTTTTTTTAACGGTTGTTTGTTTTACATTCTTAACTTTTTATTTTGACGTAATCTGCTATTTTTTCGACATAAGATCAGCAAAAGAGTTAAACCACATTTAGTAATTAATCTTACTTAAAGGCTAAGTCACCTGGTTTTATTAATAATAAACACTATATGTATTAAGGACACTAGCATGTTTTGGGATTGATAGTTGACTCATGTTTAATAACCCAAGTGAAAACGGGGATATCAATTTCAAAATTTGCCTAACTTCTTAACTTTTTTTTAACGGTTGTTTGTTTCGACATTCTTAACTTTTTATTTTGACGTAATCTATTTTTTTCGACATAAGATCGCCAAAAGAGTTAAACCACATTTAGTAATTAATCTTACTTAAAGGCTAAGTCACCACGGTTTTGTTAATAATAAACACATTTAGTAATTAATCTTACTTAAAGGCTAAGTCACCGGGTTTAGTTAATAATTTGCTACTTATGTGCTTAGCCCTGGACATATGCACAAATCACAAATAATTATCCCACCGCTACATATGCAAAAATCGGGTAAAACTATTTTTTTTAAAAAAGATTTGTGTAACATTTATATTTTGTTTGTTTCTAAGAAACGATGCACGAGAGAACACATCAATACACAAAAAAATTGTTATGTATGTTATGTTTGGAAGAGATCAATATGTCTTATAAAACATAATCAAAAGGTTAGTTAAATTCGGTTAAAATCGGTCACGGGAAGGGTGCGACTCACGACTCTTAGCCCTTTCCCCACGACAAAGGCGCCCTGACCTGCAAGGGGCGCGCCCTTGACCCTCACACATGGTTAATGACATTAGCAAGGCCTCGGGTCTTTGTAAAAAACTGTTAACATGCATTGAGAGTAAAGTGACTAATTGTTTGATATCGTCTTTGTTGTATACTAAGTTACATAGGCCTTAAAACATAATATGAACGCATACTAACTTAGTTTTATGGTTAACACAAAAACATCACTTCCAAAAAGTATTTAAAAGTGTATACATGCTGCAAAGAGCTAGAAATATTACAGACATTTTACAAAGTCGAGAGGATCAAAAATTTGACAATATTAGAATGAGCAGTTTATGAATTTTGCTACCACAATATCTAGAAAACAAACTTCGTCAATAATCATTTTCTTAACCATATGTAAGGTTTATTGAATTGAATGGCAACCATATGTGCAGCAGATTGATCCAAACTACCACAAAGTGCTTTTCCTCGAGTGTTCTTTTTCTTTATGTTAGTTTTATGGATATAAATTAGTAGACTTGAGTTAGGATCGAACTCGAGACCACATGATTGCACACTTTACATATGAGAATTAAAGTTAATAAATAAATGTAACATTTATATTTATTTATTAATTAAATGAAATAACATAACGGGCGTTAAGTAATTAACTGTAATGGACTAACGGACGTTAAATGTAATTGGAAAGGACTAGATTGCAAATATTGGGAAGGTTCTGGAATCCCCTTGGGGATGTTAGCACTGATCGGCCAAGGGAACCCAAACCCAACCCATATCAAACTCAAACTTGTTCACCAAGTTTAGTTTAGTATATATAAAAGGCTTAGGGTCTTGAATTTGCATCTCTTGTACTCATTAATGTAAACCTAAAAAGTTTGTGTGTGTTTTTGCGCTTAAAACCGGTCGACGCCCTCCCTAGGGGATCGATCACTTTGATTTTCCAACACAAATTATTTGTTTGATTAAAACTAGCATTTCTTTAATTCGGTATAGTACGTGTGTACAAGAAAGTGGTACTAACACATTATTGTTAGTATTATTGGATTGAATTACAAAACGGTAAGGGGTAATTCACATAATCATATAAACCCTAATTAAGGTTCATCAAAATTGCTAGTTTTGTGGATTTGATTCTTGTTCGGCTAGAATCAAGAAAGGTACGCATATTCTTACTTATCTTAATTAATTATTCGTTAATAATTCCTATACGCTTCCGCATGTATACTTTGATGTTCTTGTGTTTTATTATTGATTGTCATGATATATAATTTCAACAGTGGCATCACGAGTCATTAGTTTTAATGAGTAATTAATTACATAAACGCGTAATAAAACGAATAATTGTATGTTGTTTGATATGGTTAATCTAGGGTTTTGGTTTTATTTTTTTTGGGTCAATTTTTTTAATTGGGGCGTACCCCATTAGTTTTTTTTAGTCGACACCTTTAAATATTATTAGGGTTTTGAAATTGTTTGTTAACCTTAGCGAAACCTAGAATTAATATATATGTTACGTGATTAATTCATGAATAATATGTTATGTGACATGGAATTATTATATGCGATCTTGTGACTAATTGTATAATTGTTATGATTTATCCATGATGATACATGCATGTTTGTCATGGATAGTTGCTTGAATATTGTTTAATTGTTAAGATATTTTATCACATGTTTATTTATGATAAATCTTGAATTGGGGAAGACTCTAATTATATATTAATGAATCAATTATGTGCAATTTGGTATATTTTAATTAAGGGTTTACGCAATCGATTCGTCGATGTATGTGGCTCACTTTCTATTGCTGGAGTGAAAGCCCTAATTAATGTATACATTAATTAAACCTAGACATTGATTATTAATAGGGTTTTATCGAATAAGTTGCATGTGCCTACTTGTTTAAACGTATTAATTGTTAGTTATTTGCGCATTGTTTTTTAGTTATTTATTTTTTATTTGTTTACTTGTTTGTTTATTATGTGTGAGCGATTTTTAAGCAAATGGTAATTTTGAATAGAAAAATAATACGGACTAAACAATGGCGAAATTTGATTTGTTTTGAAGAGTTAAATTTTCAATAGTTTAATTGATTGATGATTTTGGTACAAAAAGTGAGAACGACTCACCCAATTTGACCGAGTGTGTGGGAAGTACTAGGAGGGGAGCGCATTAAATTGTGACCCTAAAGAAGGAGGTTATTGCTTTGACCAAACTCTCCGCTGCTTATGAGTCAAATTGGAGTTACCAAGTAGGCTATGCGCATACAAAATATCTTAAGAGGCGAATTAGCTTTAATTCCATGCCACTTCGGTGGTAATTACCCAAAACACTAAGTGTTTACACTTATGCAAAAGTACGGTATAATGGATGATAATTAAAGGTAAATTCCTTGATTGGCGAAACCAATACCTCAATCGAAACTTTGATAATTTGATCTTTATGAATTGGTAATAAAAGGTTTTTTATTAAATTTATGCTACAAGATGAATACATGACATCTTTGTACATATTTGATTTGACCACATAAAATCAAAATTGGTACCCTTTATAAATTAAGTTATATGCCATCTAATTAAAGGGACACTTGAAGTTCCAATTTACGTCATGTCAGAACTTGGTGAGATTGTGATGGAGAGGTAAATCTTTATGTAAAGTCAGACCTTATATGAACATATTTGCAGTTCTTTAAGTTGGACTCAAGGCATAAGATGGGATGAAACATGTTTATATTTGCAATAGCGTTGGAAAATATAAATCCCATAATGATATAGGAATTGGAAATTGTTTGCCAATTATTGTTCGACAGATTACCTTATTATGTGCTTTCGTTACTAGTAGAGCAACTGATGTAATGAACCTATGATAATTTGGATCCTAGTTTTTGAGAAAATTATATGGTTATATATTTATATTACCTTGGGTATATTTGATTTTCGTGAAAAGTGTATTATCGAAAATACTAATACTTGAACTTTTTTTTGTAGAAATAGCTCAAAACAACGATAACACTAACACTGCACTAAGTTCTGCGTTCAAAAGCTTTTTTGATCGAGAAAAGTTGACTGGCTCTAAGAATTTCAGTGATTGGTACCGCTCTTTGAGAATTGTCTATAGAGTTGCTGATCGGTTGAATTATCTATACACGCCTTATGCTACTGAACCAGCGCCTGACGCACGTCAAGCGGATAAGGATGCTTGGATATTTGAGTATAAGCGTAATAATGATGTGGCTTGCCTAATGTTGGGAACGATGGAACCTGATCTTCAAAAGCAGTTCGAAAACTACTTCCCATCTGTCATGCTCAATGAACTTCGAACTATGTTCGAGAAACCAGCTGCTGTCGAAATTTATGATTTGATCGATGCATTACACAGCTGCAAGCAGGGAGAGGGTAAACCCGTAAGTGCTCATGTACTGGAAATGAAAGGTTACATGGACCAATTAAGGGCAATTGGCAAACCTTATGAAGATGATATGGCCGTGAACTTGATCAACAAATCCCTTAACAAGGATTTCAATGGTTTTATTCGAACTTCTACGGAAGCCAAAGGATTCTTGACCTACACATTGCTAATTGATTATGAAAAGGATTACCTCGAAGGCTCCTACTCCCGTGTAATCGCTATTCAGTGGGGAAGGATTAATAAGCCAAAAAGCACGGTCGTAAGAACAACAAGGGGAAGGGTAAAGGAAAGGTTGACAAAGGTAAACAGGTTATGGCCTATCAACAAGAACCCAAGAATAACCCTACTCCAAGGAAGGAAAATCCTAAAAAGGATCAAGCTTGCCACTACGCAAAGTAGCGGTCACCGAAGAGAAAGCGTGCTCTCTACCGATGATTTTGGAATCATAAGATCAAGAATTCGGGTCCATGGGTGCCAGTACTTCAGGTATCTTATGTGTAATTGAATTATTTACTCTAAATCATAAAAATTCCTGGGTATATGATACAGGATGTGGTATTCACATTTGTAATACACTGCAGGGGTTTAGAGTGAAAAGGAAGCTAGCCAATGGGAGCAATATCACCGCGTGGGCAATGGGGCACATGCTAATGTTGAAGCCATAGGAACGTTTAGTTTAGTATTGCCTTCGGGCTTAGTATCATTATTGAACAATTGTCATTATGCACCTTCTATAATTAGAGGCGTTGTTTCCTTTTCAGTTTTGTTGGATGATGGTTTTACTCATACTATTTCATGTAATGGAATTTCTGTTTCTTTAAATGGTGTATTTTATTTTAATGCGATTACTGTGAATGGTGTGTTTGGAATTGATGTGATTGGAAATGAATCTAACAAATATAATAATTCGATGTTTAGCATCAATAAGAAAATAAAGTTGGACTTGAATTCTTCTTATCTTTGGCATTGTAGACTTGATCATATAGGCAAGTCTCGCATGCAAAAGCTGCAACAAGAGGAGCTTTTGCAAAGTATCAATGATGAATCATTTGATAAATGTGAGTCATGCATATCTAGAAAGATGACGAAGAAACCTTTTCATAGCAATATGGAGAGGGCGTCTGATCTACTTGGTCTTATTCATACTGATGTGTGTGGACTACTTAGACATGTGTCAAAGAGAGGTGCTAGCTACTTCTTAACCTTTACTGATGATTTCGTACTTTTATGGTTATGTTTATTTACTTAAGCATAAACTTGAGGTGTTTGAAACATTTAAGGTTTTCAAAGCGTAAAGTAGATCGCAATTGGGAAAGAAGATTAAATCTCTTGATCCGATAGAGAAGTATCTAAGCCAAGAGTTTAAAGATTACTTAGCCGAGAATGGAATTGTTCAATCTCACTTCTCCATATACTCCACAACAAAATGGTGTATCTGAGAGAAGAAATTGTACATTGTTGGACATGATACGATCTATGTTTAATCTTACTACTCTACCTTTATCCTTTTGGGATTATGCTTTATAATCACCGTTGATCGCATTCTAAATATGGTTCCCACAAAGAAGGTTGATAAGACACCATATGAAATATGGCATGGTAAAGCTCTTAACCTATCTTATTTAAAGGTCTCGGGGTTGCGGCGATGTTAGGACGTGACTCAGCAGATAAACTCCAACAAAGATCAGAAAGTATATCTTCGTAGGATACCCTAAGGAAACTATGGGTTTCTACTTCTACTATCCAACTGAAAATATAGTAATTGTTGCTAGGTATGGAGATTTTCTTGAAAATGATCTCGTATCTCAAGAATTCAGTTGGAGAGTTTATGATCCTGAAGATGATCATGAAGATGCATTACCTTCTGAAAACACTAACGTACTTCCGGTAGAACCTGAGAGTCTGGGTCCTCCACCAGAAGTTGAAGTGATTCCCGTTCGTAGATCGGTAAGGTCTACGTGTGCACCAGAACTTCTATGTCTTAACGTAGAAGTTGAGGAAACTATGTTAGGAGATCTTGGAGAGCCTACTAGTTATAAAGCTGCCATGGCAAGTCCTGAAAAGGAAAATTGGCAAATTGCAGTGAATGGGAAAATGCAATCCATAAGAGAAAATGAAGTATGGGAAGAGGTCTATTTACCTCCAAACGCCAAGGTGGTTGGAAGTAAGTTGCTCTATAAAATTAAGACTGATATGGATGGCAATATACACGTCTATAAAGCTCATCTAGTTGCGCAAGGTTTTACTCAAACTTATGGCATAGATTACGAGGAGACCTTTTTACTGTAGCGGACATTAGAGATATTAGAATTCTCATAGCTATAGCAGCATACTATGACTATGAGATATGGCAGATGGATGTCAAAACCGCCTTCTTGAATGGTCGCTTAGATGAAGACATCTATATGAAGCAACTGAGGGTTTGTGAATCCACAATTTCCAAACCGTGTATGCAAACTTCAAAGGTCCATTTATGGATTGAAGCAAGCATCAAGGCAATGGAATAAGAGATTTGATGAAGAAATCAAAAGGTATGGATTTATTCAAAATCTTGATGAGCCATGTGTATATCACAAAGTTAGTGGGAGTGATGTAATTTTCCTTAGCCTTTATGTCGATGACATATTAATTATGGGAAAAGACATTCCAAGTTTGCAAAATGTTAAGACATATATTGGGAAGTGTTTTTCCATGAAGGATTTAGGAGAAGCTGCATACATTCTGGGAATTAAGATCTACCGAGATAGGTCAAAGCGGTTAATTGGTTTAAGTCAAAGCGCTTACATTGATAAAATATTGAAGAGATTCAATATGCAAAATTCCAAGAAAGGATATTTGCCAATGAAAGTAAAGCATGGCTTATGTAGTGATATGTGTGCGTCAACACTGCCGAGGTGGCACGCATGCGAAAAGTTCCTTATGCTTCGGCAGTAGGGATCTATTTTGTATCTGTAAGACGCACAAGGCCGATATAGCGTTCGCTCAAAACATGACGGTCGATATCAACAGTAATCGGGTGAACTTCACCGGACTGCTGTTAAACATATTCTAAAGTATCTGGGGAATACAAAACATATCTTTTTAGTGTATGGTGCAAATCCAAACACAGAGCTTGGTGTTACAGGCACTGTGATGCATCCTGGTAGTGTGATAAAGATAATACGAAGTCTCAGACGGGTTATGTCTTTGTCATCAACGGATGAGCAGTTGACTGGAAGAGCAAGAAGCAGAGTACGATTGCGATGTCTGCGACAAAATCTGAATACATAGCTGCTTCGGAAGCTGCAATGGAGGCTGTTTGGATTAGGAAATTCATTTCAGGGCTTGGTGTTATGCCTTCAATTGAATCGCCTATTGATATGTATTGTGACAATTCTGCTGCAATCGTATTTGCCAATGAACACCGAGTCATGAAGGGCACCAAACATTTTCTACGGAAGTATCACTATGTTCGGGAACAAGTCCGCTAAGGTGAAATTAATCTATTGAAAGTTCACACAAATGATAACTTAGCTGATCCTTTCTCTAAGGCTTTGGCTAGAGACAAGCTTATTGGACTTGCCAATGGAATTGGACTTCGTTTAGCTAATAGTTTTATGCAGAACTGTGATTAGCATTTGGACAAAGGATATTGTAAAGCATTTATTATTTTGATGAAATAAAATTTGGATTATGTTTATTTTCATTTATAATATTGTTGTCCTATATTTGCATGTTTAATCTATGAGTAACTAAGTTATTCTAAATTGTCTGTTTTCGATTAATGATATGGGAGTATCATTAAACTAAGACAAATATGAGAGATGTGGTAAAATATACTTGAAAGTATATTGATGAGATTGCATACCAATTTCAGATGATATTCAATGAATTGAATATAGGACTCATCCCAACTACATAATTTACTTTGTGGATATTGTTATAAGTAAATTATGAATAGTTATCCTCAGACTTGAGATACCAGATAAGTGTCATGAATGTAGCGCATTTATGTGGAGCAACTTAACGCTATACGTAACTGGCAGTCATAAGGGTTGTTTTAAAAAATGTTGCAAAGTTTGTGAGTTAGTCTCGTAGTCAAGATAGAATTTGTTCCTTCAAATTTATTTGGAGTTTAATACTGCTGGCCCCTCGTAGGGTTGACAAGATGTTTGTGTGGCCGCACCCAAAATCTCCCCTAAATATGTTTAGAAGATTTGGTAATCTTGGTCAATCACTTATAATGAGAAACAGAATAGTTTAATAAATAATGACTTAATTCTATATCTTTATTTAACGTGGTATTAGACACAAAAGGATAATAATAATGAGAAATCATTAAAAGGTTTTCCAAGAGCCTTACTCGAGTTGTACTAGAGGCATCAAAGTGTTGCTAGACGCTAACCGATGTGATCGCTCTATTAAGATATATCCAAGTGGGAGCTGTTAGTTTTATGGATATAAATTAGTAGACGTGAGTTAGGATCGAACTCGATACCACGGGATTGCACACTTTACGTATGAGAATTAAAGTTAATAAATAAATGTAACATTTATATTTAATTATTAATTAAATGAAATAACATAACGGGCGTTAAGTAATTAACTGTAATGGACTAACCGACGTTAAATGTAATTGGAAAAGGACTAGATTGCAAATATTGGGAAGGTTCCGGAATCCCCTTGGGGATGTTAGCACCGATCGGTCAAGGGAACCCAAACCCAACCCATATCAAACTCAAACTTGTTCACCAAGTTTAGTTTAGTATATATACAAGGCTTAGGGTCTTGAATTTGCATATCTTGTACTCATTAAGCTAAACCTAAAAAGTTTGTGCGTGTTTTTGTGCTTAAAACCGGTCGACACCCTCCCTAGGGGATCGATCACTTTGATTTTCCAACACAAAGTTATTTGTTTGATTAAAACTAGCATTCATTTAATTCGGTATAGTACGTGTGTACAAGAAAGTGGTACTAACACATTATTGTTAGTATTATTGGATTGAATTATAAAACGGTAAAGGTAATTCACATAATCCTATAAACCCTAATTAGGGTTATCCAAATTGCTAGTTTTGTAGATTTGATTCTTGTTCGGCTAGAATCAAGAAAGGTACGCATATTCTTACTTATGTTAATTAATTATTCGTTAATAATTCATATACACTCGCATGTATACTTTGATGTTTTTGTGTTTTATTATTGATTGTCATGATATATAATTCCAACATTGGCATCACGAGTCATTGGTTTTAATGAGTAATTAATTACATAAACGCGTAATAAAACGAATAATTATATGTTGTTTGATATGGTTAATCTAGGGTTTTGGTTTCATTTTTTGGGTTTTTTTTTTAATTGGGGCGTACCCATTAGTTTTTTTTTGTCGACACCTTTAAATATTATTAGGGTTTTAAAATTGTTTGTTAACCTTATCGAAACCTAGAATTAATATATGTGTTACGTGATTAATTCGTGAATAATATGTTATGTGACATGTAATTTTTATATGCGATCTTGTGACTAATTGTATAATTGTTATGATTTATCATGATGATACATGCATGTTTGTCATGTATAGTTGCTTGAATATTGTTTGTGTTGCAGTAAACTAATCAATAGGTACCGAATTATGAGTTCATGAAGGGTTTTTAACCGCTGCACCAGGAACCACCACACTAAGCAACAAAAAGGTCACAGCTTTTATAGAGATTATTAGTAAATAATACTCTTATAATGACTTGTCTATTGGTTTGGTTAAAAAGGGGTCTATGACTTTTTTCTGCTTAACTTTTTTATTTTGTGGGTCCCGTTCAATCGAAAACTACGCAAATCTATACTAAAACGCAAATATGGGATTAAAACGAAACGCAAATAAAATGCAACTACATCTAATCTAAATCCTAAAGATGCCTAAAATTACTTTTACTCTAAAAATGATATTAGAAAACTAATTATGAATTAAAACTAATTTTTAGGATTTTTTAGAATTTATTAGAATTAAAAAACTAAATTTTAACTTTTAAAACTAATTTAAAATACTAAAAATTATGAAAGTAAAGGAGAAAAATATAAAACTATTTTTATAAAATCTAAAATACCATAAGAGAATTTTCAAAACTATTTTTTTATTTTTCTGATTATTTTCCTATTTTCTACAAATTTAAAACTATTTAAATATAATTTAAATTGTGAAAAATACCAAATAAAAGGGGAAAAATAGGGAAAAATATTTTTTATGCTTTTTATATTTTTCTTAAACTGGGAAAATTGAAAAATTATTTTTTGGAACTTTTTCTGAATTAATTGCAATAAAAGCTATTTAAAAATGACTAAAAACTGTTTTTAATTAAGAAAAATAGCAAAAAGTAGCTAAAAATTATGAAAAATTCAGGGAAATTATAAAATATTATTATAAAGCTATGAAAAATATAAAAACATGGGCTTATGTGAGAGAAAAGAGAGATGTAGTGTAACTGACTATGAAATAAGCTAATGAAAATAAGCCAATAAGCTCTAGATGACACCAATTAACTACAGAAGGTAAAGAATACTAAAACTACTCTAAGGCAACTTATTGCAACTACTCCTAACTTCTAATGTGCAATCTACCAAGATATTAAACTAACTGCTACTTAAGCAAAAAGCTATCTGACCCCCTACTTTTAGCTTATCTAGCTACTAAGAAATAAGTCCAATTATCAATCCAGCAATTGGATCCTAAAGCACACCTATCTAACTACTTATAAACCGAAATTCAGCTAATGGCAAGCTAAAATGAACTCTATAGAAGCTAAGCAAAAAGTTGTCACACACTCAGCATTCACTGAGTGTGTGAACAGGGCAATTATGAGCACAAAATTGAGCTTATTTAGTGGCTTATCAAGAGAGCTTATGAGAAAACAGAACTGTGAACCTTTAAAATACCAATCAAAGAATCTATAAACAAAAGCTAAACCCAAGAGAAGCTATTATGAAGCTTATGCAGGCTCAACAAAGTTAAGCTAAAAACTGTTTTGTACATTTTTTGACTTTTGAGGACAGAACTGAAGTTTGACTTTATTGAAATTGTGAGCTCATAAAATGGACTGAAACTGATGTGAATAGATAAAATACAACTAATGTAAGCTAACTTATCACTTAATCTACCTATATGCAAAAACTGACCTACTGATTCAAGCAGATGAGGATATGAGAACTAATTAAATGTAAGTTTGACTATCTCTACTCTAAGATTCAAAATTATGAACTTAAGAGACTCTAAATACCTAACAGAAACTACTGCAATTCAATTTAACCACTGGTAACACTTTAAACTCAACTAAACCACTAGATCCAAACACTAGATATTTGGACCTATTAACTGATTTTCCAAGTCACTCTTAATTCTAAGTGTAAACAATTCTCAAACCAGATTCAGTAAACTCAAAATAAACTAAGTGAGCCAATTATAACAACTTAAAATGAACCTAATCTAACTGATGCAAAACAGATATAATGCAGATGATTAATAATGCAATAACAGATGAATAAACAGTTTATGCAACAGCTGATTAAAAAGCTAAGACTGCATAATCTTCAACTAAGTTCAATAATGAGCAACAAAACTAGATTTAACACAAACTAACTAATCTGATTCATGAAAACAGAAATGGTACTCACATTAGTCCTTGTCACAATGACATGCTAAAAGGGAATCAAAAACACTATTCTAAACCTGAGTATCAACCCATATCAGATACAAATCAACCCCCATCCATCTCTATATCAGCAAAACAACAACATTCAATTATCATAATTCTGAAATTGACTTTCCTTGACCAAGTGTAAATGAGTTTAAATCTTGAGTAAACAAACTAAAACAGATTATATAAAGGTTCAAACAACAATTGAAACATTAATAAGATGAGAATAACAATGAAACAGTGATTTTGAGTAAAATATAAGTTTGAAACAAAGACTTGAATTAATGAGATTTTGAGTACAAGATGAGATTACAAAACTAATTTGAACTAATTTATGGAAAACAATTGAAAAAGACTCATAAACTACACTACATTCTACTCCTAATCTACTTTCTCTCACTATATTACTTCAGATTACAATGAAGAAATGCAAGGGTATTTATAGCAACTGCTTGAGCTAGAGAAGAGTCTGGAAGGCTGAGCTTTTGCTTTCTCTGGAGCGTTTTGGACCCTTAGATCAGTCCCATACATCATCCATTCATTCTCATCCTTTGGATCATCACAGCCACGTTTGTTGCACCAATCAGAAGCCAGGGATTTGAGAGAATGACACACGGATTGCCAAGCTGGCATCCGTGTGTCAGTATTGTGTCAGTGGAAGTACAAAAGTACCCTTAATTATGGTAATTTTGATAAATTGACCGAATAGTAATTTTTAGGGTTCATGGGGTAATCCCAAGTTATATTTGGGATTGGGGCAAAAATTAGGCGCGCGTGTTTATTTATTATATTTTGATTCTCTTGACCGGGTTATGGATTGTTTTGACCGGGTTTACTTGGGTAACGAGTTGGGATATATGAGACCGGGTTAATGAAATGAAATGGTTTGGGCTTTTGTGTTGGGCCATGGATAGATATATTGGATTTAAGGATTTATATTGAACCCATTTAACTATCAAGGACCAAATGTGTATAAGCTGAAACTTAAGGGACCAAAACTGTATTTTCTGAAAATCTCTTTCAAGGGTCTTTCTTGTCAATCTCAAATAAACCAAGGGCTGGACTTGTAAATTCTGAAACTTGAAGGATCACTTTTGCCAAAAGCTCAAAGTTCATGGACTAATCTTGACATTTCTTCAAACTTGATTGTAACTTCTAAAAATCATCCTTAGAGAATAAAATCTTCCAAAATGCACAATCTCGACCTTCCAGCTTAGCTCAAACTCTCTTGATCTCTCGTGCTCGGATTTAAGTCTGATTTGGTTCCTTTTTGTGTGTTTTTACATATCCGTACCTGCACAAGCACAAACTCAAGAAAACCATAGATATTAGCAATAAACGGCTCTTTCTTGGTTATTTTGGGTCAGTTTTGATAATGAAAAGGTATGTGTTTTAGCACATACCAACAACTTATCTTTATTCTTTTATTGCGTTATTATTTTGTCTACTATGTTTTAAACGCGATAGTTTGGTTATACATCTAAGTTTGTATCTATGGTATTCAACATCCGTTATTCAGTTGGAAAAAAAAAATACAAAAAATGGTTTCTATGGCATGTTACCATTTGCCAAAAATGGTATTCAAAACCATTTATCTAGTTTGGTTATACATGTACGGATGTACCATATAGTATTTAAAGAGTCTCAATATTGTGAAATTGACCTTATGAACAGAATTAGGGATGAGCATTTCGAACCGAATCCCGGAACCGAGCCGGAACCGTACCGGTACCGTACCGAAACGGTACCGATTCTTGAAATACGGTATGGTACCGGGACTACGAAATAAGGTGAAAAAAATGGGGACCACTAATTCGCACGGAACGGTACCAAATCGAAATTCGAAAAAATGCGGGAAAACCCGATTTACGGTACCGGTATCCGAATCCCGTTCGGTACGGTACCGGTACCACTAATTTATGCTCGGGAAAAAATCGGTACCACTAATTCGGTACGGGATCGGTACCGTGCTCATCCCTAAACAGAATGTATGTATTGCTTCCATTTTTCAGAAGATAAATCAACAAATAAATGGTAAGTATTGGAATACCCCAAAATGCACGAGACAACATTTAGCTTCCATTTAAGAAGAGAACGTATGTCCAAAAAAAATTCATCCTATGGCTCATGTCACTTAATAATAACGTACTTAGGCATCGATTATCAAAGTAGCTTCCATTTCTTAAAATATAAATGAAAACATACATGGTATGGATTGAAATACCAAATATGCACAAGACAACATTTAGGTTCAAAACCCATTTTAGTCTTATATCCCACATAGGTTGAATAATAAACATGTTTCTTGGTTATATATTGTAGTCTATAGCAATCATATGTGTTAAGGACACTAGCATGTTTTGGGATTGGTAGTTTACTCATATTTAATAACCCAATTGAATAGGGGGATACCAATCTTAAAATTTGCCTAACTTCTTAACTTTTTTTTTTTTTACTATTGTTTGTATCGACATTCTTAACTTTTTATTTTTACGTTAACTACCTTTTGTTTCGACATAAGATCAGCAAAAGAGTTAAACCACATTTAGTAATTAATCTTACTTAAAGGCTAAGTCACCTGGTTTAATTAATAATAAACACATTTTGTAATTAATCTTACTTAAAGGCTTAGTCACTGGGTTTAGTTAATAATTTGCTACTTATGTGGCTTAGCCCGGACATATGCACAAATCAGCTAATTATCCCTCCGCTACATATGCACAAATCGGGTAAAACTCTTTTTTTTTAAAAGATTTGTGTAACATTTATATTTTGTTTGTTTCTAAGAAACGATGCACGAGAGAACAAATCAATACAAAAAAAAATTGTTATGTATGTTATGTTTGGAAGAGATCAATATGTCTTATAAAACATAATCAAAAGGTTAGTTAAATTCGGTTAAAATCAGTCAGCGGAAAGGGTCACGACTCACGACTCTTAGCCCTTTACCCTGACCTGCAAGGGCGCTCCCCCTTGACCCTGCAAGGGGGCGCGGCCCCTTGACCCTCACACATGGTTCATGACATTAGCAAGGCCTCGGGTCTTTGTAAAAAACTGTTAACACGCATTGAGAGTAAAGTGACTAAATGTTTGATATCGTCTTTGTCGTATACTAAGTTACATAGGCCTTAAAACATAATATGCACGCATACTAACTTAGTTTTATGGTTAACACGAAATCATCACTTCCAAAAAGTATTTAGAAATGTATACATGCTGCAAAGAGCTGGAAATATTACAGTACATTTTCACAAAGTCAGAGGATCAAGAATTTGACAATATAAGAATGAACAGTTTATGAATTTTGCGCTACCACAATATCTAGAAAAACAAACTCGTCAATAATCGTTTTCTTAACCATATGTAAGGTTTATTGAATTGAATGGCAACCATATGTGCAGCAGATTGATCAAAACTACCACAAAGTTCTTTTCCTCGAGTGTTCTTTTTCTTTATGCCCGTATCCTTTTCCGCTCTTCCACCCTTTATAATTATATTTCCAAATGCTGGTGCGGTTTTACTGATTTGTGTAAATTCATCCTTATTTGCACCTCCTTGAATAAGAACTCTTTTAATTCCCGAGTACTTAAGAGACTCAGCAATCTGCATAGGTGTGACGCCCTTGTTGGTTCTTGCTTCCACATCACCACCCTTCTTGACCAACAACTCGAGCACGTCTACATGTCCTGGCTCGACTGCACAGTGTAGCGCTGTGTAGCCATCTTCATCTCTTGCATTGATATCAACTCCTTTTTCTACCAAGAATCTGACCAACTCAACCCGACCCTTGAACGGTGCTCTATGCAAAATGGTCCATCCCTGCTGGTCCTGCCTGATCACCAAAGCTTTACTTTCGGGAATCCTGTTGATGTTTCTGATTTTGCCTTTTAGTGCAGCTATAGGTAACCGGTCACCTAATCCGAGTGCATCAAAAAGCTTTGTGTGTCCTTACTCGGCCGCCATATCATATGCAGTTTTCTCTGAACAGTTTCGGATCTCTTTGTAAGCCCCATTTTGTAATAGAAGCTTGACCATGTATTCATCTAAAAAAGCTGCAGCCATATGCAATGGAGTGTCACCATCACCAGAATTTCTGATTTTAGGTTGTGCACCGCTAGCCAACAGTAAGCGGGCGCAGTCCCTTTTGCGCTCCTCCACCAGAAGGTGTAAAGCAGTGCTCCCATGAGTGGGGTTACACCTGAACTGCCACATGTCCCGCACTAGAGGCTGATGCAGCCATGAGTGGAGTTACACCTGAACTGTCACGAGCCTCTATATCAGGTTCAAACTCGAGTTGTAGTTGAACTAGGTCTGCTAGACTTTGACTAATCGCCAAGTGAAGTAAAGTTTGACCTTCATCATCAATTGCATCAACCACGCGCAAACAAGGATCACCTTTCTGTAGGACATCCCTTATCTGATCCATAGATCCATTCCTTACAAGACAAGCCATCACAACTGACCCAACAAACACTTGCTTTTTTCTTGCAGTAAACTAATCAATAGGTACCGAATTATGAGTTCATGAAGGGTTTTTAACCGCTGCACCAGGAACCACCACACTAAGCAACAAAAAGGTCACAGCTTTTATAGAGATTATTAGTAAATAATACTCTTATAATGACTTGTCTATTGGTTTGGTTAAAAAGGGGTCTATGAGTTTTTTCTGCTTAACTTTTTATTTTGTGGGTCCCGTTCAATCGAAAACTACGCAAATCTATACTAAAACGCAAATATGGGATTAAAACGAAACGCAAATAAAATGCAACTACATCTAATCTAAATCCTAAAGATGCCTAAAATTACTTTTACTCTAAAAATGATATTAGAAAACTAATTATGAATTAAAACTAATTTTAGGATTTTTAGAATTTATTAGAATTAAAAAACTAAATTTTAACTTTTAAAACTAATTTAAAATACTAAAAATTATGAAAGTAAAGGAGAAAAATATAAAACTATTTTTATAAAATCTAAAATACCATAAGAGAATTTTCAAAACTATTTTTTTATTTTTCTGATTATTTTCCTATTTTCTACAAATTTAAAACTATTTAAATATAATTTAAATTGTGAAAAATACCAAATAAAAGGGGAAAAATAGGGAAAAATATTTTTTATGCTTTTTATATTTTTCTTAAACTGGGAAAATTGAAAAATTATTTTTTGGAACTTTTTCTGAATTAATTGCAATAAAAGCTATTTAAAAATGACTAAAAACTGTTTTTAATTAAGAAAAATAGCAAAAAGTAGCTAAAAATTATGAAAAATTCAGGGAAATTCTAAAATATTATTATAAAGCTATGAAAAATATAAAAACATGGGCTTATGTGAGAGAAAAGAGAGATGTAGTGTAACTGACTATGAAATAAGCTAATGAAAATAAGCCAATAAGCTCTAGATGACACCAATTAACTAGGAGAAGGTAAAGAATACTAAAACTACTCTAAGGCAACTTATTGCAACTACTCCTAACTTCTAATGTGCAATCTACCAAGATATTAAACTAACTGCTACTTAAGCAAAAAGCTATCTGACCCCCTACTTTTAGCTTATCTAGCTACTAAGAAATAAGTCCAATTATCAATCCAGCAATTGGATCCTAAAGCACACCTATCTAACTACTTATAAACCGAAATTCAGCTAATGGCAAGCTAAAATGAACTCTATAGAAGCTAAGCAAAAAGTTGTCACACACTCAGCATTCACTGAGTGTGTGAACAGGGCAATTATGAGCACAAAATTGAGCTTATTTAGTGGCTTATCAAGAGAGCTTATGAGAAAACAGAACTGTGAACCTTTAAAATACCAATCAAAGAATCTATAAACAAAAGCTAAACCCAAGAGAAGCTATTATGAAGCTTATGCAGGCTCAACAAAGTTAAGCTAAAAACTGTTTTGTACATTTTTTGACTTTGAGGACGAATGAAGTTTGACTTTATTGAAATTGTGAGCTCATAAAATGGACTGAAACTGATGTGAATAGATAAAATACAACTAATGTAAGCTAACTTATCACTTAATCTACCTATATGCAAAAACTGACCTATTGATTCAAGCAGATGAGGATATGAGAACTAATTAAATGTAAGTTTGACTATCTCTACTCTAAGATTCAAAATTATGAACTTAAGAGACTCTAAATACCTAACAGAAACTACTGCAATTCAATTTAACCACTGGTAACACTTTAAACTCAACTAAACCACTAGATCCAAACACTAGATATTTGGACCTATTAACTGATTTTCCAAGTCACTCTTAATTCTAAGTGTAAACAATTCTCAAACCAGATTCAGTAAACTCAAAATAAACTAAGTGAGCCAATTATAACAACTTAAAATGAACCTAATCTAACTGATGCAAAACAGATATAATGCAGATGATTAATAATGCAATAACAGATGAATAAACAGTTTATGCATATGATTAAAAAGCTAAGACTGCATAATCTTCAACTAAGTTCAATAATGAGCAACAAAACTAGATTTAACACAAACTAACTAATCTGATTCATGAAAACAGAAATGGTACTCACATTAGTCCTTGTCACAATGACATGCTAAAAGGGGATCAAAAACACTATTCTAAACCTGAGTATCAACCCATATCAGATACAAATCAACCCCCATCCATCTCTATATCAGTAAAACAGCAACATTCAGTTATCATAATTCTGAAATTGACTTTCCTTGACCAAGTGTAAATGAGTTTAAATCTTGAGTAAACAAACTAAAACAGATTATATAAAAATTCAAACAACAATTGAAACATTAATAAGATGAGAATAACAATGAAACAGTGATTTTGAGAAAAATATAAGCTGAAACAAAGACTTGTATTAATAAGATTTTGAGTACAAGATGAGATTATAAAAACTGAATTTGAACTAATTTATGGAAAACAATTGAAAAAGACTCAGAAACTAAATCTACACTACTCCTAATCTACTTTCTCTCACTACACTACTTCATTACAATGAAGAAATGCAAGGGTATTTATAGCAACTGCTTGAGCTAGAGAAGAGTCTGGAAGGCTGAGCTTTTGCTTTCTCTGGAGCGTTTTGGACCCTTAGATCAGTCCCACACATCATCCATTCATTCTCATCCTTTGGATCATCACAGCCACGTTTGTTGCACCAATCAGAAGCCAGGGATTTGAGAGAATGACACCACTGCAAGCAAGGCATCCGTGTGTCGATTAATGTCAGTGGAAGTACAAAAGTACCCTTAATTATGGTAATTTTGATAAATTGACCGAATAGTAATTTTTAGGGTTCATGGGGTAACTGGGTTATATTTGGGATTGGGGCAAAAATTAGGCGCGCGTGTTTATTTATTATATTTTGATTCTCTTGACCGGGTTATGGATTGTTTTGACTGGGTTTACTTGGGTAACGGGTTGGGATATATGAGACCGGGTTAATGAAATGAAATGGTTTGGGCTTTTGTGTTGGGCCATGGATAGATATATTGGATTTAAGGATTTATATTGAACCCATTTAACTATCAAGGACCAAATGTGTATAAGCTGAAACTTAAGGGACCAAAACTGTATTTTCTGAAAATCTCTTTCAAGGGTCTTTCTTGTCAATCTCAAATAAACCAAGGGCTGGACTTGTAAATTCTGAAACTTGAAGGATCACTTTTGCCAAAAGCTCAAAGTTCAGGGACTAATCTTGACATTTCTTCAAACTTGATTGTAACTTCTAAAAATCATCCTTAGAGAATAAAATCTTCCAAAATGCACAATCTCGACCTTCCAGCTTAGCTCAAACTCTCTTGATCTCTCGTGCTCGGATTTACGTCTGATTTGGTTCCTTTTTGTGTGTTTTTACATATCCGTACCTGCACAAGCACAAACTCAAGAAAACCACAGATATTAGCAATAAACAGCTCTTTCTTGGTTATTTTGGGTCAGTTTTGATAATGAAAAGGTATGTGTTTTAGCACATACCAACAACTTATCTTTATTCTTTTATTGCGTTATTATTTTGTCTACTATGTTTTAAACGCGATAGTTTGGTTATACATCTAAGTTTGTATCTATGGTATTCAACATCCATTATTCAGTTGGAAAAAAAAAATACAAAAAATGGTTTCTATGGCATGTTACCATTTGCCAAAAATGGTATTCAAAACCATTTATCTAGTTTGGTTATACATGTACGGATGTACCATATAGTATTTAAAGAGTCTCAATATTGTGAAATTGACCTTATGAATAATTAGGATGAGCATTTAACCGAATCCCGAAAGGGAACCGAGCCGGAACCGTGTACCGCACCTAAACGGTACCGATTCTTGAAATACTGGTATGGTACCGGACTACGTAAAATAAGGTGAAAAAATCGGGACCACTAATTCAATACGAACGGTACCAAATCGGAAATTCCTAAAAATGCGGGAAACCGATTTACCGGTACCGGTATCCGAATCCCGTTCGGTACGGTACCGGTACCACTAATTTATGCTCGGGAAAAAATCGGTACCACTAATTCGGTACGGGATCGGTACCGTGCTCATCCCTAAACAGAATGTATGTATTGCTTCCATTTTTCAGAAGATAAATCAACAAATAAATGGTAAGTATTGGAATACCCCAAAATGCACGAGACAACATTTAGCTTCCATTTAAGAAGAGAACGTATGTCCAAAAAAAATTCATCCTATGGCTCATGTCACTTAATAATAACGTACTTAGGCATCGATTATCAAAGTAGCTTCCATTTCTTAAAATATAAATGAAAACATACATGGTATGGATTGAAATACGAAATATGCACAAGACAACATTTAGGTTCAAAACCCATTTTAGTCTTATATCCCACATAGGTTGAATAATAAACATGTTTCTTGGTTATATATTGTAGTGTATAGCAATCATATGTGTTAAGGACACTAGCATGTTTTGGGATTGGTAGTTTACTCATATTTAATAACCCAATTGAATAGGGGGATACCAATCTTAAAATTTGCCTAACTTCTTAACTTTTTTTTTTTTTTTACTATTGTTTGTATCGACATTCTTAACTTTTTATTTTTACGTTAACTACTGTTTGTTTCGACATAAGATCAGCGAGTGAGTTTAACCACATTTAGTAATTAATCTTACTTAAAGGCTAAGTCACCTGGTTTAATTAATAATAAACACATTTTGTAATTAATCTTACTTAAAGGCATAGTCACTGGGTTTAGTTAATAATTTGCTACTTATGTGGCTTAGCCCGGACATATGCACAAATCAGCTAATTATCCCTCCGCTACATATGCACAAATCAGGTAAAACTCTCTTTGTTTTAAAGATTTGTGTAACATTTATATTTTGTTTGTTTCTAAGAAACGATGCACGAGAGAACAAATCAATACAAAAAAAAATTGTTATGTATGTTATGTTTGGAAGAGATCAATATGTCTTATAAAACATAATCAAAAGGTTAGTTAAATTCGGTTAAAATCAGTCAGCGGAAAGGGTCACGACTCACGACTCTTAGCCCTTTACCCCGACTCGCAAGGGCGCCCCTTGACCCTGCAAGGGCGCTTTGACCCTGACCCTCACACATGGTTCATGACATTAGCAAGGCCTCGGGTCTTTGTAAAAAACTGTTAACACGCATTGAGAGTAAAGTGACTAAATGTTTGATATCGTCTTTGTCGTATACTAAGTTACATAGGCCTTAAAACATAATATGCACGCATACTAACTTAGTTTTATGGTTAACACGAAATCATCACTTCCAAAAAGTATTTAGAAATGTATACATGCTGCAAAGAGCTGGAAATATTACAGTACATTTTCACAAAGTCAGAGGATCAAGAATTTGACAATATAAGAATGAACAGTTTATGAATTTTGCGCTACCACAATATCTAGAAAAACAAACTCGTCAATAATCGTTTTCTTAAACATATGTAAGGTTTATTGAATTGAATGGCAACCATATGTGCAGCAGATTGATCAAAACTACCACAAAGTTCTTTTCCTCGAGTGTTCTTTTTCTTTATGCCCGTATCCTTTTCCGCTCTTCCACCCTTTATAATTATACTTCCAAATGCTGGTGCGGTTTTACTGATTTGCGTGACTTCATCCTTTTTTGCACCTCCTTGAATAAGAACTCTTTAATTCCCGGGTAGTTTAGAGACTCAGCAATCTGCATAGGTGTGACGCTCTTGTTGGTTCTTGCTTCCACGTCAGCACCCTTTTTGACCAATAACTCGAGCACGTCTACATGTCCTGACTCGACTGCACAGTGTAGCGCTGTGTAGCCATCTTCATCTCTTGCATTGATATCAACTCCTTTTTCTACCAAGAATCTGACCAACTCAACCCGACCCTTGAACGAGGCTCTATGCAAAATGGTCCATCCCTGCTGGTCCTGCCTGATAACCAAAGCTTTACTTTCGAGAATCCTGTTGATGTTTCTGATTTTGCCTTTTAGTGCAGCTATAGGTAACCGGTCACCTAATCCGAGTGCATCAAAAAGCTTTGTGTGTCCTTACTAGGCCGCCATATCATATGCAGTTTTCTCTGAACAGTTTCGGATCTCTTTGTAAGCCCCATTTTGTAATAGAAGCTTGACCATGTATTCATCTAAAAAAGCTGCAGCCATATGCAATGGAGTGTCACCATCACCAGAATTTCTGATTTTAGGTTGTGCACCGCTAGCCAACAGTAAACGGGCGCAGTCCCTTTGCGCTCCTCCACCAGAAGGTGTAAAGCAGTGCTCCCATGAGTGGGGTTACACCTGAACTGCCACATGTCCCGCACTAGAGGCTGATGCAGCCATGAGTGGAGTTACACCTGAACTGTCACGAGCCTCTATATCAGGTTCAAACTCGAGTTGTAGTTGAACTAGGTCTGCTAGACTTTGACTAATCGCCAAGTGAAGTAAAGTTTGACCTTCATCATCAATTGCATCAACCACGCGCAAACAAGGATCACCTTTCTGTAGGACATCCCTTATCTGATCCATAGATCCATTCCTTACAAGACAAGCCATCACAACTGACCCAACAAACACTTGCTTTTTTCTTGCAGTAAACTAATCAATAGGTACCGAATTATGAGTTCATGAAGGGTTTTTAACCGCTGCACCAGGAACCACCACACTAAGCAACAAAAAGGTCACAGCTTTTATAGAGATTATTAGTAAATAATACTCTTATAATGACTTGTCTATTGGTTTGGTTAAAAAGGGGTCTATGACTTTTTTCTGCTTAACTTTTTTATTTTGTGGGTCCCGTTCAATCGAAAACAGGCAAAGAAATGAATATAGAGGAAACATGGCTAGTGTTGAGAAAACAGGCTATAGTATTTAAGTCCCTTTTATTTTTGTCGATGAAAACTTAAATTTTGTGGGATCTGTTTGATATGGTTGGTATGAGGAGAAACGAAGATGTGACTGCAGAAATGAACGTAAAAATGTAGGGAAACTAGAAATCTTCATGACAATTTGACATTTTAGTACTGTCATATATAACGCCAGATATCATGGCATGAACATTTCACCTTGCATAAAATGCTTTTAAATGTACTAGTCAACACCGCATAAATCGACCCGTAACACATTTTTTAACTGAATGTGTTAAGAATGTGCAAGTTACCATTGGATAACCTGACCCGAAACTTTTCTTTCCCAGGAATGGGCTACAACACAGAAGAAACTCATGGCAAGATGGTACTTATGGTACAACTTGCCCAATCCCACCAGGCAAGAACTTCACATATATGCTTCAAGCCAAGGATCAGATTGGTAGCTTCTTCTACTTCCCGTCACTAGGCCTTCAAAAGGCTGCTGGAGGCTACGGTGGAATTAAAATCTATAGCCGTCCTCGTATTCCAGTCCCTTTCCCTTTTCCTGCAGGAGTCCTTGCCGGTGATTGGTACAAAAGAGGCCACCAGGTTAACTAGTCAAACCTTTTAGTATTAAAAATGTGAAATGAAACATGTTTTACGGAGAATGGAGCATGTGCATCTTTCAGGTACAGCTTGAGCTTTTGAATATATAAGCAAGCAATGCATTTGATTTACAAGACACTAAAAATGTTCTGATAATGTTGTGACAGGTGTACCCGAAGGCATGGACTGCAATATATATTGCATTGGACAATGTGGGCATGTGGAACATACGGTCGCAAGATTGGGTGAGGCAGTACTTGGGGCAACAGTTTTATCTTCGTGTGTATTCGCCGGCTCATTCGTGGAGGGATGAGTTGCCTATCCCCCAAAACGCACTACTTTATGGCAGAGCTAGAGGGAGGCACACGAGGCCATTCTAAGTCTAGATAGCAATCAGTTACATATAACCACGAATGTCACAAGAGGGTGCTGACTGGGATCTCGTTTGGAACTACTTGTTCCAGTTTTATACTTTTATACCGGCAGTTTAATTTTCTTTGATATTTGGCTGCAACATAACTTGTTGTAGATTTGAACCTTAGTCATTGATTTGTTCAAGTTACTTCAATATTGGAATGTTATCATAGATGGTCGAACCCGGGTGAGTTTGGTGTTTTCATTTGAATACCAAACCCGCGGGTTTGAGATGATCGCTACAAAGCTTTATTGAAACGACGGCTTATCTTTATTCTTTTATCGTGATATATATTTGAGTTCTTATCTACAATGGTATTCAAAATCCATTATTCTGTTGATAAAAAGAAATGCGAAAAATGTTTTCTATAACATGTTACCATTTGCCAAAAATTGTATCTAGTTTGGTTATACATGTACCATATAGGATTTAAAGAGTCTCAATATCACGAAATTGACCTTAAGAACAGAATGAATGTCCAGCAAAAATTCATCTTATCGCTCATGTCACTTAATAATAACGTACTTGGCATCGATTATCAAAGTAGCTTCCATTCCTTAAAAATAAATGAACACATAAATGGTATGAATTAAAATACAAAATATGCACAAGACAACATTTAGAAACCTTAATAAATTGTTTTGACAAAACTCATTTTAGCCTTATATCCCACATAGGTTAAATAATAAACATGTTTCTTGATTATATATTATAGTGTATAGCAACCATATGTCTTGAGGACACTAGCATGTTTTGGGATTGATAGTTGACCCATGTTTAATAACCTAATTGAACATGTGCATGTCAATCCCAAAATTTGCCTAACTTCTTAATTTTTTTTTTAATTATTTATTTATTTATTTTTCTTACGGTTGTTTGTTTCGACATTCTTAACTTTTTTTTTACGTAATTTGCTGTTTGTTTCGACATAAGATCAGCAAAAAAGCTAAACCACATTTAGTAATTAATCTTACTTAAAGGCTAAGTCACCTGTTTAATACTACTTTGTGGCAAAGCTAGAGGAAGGCACACGAGGCCATTCTAAGTCTAGATAGCGATCAGTTACATATAACCACGAATGTCACAAGAGGGTGGTGAGTGGGATCTCGTTTGGAACTACTTGTTCCAGTTTTATACTTTTATGCCGGCAGTTTAATTTTCTTTGATATTTGGGCTGCAACATAACTTGTTGTAGATTTGAACCTTAGTCATTGATTTGTTCAAGTTACTTCAATATTGGAATGTTATCATAGATGGTCGAACCCGGGTGAGTTTGGTGTTTTCATTTGAACACCAAACCCGCGGGTTTGAGATGGTCGCTACAAAGCTTTATTGAAACGACGGCTTTTCTTTATTCTTTTATCGCGTTATTATTTTGTCTACTATATTTTAAACACGATAGTTTGGTTATATACCTGAGTTTGTATCTACAATGGTATTCAAAATCCATTATTCTGTTGATAAAATGAAAAATGCAAAATATGGTATCTAGTTGGTTATACATGTACCATATAGGATTTAAAGTGTCTCATATCACGAAATTGACCTTAAGAAGAGAATGTATGTCCAACAAAAATTCATCCAATCTTGCTTCATTCACTTAATAATAACGTACTTGGCATCGATCATTCAAGTAGCTACCATTCCTTAAAAAATAAATGAACACATAAATGGTATGGATTGACATACCAACTATGCACAAGACAACATTTAGTAACGTTATATCCCATATCAGCCTTATATCCCACATAGTTAAGGAATGAACATGTTCCTTGGTTATATAGTGTTAGGAATTTTCAAATGCTTACTCTTATTTTGATGTTTACCAAGGGATAAATCCTCACCATTTATTTAGTTTGATTTAATGGTGGGGATTAACCTAAGATTTAATATGTCTAATCCTAAGTCGTTGTTTTCTTTTCGGTGTTTTTCTTTCTTTCTTGGTCGTTTTTTTAAGTTATAATTTTTTTTTTTTTTTATTTATTTAAATATTTATGTTTAATTTTTTTAAATTCGCATTTTTTTAATTCCGCTTTTTTTTTTTAATTCACGTATTTACGCTTTTTTAATTCGCTTTTTTTCTTCTTCGACGTTCGTCGTTTTCATCACGTTTTCGCCCTTTTCATACGTTTGTCGTTTTCATACATTTTGTCCGTTTTCATATGCGTTTCGCCCTCGCGTCCATTATTCATACGTTTTTCCGTTTCATACGTGTATTTACGTTTTCATACATATTCGTTGCGTTTTCTTACGTTTTGTCCGTTTTCTTTCATTTTCGTCCGTTATTAAATGTGTTGCCGTTTTAAAGCGTTTCTGATATCATAGGTGATATTCTGAATATTACAAGTGATATTCTGAATAGCACAAGTGATATTCTGAATATCACAAATGATACTGTGAATATCGCAAATGATATTATGTGATATTCTGAATACCACAGTGATTTTTTGAATATAACAAGTGATATTCAACTAATGTTTTGTAACATGAAAATCATACGTGATATTCAAAATATCACACAGTGATATCAAGAAAATCAAAAGTGATATTCATAATATCGCAAAGTGATATTCATAATATCGCAAAGTGATATTCAGAATATCACATAGTGATATTCACAAAATCACAAGTGATATTTAGAATATCACATCGTGATATTCAGAATATCACAATGTGATATTCAGAAAATCACAAAGTGATATTAACAAAATATCACTTGTGTTTTTCAGAATATCTGATATTCAGATAATCACAAGTGATATTCAGAATATCACAAAGTGATATTCAGATAATCACAAGTGATATTCTGAATATCACATAAATCACTTGTGATAGTCAGAAACGTATGAAAACGAACGAAAACTTAAGAAAATAGACGAAAACGTAAGAATACGGACGAATTCGTATGAAAACTACGAAACCATGAAAGAGTAAAACGTGCTGAAAATCGGCGCCGTATGAAAACTTATGAAAATGGACGAAAATGAAAGAAAAATGATGAAAACGGATAAGAACGTATGAAAACAGATGAAAACATATGAAATCGAAGAAACAAAACACATATAAAAAAACGCGAAAAAATAGCGCGAAAAAAAAAAAAAAAAAAAAAAACTTTAATTAAAAAAAATGTGAATAAAAAAAAAGAAGAAAAAAAACATGGACTTAGGTGTATCTACTAAATCTTAGGTTAATCCCCACCATTAGATCAAACTAGATGGATGGTGAGGATTTGTCCCTTGATAAGCATGGATTTATGGGTAAGCAAAATAAAGTGTCTCTATATAGTTTAATGTATGTGAATGATATGTGTTAAGGACACTAGTATGTTTTTGGATTGATAGTTCACTTATGTTTAATAACTCAATTAAACATAGGTGTAATATAAGAATCCCAAAATTTACGCAACTTTTTAAATCTTTATTTTTACATAATTTGTTATTTGTTTCTTAACGAATACTCCAAACTTTTATTTGTATACACAAAGATTAGCCCACAGTTTTTGATTATATTACTAAAAAGTAGATGATAAAATGAGGAATATTAGATCAACAAAAGAGGTAAAAAAAACATTTAGTAATTAATTGCTTAAGGCCTAAGATCACCTGTTATAATTTAGAGGTGTTAATTGGTGTGGTTAGTGGTTATATTAATTCAGTTTTAGTTCGGTTCGGTTTTCATTTTATCAAAATCATATTGAATCCGTAAATTTTAGTAAATTTAGATTGTGTTAATTGGTGTGGTTATGTGAGTTCAGTTTTAGTTCTGTTCGGTTTTCTAAAAAGCGCGTCATGGTGGCGTCAAAGCGTGAGGTGCGGCCTCAAAGTTACTAAATATGCCAAAGCATCGCTCTAGGCGTGAAATATAAGCAGTGAGTTGAGGAAGTGAAAAAGTGCTTGCGCGTGTATGTATAGCTTCCATTCTTCAAAAGATAAATCAACATATAAATGGTATGTATTGGAATACCCCAAAATGCATGAGATGATATTAGGTACCTTACTAAATTGTTTTGACAAAACCCATTTTAACTTTATATCCCACATAAGTTGAATAAGGAACATGTTCCTTGGTCATATAGTGCAGTGTATAGCAACCGTATGCTTTTTATGGACACTAGTGTGTTTTGGGATTGATAGTAGTATCAATCGAGTTTCTTATAACTCAATTGGTTTATTAATCTTAAAACTTGCTTAACTTCTTAACTTTTTATTTATACGCATTTAGTTTTTAAACGAATACTCCAAACTTTTATTTGCATACACAAAGATTAGAGTCCGTAATATTTGTTTGTATTACTAAAAAGTAAATAATGTAATGATGTAATATAAGGATTTAGCAATAAGTTAAAAAAAGATATTAGATCAACAAAAGAGTTAAAACACATTTTTTAATAAGCAAATTACCTAAATAACCTTACTTAAAGGCTAAGTCATCTAGTATAGTTTTTGGGGTGTTCATGGTTTTGGTTATCGAATTGTTCGGTTTAATCGATTCGGTTAATTATTATTATCATTTTTGTTTAATTAAACCGAACGAAATACAAATTAAAATAAATCGAACCGAAAACCAAGTTTAAATTTGGTTTGACGGAATTACATAAGTTATATAGTCTTTTTCATTTAAATATATAGATTTTTAGGAAAAAAAAATAATATTAAGCTTGAAAAATGTTATATTTATACTAGGAAAACCAAAAACCGAATTAAACTAAATAGAACCAAAAACCGAACTTGAATTGATTCTTTGCCGAATAACCAGAATTACATAATTTATACAGTCTTTTTCATCTAATTATATAGATTTTTGGGAAAAAAAATATTAAATTTGAAAAATGTTATATCTATACGAAAAAGTTTTAGTATTTTTTTATATGAATATATAAAAAGAATATATATATTCATGTAAATTCGGTTTTTGATTTGGTTCGATTTTCATTCTGTCAAAATCATATCAAACTGAAAACTATATATTTAATTCAGTTTTGTTTTGGGAAATTCGGTTCAGTTACAAAGTTGATTTGGTTTTATTTGGTTCGGTTTAATTTCGGTTTTCGATTCCTATGGATATTACCTGATTAGTGAATACCCGTTATACCCTATAATAAAAAAGATATACATAACTAATAAGGGAGCTACAAACTGATAAATTATACGAAACCAAATGACATTGAGCCTTATAAAACATCATCGGCGTTTAACCAAATGACATTGAGCCTTATCTGAGTTCGTATCTATAATGTCTTACATTGAGGAACGAAACTAAGCAGTCCTACGCTGTCATGGGACACCGATGAAATTTTGCATGTTAATTTTTCTTAAAAAAACTTGATTTTGTCTAAACGCACCTGGTTCCAAAAGCTTGTGTCTAGAATTATGGTTTAAATGTTTTTGTGCATCCGGCCTCTTTTGGTCCTGGTTCCATCCCCGCTTACATTTCCACAAACCTACCCATTGTCAGTGTTTGTGTAACACATCATATCATCTTCTTCTTGAAATTTCATGGATCGTTTTGTTCGTTTAATTCAATTGTTTCGAGACTCAATTGTTTCGAGACGTGTAACTGTTTGGTGTGTTATTGTTATCGTCCTATGGATAATACCCATGTCGAAGTGTCTTATTTTTAACAACTTTGTGCTAGCTTAAGTATGTGAATGCATTTTGTTTGGAATGTTTTTAGCTACTATGTTTAGCTATTTATTCCAAAAAATTTTAGTTGAAAATATATTCATTTATATAAAAACTTAATGAATAAATGTGTACTAAAATCCAAAAAGGTATAGCACAAAATGGTCCTGTGTATGAGAAAAAGTGCATGCCTTTCTGAGCATATGATGTTTTTTTCTACATACCAATTTAAGGAATGTTGACTTCAAAAATGAATTGTTCTTTACAGAAGTTGACAAAAATGAATTGTTCTTTTCAAAAATGCATATCATAACACACACTTGTATACTATCTATTTCACTTCATGCAGAAAAGTAAACGAAATATGCTCTTGAGCATGTTTTGACAGGATAATTGAAAAGTCAATATTGCCCTTTTTAAAGCTTGTTTACATATGATAAAGTTGTCATGTTATACTTGTTTACATCTTTACGTTGTCCTTGTTAGAGCAAAGCGTACCATAACTTTGTGTTAAGGTTTAACACACTTGATCAAGTGTCGGCACATTACGGGCTTAACATTTCACCTTAACTAACACCTCTTATTATAACTCAACATTAACTCACTTTAATTTTCCACTTTAACACAACCTTAACTCACCTTAACTCACTTTAACTCACCACTTTTGCACTTTAACGATGCGTTAAGTGGGTAACGCTTGCCTACTTTAGCGCACCCTTAACTCACCACGACGGTATGGTTAACGCACCCTTAACGCGGGCGAGTTAAACCTTTCGGTGGTGCGTTAAGGTACAGACTGCTCTTAGAGCTAGGTTACATACGAAAATTATTCAAGTGTTTATATGAAGATAAAGAGAGAAAATTTGTGCGGGTAGGGCATGTGTTATCTTTAAGACACACATGATAATATAGCTTTATCAACATTCCATTTACTCTCGCGTAAGGGTGTGACTGTCTATTTGTCATCATCTCACCAATAACTTGCTCTAGCGAGATTGGGTATTCGTGTTGTTGTTGTTAGCGAGCAAGATATCTTAACAATGAAAAGACTGTAATGCCCTTCGTCACGTAAGAAAGGAATGTGTTGACATGACCCATACATGATACAACATGAATGCAAATCAGAAAGAGTTTGAAAACTTTTGCATGCAGAGAACCCTTTCCTCAAAACAATTGAAAACACGATTGACTAAATCACCCTTTCAAATAGTACCTCAAAATGTTCGGAATCTTCTCACAACTAACATAAAAATCTTCGGTTAAAGTCTCATGTTTGGATATTTTCCAGTGAATTATTAAAACAAAACGTTTAGGAAAAACGACGTGCAACCGACAAAGTTTAGAACACTCAACGTTTATAAAAATTCGAAGTAAGAAATGACGAGGCTAAAGGGCGAAAGCTCTCAAAAAGAGTTGCAATCTTTCTTTGGAAGCATGGGACACTCTAGTGAAGGTTCATCTAGGGTTTCTCGTCGAAGAAGGTATAATCGCTTGCATGAAAACATCTCACGCAAACTCACGATCCGGTCTTACAACCGTTCTAGGGCTCCCCGGCTTCGATGGACAAATGAGCTCCATCAATGCTTTGTCAATGCAGTTCAAAGACTTGGTGGTGAAAATTGTAAAACCTGAAAAATCTAAAACCTATAAAAGACTAAAATACCCTTGGAACCAAGAATAATAAAATACGTAAAACTCGTTTATAATAAAGTACGGAAATTAAAAACCTAATAAATAAAAACTTAACGAATATAATTTCGTGGATGACTTTGGTACGACGAAGGAAGTAAATGTTTCGCTAATAAGTTGGGCCGTTTGGACTCGTGTCATTTGTTTTGTTTTGCGCCAAGCCTAAGCCCAAGAGGATGTTTGTTTGTGTTCGTGTGAGCCAAGGAGGAGGGGGGCCGAAGCCCATTTGTTTGGGTGTGTGTTTTCGGTTGGATCCAAGCCAACCCAAACCCAATCACTTTCCTAATCTAACTCAAATACTACAACTATAAATACAACACATAATCACTTAATTGGAACCCTAGTTTTGCCTCTCCTTTTTCTTTTTCTTTTGCTCGGCCGAGAATTCCCAACACACCTTGGTGTCGATTTTTCTTATTCAAGTGAAGGTATATCGTTTATTCATCTTCCTTTAACATACCTTGCATGTATATGTCGAGATATATTTGATTTGTCGCGTTTCTTTTCTTTTTGTTTTGGGCCGAGAGGTGGTAACAAAGGAAAACTAGAAACCCTAATTTATATTAAGCGTATGATTGATAAGGAACGTGTAGGTGATAAGTAATATTGAATCGGGTCATGTATATGTTGAACTAATGTGAGCCGAGACATGCATGAGTGGACCGAGACATGCATGAGTTCGAATGGAATATTAAAACATGTAACTTGAATATGTAATGTTTCGATGAGCTAGGTCTTGTATAAAACATGCTAGCCGAAACCCTAATTGAACCGAATAAGTGTATATGAGATTTAGACGTGTAATAAATAAGTAATGGGTACGTAAACATAAACCCTAGTTTAATATGTTAAGCGTGTAGGTATACAAAACCCTAATAACGTATGGTCACATGAAATCAAAAACGTGTATGATAAAGAGTAAAAGTAAAGAAGGTTATTAATTACGTATTAGGTTAAGTGGAGAGTCATTAAGACGTAACATGTAATGAATGCATATTAATGAGATATTAAAGAGTAAGAAACCCTAGAACGTAAATAAGAGTATATTAGGGTTTAAGCTAAATATAGTAAGTGTTATTTCATGTGTGAGTTATAACTTATAAAACTATTTTCTCATTTAACTTAGACTTTAATAAATGATATAACGAACCCTAATCTACAACATTAATTATAAAATACTTAAGACTTATTAATAAACCCTAAAGTATAAAGATTACTAATTATGGATACCAAATATTTAAAAGATCATTTTGACGATTATGGAATCATTATAACTTGGACTACCGTTGATGTCTATAGGTTCTGTGAAGAGGGAGTAATCCTTTGTTTTCGTCTTTCTGCTTTTTGATCTTTTGCTTTCGAATAAGGTACGGATATTCTGACCTTTTCAGTAAAGGTTTCGTATGAAGTTTTCTTTTCGATATCATATTAGGATTTCCTAAACCTTTGCTATGAACCCTAATGTGTTTATTCGAGCTGTTGCTTATCTGAACTTTGATTTCTGAATTATAAAACATCTGATTTTTTGAACTATCTGCTGAGAAACATATGATTTTGGAAAGATGAATGATTTTCTGATAAATATGATCTATGTCATTTATGACATTCTTATTTGATTTCTGATAGTTGACACCCAAGCCAAATATACTAGTCATGGGGTTCCATGTCCGTGTCAGCAAATGCACTTTCTGACATGACTCTAGGGCAGTAGAGTGATGTTCTGCCACGTCCCTTTCTGTTATCTGTATGAGCTCAATTTGAATTATGTTATGAATATTTGTCTGTGGGGCGTATGGATGCATCCTAGATCTGTTATATGCCATATATTATTTGATATTTGTTATCTGATGATTGATGCTTTCGCGCATGCACGTCCTTCATAACTCTGGTAGGTCTCCCCTACAAATATGTTGCCTTATGTGATTATGATATGTTTCTGATATGGCATATGTTCTGGGCTTCGAGGTAGTTAAACTATAAAACTTATTCTGATATTTCTGAATTATCTTTTGAAATGAATATGACTTCACTGTTTTCTTTTACTTTATTTCGTATTCGATTTTCGTTTCGTATTCGTTTTGCTTGTATATCTGTTCACTGGGCTTTTGTAAGCTCAGCCGCACTTTTCTTTTCTTCCGCGTCAGGTATCTAAGCTTGGAGCTGGGTATTGCTTTGGGATGAGTGCTGAGTGGACTTACCTTAGAGATTTAGCTTTGATATTATGATGCCATTTAGACTTATGCTTTAGACATTTCATTTGGAGTTTATTTTTCCGCTGGGACCTATGTATTGAAGTCTTTTGACTTGGATTATTTCCATATTTATGTTAAAGATTTCTTTTGGTTTATATGTTTGCTTTGATATGACACCATTACTTGTGATTCCTTTACCCTTGTGGGGTCGGGGCGTTACAATTTATGGCATCAGAGCCCAGGTTTACGACTTGTAGTCAGGACCTGTGACATATGGAGCCTAGGTTTCGAGACTTTAGAACTTAGGATTTGACCTGTGAGGATTTGGGTAGACTTTAGGATTTCTTCGTGTTTCTATTTCGTATCTCACCTTTGTTCATTTTGCTAATCGTTGGATATCATTCGATGGTTCAAACTCGTCGTAACGGTAACTCGGGAGGGGACGATGATGCTCCTGACATGGATGCTGCGATTGCGAATGCTCTCAACTCTCTTTTCCCTGGTTTGACTACACCTGAGATGATGGAGCAGGTGGTCAACAACATTCGTAATCAGAATGGTGCTTCGGGTAGTGGTGGAGGAAATCACCCCGTCGGTATTCATACTTGGATCGAGCGTTTCGGTAAGCTGAAGCCTCTTTCGTTTAGCACTGCTGCTACTCCTACTGAGGCCGAGGACTGGATCACTCATATTGAGAAGCTGTTTAAGTAACTGGGTTGTGGAGACGGGTTTAAGACTCGTTGGCTTCATTCAAATTGGAAGGTGATGCTTTGAGTTGGTGGAAAGCATTGAAACAAGCAAGAGGAGGTGATGCTTTTGCTGTGACTTGTACTTGGACTGAGTTTCGGACTATCTTCTACAACCGTTACCTTCCCTGATGTCTGAGCAGCAAAGGTATGAGAGGGATTATCAGGCGATCTACCAGTTTGATAATGAGACCTCTAATGAGTACATGAGTAGGTTTATGAGGTTGGTGAGTTTTGTTGGAGTGATTGCTGGAGATGGTAGGCGTCAAGCTAAGCACTTCAAGTGGGGACTGAAGAAATGGGTGTTGGACCGATTGCTTAATATTGAGTATGAGAATGTGTCGGCCTGTAATGATGCGGCTCGTAACATTGAGATCTTCCATGAGGTTTCGGGTTCTAACAAGCGTAATCGCGATGGTGATCGGATTCAAGGTAGGACTCAAGGCAATGACTATAAGGGAAGCTCTGGTAGGAGTTATGATTCGAGAGGTCATGTGGATAGGAGTTATGATCCGGGGTCAGTCGGGAAGGAATGTTGACACTGGACTTCTGAGACGAGGTCAAGATAATAGGAATGCTGGTAGGAATGGAAGTGATCGTCGAACCAAGGTAACAATAACCGCGTTTACAACAGGATCGCCAGCTAGGGAACGAATCAGGGTCGTGCGTCAGGATCTTCTAGTCGCAGAGGACGCTGAAGTTTTGCCACCCCCACCTATTTGTACTACTTGTGGAAAGGCTCATCCAGGGCAGTGTTTCAAGGCCACTGGTGGATGTTTTGGTTGTGGTTCCACTACTCACAAGATTAAGGATTGCCCTAAGAAGAATCGACAGTTCCGGAAACTACATCAAGCCGCCACCATACTACTGACGTGTCTATGCTACTACTCGTCCCCAGGGCGGAGCGAACTTCAGGTACCATTACTGGCGACTCTTTTCATTGATGATTTTGCTGTCTTCGTTTTATTTGATACTGGCGCCACACACTCTATTATATCTGTCACATCTGCTAAGAACTTAATATGAAGCCCAAACCGTTAACAAATCACTTATCGATTTCGACGCCTATGAAAAATCATGTGATCATTGATCGTAAATATGTCGAGTGTCCTCTTCGTTTTGATGATCGTATTCGCTTTGCAAATCTGTATCCTCTCAATATGGTCGACTTTGATATCATTCTAGGTATGGATTGGTTGGCTTACCATAGAGCTTCAATCGACTGCCATGCTAGAACGGTGATCTTTGGAGACGTAAAACATCCTGAATTCGTTTATTATGGTTCTCAACCCCTTAAATCTGTTAAGCTCATTTCCGCTATGAAGGCACGAATCATGATTGCTCATGGGTGCCAAGGTTTTCTAGCATCTGTTAAGGATACATCTTTGGAGAGTCCTAACATTGATAGTCTTTCGGTTGTTTGCGAATTTGCTGACGTTTTTCCGGATGAACTCCCTGGACTTCCCCCAGCTCGAGAAGTTGAGTTTAGTATTGAGTTAATTCCTGGTTGCTGACCGATTTCGAAGGCTCCGTATCGTATGGCACCTGTAGAACTGAAGGAGTTGAAGGAACAACTGCAAGAGATGATAGAAGGTGGATTTATTCGCCCTAGTGTTTCTCCATGGGGTGCACCTGTCTTGTTTGTGAAGAAGAAGGATGGAAGCATGCGTCTATGTATCGACTATCGTGAACTCAATCGTATTACTATTCGTAACCGTTATCCTTTGCCGCGTATAGACGATTTGTTTGATCAACTGCAAGGAGCTAAGTTCTTTTCGAAGATTGACCTGAGGTCTGGCTACCATCAGTTACGTGTGAGGGATCAAGATGTTCCTAAGACCGCGTTTCGTACCAGATATGGTCATTACGAATTTCTCGTTATGCCTTTTGGTTTGACTAAGCGCCGCTGTGTTTATGGACCTGATGAATCGTGTTTTCCATGAGTTTCTCGACAAGTTCGTTATTGTCTTCATCGACGACATCTTAGTTTACTCTAAGTCTGAAGAGGAGCATGAGCAACATCTCCGGATAGTTTTGGAGATTTTGAGGAAGAAGAAGTTGTACGCCAAATTTTCGAAGTGTGAATTTTGGTTGAGACAAGTTGCTTTCCTTGGTCATATCGTATCAGCTGATGGTATAACCATGGATCCGTCTAAAGTTGAGGCTATCACTAAATGGCCAAGACTCGACATGACTGAGGTCAGGAGTTTTCTTGGACTTGCTGTTTACTATAGACGTTTTTGTTGAAGGTTTCTCTCGTCTAGCTTTGCCTTTAACCCAACTGATGAGGAAAGGTGAAAAGTTTGTATGGACGGATGAACGAGAGAAGAGTTTTGAAGAATTGAAACGGAGATTGGTGTCGGCTCCTATTTTGACTCTTCCAACTGGATCAGGAGGATTTCAAATCTACAGCGATGCATCTAAGAAGGGATTAGGTTGTGTTTTGATGCAACATGGAAAAGTAATAGCTTATGCTTCGAGGCAGCTAAAACCTTATGAGGAGAACTACCCACTCATGATCTTGAGTTAGCTGCGGTGGTGTTTGCGTTGAAGATCTGGAGGCATTATTTGTATGGAGAGGCGTGTGATGTATCACCTGATCATAAGAGTCTCAAATATATTTTCACTCAGAAGGAACTTAATATGAGACAAAGAAGATGGTTAGAACTTCTTAAAGATTATGACACTAACATTCAGTACCATCCAGGTAAGGCTAACGTAGTTGCTGACGCACTTAGCCGGAAATCAGGCATTCTTGCGAGTATCAAGATTGAGCCTAGGATTTTGCGTGATTTAGAGAGTTTGGATGTTGAGTTGTGTGTACAAGGTTTTGATGGATACTGGGCTAGTATGAAGGTGGAGTCGAACCTTATACTGCAAATCAAGAAGAGCTCAGAAAGATGACGGCGAGCTGTGGCCGTACGCAAAATGTTGAAGAAGGTAAGCAAACGGAGTTTAAGGTTGATAATGACGGTATTGTGTGTATGGAGATAGGCTTTGTGTTCCCAATGATCAGGTACTTCGTGAGAAAGTTATGACTGAAGCTCATAGTTCTCCTTTCACTATTCATCCTGGTTCTACCAAGATGTATAGGGATTTGAAGCAGTACTTTTGGTGGAACGGCATGAAACAAGATGTGGCGACGTTTGTGTCGAAGTGTATGATTTGTCAGCAAGTGAAGATTGAACATCAAAGGGCTAGTGGATTGTTACAGCCATTGGAGATTCCAACATGGAAGGGAAAGATATCTATGGATTTTGTGACTGGATTACCTCTTACTAGGAAGAAGCATGATGCGATTTGGGTGGTTGTTGATCGACTAAACCAATCTCTCATTTCTTGCCAATCAGGAAGGATTATGGTATTGGTAAATTGGCGGAGATTTTTCAGCAAGAGATCGTTAGACTTCATGGTACTCCGACATCTATTGTGTCCGATAGAGATCCGCGTTTTACTCTCTTTCTGGAAGGGTTTGCAGAAAGCTTGGGGTACTCGACTTAATTTTAGTACGGCATTTCATCCTCAAAAGATGGTCCAGTCAGAGAGGACTATACAGACCTAGAAGATATGCTACGGGGGCTTGTGCTTTAGAATGGACTGGCAGTTGGGATGAATATTTATGTTTAGTAGAGTTTGCTTATAACAACAGTTGGCATGCTAGCATTAAGGCGGCACCGTTTGAACTTCTTTATGGAAGGAAATGTAGAGCACCTATTTGCTGGGATGAAGTAGGTGAGCGTTTGATTGAAGGACCGGCAATGATCGAGATCACTAATGAGAAAGTAGCTGTGGCTAGAGAGAAATTGAAGGAAGCTAGGTCTCGTCAGAAAAGTTATGCTGACAAGCATCGTCGTGATTTAAATTTTTCGGGTTGGAGATCGAGTGTTTTTGAAAGTTTCGCCGTTTAGAGGTGTGAGACGTTTTGGAATCAAGGGCAAGCTTAGTCCTAACCAAACAGATTTATTGACCATTTGAGATTTTGGAACGTATAGAGAAGTTTTCGTATCGTTACACTTCCCCGCCTCATTATATCGCATGTTTCATGACGTTTTTCATGTATCACTCTTAATGGGATACAATTATCATCCGTTACACTTGTTCTTATCCGTTTGATCAAATTCAATCCGATATGTCTTTGTGTCTGAAAAAACCATAAGCTATTCTGGAAAGACAAGAAAGAGTTATGAGGATAAAGTCATTCCATTCGTTAAGATTCTGGAAGAATCATCCGAACGTGAGGCTACTTGGGAAACCAGGAGTCGATGCGTAAAGTTATCCATTTCTTTGAATAGTTTGGTATGTTCTCATTTCGTTTTCATTATCGTTTCGTTTCATTCAATTTTCGAGGACGAAAATTTTTTTTAGAGGGGAAGAATTGTAAAACCTGAAAAATCTAAAACCTATAAAAGACTAAAATACCCTTGGAACCAAGAATAATAAAATACGTAAAACTCGTTTATAATAAAGTACGGAAATTAAAACCTAATAAATAAAACGAATATAATTTCGTGGATGACTTTGGTACGACGAAGGAAGTAAATGTTTCGCTAATAAGTTGGGCCGTTTGGACTCGTGTCATTTGTTTTGTTTTTGCCAGCCTAAGCCCAAAGGATGTTTGTTTGTGTTCGTGTGAGCCAGGAGGAGGGGCGAAGCCCATTTGTTTGGTGTGTGTTTTTTCGGTTGTTGAGATCAAGCCAAACCCAATCTTTCTAATCTAACTCAAATACTACAACTATAAATACAACACATAATCACTTAATTGGAACCCTAGTTTTGCCTCTCCTTTTTTTTTTTCTTTTGCTCGGCCGAGAATTCCCAACACCTTGGTGTGATTTTTCTTATTCAAGTGAAGGTATATCGTTTATTCATCTTTAACTAACATACCTTGCATGTATATGTCGAGATATATTTGATTTGTCGCGTTTCTTTTCTTTGTTTTTGGGCCGAGGTGGTAACAAAACTAGAAACCCTAATTTATATTAAGCGTATGATTGATAAGGAACGTGTAGGTGATAAGTAATATTGAATCGGGTCATGTATATGTTGAACTAATGTGAGCCGAGACATGCATGAGTGGACCGAGACATGCATGAGTTCGAATGGAATATTAAAACATGTAACTTGAATATGTAATGTTTCGATGAGCTAGGTCTTGTATAAAACATGCTAGCCGAAACCCTAATTGAACCGAATAAGTGTATATGAGATTTAGACGTGTAATAAATAAGTAATGGGTACGTAAACATAAACCCTAGTTTAATATGTTAAGCGTGTAGGTATACAAAACCCTAATAACGTATGGTCACATGAAATCAAAAACGTGTATGATAAAGAGTAAAAGTAAAGAAGGTTATTAATTACGTATTAGGTTAAGTGGAGAGTCATTAAGACGTAACATGTAATGAATGCATATTAATGAGATATTAAAGAGTAAGAAACCCTAGAACGTAAATAAGAGTATATTAGGGTTTAAGCTAAATATAGTAAGTGTTATTTCATGTGTGAGTTATAACTTATAAAACTATTTTCTCATTTAACTTAGACTTTAATAAATGATATAACGAACCCTAATCTACAACATTAATTATAAAATACTTAAGACTTATTAATAAACCCTAAAGTATAAAGATTACTAATTATGGATACCAAATATTTAAAAGATCATTTTGACGATTATGGAATCATTAATAACTTGGACGACCATTGATGTCTATAGGTTTGTGAAGAGGTAATCCTTTGTTTTCGTCTTTCGCTTTTTTGATCTTTTGCTTCGAATAATAGTACGGATATTCGACCTTTTCGAAAAGTTTCGTATGAAGTTTTCTTTTCGATATCATATTAGGATTTCCTAAACCTTTGCTATGAACCCTAATGTGTTTATTCGGTACATTGCTTATCGAACTTTGATTTCTGAATTATAAAACATCGATTTTTGAACTATCGATATGAAAACTATGATTTTGGAAAGATGAATGATTTTAAATAAATATGATCTATGTCATTTATGACATTCTTATTTGATTCGATAGTTGACACAGCCAAATATAACTAGTCATGGGGTTCCATGTCCGTGTCAAGAAATGCACTTTTGACATGACTCTAGGGCGATGAGTGATGTTCGCCCGCGTCCTTTCTATTATCTGTATGAGCTCAATTTGAATTATGTTATGAATATTTGTGCGTGGGGCATGGATGCATCCTAGATCGTTATATGCCATATATTATTTGTTATTTGTTATCGATGATTGATCTGCGTGCATGCACGCCTTCATAACTCCAGTAGGTCTCCTACAAATATGTTGCCTTATGTGATTATGATATGTTTCATATGGCATATGTTAGGGCTTCGAGGTTAAACTATAAAACTTATTACGATATTTCAAATTATCTTTGAAATGAATATGACTTCACTGTTTTCTTTTACTTTATTTCGTATTCGATTTTCGTTTAAGTATTCATTTTGCTTGTATATCGTTCCTTTGGGCTTTGTAAGCTCAGCGCGCTTTTCTTTTTCCGTGGCAGGTATCTAAGCATTGGTGGAGTATTGCTTTGGGATGAGTCTTTGAGTGGACTTCCTGAGATTTAGCGATATTATGATGCCATTTAGACTTATGCTTTAGACATTTCATTTGGAGTTTATTTTTCCATTGGGACCTATGTATTGAAGTCTTTTGACTTGGATTATTTCCATATTTATGTTAAAGATTTCTTTTAGTTTATATGTTTGCTTTTTTATGCACCATTTTTGTGATTCCTTTCTTGTGGGGTCGGGCGTTACAAAAATAGTACGTTCTCTCTCCCTCACTCTCGTTGTGTCTTTTGTTTATGATTCTGCAAGTTAGAAAGGTTTGTCGCCGTTCTGTGTCTATTATTGTAGTGTGCGTCGCGAAATAATGTTTTCTCTATGAAATTTTGATAGGACAACTCGAAGATGATTCTACAAATGATGAATGTGAAAGCACTAACTGTATCCCATATCAAGAACCATCTTCAGGTTAATTGCTTCACCGAAAATGTACATCTTGATTTGTTTTAAAATCTTCAAGCCATCGTGTATAGCTTCTTGTTGTAAAAAAAAATTAAAAAATTGTTAGACTTGCTCAATGAAAGTGTCTTGAACATAAGTATTTAAACTCTAGATTCACTCAATATTTTGATTATTTTTTATTACTTGAATTGATTCGTGTTTGTGGGTAAAGGGGAGTAAATTGATTCGTGTTTGTGTATAATTAATGTTGTACATCTATCTATGGTGAAGATGTTTAGGAGCATGAAGAACCAGGTGATTCTACAAGGTAAATATGCTTAAAAATCAAATGTTAGCATTAAAGTGTGTTTGTATATATATGATACATAACATGTTCCTAGTGTTTTAAACATCATAGAAGCTTCAAAGATAGAACAAGCTAAAAGTTGCAACGACTATCATCGGGGATTGGTCAACGTCCAAGATGAAACTCGTGATCGTAATAAGCACACTAGTTTGTCTACATCAGAAATGAACAGATTATATATTGATCAACAAACAGTTTGTATCTTCATCTTTGAACCAATTTTGTAAATAAGTAAATAACTACTTAAATTGGGGATTTGAATCGTTTAGCGTTAACTTATAAGTTCTTTTTAGAAAAAGGGTTGAGATGAAGAGGAATAATACGAAATTAAAGGAGGAGGGTTCGTCGTCAGTGCTTGATTTGGAGAATCTGAGAACTACTATTTTGCGGGAAATGGAACTTCCTTTCGTTGTATAAGGTTCTCTACAGAGACTTCCTAAATAATGGTTTCACTTCAAATGTAGGTGCCTCTTTTTCCTTGACATATGTTTGAGTAATGAAATCAAATTATCTCGTAACTTGTTTCATTTGATTAATTCAGGCAAGTGAAGACACTGAGAATGCTCAAGAGCCGATTACTGCTTCTTTTTCGTCTTCAACTGCTGTCAATATAGAGTTAACTCTAGGAGGCCCATATGCTGCCTTAAGATCTTCTTGTGCGCAAACTGTAAACGTCGTTAACTTTAAGCTCTTGTCTTGTAATAACTTGTTATATGACTGTTAATTAGGATTGAACGAATGATTCTCTTTAAATAATCCTACCCAACTTGACTAAAAAGTCTAAAGAGAACATTTAACACAATTTTTTACGGGACTTTAAATATTTTGTTACTATGAATCAAAAGTAACAAACTAAATAGGCACATGTTTTAAATAACTTATACCTTAACCACAAACCCAATAAAATGTTTATATATAGTGGAAATACGTTTAGAAATCAAAAAATTTGTATGTTAATGATTTGAAAACTTAAAAGTTTTACCATCGGGGTTAAGTGTAAACGAGCGAGCCAAGCCGTGTATTGTATCAGCTCATTACTCTACTCGACCAACAATTGGGTTGAAAATCGTGCTCGTGACTTTATATTGAAGGTTGAGCTTGACTTGACTTCTTAAACTCGACTCAAAACTAGACTTGATCTCAATGGAGACTACATTTTAAGCTCGATACATAGGCGTCATATCTGCTCAACTCGCTGCATATACAAATTATTTTATATGCTAATGCATAATTAAGTAGTTATATGTATATAAAAACGTAAAAGTGTCATTCTAGCCCAAGCCGTTAGAGTTTTTGGATAGGAGCTCAAACTCGACTCAAAAGTCTACTTGAGAGTAAGAGTATTTTGCGAGCCAGCCTCAAATTCCCTACTGAGTTATCTCATACCATTTATCCTGTTATCGTGATACTTAATAACCGATTGGAGATTTAGGGGGTGTTTACCAAATTAAGTGATTCCACATAAACCTTTTAATTATCTTATTGAGGAGAAAGCATGGAATTGCGTGTGTGGACGACTTCTAGCCCGTTCTTTGAGAGGTGTGAGAGAAAAGACAAGCAAGCCCTATCCCGTCCCTCTAAATAAGAGAGTGACTAACCCGCCGGGCCTTTGGAGAAGCTTTAATGCTTCTCCCAATTAAGAGGCCTTAAAGGTTTGAGCCCACATTTCGTTCTTATTAAGAAGAAAACACACAAATGCCATTAGACTGTTAGTAATGGCGCAAACCAATAATGTAAAAGGCCAACTGTTGGAGGTGCTTTGGTCATTTCGAATTTGGATGACCGAGTGAAATTTTTATTGTTGTGTGTGTTTGTATTTAAATGTGGTATGGTTATGTAGTTAGCAATGACAGAGCATGATTTGGGTGCTGGGTGGGCCAAACTTAAACAATCCTTCGCAAACCAAAAGTTTGTTAAAAAAAACTTACTATATTTGTCACTACATATATAGGATGAACAATTGTAAATTATATAGATCATATATATGCACATGTAACTTAACAAATAATTAAGCACCACAACATTCGGATATATGTTCGATGAAACTCATTAACGTAGGTTAATCTTGTTAACTTAAACTTAAGTTTGATTTATATTTGATGATCAACAAAGATTTCAGAAACATATAAAAAAGAGTTATGATTGTCATCGTTACATGCATTTGATGAAAAGAGTGTGTGTGTGTGTGTGTGTGTGTGGGGACATGAGGCCATTCTAAGTCTAGATAGCTTTTAGTTACCACGAATGTCACAAGAGGGGTGAGTGGGATCTCGTTTGGACTACTTGTTCCGTTTTATACTTTTATACCGGCAATTTAATTTTCTTTAATATTTGGCTGCAACATAACTTGTTGTAGATTTGAACCTTAGTCATTGATTTGTTCAAGTTACTTCAATATTGGAATGTTAGCATAGATGGTCGAACCCGGGTGACTTTGGTGTATCCATTTGAACACCAAACAGCGGGTTGAATGATCACTACAAAAGCTTTATTGAAACGACGGCTTATCTTTATTCTTTTATCGTGTTATATATTTGAGTTCTTATCTACAATGGTATTCAAAATCCATTATTCCGTTGTGATAAAAGAAATGCAAAATGATTTCTATGACATGTTACCATTTGCCAAAAATTGTATCTAGTTTGGTTATACATATACCATATAGGATTTAAAGAGTCTCAATATCAGTAATTGAACAAAATGTATGTCCATAAAAATTCATCCTATCGCTCATGTCACTTAATAATACTTAACTTGGCATCGATTATCAAAGTAGCTTCCATTCCTTAAAAAATAAATGAGAACATAAATGGTATGGATTAAAATACAAATTATGCCAAGAAAACATTTAGAAACCTTATTAAATTGTTTTGACAAAACTCATTTTAGCCTTATATCCCTTAGGTTAAATAATAAACATGTTTCTTGATTATATATTGTAGTGTATAGCAACCATATGTCTTAAGGACACTAGCATGTTTTGGGATTGATAGTTGACTCATGTTTTAACAATTGAGCATGTATATCAATCCCAAAATTTGCTCTTTCTTAACTTTTTTTTATTATTTACTTTTTTTGATTTGTTTGTTTTGACATTCTTAACTTTTTTATTTTTACGTAATTTCTTTGTTTGTTTACGACATAAGATCGAAAAAAAGCTAAACCACATTTAGTAATTAATCTTACTTAAAGGGTAAGTCAAGTGAAAAGTAACTACTTTGTGGCAAAGCTAGAGGAAAACATGCGAGGCCATTCTAAGTCTAGATAGCGATGGAGTTACATATAACGCCAATGTCACCAAGAGGGTGGTGAGTGGATCTCGTTTGCAACTAGTTGTTCCAGTTTATACTTTTATACGGCTTATTTAATTTTTTGATATTTGGCTGCAACATAACTTGTTGTAGATTTGAACCTTAGTCATTGATTTGTTCAGGTTACTTCAATATTGGAATGTTAGCATAGATGGTCGAACCCGGGTGACCTTGGTGTTTTAATTTGAACACCAAACCCGCGGGTTTGAACATCAAATAACATCATCAAAGCATGCAGCGGAAGTAATTAGGAATAATACATGTAAGTAATTAACCGAACAAGAAAGTGTGCATCTTTTAGCAATTCAAGAATCAAACGATGATTAGAACAAGAACCAAAAACCCAAAACCCTAATTATTAGGACATATATTAAAACCTAACACAAAAGTGACCACCAAGATTCACGCTCAGCGTGCTTGTCCTTCGTTCTTGTACACATTACTAATGATTTGATGTGAAAACAGTTCTTGAATCACAAATAAAACCAAACACTTATCTTTAGTTAAGCATCGAAACCCTTATGGTGAGGGTATTGACCGGCACAAAATAAAAGAGGAGAAGAGGAGAAATTAGGTATATTGGTGATCCAAGGTTAGGAGAATAATGAATAAAAGGGATTGTATTTATAGTTTCTCAAAACTTGGTGACCAAGAAATCCCACCTCCTTGGGTTGGGAAGCCCACGACCGGCCATGCTCCCCCAAGGGGATTCTAGATCCTTCTTGTCCACTAATTTCATTCTTAGTCCTCGTAGTTTATATTTAACGACCATTAACCAAACATTGTTAAATATTTAACTATCGTTATGTTTTATTTCGTGACTAATAATTAATAATAACATTTATATATTAATTATAACATCGCTCTAAATGCGTAATGTGTGCAATCCAGTCTCGAGTTGAATCGGTCATACTAATATTAATAATTATCCATAAACCTATCAGCTCCACTTGGATATTACTAATATAGTAATGACATTGGTTAGTCTAGCTTTCACAGCAATGCCCCTGATGAATCGAGTATGGTCTTCTGGAAAAACCATTTAATGATTCATCATTTTTACTTATCCTTTTGTTACTAATACTACATTAACTATGAATATGGATCAAGTCATTTAATAAGTTAATATTCTTTCGGTGTATTCGATTGAACAAGATTACCAAATCTTCGAACGTTATTCGATAGATCTTGGGTATGGCCATACAAACATCTTGTCAACCCTACGAAGGGCTAAATATAGTATTATACTTTGAAACAAATTCAAAGGAACAAATTCTCTTGACTACAAAAATAACTCATGAATTTTTGCCTTCCTTAGAAATAGTCCTTATAACTACCGCTTACGGATAGCGTTAGACTATCTTACACAAATGCACTACATTCATATCAGTTATCACGGTATCTCAAGTCGAGGATAAACACTTCATGATATACTTAATGATAAAGATCCAAAAGTATCATCATGTAAAGTTGGGATGATCCATATTCAATTCATTGAATATCATGTGAATCTGGTATGTACCACTCATCAATATACTTTAAAAGTATATTACAAAAAACTCGGTTTGTCTTTATTCAATAACATTCCCACATCATTGATCGACGGACAATTATTTAGAATAACATAAGTTATTCACGGTTAAACATGCAAATATGATATAATATTAAGAAAATGAAAATAAACATAACCAATATTTTATTTCATTTAAATAATATTTGTTCAAACATCCCTTATCCAAATACTAAATAGATCAATGCATGATAATATTGGTTAATGAATTATGTCTCAAGTAATGACAATCATACTTGTTGACAAGGCATAATTTCAACTAACTTTGATCTATCAGAATTTTGAGAATACTTATCTTAAGAATTCAACTAGTGAAGTTCTTGTATGTGTGCATTCAAAATATCTTGATATTGCCACATAATATTTCATAAAGTGTGTGACATCCTCGACCACTAATTTATGACAATCAAACTTTCAAACATTTTAAAGTTTAAAGTATTCTTATTCTTTATTGTATAATGCAACTATGCTCTTAGTTGAGCACAATTAGTTCACATGGCCATCACAAGATGAAATCTCCATGACTAGTATTGAGTGTCATCTCAATTATACCAACATCATTGTATACAAACAACAATATGCTCTTTAAAAATTTAAACAACTTCAATATACAGTGTAATGTTTGATGCCTTCCAAACTTTCAAGTTTGTTATGGCTATGACAATTCTTGAATAATTGTTGTATTGCTCATCCATAAATTTTGAGAGCAAATCCGGTGGGAATGTAATTCTAAATTCAAACATATTCTATTAGAATATTCATTACACTAGTTATCTAATAACTTCATTAGATATCAATGTTTTCAAATCATCTTGCCTTCAAGCATGATACAATTGATAACATGATGTACATGAAAATCCTTATATCAAACTAAGATTTAATTCATGTTCTACATATCCATTTTCCAAATGATATATCATGTTCTATTAGACTCATTTATTTATCGCATGTGTTTATTAATAATAAACATATTTTCCAAGGTTGTATCTTATTTTCTAAATCTTTCAAATGAAGTTCCATTCCAAACCCGAAACTTAACATTTATCTTAGATGGAATGTTACTTACCACATCATATAAGATTTTATAGAAAATAAACATAATACTCCCATAGCTTTAGGGAATACTTAGAAATTATCTTATTTTAATTTTTAAACCAAAACTTGGATTTAATAGTTAAACATAAGAATCCTTTCCTAGATGCATGCATATATCCATTAATGGATTCTTGCCTTTAGTACATTTCCAAAATTATGGAATTCATAAAATCCTTTGTATTACTTATCGTCCTCTTAAAAGTAATCACACAACAAAGAGTCTTTGATATTCATTGTCATATTTCATATAAATGAAATTAAGTATGACAATCATAATCATTATATATTTAATATGCCAAGGAAAGAATATTCAATCACTGATTCTTCGCTTAAGTGTGATTAATAATCTTGTCACAAGCCATGCATTAAACACATGTACAATTTTGTCCATATGATTTCTACACAAAGAATTTAAACCATTAGGGTTTTCCTTCCTTTGAAGAAACTCATCTTTATTAAGATAAACCAAGTTTCAGAGTTGATTATCTTTATGGACAACATCTTAACATTCATAGTATGAATAATTTACCACAATTCAATATTAGGTAATGTATCATTATGATTAACGGGTTTACCATGATCTGTAATTCATATTTCTCATCATATCAAATATCTGAGATATCCTTTGGGATATGAATGAGAATTCCATCATTTTGAGGTCTATCAAATTTGACCTCATCATGATATTCACTAGTGTATTTTAGAAGATTATGTGTTTTGTAATTGCAATTTAATCTCTTCAGATCTAAAAAATCCCAGCTTTTCTAATTTAAAGACTATCTATAAATACTTTAGCAATTAGAACAACACTAAATTGTTTTCTTATGGGATATTACAAAATCACATTAACGATTGTAAAATCTTGTTCAATAATAACCTACTCCATAAGTAGTTTTAACAAATCGGAACTTCAATATAAGACTCAATGTGATTCATCACATTCCATACTAAAATGGTGTCCTGTTAATCTTCTAGGTTTGAGTTTTATTAAGTATATCCAATCAATACTCAATTTTTAACCTTGATAACTTTTGGAAGAAAAGAAGATATAGTTATCTTGAATCAAACAATATAACAAATATTTGATTCTTCTGAACATTCATATACATGATATTTCATTAGAATTAATATTGTAAGACAATCAACAATATTTAAATAAACATATTCCTTTTGGCCTACCTATTTACCAACTAAGTCAACTTAATGGTATAATAGCATATCCAAACCAATTGCATGTTTTATAACATAAGTATTCTTTGACCAAGTCAAAAGACATAACAATTATAGTATCTTACTTTATATTATAAGTCTTTAAAAGACTTCATGTTTGTGAGTCTATACAGAAACACATAACCATGTATAATTTAAAGTTATTATGAACACCACGTCATGGTTTCAATTAATTAATTTTCAAGTTAATAAACTATTTATGTCATTCCAAGAATACACAAATATTTAAAATAGCATTAGATAACTTTATTTTAATTATGTCATCCGTGAAGTGTCAAACTTAAGAAACGCAAATCATCCACCGATCCCGACGAAGTGGTGATTTACCTTGAGATTACAATCTAGCCAAGATCTCACTTAACCTAAAATGTAACTTCAAGTGTTTCTATAATTTTAATGACATAAGACATAAAAGTAGTCTATGCTATAATCTTGACACATGTTCTTGCAAGATCTTATTAGAACGTTAATCTCTTACCTTACGATCAAGAGAATCCATTAATCATATTTGTATGTGTTGTTCCTTTGCACACAATAAACACTTCTCCCACTTGTGCATAGAACAACACCATATAGCGGATAAACACCATGACATTCGCTTGTTTATGTAGCAATATGATAGTGTCATAGATATATAAGCATTACAAGTAGATGTAGGAGCACTTAATTATCAAGGAAACGTTCATGACTATCCTTGAGAATATGAATGTCTACATATTTGAACGTAATGTATTATTTCAAGAAAATCTAGAAATAATCTGAGTCACTACCAAGATAATAAATCTGTAACTCCACTGAATTGAGACAACGTTACAATAATGTCTTATTCATGCCACTACAATACTCCCCTTTGGATTTGACAACATTGTAAGTGTTTCATTAACGTTAATAGCGTCTTTATTACGCTTAGTACCTTTGTAAGACTATTCGTAACAATTGCTTTAGGTACTAAAAGAGTGTATTCTACTCAGTAGATGATGAATCATCCATCATACTATTAACTTGAAAAATTGAGCATGCAATTTCTTCCTTAATGGGTCTACATCGCCATAATCTTGTGTAGCACCTTCAATTAGTCAAAACAAAACAACTACATAAAATATACTAGTTTGTCTTTTACCAATTTTGCAGTTAATTAGTCTAGCTTCTAATTTAATAACTCATAGAATGTCAAACATGTTTTCTAGTTGACTAAAATGTCATATAAGAATTCAATCACCACTTGAGGGTAATGAAATCTCTTAAGGAAAACATGGTGTGCAATTTCTTAACTATTAAAGTTGTTATGAGTTATATTAGAATTTAGACAATTCTAATATTCCTAACATACCTTTCAATCATGAGGAATAGGATTGAGTCACACTCTTCTTCCATGGAAAGAGTTTATGTTTGTCTTTTAATAAATTTTCTTGATCAAACATTTGTTTGAAAAGCAATTTAGATCAATTTACCAAGAGAACTACGTTCTGGTTTGTATTTGCATTAATACAATCAACAAAATTCAATTTTTAGTATTTTCGATAATTAAATCTTTCAAGAAAATAAATACCCTTGGTCAATATTCATATTAACCATATAATTTTCCTTGAATCTAGGACCCTCATTATCATAGTTTCACCACATGAGTTGATCTGCTAGTGATGAAAGTATAGAATAGGTAATTGTCGAAGAACAATAATTGACAAACAAGTTTGCAATTCCTAGAAAATATGGGATTTACAATTTTGCCAAAACAATTAATGCAAAACGTAAGCATGTTTCATCCCATCTTATGCCTTAAGTCATAGGTCTCACTAACTAACTTAATTAAGTAGTTTAATTTAGAAACTGCAAATCATAAAGCTGAGGTCTCACACAATAAAATAATTCACCTTGTCATTGTAATCTAGATCAAGGTCTCACATAACTAAATTACAACTTCAAGTGTTTCATATCATTAGATGGCATAAACTTAAATTTTAAAAGGTACAATTTTTTGACGTGTACTCAAAACTTATGTATAAAGAAGCATGCATACAACTTTATAGCAAATATTTTCAAACCTTACATAAATTTTAATTTCAAAGATTAAATTCTACAAAGTTTTAATCGATGCGTTGAGAAACTTACAACTTTGCACTAAGATGCTTAGTACATAGAATAATTATACTAGGTAGCTCCAATCAACTCCATGGGAGAGGACCGGTGTAAGCATAATAGACATCCATTCATTATTGTTGCCTTTTCTTTTAACCCCTTTATAGTTTGTTCTAGTGGGTGAGCCGTTCTAACCATTTAGTACTGATCAATCGATTAAAAGTTCAAGAATAATACTTAGATAACAAATCGGTTTAAATATTATTAGTCTATTTAATTTTCTATTCATAAAACCTTTTTAGCACTAACATGTCAAACAATATATAAACAAAAAGCATTTTAATAAAAATTAAACACACTCAAATAATATAAACATATAACTAAACAATTTAACATATGTAAAATAAATTAGCCACATGCATAATTATGTCAATAAACTCTAATAACAATTCTAGTCGTAAATAAATGCATACATTAACTAGGACTTTCATCTCGCAAGAAGATAAGCCACATACATCGACAAATTCGATTTAAGTAGCAGTTAATACAATTAGCATAACGAATTTTATTAGTTATAATTGAGGTCTTCCCCAATTCAATAATTATTAAATAAATAAAACATGTGTGTATCACTTAACAATTAATCAATAAACAAATAAACAATACTCCATGGCAAAACATGCATGTTCCACCATGGATTCATATAAAAATTATCACCGAATGATATTACATGTCACATAACAATTATTCATTAATTAACCACATAAAATTAGCATGCAATCCTAGGGTTTCTACAAGTTTTACAAAATTAAAACCTAATAAAATAAAATAAGGGTAATCTTATACATTAAGAATTAATTAGGTTTTGAATTCAAAACCCTAGAAACCATAAAAAGCATGCATATAATCATAAAGATTCAATTTTTATGTGTTTGTTAATTAATTGCATCATATTAACGACTCACGATACCACTGTTGGATTTAATACTCATAACAATTATATAAAATCAAATAACATCATCAAAGCATGCATCGGAAGTAATTAGGAATAATACATGTAAGTAATTAACCGAACAAGAAAGTGCGTACCTTTTAGCAATTCAAGAATCAAACGATGATTAGAACAAGAACCAAAAACCCAAACCCTAATTATTAGGGTTTATATTGACCTACACAAAAGTCGACCACCAAGATTAAGCTCAAGCGTCTTGTCCTTCGTTCTTACACCGTCTTATTAGTGATTTGATGTGAAAAGCTAGTTCCTTGAATCACAAATAAAACCAAACACTTATTTCTTTAGTTAAGCAAAATCGAAACCCTATGGTGGGGGTATTCGATGCCATAAAAAGAAAAAGAGGAAGAAGGAGAAATTAGGTATACTGGTGATCCAAGGTTAGGAGAATAATGAATACAAGGTTGTATTTATAGTTTCTCAAACTTGGTGACCATGAAATCCCACCTCCTTAGGTTGGAGCCATGACGCTGCTCTCCAAGGGGATTCGAATCCTTCTGTCATTAATTTCATTATTAGTCCTCGTAGTTTATATTTAACGACCATTAACCAAACATCGTTAAATATTTAACTATCGTTATGTTTTATTTCGTGACTAATAATTAATAATAACATTTATATTCTTATTATCAACTCTCATACGTGTGTGTGCAATCCGAAAATCTCGAGTTCAATCGATTAAATATAATATTAATAATTATCCATAAACCTCGGTACATGAGGCCATTCTAAGTCTGATAGCGATTAGTTACCACGAATGTCACAAAAGAGGGGTGAGTGGGATCTCGCTTGGAACTACTTGTTCCATTTTATACTTTCTATACCGGTTTAATTTTCTTTATTTGGTCGCAACATAACTTTTTGTAGATTTGAACCTTAGTCATTGATTTGTTCAAGTTACTTCAATATTGGAATGTTAGCATAGATGGTCGAACCCGGGTGACTTTGGTGTTTTCATTTGAACACAAAACCCGCGGGTTTGAGATGATCACTACAAAGCTTTATTGAAACGGCGGCTTATATTTATTCTTTTATCGTGTTATATATTTGAGGTCTTATCTACAATGATATTCAAAATCCATTATTACGGTGATAAAAAGAAAATGCAAAATGATTTCTATGACATGTTACCATTTGCCAAAAATTGTATCTAGTTTGGTTATACATGTACCAAATAGGATTTAAAGGAATCTCAATATCATGAAATTGGCCTTAAGAACAAAATGTATGTCCCAAGAAATTCATCCTATCGCATGTCAGGTTAATAATAACTAACTTGGCATCGATTATCAAAGTAGCTTCCATTCCTTAAAAAATAAATGAACACATAAATGGTATGGATTAAAATACAAATTATGCACAAGAAAACATTTAGAAACCTTATTAAATTGTTTTGACAAAACACATTTTAGCCTTATATCCCACATAGGTTAAATAATAAACATGTTTCTTGATTATATATTGTAGTGTATAGCAACCATATGTCTTAAGGACACTAGCATGTTTTGGGATTGATAGTTGACTCATGTTTAATAACCCAATTGAGCATGTATGTCATCCAAAATTTGCCCTAACCACTTTTTTATTATTTACTTTTTACGGTTGTTTGTTTGACATTCTTAACTTTTTATTTTTACGTAATTTCTGTTTGTTTCAGACATAAGATCAGCAAAAGAGTTAAACCACATTTAGTAATTAATCTTACTTAAAGGCTAAGTCATTGGTTAATACTACTTTTCGTGGCAAGCTGAGGAAAATTTCACGAGGCCATTCTAAGTCTAGATAGCGATCAGTTACATATAACCACGAATGTCACAAGATGGTGGTGAGTGGGATCTTCTTTACAACTAGTTGTTCCAGTTTTATACTTTTATATACCGAGTTTAATTTTCTTTGATATTTGGCTACAACATAACTTGTTGTAGATTTGAACCTTAGTCATTGATTTGTTCAGATTACTTCAATATTGGAATGTTAGCATAGATGGTCGAACCCGGGTGAACTTGGTGTTTTAATTTTGAACACCAAACCCGCGGGTTTGAGATGGTCGCTACAAAGCTTTATTGAAACGACAACTTATCTTTATTCTTTTATTGCGTTATTATTTTGTCTACTATGTTTTAAACGCGATAGTTTGGTTAAACATCTGAGTTTGTATCTATGGTATTCAACATCCATTATTCAGTTGGAAAAAAAAATGCAAAAAATGGTTTCTATGACATGTTATCATTTGCCAAAAATGGTATTCAAAACCATTTATCTAGTTTGGTTATACATGTACCATAGAGGATTTAAAGAGTCTCAATAACGTGAAATTGACCTTATCAACAGAATGTATGTATAGCTTCCATTCTTTAGAAGATAAATCAAAAAATAAATGGTATGTATTGGAATACCCCAAAATGCACGGGACAACATTTAGCTTCCATTTAAGAAGAGAATGTATGTCCAAGAAAAATTCATTCTATGGCTCATGTCACTTAATAATAATGTGCTTAGGCATGATTATCAAAGTAGCTTCCATTTCTTAAAAAATAAATGAAAACATACATGGTATGGATTGAAATACCAAATATGCACAAGACAATATTTAGGAACCTTATTAAATTGTTTTGACAAAACCCATTTTTGCCTTATATCCCACATAGGTTGAATAATAAACATGTTTCTTGGTTATATATTGTAGTGTATAGCAACCATATGTGTTAAGGACACTGGCATGTTTGGGATTGATAGTTGACTCATGTTTAATAACCCAATTGAGCATGTGTATGTCAATCCCAAAATTTGCCTAACTTCTTAACTTTTTTTATTAGTATTTACTTATTTTTTTTTTACGGTTGTTTGTTTCGACATTCTTAACTTTTATTTTCGTAATTTGTCGTTTGTTTCGACATAAGATCGACTAAAAGAGTTAAACCACATTTAGTAATTAATCTTACTTAAAGGCTAAGTCATCTGGTTTAATACTACCTTGTGGCACAACTAGAGGAAGGCTACGAGGCCATTCTAAATCTAGATAGCGATCGCTTACATATAACCCATGAATGTCACGAGGGTGGTGAGTGGGATCTCGCTTGGAACTTCTTGTTCAAGTTTATACTTTTATCTTTAGGAAGTTTATTTTTATTTTTTTATATTTGGAAGTGCAACATAACTTGTTGAATTTGAACCTTAGTCATTGATTTGTTCGAGTTACTTCAATATTGGATGTTAGCATAGATGGTGAACCCGGTGAACTTGGTGTTTTCTATTTGAACACCAAACCAAGTTTGAATGGTCGCTACAAAGCTTTATTGAAAAACAACTTATCTTTATTCTTTATTATGCTATTATTTTGTCTACTATGTTTTAAAATGCGATAGTTGGTTATACATATAAGTTTGTATCTATGGTATTCAACATCCATTATTCAGTTGGAAAAAAAAAATACAAAAAAAGGTTTCTATGACATGTTATCATTTGCCAAAAATGGTATTCAAAACCATTTATCTAGTTTGGTTATACATGTACCATATAGGATTTAAAGAGTCTCAATATCATTGAAATTGACCTTATGAACAAAATGTATGTATGGCTTCCATTCTTCGAAGATAAATCAACAAATAAATGATATGTATTGAATACCCCAAAATGCCTGAGACAACATTTAGCTCCATTTAAGAAGAGAATGTATGTCCAAGAAAAATTCATTCTATGGCTCATGTCACTTAAAAATAACAGTACTTAGGCATCGAATTATCAAAGTAGCTTCCATTTCTTAAAAAATAAATGAAAACATACATGGTATGGATTGAAATACCAAATATGCACAAGACAACATTTAGGAACCTTATTAAATTGTTTTTACAAAACCCATTTTGTATATATATTTACAGGTTGAATAATAAACATGTTTCTTGGTTATATATTGTGCATTATAGCAACCATGTATTAAGGACACTAGCATGTTTTGGATTGATAGTTGACTCATGTTTAATAACCCAATTAGCAGGGATATCAATTTCAAAATTTACCTTAACTTTTTTTTAGCGGTTGTTTGTTTGACATTCTTAACTTTTTATTTTTATTGAAATCTGCTATTTGTTTCACATAAGATAAAGAAAAGAGTTAAACCACATTTAGTAATTAATCTTACTTAAAGGCTAAGTCACCTGGTTTTATTAATAATAAACACATTTAGTAATTAATCTTACTTAAAGGCTAAGTCACCGGGTTTAGTTAATAATTTGCTACTTATGTGGCTTAGCTCGACATATGCACAAATCGCCTAATTATCCCACCTACATATGCAAAAATGGTAAAACTCTTTTAAAAAGATTTGTGTAACATTTATATTTTGTTTGTTTCCAAGCGATGCGAGAGAACAAATCAATACACAAAACAATTGTTATGTATGTTATGTTTGGAAGAGATCAATATGTCTTATAAAACATAATCAAAAAGTTAGTTAAATTTGTTAAAATCGCTAAGCGGAAGGGTCACGACTCACAACTCTTAGCCCTTCCACACTCTATAGGGCGCCCCTTGACCACCTGGTAGCGACCCCTGACCCTCACACATGGTTCATGACATTAGCAAGGCCTCGGTCTTTGTGCTTGTTAGCATTGAGAGTAAAGTGACTAATTGTTTGATATCGTCTTTGTCGTATACTAAGTTACATAGGCCTTAAAATATAATGCTTGCATACTAACTTAGTTTTATGGTTAGCACGAAAACATCACTTCCAAAAAGTATTTAAAAGTGTATAAATGCCGCAAAAGAGCTGAAATATTACACATTTTTACAAAGTCAGAGGATCAAGAATTTGACAATATAAGAATGAACAGTTTATGAATTTTGCGCTACCACAATATCTAGAAAAACAAACTCGTCAATAATCATTTTCTTAACCATATGTAAGGTTTATTGAATTGAATGGCAACCATATGTCTGCAGATTGATCCAAACTACCACAAAGTGCTTTTCCTCAGAGTGTTCTTTTCTATATGTTTAGTTTTATGGATATAAATTAGTAGACTTGAGTTAGATCGAACTTCGAGGCCGAGATTGCACAACTTTACATATGAGAATTAAAGTTAATAAATAAATGTAACATTTATATTTATTTATTAATTAAATGAAATAACATATGAGTAAGTAATTAATCGTGATGGACTAGCAGACTTAATGTAATGGAAAAGGACTAGATTGCAAATATTGGGAAGGTTCCGAATCCCCTTGGGGATGTTAGCATTGTCGCCAAGAGAACCCAAACCTATTTCTCCAATTCAAACTTGTTCCTGAAGTTTAGTTTAGTATATATACAAGGCTTAGGGTTTTGAATTTGCATCTCTTGTACTCATTAATGTAAACCTAAGAAGTTTGTGTGTGTTTTTGAGCTTAAAACCGGTCGACACCTCCCAGGGATCGATCACTTTGATTTTCCAACACAAAGTTATTTGTTTGATTAAAACTAGCATTCATTTAATTCGTATGATACGTGTGCAAGAAAGTGGTACTAACACATTATTGTTAGTATTAGTTGAATTACAAAACGTAGGGGTAATTCACATAATCCTATAAACCCTGATAGGGTTCATCCAAATTGCTAGTTTTGTAGATTTGATTCTTGTTCGGCTAGAATCAAGAAAGGTAATGCATATTTCTTATATGTTAATTAATTATAAGTTAATAATTCCACGGCTTATGTATGCTTTGATGTTCTTGTGTTTTATTATTGATTGTCATGATATATAATTTCAATAGTGGCATCATTAATTGGTTTTAATGAGTAATTAATTACATAAATCGCATAAAACCTAATA